>CM055205.1:1555760-2755760 GCA_029224185.1 Karalla daura | reverse complement strand
AGGGATTAAAGTATGACGAGCAACATTATAAATACCAACACCTACCATGTTGTTTTTCTGTGAGTCACAAACAATATAGTCTAGCAAAATTGTATTTGTCAGTTTCAATGTGTTTATCTATTAATGTCTAAGGCTGTGTTCAACTGGATGCGATGCAAATATTTGCTTCATTTATTCACACGAGTTTGGTTGCGGAAGTAAATGTGTAATAAAACTCGACACAATGAAAATGCTACTGCTGTGGGTGCATCTTGTTCAGTAAGAACCCCTGTGGACCAAGCCCAAATCCTTTGTGATATCACCTACTGATTTGAAAATGGCCGTTTGTTAAAGCAGCCATCTTGACCCTGGATCAGTCTCGAGCTTACAGAAATCGTTTATGGATGGGAGGACAGGGGTGGAGAGCAGTGAGTGACAGATATAACATGCAATGCAAAAGAATGAATGAAAAGTGCTCATGCAACTCAGACGCACACATGCACACACACACCCAGTATGCCACCATATTTCAGACATTCTTTTCTGAATTCATTGTAATATCGCTTTCTCCGTACCAATTGTTTGACGTGCAAGAGCAGTGAATGCTCCCACACATCAGCAACAGCAGCTGCAGTGCCCTGTGTGTCAGCAGCAGCAGCAGCAGCAAAAAGGTTTGTGAAAAGACAGCATGACTCCTGGGCATCCTTGGTCATAGACATGGTGAGCATATTTCAAAGATCTGTTACGGTAGCAGGGAGTAGTGGGATATAGTATGAGTAGCATAATAGATAGTATAGAAAACATCTAATAAGTCAAAATTAAATTCAGTAATGTTTTTGAACAGTGTGTCTTAATATTTTCACCAAGACTCTCAAATGTGAGATGAATAAAACTGAATGATTACAGGTTACATATCCCATGATCAAATCAGAAATGAGCATTCCAAGTTCCTCTAAAAGTTCTTTGAAAGACAGTCTCGCTCTCCTTCTCCCACATCTCACACTCCAGGTCTTATGTGTATCTAAAGGAGGGCAATTCACGCTTACAAAATACTCTACAGAATACAGTCTTACATGTGTAAAATCACATACAAATAGGTAAATAAAGCAAAAAAATTCCTGAGAGTGAGAACGATCTGATAAAATAGCCGTCTCTTCTGTCTCTACAGCTTTAAGATTTGGATGGTCTTAGAGATTATAGAGTGCTCAATCGAAGGGCTCAATGGAAAGAGGAGAGTCTACCACCCACAGATAGTTGAATCCCCAAAAATTGGAATGTCATGAAAAAAGTCTTATTTTTTGTCAGTTTGTCGTTTCAGAAAGTGAAACTGTTATTTTATATAGATTCATTACATATAGAGATTACTAGTATTCATAGGAAAAAGTAGCTGCTTTTTGGGGGGCCTGAACATGCTTGAAAATGCACCATTTTTGCCATGCACATTGGGATCCGCAAAAAAGTTCATATTTTAAAGCTCAACCCAACCCAACAGGAAGTTGGCCATTTTGACACATTCATTTTCTCTTTTTGAAGGGGCCATTCCTGTGGCTTTTACCTGATTGATTTCAAAGTAGGTACAGATCATCCAGACACCATGGTGACCAACACTCGTCAAAATAATTTCTGTAGGTGATATGGCATGGTTGCTACTGTACGATGTGTCAAATTTTGATGATTTTTTTTTTCACGCTCTTTCACCTTGAATGGTCTTAGGCCAATAAAATTTGGCATGCAAATGCATCCTACAGAGTTTGGTTACTGGTCATCAATATTTCAAAATGCTCTTCCGTTCAGGCACTTCATCATAGAAGTTTAGTTTCAAAATTGTTGAGTTTGTCCAGATGCACAAAAATGTCTCTTGCACTGATGGTCAGAACTGGACAGGAAATTGGCCATTTTGATTTTAATGGTGAAATGTTGCTATTTCAATAAATCACTTATCACTCAAGTCCGCCTAGAGATTTCATCCCATCAGCTTCATATTGTGTAAGCATCACCTAAATTGCATTGTGACTGAAAGTTCAGAAAAGCTTTTCTCTATGTCAAGGGGTGGAGTACTATGGTAGCCATAGTAGGGAGACGCTTCATAATCACAGAATCACAGGGATGCTGCTTGGCCCAGAAGAGATTCCTCTTCAAAGTGTGCTAAAGAAGAAGAGTCTTGGGATGGCCTACCACATGCAATAACCCTGCAGTTGCCAGAACCCAGATGGGAGCAAATGCGGCTTTAACATTTCTTGTAATTTTGATGATTATGGCTTAAATATAATGAAAACCTAAATTTCAGAAAAATTATAGAATAAGAATATCACATGAGACCAATCAAAAAATAATGTTTTAAGCTCAAATGACTGACTTCTGAAAAGTATTCATTTAATTCATTTCAATATATAGGTGTATAATGGAATAATAGAAGGTATAATGGAAGCCCGGGTTGCTTATAGCTACCTTGAGGTCATCTGCATTGTTGGGTCTGGTATCTCTCACCTTCCTCTTGACAACAACCCATAGATTTTCTATGGCGTTCCAGTCAGGGGGGTTTGCTGGCCAATCAAGCATAGTAACACCATTGTTGTTTCTGAACCAGTTGTCTCTGGTTCAGGGGTGTCTTGTGATGAGGAATGTGACATTTGTAACCCATGTCTAGTATTTGTCTGTGTGTGGTGGCTCTCCTTGTGAAGCTTCCCCCAAATTCTAGAATGAATTTCACTTCCTCCCTAGGCTGCATTTATCCATGTTGCTTGTGTACCTTTTCCTACCACACTTTTTCCCCAATTTTCTGTTAATATGCTTGGATACAGCAATCTATGAACAATCAGCTTCTTCAGCAAAGACCTTTTGCAGCTTACCCTCCTTGAGAAGGATGGTGATGACTGTCTTCAGGGCATCTGTCAAGTCAGCAGTCCCCATGGTTGTGTACCCTACTGACCCAGACAGAGAGACCATTTAAAGGCTCAGGAAACCTTTGCCGGTATTTCACGTTAATTAGCCAATTAGGGTGTGACAATGTGAGTTTCCAATATTTAACTTTTTCACAATATTCTAATTTTCTGAGACACTGAATTTTGGGTTTTCATTATCTGTATGCCACAATCATCAAAAATACAAGAATTACAAGAAGAAGGACTTTAGATATTTGACTCTATGTGTAATGAATCTAGCTATGTCTCTGAGTTATTGCATTTATGAAATAACTAGAAGAAAATATTGAACTTTCACAGTATTCTATTTTTTTGAGATGTACCTGTATATTTAAACCACTTTATTACACCTCTCTTTTTAATTGGCATATAGTTACAAAAATATTAATAAAAACATGCTTTCTCATAGAGCCAAATATATCAATTGCTGTAAATAGGGCACAGGACATTGTAATTGTTTTGCTGATCTATTGTTTAGAGTATTGAAAACTACATGATTTATTCACCTTGTGAGAGTGGATGTCAGCTGATACATTCAAACCAGCATTCTCCTTGCCTGCTCAAGCATCAGTCAGCTACAGAACATTACTTTGGGGGGATCTCAAATGGTGGCCAAGGACAAAGGAGAACAGCTTGTCTGAATGTCACACCTGTTTGAACTGCAAAGGGCTCAATCTTTAGACTCAGTAGGCTGGAACTGGATGTAATGCAATGCCATTACAGTAGAAAGGCAGGTCAGGGCTACCGAGGCACAGTTCAAAATGCCACTCCGTTAGAGCTTTTTACATCAATACACTAAGTGTTGGGTGCAGAAAGTGTTGAGCACAATGCCCTGCCCTTCATCTTATCAGGGGAAACAAGAACTGGCCAAAAGGCCAGACTGTCTTAACAAACTCGGCATGTATAAAAAAAAACATGTCATAGGGTTTATTTCATATATGTAAGATTTTAAAGATGTTTGCTTATATATTTTGATGTTTTGCTTATAGTACCATTCGTCATCAATCTAGATCCATAAGCAGTACACATAGACAAGATTTGCTTTTTGAAAATCTATTGTATAATAAACATCCCCATTAGTGACATGCATGTTTTGTGAAATGAAATAAAACAAAAATTGATTGATCAAATAAAAAATGTGAAATAATAAAATCTGGAATAATGTGAGCTCAAAGTAGTCATTTGAATCAACTCCATCCAACGATGCCTCATTTCCAATTTACCAGATATTTCCAATATAATACCTTAAGGAAGTTTGTAATCCAATTACCATTGCATAGTAATGTACAGTACTGTAGGTTACAGGCCAAACAACAAGGGATAAAGGCTAAATACGGTTGCATATTAAGGATAATTTTGCAGAGAAGTTTGACATTTGTCTAGTTTTTTCAGCTTATCTATGACAGCGATGAATGTTCATTGACTTTTGATCATATTTGTCTGTGAGAACCTTTCTGTCTTCAGCTTATGGCACACACTAAACTTTAACATTTCCTTTGGCCTCTCTTTCTGTATTTGGCACTGAGAGCATACAACATTTCCATAAAAGTACCTCACCTAACATTGCTTGCCGTGTACATTTCTTACAGCTCTGTTAACAATAGAGCCTTGACAGAGTCTTACAGTGGCAGCTATTCTCTCTTCGATGAGGACACAAGCACTTTCAGGATGTTAAGAGCGCTGAAGGATTTCTAACCTTAACCAGGCAGTTGATGGGCAGGCAAACCGAAAGGATCAGATGGCTCTTTGCTTGGTAATTAATGATTCTCCATCAAACATGCACCTTGCGGAGGGGCTAGGCTGGCTTGTCAGTATTCATTACACTGCTGCCACATGCCACAAGAAGCCCTGACTCAACACAATATTCACACCCACAAACTGGAGCCACAAGACTTTTTGAAGGCACATGCTATCAACTGAGAGTAGAAGATATTTACCTGTATGCTGTTTTTAATATTGACCACAATGACAAGCTTTCAAACAGCAACAATGGCTGACTGACAACAGCAGTCAGTGGAGGAGGAGATGAGCAAAACATTTCCTGGCATATTGCTCCAAATGTACGTACAGCATTATGTTACACCAATGCAGACTTCTAGGAGTTTTGACAAAACAGAATGACATTGCATGTTTCATGTGACTAAAAATTGTCTTTATCCTTATGTGGGTATTTTGTTGGTTGTTTGCTACACAAGACAACATTCCCATCCCAAGCAAATAATAAAACCCAAGTCTGGGCAAACGCAAATCTATCTCTGAAGTGCACATGTTGTTGATAATGCAATCTTATTGGTAAAATCAACTGACAAAGAGCTATCAAAGTTTTTGCAAACGGATTGCATTGTAAATATCACTGTTTTGAGAAAGCAAAGTTGATAATAGAAAATGTTGTTTCAGTTCAGTTTGCCTTTACAGAAAGTTACAAGAATATTTTCAGACACAGAGAACGAGCACATTTTCTATTACAATTCATCTTCTACAGCTTGTGTAGATTATACATTTTTATTCATTTTTATACATCTATATTTACCATTTTTCAATACTGCAGTTTTTTGTTCACAGAAACAGTTGGAACAGTAGTAAAAAAAAAAATATACTAAATATAAAAATATACACACACACACACACACACACACACACATATGGTATTATAAGGAATGCACCAGAAACATGCAGAGCTAGAGCAGAAGGTATTTCGGTTTATTACATTTTAATTTTAGGGCCCTTTATTAATATTTCAAGATATAAACAGGCTATGACAGTTTGCTACTGTTAAATAAAACTCATCTGTTCATCACTTCATCTGCTCATTGTTTTTTAAATGAATAACCTGGGGTAGTTCATCACAATTTTGTGTGACTTGACTTGTGACTTTGTCATGGATGCTTTATGCCAGTCAATCTGGAGGCTGTTAATTTTTTGTTTCCTCCTCCACTGGTTTTTGTCACAGCCACTTTTCCAGCTCACCAATCCAGTTTTTACCTGGCCTGTTCTCTGGGTCCAATCAGATGGCAGCTAAGTTAATCAGTCCAGTATTTACCTTCACCTGCTCCTTATCTTAGTTGCCAGATTGTTATTGAAACCTTCATGACTTTCCAGCAACTTCTTCCCATGGGACAGTCACTTCCACAAGGATAATTTTATTTTCCTGCTCTGACAAGATGACTATGTCTGGCCTCAAGTCTGGACAATGGGAGGGAAAGTCAACTTCATTGCTGGGTCAGCTTTTATCTCCTATCCTTGAAGGATGCCTTGGCTTTCCTTGCAGAGGATGACTGCTCCCCTGACCTGATGAGCTGCTTGTGGTTTGTGTTGTTGTAGTCTTTTTTTTTTTTACCTTTAATAAAGAGTGGTGTTAAATAGTGTTATAATTATCCTAGAAACTCCCATCGTTCGGTCCAATTCACCTTTTTTCTCTTTCCAGTGTTGGCACCTTCCAGTAATTTTCCATGTCCCATACCTGAACTTTAAGCTCCTATCAGGTTCTTTCTCACCTGCTCGCTCAACCTACCCGCTGGCAGTTAGGCCACTCGTTCAGTACTCATGACCCGTTTCTACTACATAGTACCGCCTCTTCTCTACTTGACTCCACTCGACTTGGCTCTACTCGACTTAGCCCAGCTCGCATTTCCATTACACAGCCGTGCTGCCTTAAGAAAACCGTTTTCCGAACAAAACAGAATACTGAGGAGCGTGGTTTGGTAATTCTGCTGAGATATGGCAAAAAATGAGTCAGGTTGCACGATGACACAAAATATGTACTGTTCTCTATCCAGTCCAACTTATGGGCGGAAAGTTTTGTTTGTTTTTTTTAAACTCCTGCTGATTAATAGGTTGCTGTGTCATTGCGTCATCTAGTGCATCCCAGCGTTACTCGCTCTTGCCGCGGCTTGGCCTGCCGGCAGGTAGGTACTAGGGAAATGGTGTTCAGGTACCAGGTTCCAGGTAACGCACACCGAGCCAAGCCAAGTAGAGCCAAGCCGGTACTGTGTAGTGGAAATGGGGCATTGGTGCCACCTGTGTCAGGGCCTAGTTGCCAGATTGACTCAGCACCTCAGCCTTGACTCTTAGCTAAGCTACTCAGGCTGCGGCCTTGTTTCCTGTTTTCCAGTGTTTTGCTTTGTGTGCCACACGTGTTTCATCGTGTTCGGGCATTTGCCCAGTTTTCTGTTCCTAATTCTCTTTGATGAACTCTTTTTAACCCCAGTTGGTATTGTGTGCTTTTGAGTGTCTGCCTAGATTTGTGATAAAACTCTTCATTATCCCTGCATTGGTGAATCAGGCTGCCAGGGACTAGTGGATTTAATATATATCCAATAACAGTGTTCCTGAAACTCTCCTTGCCGCTCTTAATGTCTGTACTAAATATTTTGAATTTGAAATTTTCAATAACTTGGGTCAACAACAGGCGAAGAAGGCATTAACCCTGAGTTCAGAAAGAGGGGCGAGTAAATGTCAGGGAAGCACCTGCAGTGCAATTGGTAAGGTATATGATATGGGCGTTTTAAACTGCGAATCTGTCTCACCTCACTTTCATCTCAATTAACAATCTAACATCTAAATAAATTAAATTATTAAATAACAACATTCATATCTCTGCCACTTAAGTTGGTAGAAATATAAAGGGGCTGATGCAATCAAATACAAAATGCACCTATTCCTATTTTATCCTTATATTTAATTATTTTTTGGTCCCGTTCTTTCTAGCAGCTTACACATACAGCATATGTAACGTTATTGTTCCAGGCAAATTTAATTCTACGAGGGATGCAGTACAAGTCACATGCTTCATGGAAAGAAAAGTCCTCTTAATTGTATTATTTTCATAGATTATCTGTATCATTACTAGACAGAGAGGGGAGAAGGACTATGACAACAATAAGCAGTAACAACAAATATTGATACAGTAATGACAAAAACAACAACATCACTAATGACAATCATTACAACAGCTATCATTACTATAGTAAGGAATTACTGTAGTCAGTAATGACAACAGTAGTGAGCTGCAAGGACCTCTTCAAGGCAGCTGGGTTTTCCAGGGCCTGCTACGCAGAGTGAGGCAAACCCCGACCACAGTGTTCATGGTGGCAGAATAATCATTTTCCTTTTCAAAATGTCTTCAAAATGTTTGTTTAAGAGGCAGTAAGAAGCAGGTCCAGGTCAGTCCAGAGCAGGGACTGATTGCACCAGATAAGACTCAGGTAAATTGAGTTTGCTGTGATAAAGGGGTGTGGCTAGGCAGAATGACAGACTGAGGTAGAGGTGGAGAGTAGAAGGCTCCTGGGGCAGTGAAACTTAACTGTGACATATGCAATGCAAATTTTTTATCTAAAGGGGTAATGTAAAGATAATATCACATCAGTGAATCATTTGCTTTAGCTCTCAATGTTAGTTATATAGTAATATAGTATTAGTAAGGACTGAGTATTCATGCTTAGAAATGA
This sequence comes from Karalla daura, assembly GCA_029224185.1. Taxonomy (NCBI): domain Eukaryota; kingdom Metazoa; phylum Chordata; class Actinopteri; order Chaetodontiformes; family Leiognathidae; genus Karalla; species Karalla daura. The sequence goes on along the minus strand of CM055205.1, from coordinate 2,747,413 downwards.
AATGAATTACCTGTCTTTTGCGTCAGTCAACTATCTGTTATATTATGTGATATCTACATATTTGGAGGTTCTTATGTAACTCATACATTACAACTGCATATGTTATTATTTCTTTAGCAGGAATAAGGGACAGGCTATTGTCTCTTATGTGTGCCACTGTGTATGGAAATTGATGAAGAATGTGACACCACTGATGTGCATTATGTGGCTTATATTGCCTGTTCTGTCTGTTGCGACTGCGAATCACATGTGGGTGGGTCTTTAAGTAAAGCAAGATCAAAGTCATCTTGTGAAGCAGACTGAACTAAGAATAGTATAATTTAGGCCTTTATGCTTTCTCTATAACAAATTTATTTAGAAAGATACAAAGTCAAAAGCACACTTTGTAAACTACTGAAGGAAGCACAGGTTACTCTATTTGTCACTTTGATGCACTCACTAAACTCACAAACTCACTAAAAAATTTAAGTCAATGAAGACTTAGTCTTATGTTGCCAATCTTATGTTGAAAAAACATTTTGAATAAATGAATTATCAACAAATAAACTAATTGATGAACCTGCTAAAATACTTTTGCATAGTAATGTTGGAATTATCATGAACATGTGTATTTGAAGCTTAAAGCAAACCCTTTTTCTTTTCTTTGCTTCATACACAAAGACAGTCCATCTTGTCTTTGTTGATTAAGGTCACTAGTCAAAAAATGGTCAAAAGCATACAATCTCATAATGATAGAATTGTGTCATTGAGAGATAAGTGCTACGAAAAGGGACTTTCTGGAAACAACAAGGTTGCAGATAATCTATAAACTGCAGTTCTTTTCAAATTGTGGCTTACCTAACATCTCTGCCTCTCTTTGCCAGTTAATCTTGTCAGGGACAGGAATCCAGGCTCAATACCATCGACCCCGAATAGTCCCTCTTATCTCCTGCAACTGTGCCTCTCTGGAGAATACTCAGCAACAAAACATTACTGGGTCTCAATCTCTTGGCATGAAAGAAATTCATAAATTGTTCCTCTTCTTCACTGTCTACTGTCTAGAGTTATTCTAGAATTTCTCAGTGGATTTCTTTAATGTTTGAGAACTATTAGCATGAAAAGTGACAGGAAACAGGCCATGAGGCAAACTTCGCAAAAGATCAGAGAATGAGGAAGACAGATGGATCAAGCAAACAGTAGTGTGACAATCCAGTGCAGTGAAAGACAGGGCTTAGCAACCTGCATTGTGTCCAGACAGGCCGGGCAAGCACTGCATGCTGTTCCTGTGATTAGCCTTCCATCTGGCAGGGTGGGCACAACAAGCAGCCAGAGTGCTGCAGCCTGCTGCATGGATCTTTCTTTGCATTCGGCTGAGGCAGCCAGGATCTTCTCATTGTCCAAGCCATACAGGGATCCAACATCTGGCCCACTTTGTTTTCTGCACAGTGAAGTACAATGAATGTCATGCCCCCACAGAAGTCATCTGTTCTAGTACCTTTGCTGTTCCATATGACTGAGTGATGGAATGAGTAATTTTTTTTTCATGTTTCTAATTTGGCTGAAAGGATTACAGACCTTTGTTGACACTCCTTTTTTTGTAGTAATGAACCTCCTCAATTTTATTCTTTCCATTTTATCTAAACAAATTAATTAAATGTATATTGATCCATTCATTAAATTAGTATTTTCAAATGCCTCCCTCATATGTACAACTTCAACTCTAAAAATTAAAATTAAAACAAAATTATATACATATAAATTATATCATAACAAAGTGAGATAGATAAAACCTTGGCATGCTAGTTTTGAAACTGATACATTTTTTATCATATGATATACCCATTTTAAATTTAAAAATCCCCTAACTGTTCAATTTTGGAAGGTTGCAACGAAGGTCTGTAAAGATTGTGAAATGTGTGTGAAGTGCATGCATGTTATGTGTGATAGTTGCTGGATAAAGTGGAGTTACAAACGAAATAATATTCTGGACATTCCGTGACTTATTACATGGTGTCAGACGTGATCTGTGTTTTTTTTCCCTTTTTTTGCTTTTTTGCAACCCGCCGAAGAGTTTCTGCTTTGAGTGGACTCTTTGAGAGGAACCGAGTGGACCGACCGGAAAAGGGGGTTCAAGACATTCCATGGCTATGGAGCTCAATAAGAAGTTGGGTGAAGTGCAAGCGTGTTCCAAGTGAATAATATTTTTAAGTCCTTGACCATTATCAATCAAGCACACCAGAACAACTACTATAAGCCTGCAACAAATGTGGCAGGAATGAACATTGGAAGAGCTAATGCAAAGCCAAAGGGGTGAGTGAAGTGACGGAAACAGATGAGCAGGGGGAATACTTTCCGCGATCAGTAAATGCAAATATGAGTAATGAGTGGACAGTACAGTTTCTACTGGGTGCAACCCCTGTTAAGTTTAAGATTAATACTGGGGCTGATGTTAGTATAATATGTGAAGAGACTTTCAATATACTCATTCCTGAGAGAGAACTGAAGCAGACCAGCGTATCTTTGACCAGCCCAGGGGTTCAATTAGACTGTCAGGGACAATTCCAGGTTAGCACCACATATAAGAACAATTCATACTTGTTCCCAGTATGTGTTTTCAGAGGAAGGTCTGTTAGCAACCCACTCAGTAGATCCGTAGTAACGGAGATGGGCCTTGTGAGGAGGTCCATTGAGCCTTTGGAGAACACGGCATACTCAAAACAAAGTCTGTAAAAATACAGCTTAAAGACAACACCACTCCATATGCAGTGCGAACTGCACACAGGGTCCCAGTACCCAACCTGTTCTCATCCCAGCGCGTAAAGTACAGACTATTTGTCACATCCCTGAACGTCTCAAACTGACGTGCGAAGCACTCTTCAGCGTCTGTTAATCAATGCTCTCGGTTCTGAATTGTCTCTTATGGAAACTGCTCATAGCACTAAGAGAGGCCCAGGTCAGAGGCTCCAACCATGCCCCCAAACGTCTAATACTACAAGGTTCCCTTACACATCTTTATAAAACTTGACGGGTTATCAATTGACTTCTATGTAAATGCGCTCACAGAGGCTCCGGCTGTCTGTTCACATTAATAATAACCGAGTCTCGACTCAACGTCACGCCGCAAGCTACAATCTCATTGGACAACCAAGAATCCTCTGCCTGGAAGTGTTTTACTCACTATTTTAAGGACTTCTTTTAATGACATCTTCAACATTTCTCACTGAAGTATCACAAATAACTCAAAATTAAAATAGCTTCATATTGTGGTCTCAGCTCTTTGTATAAAAAATACGATACGTAATGTGCCATATTTTCATAGCTTTTCAAAACTGCTCTCAACCAGATCACTACCACCCATAGAGACAGAAAAAAAACACAGTGGACATGTTTTGTACATGTGAAGAAACTGAAATAAAGTTCTATTCTATTCTATTCTATTCTATTCTAAATGGCTGGCGCTGCCACCGTCTTACGTAGGTGAACCTGTGCTCAGGGATAGGGTCAATGTCAATAATTGGAGAACAAGCCCGTCTGTCAAAAAATGACTTTGTCCTGAGAATATACCCACTGACATGTTAAACAAGGCCAATATTTGAAACGCCTGGCTGAATATCTAGTGTTTAATGGGTTACCATGGAAACGAACGGACAACAATGCTCCAGGTAGTCTACAGGGTTACTAAAAAAATGTGTATAGACTTTAAATCATTGTAAAGTAGGTAAGTGTTTATTAAAATGCATTTCATTTTCAAAATGTAATACAATATATTAATACGATAATGTAGCGTTTTCTCACCACCTGTTGACATCTAAAGTCTACACTATGAGACCAACAAAAGTCACTGAATTAATAGCAACCATTGAAAGTGAATGCACACAAATTATAATTAATACACACTTTTTTTTCTCTCCCACTGAAACCGGGGACAAGATGGTCACGCTATTGATCACTTGCTTGTTTGTTGTTGGTGGTTGCTAGGACGTTCCGGTTGCCATGAAAGTTCCATCTTCCTGAACTTTATTGATTTCTTTGGGATGACTCCCTCAGGGAAATTTACGTTTCCTGCAGCATAAAAAAAGATGGCATGAAGAGAGTAATCAATAAGCATTAAAAAATCTTAAGATAAACAGTATAAACTCTTAATGAACAGTAAAATCTTAATAATAAATGGTAAACTGTGAATGAGCAGTAAGCTTTTAATAGTCTAAGGTAACAGTAAACTTATAACGGAATGAAAAAACGTAAAACAATAAACTCTTGGCTAAATGTGCAGAATAGATGGAACTAGAAAATTCCAGCGTGCTGAGATTTTGAAACTGCTCCAGAAAGTGTGCCCGTTGGTTTGCAGCACTCTATCTACCTTTGGACTGCTCACAACACAACATTCTGAGAGTGTAAAAAGAAACAGTACAGATACAATAGGTTCCTTGCAACTTCGTTGTTCTGACCTTAAAAAGAAACAGTACAGATATCATAGTCTCCTTGCAACTTCGTTGCTCGGACCCTAAAAAGACACACTACAGATTTAAGAGGGTCCTCGCAACTTCATTGCTCAGACCCTAATAAATACAACTGAGTGAAATCTTATTTTAAGCACATCAGCTGACAGATGTAAGTTAATGTCAGCTTGAAACAAATATATAATATTGCTCCAGAGACAGTGATTAATGGAATTTCTCTTGGGACATTGTGCCAGCAGCCATGCTGGTTTTCCCAGAATATGCAAATACATTTTCTCTTCAACTCAGTCTCATAGAAAAATGTATCCTGGATACATTGGTTCAAAGTGCAAAATGTAGAGGATTTACAATAATGGCCCTTAAATTGTTAAAATTATTACGTTTTTTCTGCATAATCTTTTCCAACTGCTTTGCGTCCAAGTCACATGGCTTTCAAACTCTGTGCCATGAGAACAAAAAGCATGGCGGACATTTCTCACAATTTTAATAGAAAAGTCAATATTTCATATTTCAATACTTTTGAAATGCGCTTTGATTACATTTATAGCAAGAAGTACATATTTTATTTTGATATTTACTCAGTGAATGCACATAAGCACTCGCTTAAGAAAAATGTGAGAAATGTCTGCCATCTTTTTTGTTTTCACGGCCCAGAGTTTGAAAGTCACGTGACTTGGACGCAATGCACTAGGAAAAGATTAGGCAGAAAAAACGTAACAGTTATACAATTTTAAGGGCCATTATTGTAACTCCTCTACGTTTTGCACTGTGGACCAACGTATCCAGGGTACGTTTTTCTCTGAGACTGTGTTGTTCTCTTTCAAAGCTGGAAGCCCAGTGTTCAAATTAAATCCATTTTGATGCAGTATCTTTTAAATCTTCCTACACACAGAGTGACTAGACTGATTTATTATTGGTGAACCAACTCCATAGATAGTCTTTATTGATTATGTTGATTAGATAGTTTTTTCCTAACCAAGAGCAACTCTTGCTGTAAGGCAATAGCAGAACCCCTGCCCTGTGTGGCCCCATTAAAACTTAAGTATCTTTAAAACACAGAGACTTTCATGACACAAGTTATACATTATTTGCACTACAATCTTTGCATTAGGTCTTGAACAGAATCGTTGAATTTAATGAATTTATTCTCAGCTCATATAAAGATACTCATCTGACACTTCAGAATTGATCCAAAACCTGTTCATGTCTCTCTTGCAGTAGCGTTTCATCAGTAGGTCACTATCATATTTAGAGTGCTGTTATCTTTTTCTTCCTGTTTTCCTAGTTCATGAAATTTGAAAAAAAAGATTTTTGGAGTGAGGCTCAAGTTCAATAAAGTGTAATACGTGTACTCCTTGATACTACTACTTGATGAAAAATGATGCAGCTATCGAGCTATTTGCCAGCGTGACTGCCAAATGGGATGTATGAAAGAGATATGCACTATTAGAGCTATGCCTTTTATCTGTGAAAAATGTGCAATTTCAATAGGATTCCCTCAGGAAGCCTGTATCAAAATGCTTTAGTTTTCAATAATAGCGCAAGTTTGCAACTAAGTTTAGCAAATATTTTTATTGAGAACAGGAATTGCTGTTGCACTCTGTTCTCGAGTGGCACCCCAAATCAGATCAGGTAACTAGGTAGAATGAAAATAACAACGAATGCTAACAGATGGTGGATCCCTACACAAAGAATAGAGGAGAATGTTAGCACGATTGGCACTTCAATTCATTAAATAAAACTGAAATAATTACATTTGGTGTCAAATGAGTGTTCAATTTGAAATCTTAAATTCAAAGGTGTTTGCTCTAGCTGTTATATTCATGGTTTTACATTGATTGTTCATGGTGCATTCCCATGAATTTTAGATGGACAGTGAGATGTTGCTCAGAGTGTAATGAACAGCTTATTGTTGAAAAATGCTCAACTTTGTGGAGTCTTCACAGCCCCTCAGCTCACTTTGCCACCTCCCTGCTTGCATCAGCTCCAGTTTGCACAGCTCTTGCCTCTTCAGCAGTCCATTCATCATTACCTGAGGGAGTTGGTGATAGCCTAATCAAGGCTTTGATTAATTTAATCAGGAACAGTGAGAGGTGGGCTAGGACCAGCAGGCCCTCAGATGCAGCCGCCCCTTCTTACCTCTTTTCCAGCTTCATGAAGGAATGACTGGCTACAATATGGGCCATATGGTGGTGCTGCTGTGCATGAGATCAACTCCATACAGAGGGAGTAGAACTATCCCAGATGGAGCAAATTCCAGAAAAGGCCACTCACAATTATTTACACATCTTTTAATTCATAATTTAATGAAAGCTGATAAATGTGACACAAAGGTTCCCAAAAGGGCAAAAAGGAGAAAAACATAGCTGCAAAAGCAAATTTGGTGATTTTCGACCACGCAGAAGGGGCCAAAATGAGAATTTTGGATTTGGAATTTTTCATAATTACTATTACGGGTCGTAATAATAATAATAATAATAATAATAATAATAATAATAATAATAAAGACACTTCAATACGTTGCTCGCACACTAACAATAGTAATTATAATAATAGTGATAATAATAACAACAATACACTCTTACTCCACTGCTATTACAGATGAAACCTAGAAAATTCCAGCATGCTGAAATTTTGAGAGTAGTCCCGGAAGTGTGCCCGTTGGTTTGCAGCACTTTGTCTGCCTTTGGATTGCTCACAATACAGCATTCTGTGTGTGCATGCATGTATGAGAAAGAGACTGACTGAGTGACTGTGTGTGCGTGTGTGTGTGTGTGCATGAAGTGTTTGTGTGTCTGTATGAGTTCATCTGTCTGCCTGCAGCAGCAGGACACTGTCAGCAGAGGAGAGACATGAGCAGGGACTTGACCACATGGTCTTTGAGAAGGTGCTGCTGAAAAACGATACAACCTATCAACATGCAAGTCGGTACACAAACAGACCACAAGTTTCTTGAATTCTTGAAATTAAAATGAAGTTTCTACCTCAAAGTACGGCGACGTACCGGATTTTTGTTTGAGGGGTTCTGTTTTCCCCAGCGTGAAAAGAGCAAAATGAGAGCTGATTCTTCAGCGATCCTGCACTGTGACAGTTGGTCCCCACTGTAGCTGCTCGGAAAACGCCAAATCCACATGTTTTTGAGACGAACTGGATGAGAAACAATACAAGGTATCAACACACTGTCAGGTATGGGCAGACACAACAAGGTTTCCTGCGTTTTGAAGTTTGAATGAAATTTCTACGACAACGTATGGCTTTACGACAAATGTTTGTTTGAGGGTGATTTTTTACATTTTCTCCTTTTTCCCATTCATTTCTTATGGGATTTTTTGCTCTGTCTGAGCACTTTTTGGCCCCTGCGGAGGTCAGATTTGTGTGTGTGTGTGTGTGCGATCAGCGTCCTTACTCCACTTAGATAGACAGTCTTTCCACTGCAACACAATGGTGTTTAGCTCAGTTGGTTGGCAGGCATCCCATGTACGGAGACTGCAGAGATCCCAATAGGAAAGCTGTTGCTTGCTTGCGCTGAACATCTTGATGTCAACATCTTGGACAAAAAAGAGCAACATTGCCTGACAGAGCGCATAAACACACACACACTTTAGAGATGATGAGCCTACGCACACACACACATACATGCACACGCACACACACACACACAGGGAAAGAGAGCACCTCCACCTATTCCCACTTAACCTGTTGTCTGCTTCTGTTTTCTTGTGTTGATTTGCAGTTTGGCTGCAGACGTGAACCTGGCTGTTCAGATGGCCGGAGAAGGAAGGGGCAGAAGCTCATGAGCATTACAAGGACAAAACCAAGTGTTTAGTTCAGGTCTGTGAAACAAATGTGGAGACCCAGCTGTGCTCAGGTTTTTGGTTTTTCTAAACTAATCATGTTACCAACATTACTTTCAAAGGAACCATGTCAAAGAGTAAGAACCAGCATTATGTTTCCTTTAACATTTCAGTCCATTACAAAAAAAAACATGTGTTCAACATAGTATTCAAAATAGTGCTCAACCCAGACCATGATAGGCTTAGTATTTGATTAAGTACCCAACTTTGCCACACACTAAAACAATACAGGACACTAGACAGACACACTAAAACAATACAGGAGTGATTTCTGTGTTTGTGATTCTTTCCATGCTTGGGATGCTTGGTGTTCCCAGCACCATACTGACAGAGAATTTACTTGCTTTCCATCTGTCCACCATTCTTACTCAAGCTTAGACTTGTCCCTAACCAGTAGCTCAGTCCTGAAGGACATCTCCACCCACACTCAACCCATTACAATCTACTACCATACACCAGTCTCAACACACGAGTAACCAACACAGACTTTGTTGAAAGACTGGTTATTTATAGAATACTTTGACAGGGAGTGGACAGTGTTCCTTCAATCCAACAATCTGTTAGGAGTCTCATCCTGTATCCTCCGGGAGACAGCAAAAGTAGCAATGCGGGACTTCTATAGAAACGTATGTTCATCCCAAGCACACCAAGCTATAAAAGATTTTCTAATACTGCAGATCTTCCAGTCCTAAATAACGAACACATCACTGCTATGGGGTTGCCTATCTCACTACAAGAGCTTCAAGCTCTTCTTTAGATGCCAAACCACAAAGCACCAGGTTTAGATGGCTTACCAACAGGGTTCTTGGGCTTTGTGCAGGGTGGTTGTGATTCCCATCCATGTTGATGTCCTTCATTCCCTACAACCAACTGAAGACTGTTGAAAAATCTCCTCCCACCAGCTCACATCTGCAAGCATGCATGTATGCCAACATGCATACATACAGTATGCACATACATGCACCTGTATACACAAGCACAGGCACACACATGCACTTGTATACACACACATCCATACACACCCAATCAGATGTTGTAGGTTAGGGTTGAAGTCATTATCTTCTTGTCGACTATTGTCTATTGTGGCTATTGTGACTATTTTGGATATTGCCAATGCTATCAGAACAGATGTTGGTCCTTTTGCTGTCTACTTTGTGACACAATACGACACTGTCAAGAGCAAACAGTTGTTGCTCTTTCTGCCCCCCTCACTTCTTTGTTGTTTCTACTGCTGTTGTTGCTGATTTTGTTGTTGCTGATTCCGTCCTTCACTATGTTTATGAGATGTGATGCTGTTCTTCTTTCTCTTGTATGTTTGTGGATTTTGTTGATGCTGTTGTCATCTTTGTTGCCACTGTTCCTCTCTTTCTCCTTGCTGTTTTCGTTCTGTCTCCCAGTCCGGCTGAGCTCAGGCAACCAATCCCGTAATGTCGTTGACACAATAAAATAAATAATATGAAGATAGCCATTCTTTTTTTTTTCCTCCCCAGAGAAACAGGGGAAGGATATCAATTGGAATCTTTTGATGCCAAAATCTGCTCTGTACTACAAAGGCATTCAGTGCTGCACTGTAAAATGCTGGACAGGACAAGTGAAAAAAAAAGGTGTGACTCAGTATTAGGATTGCACCTTCTCCTCTATTTATCCTGGTCTAAAATATAAACATAGGAATAATCAAATGAGCTGAAAAGTGGAGCTGGCTTGTCTGTGTTGTTCCATGTGTCTGTGAAGATGTTCCTTAGCCTCAGCAATCTAGGGGTCTGAACACTCCTCATTGCGCTTACTGGACACTTACGGTAAACATCACTTCCTACTGAGTGCCGACAGCACTACTACTGCTACTACTCTCTCTACTCCTGTTTTACTCCTATTCTTAGTGTCTATTCCTTGAATTCCCATCATTTAAGCATCCTGTCAGTGTCACCTGAGCACTCTATGCTGCTTTTGGGTCCTGCCCTCTCTCTGACTTGCTTCCTACACCACTTCTAGTGTCTTTTATAACCCTTGCTAAGGTTAGCACTAAAAGTTAGCTTTAGCTCCAGATGGATTCCCCTTCTGCCTCTCCTGTCCCTCTTTCCTGCTCACTGTGTCACATGTTCAGTTATTCCCCTGCCTCCTTTGGCAAGGGTGATATGTGTAAGCACTGTAGTTTACTGGTTAGGCTGATGGCTAGGCTTAATGATCTAGAAGCTCGAATCCACATTGTGGAAACAAAACCGTTAACCACAGTTAGCCAGAGCCCTTTAACCACCGCGGAGCCACCCAGCACAGCTCCTGTTAGCTCCCCACCCAGCTTCTCCCAAGCAGCTGGAAACATATAGGGAAGCTGGATGACACCACTGGGTGATGTAGTTCTCGGCCATTTCTAATGGGTTCTCCCCGCTTGGCAACACACCCGCCGAGGATAAATCTCTGGTCATTGGTGACTCTATCTTAAGGAAGTAAAGATAATGATTCCAGCAGCAGTGGCAGGCAGCAAACACTTGTATCATTCAGATACAAATATGAATATTTGTACACTTTGTCCCGAGAATATATCCACTGACAAGTTAAACAAGGCCAATATTTGAAATACCTGGCTAAATATCTACATAAATAATGTGAATTTATACTAAAACAACAATGATAACAATGGATAAATTGTATTTCAACAGACTGTTTACATTTACTTAGGACCCGCCCCCCTCGCGTGTGCGGCGTGTTACCATGGAAACGAAAAGACGGCGTTGCTTCAGGTAGTCTAGTCAGGGTTTCCCCAAAAAATGTATACAGACTTTAAATCATTGTAAAGTAAATGTCAATTAAAATGCATTTAATTTTTGAACTGAATTCTAAACATTAATTTTATTTGATTTTTTAATCATCTAAAGTCTATGCCATGAGACCTACAAAATTCACCAAATTAATAGCAGTTACTGAAAGTGAATGCACGCAAATACCAAGAGAATTGTGTGCCATCCGCATTGTCAGCAGTGACTGGATTAAATTATTGATTATGATAATAATTATTATTATGTTTTGGTCCCTCTCCATCTGACAGAGAGAGAGACAGACAGAGAGAGAGGCTTCGGAGGGTCAGAGAGACAGTATCCCACATTGTGGGGAAGCACCCTCACACTCACCTTTCTCATGAAGTAAACATGACATAAATAGGTCTTATTATGTTTCTTTATATATATTTCTTTGAATATTGACTTGGTATATGAGAATCTCTGAGCTCTGATGAGAAAATTGAAAGATTGATGAGAAGAAGAAATCGTGATCAGGAACCTTGGAAGCTTATTCTAGATTTTGGGGCCTGCTTGAACGTTGTTGCTTCTGACCTCCCCATAAACATTCTAAAATGTCCTCCTCATTGCTCAAAAAATCTATGGAGGGCTAGTCCTTGCCATAAGTGTTATGGGCGGTCACCTGGGGCGTCATCTGCTGGAGGGGTGCCGTCATGTCACCCTTGGCCTGTCATTCAATTGTGTATGGCCCTCTCAGACACTTTCTGAGGTAGTAGGAGCCTGAAACTCAGCATGATGGATGCTCTTCACCTACTATTGAACATAGTAAAATTTCAGCCATTTAGCTCAAAGTATTGAGGAGGAGTGCCTGGTCCCAAAATGAGGTACTATAAAAAAATATAGCCAACTAGACCATCAGATTCTGGAGGCCATTCTGGAGGAGATCTCTTTCTAAAAGTGCTATGAATCTGAATTTCAGTATGTTGTAGGGGGGCCCTGGACGAGATGACATGTGTTGGTTTGGTCCTGATTGGAGCCATACTTTTCAAAGGGCGGGGCTTTGAATGTTCGCCATTTCCCACCTTTGAGGTGGGGTCGCCACGGTCTCAAAGATAGACCAAATGGCCTGAAACTCAGGCTGCAGACCCCATAGTGGACCTGGAACAGACCCTCCCAGCCCTGCCTCCATAGACCCTTCAGGGCCCTTGGGGACGCAAAGTTGCTCTAGGAAGGTGCTATTAACTTGGAGGCAGCAGACTCTAATACAAGACCTTCTAATAAGTAACATAGTCAAAAACCAGGAGGAAATTCCAAGGGGAAGGTATTTTTCTCTCCCCTCCTCCCTTTTGACTAAGGCACATTAGGCCTACAAACAAAATGGCGGAGCACATGAGTGCGTATTGCAATGTAGTTCATTTTTGGGTAAGGCTTCAGGGGGTTCAGAAAACCTCTTTCCAAGAAATATATATGACCACAACATATATATTTATTTAATGTGACACGGTACATTATGAATCAAAAACATTTATTAGAACTAGTGTAAGAGTAGACACTGCAAAGCCAGCTTGTCATGTACGGCGCGGCTATGACGTCATGAAAAAGTGCGGCGTGGTGGCTGCTGGGAGTTGGAGTTGTGTCAGAGTGAAAACGTAGTAAACCATAATAAACAGCTGTGGGGATACCTCTCCAATAGTCTCCAATAGGCAGTTCAAGAAACCCTACACCTCGGACGCTTCATTAGTCTAGTTTCGATTCCTGCCTCAATCTGCAAATAGTTAACATTCACTTTGTGTCGCAGACTGAAGAGGGTGCATTCAAAGTCAAAATTGCTTCAGCAACGTTTGAAAACCACTTCCTGTGCTTTTGACTTGGATTTGTTTTATTTGTAAGAACTAACAAACAAAAGAAGGAATAAAAGGAATAAAAGGAGAATATAAGGAATATAAGAATATAAGGAATTGAATTATGTCGGCACAAATGCGAAGCGAAACCAAATACGTCAACCTCGCCGCCATGTTACTAGTGGCACATAGGAGCGTGGTCTCCATATATACATATTGCCGCAAAATTGCTAGTGGCATAGGAATAACGCACAGTGAGATGTATCAACTGATGATGAACTATAACCAATGGAAATCGTAACTTTCATCAAAGTTACGATTTCCATTGGTTATAGTATATATAGTTAATTTCCACTGGAACACACACAGCCAAAGCCGTCCTTTCGCTTCCATGGTAACACACCGTACATGCGAGGGGGGTGGGTCGTAAGTAGATGTAAACAGACTGTTGAAATCCAATTTATCCATTGTTGTCATTGTTGTTTTAGTATAAATTCACATTATTTACGTAGATATTTAGCCAGGTATTTCAAATATTGGCCTTGTTTAACGTGTCAGTGGATATATTCTTAGGACAAAGTGTACAAATAGTGAGAAAATAGTGAGAAAAACACTTCCGGGCAGAGTGAATGGACGGCTGGAGCCTCCATTTGACGCGTTGGGATGAAAACGGGTTGAAATAACAGAGGAATACACTGCCTTGTGGACCATTTATGCTCCCGAATTGCTGGTAAAGTTTTCTTATGTTAGCCTAGTATTGTTAAAATGTGTCTACATATGTCCACATCCTCCTTAAACCTATTAGAGCATTGCTATACACCCCCAAAAATGCTAACAAGCAATGTCAACAGTCTAGCTTTTTGAAGTAGGTCCATGAATGTAAGATGGCAAGATGTCAAGGCACTTTAATATTACAGTAGTACTAATTAGCTAGTAACATAATTGTCTTAAGTTTGGTTGACAAAGGCAATTGATAGTCACTGCAAATTGGATTTCCAAAACAAGAGCATTAGCTAGCATTAGATAACGCTAATGGTAGCTAAACCCAGAGGGTAACATTCTGGTAATGACATACTAGTTATATTCAATATTTACCAATAGTAACTATAACTTTTGATATCCAGTTTTGTATGTAGCCTTGAAGCAGATGTTTGCATGCTTGTTTATATCCATGAACTATCACTGGGAGTATCTTACTTACATATGCCATATGGCAGTTGTGTGCTGGCCCTGGGAGAGAGACGCCTGGCAAGGAGCCACAAGGAGCCAATAACCAAGAGCTTGTGCCAACACAAGTGCTGTGTTCATTGAAAACCACAGATCCACTGGCAACAGGAGCATACAGCAGTCTGTTATTAATAAACCACTTTAACTAAAGAGCTGCTGCTTTATGTGATTATTGCTAGGGACCCCCCTGTGTATGCACCTGAGTGATACACATGTGATGCACCACAGACAGAGAGAGAGAAATGATTCTCAACAAAGCATTTTGCTTGTACAAAGAAATAAAACTGTTCAAGCATATTATGCAACAAAACAATTTTGTAAACTGAAAAGGAATGGCAAAGCTGCTTGCATACAGTATGTTATAGTGAGAGGGTTGTTGCAATTTCAATTATTAAGTGTTTATTCAATACACTTTTGTCTCAACAATAGCGGCAAGGTGTTTTATGATGTTATAGGTGGCTGAGTTGATGTTGTTCATAAGAAGCAGACACCAGGTTCCCATGATCCTGTACTCCTGGAACCCACACTATTACATGGCAGGGGGATGAGGGCCTAGTGGGGCAACACTATCCCCTAGTTGGAGTGGAGCGCCGTCCACCTCCTAATCCCCCTAGACGCCCCAACACCATGGGGCCCCCAAGTGCACAGACAGAGCCATCCCAATCACCAGTCTGCTGACATGCACATTGCTTGCCCCCCAAGTGGCAGGTCCCACCCCATGTAGGCAGGTGATCAGGGGTACAGGAAGGGCATCCTTCATCACCCCACTTACACAGTCATTAGTTTATGTTAGGTGTGAGCAATTAATTTTCACAAAGGGCCACATGAGAATCCTAAGCTGTTTTGGATGATCAAAGAATAAATTGAACTTCCACTCATTGTCAATTTTCTCCCATTGTAAAAATAGTTAATTATTTGCAACTGGTAAAGACACAAATAAGGGTAATCTGTAAATATTAACTTCATTTATATTAAAAGACAATAATTTCAGGGAGATCTGACATTGGGCTGGGAGTTGGAAATGTGCAATAGCTGTGCTCAAGCCATGCAATAGTCACAGAACAACAAAGTTATGGGAGAGGAGCTCGCAGAATAATAGTATTTCCAAGATTTATAGTCATTACCATTACCATCTTCATAATTCATAATCTGATTCTTTTAATCTTCTTGCAACATTCTGATTGTTCTTGACTAAGTTAGAATACCAGTGGTGTGGTAGTTCCCACCACAATGAGTCGCTACAGAGTGCAGCTGCCAGATAAAGTAACACTCCTTCTTTGTATTGAAGCAAACAAGTTATTATGAACTGTGAGAGACAAATAATAAAGACTGTAAGACTATAAGTTAATAACTGAGTTCACATAAGGTCATACAGGTCACAATATCTTTCCATCAACTAGCAATATTGACTGTGGGCAGAAATGGAGCCATGTGCATCTAGCATTTTACCTTGATTCTAAACTGCAAGCACAGACAGAGTAAAATTGCATCTGACAACATTATGCAAAAAGAAAAACAGACATGACACTTATTTTGTTTTTAAGTGTCCAGGTTCTATACCACACTGCCAGAGGAGATAAATGCTCAGCTTTCTCTGCTTCTACCTGCTTTTCCCCACCCTCATTTACTGTCTTACTCACTCACTCATCCTGACTCATCTGTTCACCAGCTTACTCGATCACACAGTCACACACATTGCTGGAGTGCCCAGATAAAACATTCTCACTGAGTGTGAATGTGCAGAGAAGAAAAATGACATTAGGTAATCACAGTGAAGCATTACTAGTCATTACTCTGTGCTGTCACTCTGAGATGAAAGACAAGGCTGCGAGTTGCACAAATCCATGACTGCCTCCAGTCCACCAAAGCTAGATTGATTCTCTTCCTTATTCCTTCTCTCATCAAATTTCTTTTGCTGCTGCCACTTTAGAAGACACAGTTAATGAGGCAGTTTAGGAAAATTTGTTCTTTACTTCCTGGAAAAGGGACAGCTGAGTGAATCCACTACATCTGCAGGTTGACCTTGACTGAAATGAAGATTGCCTCCTCAGTAAAGGCCATGCTACTGCTGCAGATAAAGCCTGAGAGGGGGTTGCATTGATCAGTGCTGGCTCACCACCATCACACCTAGTAAGGATTCATCCTTGTTCACTTTTCCCTCCAACTACTTGGATATTCTATCATGAGGACAATCCATTTTTGAAATGCAACCACTTCTGTCCTGTCCTGGCTATCCTGAGGAAAATCTCTATATAGATGCAGTCTTTCCACTCCACTCAAGCCTCTGTAGAGTTGAACTGTCTTCAGTTGTCTCTAGGACATCCTTAGCAGCTGATTTCAATCTTTTCTTGAACTGCCCGTCTTTCTACAAGCCTAATGACCTATACCTAAGTTTCCTGGGAAGATAGATGCTTGCAGCCAACATTTAGCATTTAGCAATAGTTGTCCACTATTCCCTTTAACTAATTGTCCACCAGTCCAGCCACCATCAAGCCAAGCCAACTCAACTCAACTCAACTCAACACAAGTTATTTTAAGTGCCAGTTCATAACAGACATTATCTCAAGGCACTTTACTAAGTGAGCAACAGTATGTATGATGAACAGTTTGTAGAATAGAGGTCAAATCAGTCCAGAGTAGAAACACTGCATGCAGCAGAAAGATCCAGGTTGAAGGACGGAGTCCTGGATCCAACTCAGCATACATGGAATCTGAGACTCCAAAGACTCCAGGGACGCAAGGTCCCTGGTTCATATGTTAGTCCTGCACAATCATGGAATAAGAAAAGAGAGGAGGAAGTGGAGGGGGACAGATGGGGAGAAGGCAAGAGGAGGGTGAGATGAGAGAGGGAAACGTGAGCCCGATCCACACCTACCGAGAGACCGGGGAAGTGGAGCTTTATAGACAAGAAGAAGGATTTTGAACTGAATCCTGAATGGTATAGAAAGCCAGTGCAAAGAGGCCAGAACTAGAGAGATATGATCTCTCTTTCTTGTTTTTGTCAAGACATGAGCTGCTGTGTTCTGAGTGAGCTGTGAAGTTCCCAGTGACCTGTTGGAACATCCAGCAAGAAGAGAGTTGTAGATGTCCAGCCTGGAAGTAACAAAGTCATGGACTAGCTATTGTGTTGCACAAAATGGGAGTATATGCCTAATTTTAGCAATATTGCGGAGATGCACCTGACAAGATCTCAGCATTTTATCAATAGAACCCCCCCCCCCTTTCTTTTCATTACATCGGCAACATTTCTCAATACAAACATAGAAGTATCACTTGAGTATCACTAATAATTCCGCCACTCGCGGCAGAGACGCACGGTTGCTTTCTGCGACTCAGTCTGCAGTCAGTGTTTACTATTTGCGGACTGAGACAGGAATTGATACTAAAATAAAAAAATGAAGCGTCTGAGGTGTAGAGCTTCTACAACTGCTCTTATGACTCAGGAACCGAAACTCTTGAAGAGGTATCCCCTTAACCATTTATTATGGTTTATTACGTTTTCACCCTGAGAAAACACCGACTCCCAGCAGCGGCCGCACCGCCCCCTGGTCCTACCTATCCCTGGAATTCGTCACAGGTCTGCCCCCGTCTGATGGAATGATGTCATTCTTACCATCGTGGACCAGTTTAGCAAGATGGTGCACTCTCCCAAAACTGCCGTCAACCAAGAAGACCACTGAGATAGCCTTGCAGAACATCCATGGATTGTCCAGGGATATTGTTTCAGACCAAGGACCACAATTCACTTCCTCATCTTGGCAGGAATTCTGTCATCGGCCACGGCCAGCCTCACTTCCGAATTCCACCCTAAGTCCAATGGTCAATCAGAACGGGTCAATCAGGAGCTAGAGAAGTCACTTCGGTGCATGGCGTCATGCAACCCACGGGCCTGGCATGAACAACTGATGTAGGTGGAGTACTCCCACAACTTCCTCACTAGTTCGGCCACTGGAGTGTCTCCCTTCCACTGTGTTTATGGTTATCAGCCACCACTGTTCCCTACCCTGGAGGCAGAAGTCACCTGTCCATCTGCCCTGGCCTATGACCGCCGATGCAGCTCGCACCTGGTCACAAGCCCGTACAACGCTCTCAAAGTCCATTGCCAGTTATTCCACCGGGCCCAATCGGCGAAGGACTCTCGCACCCACCTACCAGCTGGGCCAGAAGGTGTGGTTATCGTCCAGAGTCTCGCAAGCTGGCACGTCAGTTCATTGGTCCATTCTCCATACTGAAGGTCATCAGTCCATCTGCTGTCTGCCTCCAGTTGCCCCAATGAAGGTGCACCCAACATTCCATGTCTTAAAAGTCAAGCCAGTACACGAGAGCCCACTGGTTCCAGCTGCATCTACTCCTCCTTGCCTTGTTGATGGTGGTACAGTCTACACCGTCTACCAGTCTACACGCCTGCTAAAGTCGTGACGTAAGGGTAGGGGCCTCCAGTATCTTGTAGACTGGGAATGCAACGGTCCTGAGAAGAGGATGTGGGTACCAGGAGGAATAATTGTGGACAGACCAACCCAGATCGCCTCGACTCTGTTTTATCTTCTGTCCCGCTAATTGACCCAGCCTTCTGTCCCTGACTCTGAACTGTGTGTTTGCCTGTGCTTCTGCCTGAGATCCAGCCTGCCTGATTTTCCTGCCTGCTCTCTGGCCTACCTGCGTGCTGCACCTGAGCCCTCACTGCCTGCCTGTCCCTGCCTGTTGGAGCCCCGCTCCTTTGATCTCCACACACTCCCAATTCCCTTTCCAAAGACACCAATAAACTGTGGTTCAAATGCATTTGGTTTCCTCTCCAGTCTGGTTTTTGACATCAATATGCATACAAAATAACTACAACTCAATTTAACTAAGGGGTTGCAACAAAGAACTTGAACAGCACAAAAAAGCAAAACCCATCACCAAACTAGACGTATGCATTAGGCACTGGATGCGAAATCCCCAAACCCCCCAAGCCACGATTGAACAATCTTTGTTGCTTCATTTGCATAAAGGTTGAAATTCATTGGCCTAATAGTTCTGGAGATATAGGCACAAATGTGATTTTTCAACCAAAGTGCTGCTCCTTGTGGCCAAACGCAGAATCCAAAATGCATGAAAATCGAATCAGGTCTTCCCATATGAGTGATGACTCTGTCTGCTGGTGAATATTTCTCACTAACATGGTCTCTACTCTAAGCATAATCTTTCTCACATCAAGGGATGTAAAGAAAGGACTACTTTCTCTCTGTTGGTCCCAACTTTATGATCCTGAGGCTTAGTTTTTCCGTTTTTCCTAGATGCTTCTTTAGTGAGGAACTGCTAAAACTTACACTACTACAACATCTCAGTGATCAGTTTAGTTAATGGAAAGCTTAAAGACACATTATTCACCTCAAATCAAATCCATCTCAGGGTTAAGTTTTCAAGACATCTACATCTGTACAATATATTAAATTTCCCAATTGAGAATCATTATTCTTTACTTGGTACTGACAAGAACGGAGCGGGTGGACTTAAACGCACGCGACACAGGAACCTAGTCACGAAAGTTCTTTATTGAATGTCTGGGGCCTCCACGAGGGACCGAGGGCTCGGTCCTCGATGCTTTGATCGAACTCAGGGAAACGAGCTGCAGGCTGGAGGTGGAGAGAGATCGGCGCACTGGACCCTGGATCGCTCCGGAGATGGTGACGGTCGATCGGCGCGCTGGACCCGGGACCGCTCCAAGGATGGCGATGGAGGAACCACGCACAGGGGTGGGAGCGCGGTCGGCCCCGAGGACGGCGGGAAGTGGAGCACCCGGTACCGGAGTTCGGGGTCGGAGCGAGAGCAGCGGCAGATCCGCTGAGGGCTGAGGGCTGAGGCAGGAGCAGAGTCGGGGACAGAAGGCAGGTCGAACACCGTGGCTGAGGCTGGAGCAAGGTCGGGGACGGAAGGCAGGTCGAACACCGTGGCTGAGGCTGGAGCAAGGTCGGGGACGGAAGGCAGGTCGAACACCGTGGCTGAGGCTGGAGCAAGGTCGGGGACGGAACAGGTCAGGCAGGAAAACAGGAACGGGAGATCTGTGAGTGCGGGAGAGTCTGGCAGGAACCGAAGACAATCTGGCAAAGAAGGTGCGTCAAGGAGGAGTATAAGAACCCGGATAATGAGAGCAGCAAGGAGTGTGATAGGATGAACCAGAAGAACCAGGAGGCAGGACCAGGAGAAGGTAAGAACCAGTGAGAGTGACCGAAAATGTGCAGAAGGTGACAGAATGTGACAGAACCCCTCCCTCAAGGGATGGCTCCTGACATCCCAAAACAGAACACTCAAGCGACTTCCCTGGGAGGGAGGTGGAGGGACGGTGGTGGGTTAGAACTCCGGAGAGTTGGGGACTGCCTCCACCCTGATACCCATGACTCCAGAACCACCAGAAGCAGACCCAACCCTGAACCCTCCGCCACCACCTCGTCCAGTAACCCCACCAGGTTGATCAGGATTTTCCCGATGGAACTGGGTAATAAGGCTTGGATCGAGAATATGGCGCTTGGGAACCCAAGACCTCTCCTCTGGCCCATATCCCTCCCAGTCCACAAGGTACTGAACCCCGCGACCCCGTCGTCGAGAACGGATCAAACGTCTGACAGTTAACACCGGTCCATTGCCAATCACCCGGGGAGGAGGAGGCAAGGGAGGCGATGGACACAAATCACTGTCACAAACCGATTTAATACGAGAAATGTGAAAGGTGGGATGAACTTTTAAGGAACGTGGTAGTTTTAAACGTACCGCCGCTGGGTTTATGACCCGTACAATGGGGAATGGTCCTATGAACCTGGGGGCAAGTTTGTTGGCTTCAACCTTCAATGGCAGATCCCGAGTGGAAAGCCAAACCCTTTGACCAACGCGATATGCAGGTGCTGGGGTACGCTTACGGTTAGCCGACCGAATGTAGTGCGCACTTGTCCGCAATAGGGTGGTACGAGCTCGAAGCCACATTCGCCGGCAACGACGGACAAATGCCTGTACGGATGGGCACGAAGCCTCCTGCTCCTGTGCAGGAAAAAGCGGAGGCTGGTATCCATACGCACACTGAAAAGGGGATAGCCCAGTAGCAGAACACAGAAGCGAGTTGTGCGCGTATTCAACCCACACCAACTGAGACGACCAAGAGGAGGGATTCTGTGAAGTAATGCACTGAAGTGCTGTCTCCATTTCCTGATTGAAACGCTCAGTTTGCCCATTAGATTGGGGGTGATATCCGGAGGAAAGACTGGACTTAGCT
The DNA here is from genome assembly GCA_029224185.1 of Karalla daura. NCBI lineage: Eukaryota > Metazoa > Chordata > Actinopteri > Chaetodontiformes > Leiognathidae > Karalla > Karalla daura. The sequence continues at coordinate 2,726,080 of CM055205.1, read as the reverse complement.
CCCAGTAACAGACAGAACTCCCTCCAAAAAATTGAGGTAAACTGAGGACCGCGGTCTGAAACTACATCACATGGGATGCCATGGAGTCGAAACACATGAAGGAGTAACAGTTCTGCTGTTTCCTTGGCCGATGGAAGTTTGGGTAATGGCACGAAATGACACATCTTGCTAAATCGGTCAACGATGGAGAGAATGGTGGAGTTGCCGTCCAACACAGGGAGACCGGTGACAAAATCGATGGAGATGTGGGACCAAGGCCGATGAGGGATGGAGAGAGGATGCAGAAGCCCTGGTGGAGGTCGACGAGAAGACTTGGCTTGATTACAGACAGAGCTTGAATGAATTTGCTTACGTCTGACCTTATAGATTCCCACCAAAATCTTTGGAGAATGAACCGAACTGTCCGATCAACTCCAGGATGACAGGACAACAAAGACGAGTGACACCACTGAATCACCTCCCCTCGTAGAGGTTGCGGAACCCACAAAACTCCAAGAGGACAGGAGGTGGGGATTTCCAAGCCGAGACTAGCCTCCTTTACCTTCTCCTCAATGTCCCAAACAACAGCCCCCACCAAACAGGAAGGAGACAGAATCGGCTCTGACCCATTGACCTCTGTAGTGTCCTTCAGAAATAATCTGGATAAAGCATCTGGCTTGATGTTCCGAGAACCTGGTCGGTACGACAGGACAAAGTTGAAACGAGCGAAAAATAGGGACCACCGAGCCTGACGTGAGTTCAGCCTCTTTGCTGAACTGATGTATTCTAGATTTTTGTGATCTGTCCAAACCACAAAAGGCTCCTTGGAGCCCTCAAGCCAGTGTCGCCACTCCTCAAGAGCTAACTTCACAGCTAATAACTCCCTATTGCCTATGTCGAACTTCTGTTCAGCCGGAGATAGGCGATGAGAAAAAAAAGCGCATGGGTGAAGTTTCTGATCCATGCTGGAGCGCTGGGACAGAACAGCACCCGCTCCCACCTCCGAGGCATCAACCTCAACTACGAACTGTCTGTCAGCGTCAGGCATCAGGAGGATAGGAGCCGAGGTAAACCTCTCTTTCAACAAGGGGAAAGCAGTCTCAGCCTCCGTAGTCCACTCAAACCTAACCTTAGAAGAAGTCAATGCAGTTAAGGGAGCTGCAACCTTGCTGTAATTACGGATGAACCGCCTATAAAAATTAGCGAACCCGAGAAAACGCTGCAGCTCCTTGCGATTTCCAGGCGTAGGCCAGTTCACCACCGCAGCCACCTTGGCTGGATCCATGCTAATGTTGCCCTGAGAAATAATGCTCCCTAGGAAGGAAACAGTAGCCACATGAAACTCGCATTTCTCGGCTTTCACAAACAAAGAATTCTCCAGCAACCTCTGGAGAACCATCTGGACATGTGTCACATGCTCGTCCCGAGAGTGGGAAAAAATCAAAATGTCGTCTAAATAGACAAACACAAACTTATTCAGCATGTCTCTTGGAACATCATTTATGAGAGCCTGGAAAACCGCTGGAGCATTAGTTAAACCAAAAGGCATCACCAAATACTCGTAGTGCCCGGAGGGGGTGTTGAAAGCAGTTTTCCACTCGTCCCCCTCCGGTATGCGAACTAAATGATAAGCGTTTCTTAAGTCCAGCTTGGTGAAAATAGTTGCACCTTGCAAGAGTTCAAAGGCAGAGGAAAGAAGCGGGAGGGGGTAGCGGTTCTTTATTGTAAGTTCGTTCAGACCCCGATAGTCGATGCAGGGACGGAGACTTCCATCTTTCTTCTCAACAAAAAAAACCCCTGCAGCAGCGGGAGAGGAAGATGGACGAATGATTCCTGACGCCAGAGATTCCCTGATGTATGTGTCCATTGCTACACGCTCAGGTCCAGACAGAGAGTATAGTCTGCCTCTAGGAAGGGTGGACCCAGGCCGGAGCTCGATAGCGCAGTCATAAGGTCTGTGTGGAGGGAGAGAGGTGGCTTTAGCCTTGCTGAACACCAGCGAAAAGTCTTGGTACTCAGATGGAACTCCTGGTACTTCCTGCCTAGGACCTAACGCCTCCCCCACGGAGCCAGGTACAAGACACCGTTTATGACAACCCGCGCTCCATTCTAGGATGGATCCATTCACCCAGTCTATCTGCGGGTTGTGCAGATGGAGCCAGGGGAAACCTAGAATAATGGGTAGGCGAGGTGATGGCAACAGGAGAAACTGAACAGATTCTGAATGGATTCCAGCGATACGGAGGACTGTTGCCGGAGTCTGATGCGTAACACGGCCTAAAATCAAGGGCCCTAGCAGGGATAGCCACTGGTAATGGCAAACGCTCCAATCCTAGTTGATCTGCTAGACTTTCGTCCATAAAGCAGGCATCAGCCCCAGAGTCAATAAAAACTGCCATTGTGTGCACCCCAGAGGGAATTATGATCTGACATTGGATCAGAGGACGGGACGGAAATAGAGAGGTTTGAGAAGCTGCACTCACAAGTAACTCTCCTCCTACTGGTGAGCCTGGGCTTTTAGCGGACAGGTGGAAATAAAGTGACCGGCTCCACCACAGTACAAGCAAAGCCTGGATCGACGCCGCCGCTCTCTCTCTTCCGGAGACAGAGAGGTTCGACCCAACTCCATTGGCTCTACTTCCGATGTCTCCACCCGAGCCGGAATGCTGGTTGAGGCTTCCCCGGTCAATGGTGAACTGACTCTGGGCAAAAAAGATGTACGTCTTCCTCTACGGCGAGCCTGAACATGAAGATCAATCCGAATGGATAGTTCAATTAAACCATCCAAAGAGGTAGGGAGATCATGAGCCACCATCTCATCTTTAATATAGTCTGCAAGACCATGGTAATAGACTTCACGGAGTGCCGTCTCTTCCCACCCGCTCCGATTTGCACGGGTGCGGAAGTCAATGGAGTAGTCAGACACCTCACGTCTTCCCTGCTTCAAGGAGAGCAACCCACCTGCAGCCTCAGGGCCACACGCCTCAAAACCGAAAACCTTCCGCAGCTCTGAGGAAAAGGCTGAGAAAGAACGGCAAGATGGAGACTGTCTGTCCCACTCTGTAGTTCCCCACAAACGAGCCCTGCCCGTCAGATGACTGATGGTGTAAGCCACTTTTGAGGCCTCGGTAGAGAAGGTGCGGGGCTGAAGAGCAAACAGCAGAGAGCAATTAGACAAAAATGGAGCACAGGACTCCCTATCACCACCAAAACGCTCCAGACCACCAATTCGGGGCTCAGGCTGGTCCAAGAGCACTCCTCCGGCCGGAGGGGACACAGCAGGATGGATTGGTGCAACAGCGGCACTAGTGGTCGGAGCGGGAACTGCAGCTGTCTGCTCTCCAGCGGCGGAGAGACCCTGCAGTTGCGCCACGAGCCGCTCCAACAGCTGAGAGTGTCTATCGGCCGTTTCCCGGTTCTCTGCTGCGGTAGCCCGGATGAGGACCTCGTGGTGTTCCATGGCGGCTTCCAACTGATCTAAACGATCCGTAGAGTTGTCTGTGCCGCACGCTAAGTCCATAACTGGCCAGATTGTACTGACAAGAACGGAGCGGGTGGACTTAAACGCATGCGACACAGGAACCTAGTCACGAAAGTTCTTTATTGAATGTCTGGGGCCTCCACGAGGGACCAAGGGCTCGGTCCTCGATGCTTTGATCGAACTCAGGGAAGCGACCTGCAGGCTGGAGGTGGCGAGAGATCGGCGCACTGGACCCTGGATCGCTCCGGAGATGGTGACGGTCGATCGGCGCGCTGGACCCGGGACCGCTCCAAGGATGGCGATGGAGGAACCACGCACAGGGGTGGGAGCGCGGTCGGCCCCGAGGACGGCGGGGAGTGGAGCACCCGGTACCGGAGTTCGGGGTCGGAGCGAGAGCAGCGGCAGATCCACTGAGGGCTGAGGGTTGAGGCAGGAGCAGAGTCGGGGACGGAAGGCAGGTCGAACACCGTGGCTGAGGCTGGAGCAAGGTCGGGGACGGAAGGCAGGTCGAACACCGTGGCTGAGGCTGGAGCAAGGTCGGGGACAGAAGGCAGGTCGAACACTGTGGCTGAGGCTGGAGCAAGGTCGGGGACGGAAGGCAGGTCGAACACCGTGGCTGAGGCTGGAGCAAGGTCGGGGATGGAACAGGTCAGGCAGGAAAACAGGAACGGGAGATCTGTGAGTGCGGGAGAGTCTGGCAGGAACCGAAGACAATCTGGCAAAGAAGGTGCGTCAAGGAGGAGTATAAGAACCCGGATAATGAGAGCAGCAAGGAGTGTGATAGGATGAACCAGAAGAACCAGGAGGCAGGACCAGGAGAAGGTAAGAACCAGTGAGTGACCGAAAATGTGCAGAAGGTGACAGAATGTGACAGGTACAAGAAATGAAAATTTAAGAAAAAGCATATTAACATTTGTCCTCAGTTAAAATGTAGAATTTTTGATTCAAAATGTTATACATATACTGAGACTAAACTGATCCATATACATGACCTTTTCTCTTCACAAAATGTTCTCCCTTATTTTATTTTTTAGCTTTCAAATTAGCCAATTTTAAATTCGCTAATCTTAGTTTTTTTTTGAACATATAAAACAGAAAACAAAATTAAAACACATCAAGGAAAATACATTAGCATTTTCTGAATGAGACTGCTTGCAGACCAGGTGAAAATTCTCTTGGTCGTCACCATCTTGCTTCAAGAGTTCGCATGATAATGTGAAATTCCTTAAAAGCCCACTGTTGTTTTGTTATCATTTAATCACCTGGTTTTTGGTTTTTCTCTTAGCATTTGCAACATCTTACATTAATCAATAACTTTCATGTTCTCAACATCTCTTTGCATCAGTGTTTTTCAGATGATTTCTATTGATAGTGGTTTTTCTTTGACCCTTCTCAAGGGTCTCTCCTTATTCACAGATAGGGGCAAAACCCTTTTGGGAAAATTCCCCTACTGCCCTCAGCACCAGATAGCAACACTTGTATCGCAAGCTGTGAAAAGGCAACGTTGCATTACTTTAATTACTCAGTTTAATATGTCCTCTTTGAAATTGCACACAGTCTATGATGGAATCCATCTCTCAGATCTTATCCTTGACCATGTTGTTTGTGGGCAATCCAGATGTTACGTCATCTCATCATCGGGGTTGATGTCATAGTTAGGATCGTTGTTGGGTCTTCTCCTGATGGTCTTCTTGAATTTCGGGGTTTGCGGCCTTATCTGCAACAAAGCAGAAAGAAGAAGCGGCAGTACAGTTGCTCACTAGACATTTTCATCCCTAACATGCCCTCTGTGAATTAATTTGTTGCTGGATGTATTTGAAAGCTACCCTGCTACTGTTTTGGATATGTCTCCAAAACTTCTCATCCTGCACCTTCGCCTCATCTGCTCTCCATTGCCTTCTTCCTCATCATGAGCACCATTCAGGATATCCTAAATGTCGTCTGATTGTATAATGATCTCTCTACCTCATCTTGACACCTGACCTCCTGCTTTCCCCATGTTACGTGCATTGTTTTCACTGATGTTCCTGAACTTCACCTGTCTCCATCCTGATCTTATGACTGCCTCCTTTCAGATGTGTAGACTTCCACCTCTGACTGTGTAGTTATTTCTGCTCGTGATTATACTTTAGAAGAAGTTAGTCTTTGGATGTATGCACATTTACATGAACACAATAGGCAAACATTTATCCAAGACAACCCTGTTTCTGCACCCCATTTCACTCAGTTAGCTTTCAGAGTTCCCTTTTATCTTTCTGCTTCTCCTGCACTAGCCACATGCAAAGTACAATGGGCCTCATTCACCAATATCTCCATAAGAATCTTCTTAGATTCTTTCGTAAGTTGTTCTTGAGAACTTCCTTAAGAAAACCCTACGTCAGATTTATCAACGCGTTCGTAAGCCTCAGAATCGTTCGCAGCTGTGTTCTTATTTGATGAATGCCATTTCTTCCTAAGTTGAGAGGGCGTGCCAGTTGAGTCTAATTAACATAGGATTAGCATAGGTAACCCTCCCATCAATGCCCATAAAAGGGCCTGTTAAAGAGACTACAAGGCTGTGTGGCCTGACGGAGCAAGCAGGAACAAAACGCCGAAAGCAAAACAAAAATCACTTAGAGCGCAGCAGGTGAGAAGAAAAAAAAACAAAACAGTTCAGAGGTGGAGGTACTGCTGCAGGAGATCACCCGGAACAAAACAATTATATTCAGTAGCCTGAGTTCAGGCTATACCGGCGCAAACAAAAAAGGGGCATGGGAGGCAGTCACACATGCAGTGGACACGGTATCAGGAGAGGGGCAAACAGTAGCCGAGGTAAAAAAGAAATGGTTCGATTCAAAATCTGAAACCAAAAAAAACTGCAAAAATTGCAAAATTCCGACTGGAGATGGAACCGCAGACACCAACCTGTCTGAATGGGTGGACCAGCGCATCGGGGCCACTGTCAGGTAGGCTATATTGGAAAAATCTAAATCACTGTAATGTATTATTTTAGAGATAGTTTAAGTTTCCCACCTTACTTTTTAGGAGGAGACAAAGTGTTGAACAATCAAAAAAGAATTGCTGACACACTGGATAAGATTGCCTCATCACTCGTTACAATATCCAACACACTTATTAAATTAACGAGGACTAAAAAAATAAACGTGTGAAAGTTGTGCACTGAAACTGGTCTGTCCTCTTTTTTAAAAAATGAACGAGACCGTTGTTGACACTATTGCATTTTATTCACAAGCGGGCAATCGGTTGCGCTCTGACTTGAACAGCGCGCCTGCAGTCTGGTCCCATCAGTGCATCAGGACGCACATCCTCACAGGGTTGTGGCTGAGGGGAAAGTGGCACACCACGTTTCATGGCGAAGTTGTGCAGAACACAACAGGCCATGATTGTCCTACAGACCTGTAATGGTGAGGGAGAGTCACACGTTAAGATGCAAGGTGTTTGAAGAAACATGACCTTAGTCTAAGCAGATTTTATTACAAAATAAATAGAATCATCAGTTGTCTTACCTTCTCCGATTTGTACAGCAACTTGCCACCTGCTGTATCCAGGCACATCCATCACCCCTTTAAAATGCTGATGGTGCGCTCGATAGTGGAGCGAGTGCGTACATGCAACTGATTGTATAAAACCTCCTGCAGAGTCTGAGGGTTGGTTAGTGGTGTTATCAACCAGGGAGCCAGGGTATATCCTCGATGCCCTAAAAATGAAATCAAGATAAAATCAAATAGGACGCTTTTGTGAGAAATAATATAAAATATAAAACATGCAAATATAAAACATGCAAACAACGAGCCATGCTTCACCAGCTGCTCCTTGTTCAAGATGTGTTCCAACGGAGCTGTTGTGGAAAATGAAGGAGTTGTGTGCTCCTCCTGGGAACCGGGAGACCACGTTGAGTAAGTGGTTGTTTGCGTTGCAGATAAGTTGTACATTTATGGAATGATATTGCTTTCAGTTGAGGTATGGGAAGGGCTCTGTAGAGGGTGCCTTTATCCACAATTGTGTGCAGTCTATTGCATCAATCGTGTTCGGGAGGCCAGCAATGTCAAAAAAATCCTCTCTTGACTGCAACTTGATCTTCTGCTGTACATGCAAACTTTATGTATTGTGTGTGGCCAATTGATTTATTGCATCCACCACTCAAGGGAGAGCGCGGCTAATGGATGGCTGTGATATGCCCACCCTGTCCCCTAGCTCCCATTGAAATGTTCCAGTAGCCAAAAAGCCGAGGGTTGACAGCGCCTGCACATGCAGAGGGACAGGGTTGGACCGAAGTGTGTGGCTCCGAAGTGCTGGCTCCAACTGGTTGCATGGGCGTGGGAGCCTAAAGCTTCCAAAGAGGAACTCATCACTCTCTGAAAAAAGATCCATGTGGTCCTGAAACTTTCGTTCCCTCCGTAGGCCACGAACAGCGATTTCTTGCAGTAGCAATATATATGCCATTGTTTTGGCCTTGATTGGAGAAATGCCACTTAGCCCTATAAATAGGGTGGGAGTCACTAAGTACCGGCATGGTTTCCAATTTACTTGATTCATGTTAAATCATTGGCACATTTTATTTATTTAAAAAATAAAAATTCTCTGTACATTTCTAAAAATATGAAATGAATACATAAGTATGACAGAATTATCACAGTAATATTGAATTTTATTGAACTGTATAAGAGAAGAAAACATGACCGTGCCAACACTGATATGTGTGAAAGTATACTCCCGAGTGTTCATAGGATTTGTTCTTACCTAAGAATAAATCATAGATAAGAAGAAATTCATGAATGCCACAATCTTTGTAAAATCTTGGCAAGTGGGACTTAAGAACAAATTTGTTTGTAAGAACGGTTTGTGAATGAGGCCCAATGATACTTTAGATCCATCAGGAACCCAATAAACTTTGCAATGATCTTATCAGCAAAATGTCTCCCATTATCATAGCTGATTTTATTTGGAATGTCCCCTCTGGGTATTATCTCTGTCTGCAATGCTTCTACCTGTAGTCTTTCAATATGTTCTCTTTTCCTGCCAACCACTCCTCCCCCCTTTTGAGGCATGGCAAAACCCATGGCTCAATATAGACTAATCTACACCTTTTTGTATTTAGCTTATTCTCGTAAATCTTTAGTGTTGTTCCCATTTATACTTAACTGTTAATGATTGTTGTGTGAATGCTTTCAAGATCTGCCTGCTATTTGTTCCTCATACAGCCTTCTGCAAACGGCTCCTTAAGCACCTCAAAGAATTCCAACACCTCTCTGTTCCTGTTCTCTGATCTCTCTTGCTGGTGTGACTTACAGTTAGTCATCATTCACTCATCATTCATTGAATTTCCTGCTTTTGTTGTTTTGTTTTCCTCTCTACTTCTGAAAGCACCATTTGTACCCTATTTTTTTCTTGAAAAAATTGTAAGCTTGAAAGGTCAAGTCAGTCAAATAAGTTCTCAAAATCTAGATTTTGCTTTCCTCATGTTTTTGCACAACTTTTCCTCCTTTTTCTTTCCTATTTTCTTTCCCAGCATTTGCTCATACTTTTCTCCCCCAACGTCATCTCACGCTCTCCTTCCTACCACCTTCATGGCCTTCTTGTCTACATTAGTTGTCCGCCAGTTTACACTTATTTGTACTCTCTCCAGCTATGTCTTTCTTTATGCATCTTTAGCACAATCTCTTTTGTAAAACCCTCAGCAAAGGCAAAACCTGCAGGAATCAACATCCACATACTTCTCTTCACTCTTGTACTATTCTATCTATCTCTGGATAGAGTAGATTAAATTCTGCTCTTCTATGTGATTTGCACGTGTGCTGAAGTCTTACTGTCCTTGTTGCTGCTTTGGATGCCTTCTCACGCTCATAAGTTTCTGGTTGGACTCGTGGAGAACAAGGATCGGAGTCATGGATCGGTGTAGTAGGACCTGCACGGGCTTTTGAACAGCAAATTCATCACTGCATTAGTACCAACATTATCATGCTCTCTTTTTTTACCTCCATGTCTCTTACACACTCCACTGGTGTGCTTTTCATCTTTTAAACTTCGCAACTTTTTAAGTTTTGCATCTCTCACCAGATTTATTCTCCTACGCTGATTTTTGCTGACGATTGATTTTTCTCATGATGGCACTTCTTTGTCTACAAACAATTCTATAGCTTGTATCTGAAAGGAACCCCCCCTTTTGGAAACCCACTTTGACATCACTGTGGCACAAACTTTATCTTATTTCCATATTAATCTCACATGAACTTCTCACTTGGTGACCCAGGTGCATAACTCTGCTACCACCGATCCCATTTACACCGTGAGTGTCCTCACGGGTCACACTATGAAGTCCTTATAAAAGCCGGAACTTTTACTGCCTCCCGGAGACACCAGGACCATAGTACGGATCCCTACCATGCTTAGGCCCTCTTTTTTTGTAAGAGATTCTACACTCCTACTATGATACCTCTACCCACAAAAACCCTCCTCAGAGCAAGCTCAGAGTGACGGGGACAAGGGGAGGAGATCTTTAGCAATCAAAACCCTCAGGCAGAACCAAGCTCTGGGAGGACGGTGATTTGCTGACTACTTTGAGTTCTTGAGTCTTTGATGGTTGCAGCTCACAGAGTTCAGGCTACAACTGAATGAAAACTGAGATTAATCAAATGTTCCTAAATACATGTAAAATTTTCACCACATCTTCTATCATAACCTGTAGGGAGACCTGAGACTGTGCTGAATTAATACAACCCTGTCCGTGTTGTGGCCAATCCGGTTCCTTCCTGTCTAGCCAGTCAGAGACTCACTGCTGCCATCACTGGGATATTTAAGTTCACCTGGTGCTTGCAGTCTATGGCAGATTGTCTTTGTTTGCTTAAATGACTCTCCAATACTACTTGATTCCGATTTCCCATTTTTAACCCTTTTGCACCTTGTGTCCCCTGCCCGCCTCATTGATCCCGGTTTTTCCCGCTGGCTCAAATCCCGATATCCAGCCCCTTGCGCTCTACCAGCCTGAGTTCTCGACACTGTCTGCTCTTCTTCCCTGGTAACTTCTCCTGCCTAACCCTAACCTTCGACTCGCCTGGCTCTCTTGATCCTCCTCTGCCCCGAAAGACTGACCTCTTCCGTCCCTCGACTTTGCTCTTCACCTGAAGGTGGTTCAGGAGATGGCTAGCACCACAGCTAGCAGCCCTGCTAGCTTCCAGTCTCCACCAGGCTAACCACATCAGGCTTTGGCCTGCTACAAACCTACCTACTGATCTTGTTAATAAAGCCTTTTCTCAAATTCCAGTTCAACTCCATGCTGCAATTTCATATTAGAGTTAGAGCACTGTTTAAGAACAGTGGTGCTCTTTGAAGAGGAAAGTCAAGAAGAGATTCTTGAAGATGGGTTGGGAGATTCCCATTCTGATGGCGTTTAGAAGTTTGTTCTACCACTTTGGAACCACAAAGGCAAACAGTCTGGACTGAGATTGCTTTGTTCGTAGGGATGGCAGTGCAAGACGACGTTCTTGGGAGGAGCGTAATGCTCGAATGGGAGCATGCAGCAGCATTCTGCACCATCTGTAGAGGTTTTGTGGCACACAAGGGATGGCAAGCCAGAAGAGAATTGCAGTAATCGTGGCGGGAGGTGATTTGGTCCGATTTTACGAATGTTGTAAAGAGCAAAGCGAAATGCTTGGGAGACGATTGCAATGTACTCTGTGAAGGTGAGCTGGTCATCGATCATGGCACCCAAATTTCTTGCAGTTCTAACTGGGAAGAGGGAAGAAGAGCCAATTTGTATGTCAATGATGTGGAGGAGTGGTTGGCAGGAATCACTAAGACTTCAGTCTTAGAGAGGTTGAGTTGAAGACAGTGATCCATTATCCATTTTGATATGTCAAAGACATAAGTGGAGATCTGCCCTGACACAATAGGGTCGTCAGGTGGGAATAACAGGTAGAGCTGGGTGTCATCTGCATAGCAATTTTAAGAGAGACCATGCGAGCGAATGACGGGAGGTGGGGTACGCTGCAAATAAAAGAGGCCCTAGCAGAGGAGGAGGTGTGCCCCTGCCAGAAGACCTTGAAGGAACGCCCATTTAGAAATGAGCTAAACCAGGAGAGAACATACAGGAGATGCCCATTTCAGAGAGTATGGATAACAGGATGTGATGGTTCACTGTGTCAAAAGCGACTGATACGTCTTGGAGGATGAGAACAGAAGATTGTCCTGCAAACCTAGCGGCCCTCAGAGCTTCTGTCACAGACATTTACAATTTACGGATGTAATACGGTCCATTTTGTTGCTCTTGGTCAGGACTCTGGCAGCAACATTCTGGATGTGCTTTACTGAGACCCGTAAAAATACCATTTTAATAATCTAACCTACTAACAATACATGTTGGGAGGTGGTGTTCTTCCCCCCTCACTGTTTTTAGAATTGTGGACATTTATTTTATTCATTCAGTCGGGGCGTGATTTGTGAACTATTGAGGCGGTGCTTGGCTGCACAGACGTGCGGCCGCACGCACACACGCTACACACGAACACGTGCTTACACACACACACACACACACACACATACATATATACATATGGTGTCTGCAGTTTGCCCCGCGATTTGCAGTGGCAGGGCCGCGGTTCACTCCCCGAGTGCGGACCTTTGCTGCCTGGTGCACTCTGGGAGCAGACGCCACAGTTACAACCCGTCCTGTACAAAGTCCTCCAGTCGACATACTCACCACATCCTCTTCATCTTCAGTCCCCACTGCCAAACAGACGCGTGCTCTGGATGGGAGGATTTAAAGGGCAAGCTTAACTGTTGGGAAGGGGGAGGGTGTATGTCAGGAGGGGAGGTTTGGATAGGTATTGGGTTTATTGGTAGAGTGCTATATGTGTGTGTTTGATTTGGTGTGATCTTTTTCTATGGAGTGGTTGGGATGTGTGGATTATGTGTGCTATATGGAATTACTGTTTTGTGTGTGTTAAATGGGGGGGGGGGGGGGTTATATGAAATGGATGAAATGGATGAAATGGTATGATCCAGTCATAGTTATGGCAGAGCAGGCTCCCCTAGAGGGGAGGAATATATAAGCAGTAGATTCATTGTAGCCTGAGGTAGGTGAGGACAGGTGTTGTCAACCGGAGAAAGAGCCAGTGAGTAAAACCTGTGGAAATTCATTGCAAACCATCTCTTTGATTTTGTTGCTACTTTTTGCTTGTTTTTCTTATTACCCTTTCCTGGTGTTTTCCTGGTGTTTTGTTTCCTGGTCTTTTGAGAATTTGGGGTTTTTTGTCATTTTTCTTTTTGATGCAATATAAATAAATTGCACATTTTTCATAATCATATGTTGGACTGCTGACTTTTGTTTTACCCTTATCCCCCTGACATCAAACCGCTCGGTCTCTTGGCGAGTGAGGTGGCCATCCGGTCGCTCACACATGTATAAACATGTTTCTGTGTCTTGTTTCGACAGAAATCCCTTACTTAAATCCCCTTATCCCTTGTGCAATGTTTGAAAACCAGATGATAATAGATAATATTACGTGATAGTCTTTATGTGGCTGTTAAAATTCAGGTCTGAGTCCATAACTAAACATAACACACAGAATTAGCATTTTGCAGGGACCAGACACAAATTTCTCCAATCACAATATAAATGTAAAAGGCTAGGCTAAATCAAACATTCACACACAGCCCCAAGCAAATCAAATAAATCACAATTATAATGAAAGAAATGAAGATATAATGAAAACAGAACTCAAGAAAAACAAAACTGGGGTTGGGTCAACAAAACAAAAGAAATAATGATTTACCCAACTCGCAGAAATAAACAAACCTAAATAACTACCAAAAGAAAAAGAATCCCCCCCCCCACCAAGAACAAAAAAAAACAATAACCCAGAAATAAGACACTTAATCCCATAAGAAAACAAAGTAAAACAAATGACAGAAGAAAATGAAATAATTCACCTCACAACAGTGTGGCGGGCGATGTTAGTGCAGATTTAGACTCACCATAAGCTTTCTTTTAACAATAAAAATTAAAACAGCAAAAAGTTGTTAAGAGCAAACCCTAACTGGCAAATGCCAGTAAAAAAAAAGACTAAGAAATGAATGAAGACGAAGCGACCGCACTGGGACTAGTGGCCGGAGTTGGATCAAAATGGCCTGATGCTCTGCACGTCACACGGCCATGTAGTGCAGCCTCAGCATGCAGGAGGAGGGGGGGAGCTCCTTTTTAACCAGCCAGACGACAGGAGCTTTAAGAATCCGCCTAAACTGGTCACCAGGTTGTGGTTGCTGTGCGGAGCACCCCAACCTGCTTCTCTCCCCCGTGCTGCAGTCCACACAGCCAGAAATGATGCACGGATGAAGCACAAAAGCACCAAACCAACTGTCCACAGCGAGCCGAGTCCTCTCCACACGAGTGTCAGGCAGTACTGCATGTACTCCAGCATACAATGCCTTTAACCAGGTGAGGAGGCTTAGCAATCGGTGAGTACAGGGAGGAGGGGCAACACTCCACCTACCACCAAGGTGCAGCAGGAGCAGGTGGAGCCACTCTGGAATCACACTAGCCCAGTGAGTGGGTGGGGGAGGGGTAACACTCAACCTGCCACACAATGATACCATAGTTATTTGGAGCAACTTCTTTTTCATTTTTTTCCTGGAGCAGATATAACAAGCTCTGTCCTAGAGGTACTTGTATCCAATGTACCCATGTTAGTTCTTAGTTCTTTAGTTACAGTGTTTACAGCAGCATCAGGACACTTCTGAGAAAAGTCGCCTGCAGCTTGGTTCTCTGCCCACTGACCATGCAAATGCATCCAGCTCATCCAAACAGATCTGAGAGAGTGAGTCTTTTCTACTGTGTATGAGGAGACTCAAGCCCAGATGGTTAGGGGTGCTGCCAGATCAATTACCAGCAGCACACCAACAGAGAGTACAGAGCACTACATTTAGCTTCCAGGGCATATTGGAGTGTTCGCTATTTGCGCTTTTTTTATTTACGCTTTTACATATCTTCAGACCATGCTGTGACATAAAGGATTCACTAACTTAATGCCACATGTGTTTCAGTGGCACAATTTGTGTGGATAATGTTGTTTTACCTTCCAGCTCTATTTTAATAGCTAATTTTACAAGCCTTCATGGTAATGATATAAATTAGACAGCTGTGCATGGCGAGTAGTTCAAGATAAAACATCTGCCAAAAGAAAAACGAATAGGCATTTACTTATGAAAACAGATATAAATTAAGCACTTTTCATATTGGAAAATACTCACATAAATACTGTAAAGTTGGGCACTCGTTTTCATTTAGAACTTGTTATAAATGTTCCAAGAATGTGGAACGACTTCAGTGTAGTTTACTCCCAATGTGAACTATATAGACAACACAGTAGATTAGTGGCAGTTTCCAATAATGTGGAATGACTTCAGTGTAATTTACTTCAAATGGGAGTTACACAAGCGACACAGATTTGCTGATTGCTTCACAGATCGTGGCAAGGTGGTGGTCTTTTTGTGTGAAGTTTGCATGTTCTCTCTGTGTCTTGAGTATGTTTTCTTAAGTACAGTTGTCCCTCGCTATAACGTGGTTTACCTTCCGCGTTTTCCGCTGTTTTGCAGATTTTGATTTTGTGAATGTTACCATCCTGGTTTTTGTTTTTATTTTCAATCCTGAGTTTCGTGCTGGTTTTGGCACCCCCTGACCTCTGTTCTACCCTAGGCTTCAGCAGGCTCACAGCTGCAGCTGACCTAATCGGGATCATTGATGCTTCTTGGGCGTTGGACTACAAGAGCAGCTGCAGAGGCCTTCAGTCTCTCTCCTCCTACTTCCGGCGTGCTACTTCCCCTGCCTGTGTTGGCCCGTCTGCACCAACACCTGACGTCAAAGCTTTTGTTCCTGACACTGATTTTTGTTTGACCATTTTTGCTGGCCCCAGTGCCCATCTGAATTTCAAAGGGACTTGCTGCCTTGTTTTTTTTGGTTTTGAGCATTTGTTGTTTGTAACCCCTAGACCTTTTCATTAAAGATTTTTGAGCTGATTTTCTGCGTTGGTCTTCTAATGTGTTACCCATCATAACAGCGCAATTTTCCTTTTTTTTTTTTTTTTTCCTTTTCAGCGTATCAAAGCACATTGTGTTCTGCATCCTGATTGGCTAAGGGACTGTAGACCTGGGCTGCCCCTCCCTACACACAGAACATGTACAGTGAGGGCCCCACCATCCAATAGAACCCAAATTTGCACTGAAGATGCGCATATACGCAGTCGTGAGGCACACTGCTAGATCAGCTGTCAGCGCGAAGCAGGAGGAGAGAGAGAAGAGACCTTTTTTTATGTTGTAATGTGACATCACACGTGCCGTCACTGCAATGACAGCAGTCCATCTGACTGATTGCTGCAGGCAAGGGGAAGGAGAGGGGGTTAGCATGAGGCAGGAGAAGAGAGAAGAACGTTCTTTTTCTTTTTAATCTGACACCTCACCGCAATGATTGACAGCATGGCTGGTCCCTAAACCGATCACTGGTCACCGAGGGGGGGCAAAATCTCAATTTTATAGCATGGGGCCCCCTTTGTCTTTTCTGCGTAGGGCCCCACTTTGGTTAGGGGTGGTAGACTATTGTCAATCTCAATGCCGTGTCTCCTGTACAGTACATGTTTGCCTGCGTTCAGCTTGCCGAATTTACTTAAATGTTTTTTTTTTTTATCAAAGGCTTGAACTTTGAATGATTAAACAAGAGAAAAATGTGAGAAAATGTTAACGCATGTCTGAGAAAAGTGTATAAACAGCCTTAAAACATATATCACAATTGTGAAAAATATTATTTATGTTTATATATGTAGGGGCCCGCTTTTGCACCGAAGATGCGCACATGCACAGCCGTGAGGCACGCTACTACATCAGCTGTCAGCGCAAAGCAGGAGGAGAGAGACGTTCTGATGGGCAGTTGCGCTGGTGGGGGGTGGGGGTGGGGTTCTCACACCGCATGAGACCAAATCAGTTTTTGTGCGGGGACCCTCTTGAGTCTTTTGCTTAGGGCCCCATTTTGGTCAGGGACAGCCCTGGGCATACTCACAGATGTTCGAAGCAGCTTAACGGTGTCAAGAGGCAGGAGGCGACTCAGACAGCCAGGGCACACACACGAGACAAGGTCGGATCCAGAAGGTGAGTTGGGCAGTAAGGACTGAGACACAAGGAAGTCAGGGCAGTCGAGAACCAAAGGCAGTCAGCCTGATCAGGGCAGGAGACACATAAGAGAGTGGAGGCGTCTGCCTGTGAATAGCTGAAACTGCTGGGAGGAGTGGCTAGTGGAGAGGAGAGGTGGAGATGTGGAAAGCTGCTGCATTTGCGTCTCTGAGATGATATCAGTATTGGATCATGACATTTTTGTCATTCTATTCTCCCAAACCACATTTACTTTTAATATTTACTTTTAATATTTGATTACAATTTGAGAATTTACTGCACAATACATCATTTGGACTTGAATACTTTTTTTAACTTTACTGGATTAACCAGAGGAAAGTCAAGCAGAAATGGGGAGAACCTGTAAACAGGTTTTTATAGCTGATCATCAGATTTAGCAATTCAGACCCGAAAGCGACACAGATTTGATGGTTGTTTAGTTTTAAGTTACTTTTTAGTGTCTTTTCTTCACAGGAACGGGAGGTTTGTAAACAGCAAGCTGCAGGGTGGTGCAAGATGGAAGTGAGGTGTTGTCAGGAGCAAACTCTACTTCACAGGAGCCAAGTTTGAAGCAGTTAGTTTGTGTCAGAAGGCAGGAGGCAATTTGGTCAGCCGGGGCATAGACAAGACAAGGTTGATTCCAGGCAGTGGGGGCTGAGGCACGAGGAGGTTGAAATCAGAAGGTTAACTGCGCAGGGAGGGCATAAGCTCCTACCCCCCACAATAGCCCATCTTCATTTTCTCTATTTTTCTAAATCCTTAGCATACTTAGTTACTTATATTAGTTATACATGGTATTCCTTAGCCTCTTTAGTGCTAAATGCTATTTGTTAAGGGTCTGAGACAAGTGCAAATTGGATTGTCTATATGTGCAGAACATGTGGCAGAATTGACATTAAAGCAATTTTGACTTGATCTACCTTGAAATTCTGCACAGAAAGGTAATCTGTCCAACTGGGATTTGAACACCGGACCCTCATACAGTGAGGATACATTGCCACCCCCAAATCCAGCAGGTTTCTAGTTGCATTTTTGTAAAATTGATTTACATGATCGTTATTGAGTATATTTTGACAGTTTTACCAAAATTGAACTGCTTCTCTGCAAGAACATCTTCATGAATAAATGAAACTGTCGTGTCAATGTAATTTTTACGTTTTTAAATGAATTTTGGCTGGTAGGTTAAACTTGACATCCCTAAATGTTGGAAAAACTCTGATCGGATGCAAATTAAATCATTAAAAAATGTGTGGCTTTTTGAGATTGCACAATTACTACATCAAGGGTTTAATTCCTGAGAAACTAGTAGAGCGTACGACATCCAAATGTTCATCCTAAAAAAATAAACTATCGATGAGCTCAAAGACTTGTTTTTCAGCATTAAAAACTTAAAAACTACAGGTTAGCTGTAAGATGACTCCAAGTCTGTATAGATCATATGAACATGGAACATGAACATGGAAGTTATTAAGTGTCATACACACAGGACAGTCTAACATTATTCCATAATAGTGGACAGATACTGTGGCGTTTCTTAATCTTATCCAGATGATTAGATGTTTGATACAGTATAAGCAGAACTTTGTTTAATCGGTGTCTGTTCTGAATGATCTGTCTACATTGTGTTTCGTGTACAGTCCTGTTTGAGGTTTTCATCTTCTTACTGCTTGGCTCACACCCCTACTCACACCCCCACTTTGATACTTTTTATCATTTCAAGTCAAACACACTCCTCTGAGATGAGTTCAAACCCCTATAATGCTTTGTACCTGTGTCTCAAGTATTTGATCTTCTATGCCCTTAGAAACCTACTACTGGAGCACCCCTGATTTTCAAGTAGAAATCCCAAATGCAACAAAGCCAAATCTTAACAGTGACTTTCCACAGATTCAACACAACCATGCAGGTCATATTTTCAAGTAATATTAGTTTAATCTTGTTTTTCCCCCTCTTTCCCACTCACTCCCACTCAAAATTTCAGAAAATTACTTACAATACAAATAAGTACTGTAAGTAATTTTCTGACCAACAAATGAATCTTTTGGTCTGTGTTATATGTTAAACTAGCTGGTTATGTTCACTAATGTTATATTTTAGTGAAAGTATTAAACAATATATATCAGATGTTAAATTTAGTCGCAATCATAGACACCGCAACATGCATATGCATTAAGGCCAAGGTGCTAAATGCCCAGCGCATACTGTTTTCCGCACTTTGAAAACGCAATCCACAGTGCGCACCGTTCAGCTTTCACATTTTTTTGTGGGTGACAGCGAGTTTGCACACGTTTTTATACACGCAAAGCTTTAGTAAATCATGCCCATAGAGAGATTGGTGTATTAAGAGTTTTGCCTTGTGGCTCATCTCTCTCTTTACTATCACAAACTGTTTGTTCACCCACATAATGTGGATGCTGTTCTGATCCGCTTTTCTATCTCACGCACATGTGGATGAGCCCTCAAGAACCTTTCAAATTAGGGGAGTGACTTCTTCTTAAGCGAGAGTGCCCATGCCACTCTTTTTTTGGATGAGAAACATGGCCTCATATTACTGGCCTTCATCTGGGTCTTTTCAGACAAACTGTAAATCATGCCTGTGTGAGCTGGAGGTCACTATTTGATAAGGCCAGTAGACCCAAGTGTCATGGTCCTGTCTGCATGTCTGCCTGTTCTGCCTTGCATGTTACCTGTTTCAGTGCTCCTATTGGGTTAGGAGCAGATGATTGATCCTTATTCCTGATTGGCTTGCAGCTGGCTCATCAGCCAAGTATATATACTCACCTGTGAGACGAGCCAGCTGCCAGACCGTGTCTCTACTCTTCGTGCCTTGTTCCTGCTCCTGCCCTTGCCTTGATCCTGTTTCCAGTTAGTCCAGGTTTTTATTCCTTTGTTACTTTTCTAATTCAGTGTTGAGATTTTGTTTTGTTCCAGTTAGTTTAGTGGGTTCTTCGTTGTTTCCCGGTAAAACCTTGTTTTTCTGTTGTAGTTCATAGTTCAGGTTCTTTGTTTTTCTCAGTTAGAGTTCACCTGCGGTTACCACTGGGTTCCAGGTTAGTTTAGTTTTTTTGTATAGTTAGTTTTGTCCTGCAGAGACCTTTCAGGTTCCAGGCTCATTTGTTTTCTAGTGTAGTGAGATTTTGTCCTGTGGAGACCGTAGGGTTCCAGGTACTAATTTGTTTTCAGTGTAGTCAGTGTTTTTGTGTTTTCTTTGTCCTGCGGTGACCGAAGGGGTCCCAAGAATTTTATGTTGTACTTTCATTAAAGGCTTTGTTACTCAATCTTGTTGTTGTTGCTTTTGGGTCTTCCAGCCGGTTTTGTTACACCAAGTCATTCAGTTCAAGAGCCATCAACCATCAAGTCCCGCCTTATTGAAAAAGAGTGTAATTTTTTGAGGACAACATTTGGATTGTTACACACCAACACGTCCGGGAGAGTCTCAAGAATAAAAGTTTTATATAACTTGTCCAGATTCTGGATCATTTGTGAGTCAAAGGTTGCGGGGCCCTTCTTTTCATTGAGGTCGAAGCAGACCACATTTGCTGGGGCTGAGCCGCACGCTGAGCCGCACGTCCTCCTTATTAGCACTAAAACCAGGACTTTACTTTGAAACGTTGACAAATACTTTTTCTCACAAGATCACGCTCAAACTGCGAAATGTTATTATTAGTTGCTTAGCAACCTTGCTGCCTTGCCGTGCGGCAGTGCTGCGCCCGGCTGCACCATACTCAGAGGTGCGCTTCCGCCGTACCACGGTCAATGTGAAAGCACCTTAAAGCTAGGTGTAAATGTTATAAGATTGTTATTCACGTCAGCACTAATAACCTACGGTGGTACCAAATGGAGGTCACTAAAATTAGTGGTGTGTTCAATGGCCAAAGCAATGTCGGACACCGTAGTTTTCTCCGGTACCCTGCCCAGTTGATGCAAGTGATGACCTGTTTACCCGTACACCATTACTTAACCATTGGTTATCAAGTCCTGCAAAAGACATGGGCTTTGTATATAATTGCCAGTCTTTCTGGGATAGACCCCATCCATCCCACTTTAAAAGGCAGCAGCCCAATGCTCTAGCAAACTGGCCAAGTGGCAGTGAGAGACACTAAGAGCAGAGGCTCCAGCTGTCCGTTCATGTCAATAATAACCAGGTCATGGCACAACGTCACGGTGGACCAAGGATCATCTGCCCAGAAGTGTTTTTTCTCACTCTTTCCCACTTTAAATGACTTATTTTAATTAATGTTATTAATGTTAATGTTAATGTTAGCTGTTTTCTGACCATTATTTCTCACAGTCAGTCTTGTGAGGAAAAACCTGGGGCGATCAGTCCGTGTGCTGTTTAAATAATTACCCTGACTGCTGGTCTTTTCTCAGAGCTGAGGTGATGGAGGACCTTATCTCCCAGGAACACTCCAGGCTGGGTACACACAACCTTATTGTTGATGACAGACAGACAACCCTTCATCCAGAACCTCTTTGCCAGGGAAAAATTGCCCCAGACAACAAAACTTGTTGAATCAAACACTTCCAGAGGTAGTGGGAGACTGAAACTGAGCATGCTTGATGGTCTTGACCTCTGGATGAACATAGTAAAATCTTAGCTCAAAGTCTTGAGGAGACTTTGTGGGGGGGGGGGGGGGGGGGGGGGGGGGGGGGGGGGGGCTAGATGAGCAGATATGTGTTGGTTTGGTCCTCATTGGAGCCATACTCTTTGAAGGGTGGGGCTTTGAACATTCGCCATTTCCCACCTCTGAAGGCTCGCCACGGTCGCAAAAATAGACCAAATAGCCTAAAACTCTATCTGCAAATCTCATGGGGGACCCAAGAGTCTATGGAGGCAGTTGCTCTAGGAAGTTACTAAGTTGCTCTAGGAGTGCTGCTGGGAGTTGGAGTTGTGTTAGAGAGAAAACGTGTGTAATAAACGGGTGAGCTCCACAAGTCTGAAAGTAAGCGGAGCTACCCGTCAAAGAGCAGGAAATGGCCATGATCTTCTCCTGCTACACAGGTATATAGTATCAATCAATTAAATGGCTTTAACCAAAAGTATAAGATTGCAAGCAGAAGTGGCAAAAAATTGTTTTTCTCGACAAGATGGCTGCTCAGACATCCAGGAGCAAATGGCGAAGAATATCTACGCTCCCCTGCTCAAACTGTGGCCTCCACAACCAAGACCCAGAGAGGTGGCTGGAGATGTGAGGACAGGTTTGTAGGAGTTGATGGTTCTGGCATTAGAGGGAGCCTCCCTATACGTTTTAAGACTGTCTTTCCAAATCATTAAGAGTTTAGTGTTTTTAGTTGAGCAGCATCTCTTTTCTAGTTGTTTTAGTCTTTTTCATTTAAGGTGCAATTGGGTAAAATGCATTACAAAGGCCTGTAATAGTTCTATTTCTGAAAGCTGTTTCTGAAAGAAAGTTTCTGGGATATTGTGCTTTTGGCCCGACCACTTCATCCGCCGCCGCCACATCCACCGCTGCTACTTCCTCATGTTTTTCGTGACTTGTCCCCATGTTTTTGCCTGCATGTTTTATTTTAACACTCTCAGACAAAGATAAGAAATAAATACCACTAAAGTTCCTTTTATTTAAAATGTGATGCACACCTTAAAATAATGTTTCCAAAAAGGCAGAATATTCCTGGAGAAGGAGGAAAATACACTATGTTGTTGTCGTGAAAACAGAAATAAAGCTCAGTAAAAAATACTGATAATTGAAAAAAATCATTCTATACCTGGGTAAGGGGAACTAAGGTACTGCGTTATAGTATAAGTACTAAAGGCCTAATTCCACCGAATGCGTGAGAACGGTGTGGTAACCGCCGCAATTACCTTCCATTAAAACCAATGGAGACATATTCCACAGAGAGCTGCTCAACAACCTCCCAGGAGCACTCCAGATAGGCAGCTTTTCTATTTCAGCAGCTACCGCTCAAATTCAAAATGATCGGATTGCACCAAACCGGAAATCACCATTACGGTGTCAAAATAAAATTCCGTAAAATTTCAAAATAAAACAGAAGGCTCGCATAGATTAGCTTGATCAGATGCCTCGGTTAAAAGTCCCCCCGAACATGTCCCTGATTTTAACAGGAGAGTGAAAAAGTTGCGGAGCGCAGAGAAAGATATAGATAGATGGATGCCTTTCCAGCTGGAAGCTAGCAGGTTTCCCTCCACTTTCCAGCCGGTTTCCTGCCGAGTTCCAGCAGTTGGAGTCCCCCCTCCTGCTGGGTGTGTCTAATTTAAATGCAAACCTTGTAGCTACAAGTTATGACCAGGGGATGGCGCCTCTCTCACAATATAGACTATGCAAAATACACAAAGCTCACCAGTGAGGGGGGGGGTGGGGGTTGATAGTGACGATCTGGTGCCATTGAAAGGCGGTGGTGTTGAGAGGATTATTTGTGGGGGAGGGGGGTAGAGGCTTTGTCCCCATTCAATGGTCCCCTGCTGCTGCTCCTGTAGAGTTACTGACCCCCAATTTCCCAGTTTACAGTGTTTAGTTCCATGGTGAACTCATGGTTTGGGGTTGTCTAACTGCTCTGAAAGTTCCCATTATCCCAATAGTGCTCCGGGAAGGAGCACTATTGGGATAATGGGAACTTTCAGAGCAGGGGTGTTCGGGGCGTTCCTGACTCTCCCCTGCGTGGCAATACATCTGCCAATCAGGTGCCTTCATTTGCGACACATCATTTGCATATGCATCACAAGAAAAGCCACCGCCAGACAGTCAGATGTAGAGTCTACAGTAAAGTCTACTGTACATATTGTAAAATGACACGGATCAGCAAAGAGAGTTTCAAGCATACAGTATACGTCAAATGCGAGCCAATGGGAAAACAACAAAGGAGATTCACCAACATCTAAGAGACCAGGGCATTGAAGTTTCACAATCAACTTTTAGAAACCACTACAAGGAGCCACAACCCCGCTATAATGTTCTTTTCACAGTTGAACGCACAGTTGCATTAGAACACTATGCCAGACAGAGTTTCCACAAGAAGGGCCACTTTATTGCTAAGCCTCAGCCAAAGCACCCACTGAAGCTGCATGTTTGGGGAATGATTTCCCCGCAAGGTGCAGGCCCCTTGGTAATCTTCAAAGGAATAATGAATCGAAAATACTAAGAACACGCAGCACCATACATTAGAATACATTTTGGATCAAACCATCGCTTCATCCAGGACAAAAACGTTTTTTACATCGGACATTTTGTGCAATTACGGATTTTGTGAGGAATGCATGTCAAATCTACAGGTACAGTACGTGTCGTCACGTAGCGGCATTAAGTTTAACTTTCACTTGTCGGTACCTAATCTGTCCGGAAGTACCCGGTCGGTGTGTCGGTACCCGATCTGTCCGGAAGTACCCAATCGGTGCTCTGTGTCCGCGCATGTGCAGCTTGTGTATTCTAGTCCGAGTGTTCACGACAATGCCCAATTCGTCCCTTGCGGTTTGTTTACATTCTGTTACCTCAGGGTGGTGCGAAAGAGACTTACAGCAGTGCCTTTCAGCCAGGGAGCTATCTTACTGATGAAACGTCATTGTGCGCATGTGCAGTATACACAGAGCACCACTCGGGTACTTCCGGACAGATCGGGTACCGACACGGTGCTCTGTGTATACTGCAAATACGCACAATGACGTTTGATCGCGTTTCAGGAAAAAGGACATGACGTGTAAGGAAGAAGGACGGTTTGCTTGCCTGATTCGTACCTGTTGAGTTACGGCAGTTGCTAGCTTTTTAAATTATTTATTTACTATAAAATTGTCTCTCACCCATCTCAGCTTCTTCACAGACACCACAGTAGATCTTTCTCCTGTGGAAAAAACCCTGGGGTAATAGAATCTAAACAAACCGCAAGGGACGAATTGGGCATTGTCGTGGACACTCGGACTAGAATACACAAACTGCGCATGTATGGACACAGAGCACCGATCGGGTATTTCCGGACAGATCGGGTACCGACAGGGCTGTCGGCCTTTGGGGCAGGTGGAGGTTCCCGGCGAGCAGTGGACGTTATCGTAAACAGACCTCAGACCTCATCTTTGCCGCTGCTGCCGCTGCTGATAGCTGCCACGCACCCCCACCATGCTGTGCTGTATGCTCTACTGCACAGAAAGGGGCTGTTCAATGCAGAATACGATTTTTTGACTGATTGATGAACATTGAACGACAGTGATTTCGTCAGTAAACTGCGCTATTAGCGTCACTGCGCTCAATCGTGCAGTAATTATGTAGGAGCAGAGGTTGTGGAGGTGTAGGTCCCTGTGTAAAAGAGGGCAGTATGGGCAGAACATCATCACTGCCATCTCCTGGTGGATAAATGAGGTATTGCTGCTGATTTTCACTCCGGCTGCGGTAACCCAAGATTTGAATGGCTCCTACTGTAGATAGATAGATAGATAGATAGATAGATAGATAGATAGATAGATAGATAGATAGATAGATAGATAGATAGATAGATAGATAGATAGATAGATAGATAGATAGATAGATAGATAGATAGATAGATAGATAGATAGATAGATAGATAGATAGATAGATAGATAAAAGCAGAAACGTCCCTGGCAGAGATCAGGTCTGAAGCAAGTCAACTAATGTTTGCTGTTGTTTCCTTTATACAGTGCCTTCAAATGGCATCTTTCGTTCTCTCATACTTTTGGAAAATATCGCGGGAATTCAGCTGCCGTGCCGCTGCTGTAACACAGTGGGTGTAATATTGGACTATTTACAGAGCTGCACTGCTGCCGTGCTGCAGTGCGCAGGTGCCGCACATTCGGTGGAATTTCGGGGTAAGTATTGAATCAGTCTGGCCCTTGATTGACAACCCTATTAGAATAAAAATAAAATATATAAATAATACAATTGATTCTTCTATTTAGATATCTACAGTAAGTGTCTCCAGTGTTTTGAATGAATACTGCAGTGTAGAGATGGCAATGGAGAGAGACAGGGAAAAGTGCCATGCATCATCGAGGCAAAAAGCAGAAAGGTTCAGATAGGAATCAGAAATGAGGATTGGCTGAGATGGGTATGACTGAAGACAAAGTGTTTTAATCACTTCCCCCAGGCCACCGTATATCGTCAACGATTATTATCAGAGAACATCTGAAATATGTGTGTGCCTGCCCCAAGGCTTATCACAGTTGGGGAGGAATCCACCTTTTTTCTAGCGCCACATTGACCTTGAGTGACTGTGTTATTAAAGGGAGGAGCTTAAATATCTTGAAAAGCTCATTATTATTTAAACCTGGTCTCCTCTCTACAACATAGCGCAGGTCTGCTGGAGGACCATGGGCCAAAGGCAATCTGCTCACATTTATGTTACTGAAATACAGTTTTCATTGTTAATGATACAGGTCTGTGCAGTTTCTTATGTGTGATCGTGGATACTGCTGTAGTAACTGAAGAAAATCACAGAGATGTTCCACAGGTAGTGTAACAATCGCCCAGGTATTTCACCCGTGCATAGTCACACAAAATACACAAGGAGGGTGAGATGCATTGCATCCGAAAAAACTGGATGCAATGCATAGGTTTCCCTATGCAATGCATAGGTTTCCCTGTTTGCTTTTATTTTATTCCTTAGTCCTCAACAAAAAAAATCTCTGTTTTATCAGTTCAAAAAATCCTAAATCAAATCTGCATCATCCCTCCAGAAAACAAAATGAAACAGTCTTTCTCAAGTCCAAAATTTACAAACAAAAATCTACAGTAACACAAACAAGAACAAAAATCCACAAAAATCCCCCTTTCCATATGCCCTTTTAATTAAAAAAAGAAAATGAAAAACAAAAACATGCACTGTCAGCACCCAGGCGTTGCCGCGAGCCTTCTGGCTGACAGGTTTCTTCAGCACTGGGGATGTGCGGGAGGGGAAGTGCGACGACGAGACCGAATACATGTCAAGGTAAATGAAGCTCTTGAACTGTCACTCACTTGTTCCTTTTGTCTTTCCCGGGTCCTGAAACATTGGCTTGGGATTGGTTCAGGCTTCGTCAGTGGTGTGTCATAGCCCCGGAAGTGCTATATATGGCCCTCTCAATTGCTTAATTCCAAGTTGAATTAATTAAATGTCAGCTATGTGGCAGTGCCGCAGTAGGATTGTCGTAAAAGCAGCACATAGCTTTGGCTGTGGCTGTGACTGGCTGTAGAAACTGGATATAGGATGTGATTGTCCTAGTTATATAGAGAGAACCGATGTAAGTAAATGATATATATGAAAGAAAAAGATGACATATTGTGTATATAGTAATAGTGGCAATCCCACTGAATAATTAGTAAATAATCACAAAAATACACTAATGGTCAAATTTTATAAACCTCTCTTTCAGTTGTTAGAACATTTGGGAATTTTGAGAAATTAAATGACTACTAAAAAACAAAAATACCACTAAAAGACCTATATTTCTTGACACCAAATTGCATTTGAGGATGACATTAAATAGCACTAACTAAACAGGTGTGGAATGGTTTTCCCTATGGTTTTTAGAAAAACATATTAACAAACTTACATGAAGTGGTAAACTATAAGCCACAAATATTAGAAAAACAATGATTCCCTGTGTATACTCCTATCATTTTGGGACAGTTTTTGTTTTTCTTTTGGCCCACTATATTGTTTGGGCTTTGGATTTCTACCTCCAAGTTTTTCAGTTATTGCGATCTGCTTAAACCTTTTCCTGCTTTGTGACAGCACAGAGTTTTGCTACAGGCTACAAAATCATGTACAAAATCGAGATGTATTAGCCCTGTCTCGTTCTTTGGAATATTTGGATCCAGTTTTTTCCCTTACCTTCATTGAAATATGCATGCATTTTGTTTGTACCCATAGCAAGTGTCAGGCCCAGGTGAAAAAGAGCACTAAGGAGTAGAGCTGAGCGTTTGCAGGTTTCATTTAGGTGACAGGTGACAGACAAACCTGGGTTTGTAGATACTAATATTTCTTTAAGAAGCTGGGTATTGAGTAGATGCGAGAGTAGCCACAGTGTGTCCGAATATGACCAATGGATCACTGAAGCTGCAAGAGCACATTAGAGAACATGGGCATTCTTAACTGTCTATAAAGTGAGGTGGTGCCATTTGGAGAGCACTTGAGGTAATTACGGTCGTCAGCTCATCCTCCGTCAGCTTTGTGGCTGATTCTGTCTCCTTTCAATTTCCTGCCTCGTTGAGAATGCCAGCAGATATGTGAAGAGGACCAGGTCTGCAAACCAACGTAGCAAAGCACCATATAATTAAAAGTGTTTGAAAAGCACCCTGAAGAGAAGATGCTCTTACCTTGCCTCGATTTGGAAAAGAACAGAAAATAGTGCTGAAATAAGAGGAAATAAATAGGTAAAATCTTATATTTTATAATATGATATTTTGTTTCATTTTTCACCAGACATTTAGATAACAAATGTCATAAATCGTTCAGAAACTTTATGAAATTATTTGCCAAGTTGTATTTCTACTGTATTGTACTGTATATATAAAAC
Source organism: Karalla daura (assembly GCA_029224185.1). Lineage (NCBI taxonomy): Eukaryota > Metazoa > Chordata > Actinopteri > Chaetodontiformes > Leiognathidae > Karalla > Karalla daura. The sequence goes on along the minus strand of CM055205.1, from coordinate 2,697,995 downwards.
TATATTGAAATAGCATTGATAAAAGTGAGGTAAAACAAAGACAAGATTGTCAAACTGCACCGGAACCTGATGAGATTACCTTTATAAAGTAACTCTTTTGTCATTCTTCTGGTGTGAAGTACATAACGAAAAACGAACCAAATTAAAATTAAACATAATCAGACAAATAGTATATTGCGAAATAGTTGTGATGGCTGCTTGTCTTAGAAATATATATGTACATATGTAAATACAGTATATATGTACAAATACATATAGGTATATATGTATGTGTATAGACACACATATATATAGTGCAGTCGACTGACATTCTTTCAGTCACTCTCACTGGTTCTTTTCACTCAATTACCTGTTGTTTTCTTCCAATCACTTGTTACCTTTCTCTCAATTACTTTCTCCAAGTCCTGCCTCCTGGTTCTTTCTGTTCATTCAATCACACTCTTTGCTGCTTTCATTATCCGCGTTCATTTACTCCTCTCAGACCCACCTTCCTTGCTAGATCGTCTGTGTTTGTTGCCTGACCTTCCAGCACATTCCAGTTCTGTTCTGCCAGCTTTATCTTGTCCCGACTCCGTCCTGCTTTGCTCCAGTTACCTGTACAGGTTATCCTGACCGCTGATCCCTTTTCCAGTTCTCCTATGCCGGTCCTGGAGATTCTCTGTACCTCGCCAGCTACTACTTCTACTCGCCTGTACCAGCTTCCCAGTCCTCAGCGCCTTGATCTGCCGCTGCTCTCCCCTCGGCCTCGTGCTCCAGTCCCAGGTATCCCACGTCCCCGCAGTCCTCAGAGCCAACCACATATCCACCCCAGTGCACCGATCATTCCCCGCTATCCTCTGAGCCAGCCACATATCCGGTGCACTGATCAAAAAAAAAAAAAGTGAGGTCAATGTATGTGCTATGAACATGGTCAATGACTGTGCCGAGTGTGGTGTCAAGCTCACATGGTGCATATTTACACTCTTTGACACATCCGTTTTACACTTGTTAGCATTCTGGCAAGTTAGCATCTGCAAGCTAACTGAGTTTGAGTGAGTGTGCTATGGCTGTTTAAGCATGGAGATGGCTCTGGATCCAGAGAAAACATTCATGGAGCCAAGCCAATGCCACTTAAACACACACCACGGTCTAAACAACCATGGTGAGGTCACCTGGTAGAGGGTGTATGATGCTGAGAGACCCGAAACACCCGAGGACACCAGGAAACATCACTGATGATGTGTTTATGTGCATCACAAGATGTTTTAAGAATGACTTACATGCAAGGTTAAAGCAGCATTCATGGATATAAGATGATTCATATTGATATGAATCTATTCATTTATGTTTTATATTACATATTTACTGTTATTTACAAGTTATTTCCAATTCACAGTGCCATATCAGTCCTTTATTTCTTGTATAGTAATAGAAACCACATTGCCTGGCATTATACCTGAACGCACCACTGTCCAGTAAACAGCTTAGATTCAACTGATGACCCATGTGATTTTTGAAAGAAGTCCTGCAGTGGTCAGTTAGATATCAGTTCGAAATCCAACAGCAGAGGTCGAAATGCTCAACAATATTAATAGGGAAATAGTCAACTCAACTCAACTCAACTCAACTTTTATTTGTTTTAAGTGCCATATCATAACAGCTGTTATCTCAGAGCACTTTACAAGGTCAGTCAGTCAGTGATAATAGTAGGAAATATGTGTGAGAAAGAGTAAAATATTGCAGGGCAAGCACGTTCTGGGAATGACTAGAGAATAGTGTGCGTGTGTGTGTAGGCCACATAAGAAGTACTGCATTATTTCTTAGATATACTTATCTTAGAAGTACATTCCTTTTGTTTTCTATTTTTAGTAACATGGAGAGCACGCTTTTTGCACCATAATCTGGTACTGCTCAATTGGGACTACTAATTCATTTCAGTCACATTTCTGTTCACATTTTATTTAACTTTGTTTTATTTAGATAAGTAAACCTCAGGAAAGTTCAGTGTTGGAGTTTGTATTCAAAAACACATTAAAAGTTTTGACGCCAATATTTTCACTTTTACTGCAAATGAATATCGGCTCCAAATATTCGCCTTAGCAGCCGATAATTGGCATCGTTATCGGCCCTGAAAAAAACATATTGGCCGTTCTCTAGCCTGTATTGCCCCTTGTGTTTAATAGTAAAGTCAATTAAACTGTATATGTGTGTCTGACATCCATCACTGCTTCACAAAAGGGATGGATGTACAGTAAGATTAAGGCTAACGTGAACATGTCCTATTGACCTCCATTCATTTTGTCTATAAGACAAACAAATGGAGAATCTTGAAGGTTGAATTCTGAGAAATGGCCAAGCTGCCCAAAGGATTTGGAGGTGCACATTCTCATCCCAGCAGCTTCAAACTCAGCTGCAAACCGTCCCAGTGTATGCTGTGTGGGGTCCTGGCCACACAGAACCCTGTGTAGGTCCTGGCTCGAAGGAGTCAATAAGACAACATCATCTGCAAAGAGCAGAGATTAAATCCCATGACTCCCAAACCGGACCCCCTCTGGGCCCCCCGCTGCACCTAGAAATTCTGCCCATAAAAATAATGACCGTTGACAAAGGGCAGTCCTGTCGGAGGCCTACATGCACTGGGAACAGGTCAGAAATACTGCTTGAAATATGAACCAAGCTCCTGCACTAGTCATACAGGGACTGCACGGCCCTCAGTAGAGGGCCCCCGACCCCGTACTCCCGGAGTACCCCCCACAGAACACCACGAGGGACACGGTCGAAAGCTTTCTCCAAGTCCACAAAACACATGTGGACTGGTTGGCAAACTCCCATGAATCCTCGAGCACCCTGTGGAGGCTATGGAGCTGGTCCAGTGTCCCATGGCTGGGACGGAGGCCGCAATGAATGAACTAAGCTGGTAACACAATGAATGAATGAAACAATATATCTGTTTGATTCATGGACAGCTATACAACATCAGTTGTTGCAGAGGGGAAGTGGCTTCCACGTGATACAATTTTGATTTTTTGAAAAGGCTTGTTTGGAACCCTGTTGTCAGCAAAAGTTCACAATACAATCAATGTAACTTAAAAATTCACAGACGTTGAAATGACCTGCGACATTTGCCAGTTCAATGCATTTACCTTGAGAAAAGTGAATGCAGGAAAAAAAATCACATTTTCCTAATATCACTTTGCCTACATGTTTACTTTGAACAACCATTACAATTGAATATGTTGACATTTTAATTTGATTTGTGTGCGACCATCAATTCATGCTCCATCTCACTAAATAGTCATTACAGGGGTCATCTGCTTGATCAGATCTGTGTGGCTTTGATTCAGTGGTTGATTTTACTCAGAGCTGGAGGGCAGAGGGTAGCACATGTGTTACAGTTCATGGGCCACACACTGATAACTGAGACAGCTCTGTGTATGTGACATTTGTCTTGCTGAATTACATCAGTTATTTCCACTAAGGAACACCTCTGTATTCAGACAGCTACTTCAAATAGTTGCTGGAATCCAGCAGTCAAACAGTCTGTCAAACAGCCTGACACGTCATGTAATAACTTCTCAGTGTATAATATGTGTACTACATGGGTCCAGGAGGTAAAATGCAATCAAGGCTTCTGAGTTGCTCTTTGCTGACAGATTCATGAAAATGGGACAACCCAGCTTAGAAGGCCTGTGGTGAACAAGTGGTGATTCAGTCACCTTACTCGTCTCAGGGTGGACTACAGGTAAGTGTCCTGTACAAGACCCAGGTAAGAAACCTACTATATTAGTTTTGCATGCTGTCTAATTTGTTTCCGATGTGGTACAGATGCCTTGTGTCCTTAGAACTGAAGGTCAGTGTATGCTTGGTGAGCCTGGGCAGCAGCCGCCATGGTACATCGCTGGTGGTTGTTTACATATGTAGCATAGCAGTGCACTATTATAACTGCCACTTGAAATGAGCCAATTGTTAAGTAAACAGTCACACAAGCATCACACACCTTAGGCCCACTCAGGAGGATAGTAAGCAAAAACACACAGACAGGAATGCAAGTATGAAAAACAAATTTATTTATCACAATAAATCTTTCCCCTATTTTTTTTTTTCCTTTGTAAATGTTTAACTAGAAAATTTAGAGAGTTCTCCGGGATGTGTGCCCGTCATTGAGTCACTAGTTGCGGTATCGGGCCCTCACCAGATACTAGTACCTGGACTGCCCAACACTGTATTTGCTGTCCCAGCTACTCGGAGAGAGAGAGACTGAGTGTGTGTGTGTGTGTGTGCATGAAGTGTTTGTGTGTCTGTATGAGGTCATCTGTCAGCCTGCTGCAGCAGGACACTCAGCAGAGTAGACATAGGAGCAGGTACTTGACCAAATGTGCTTTGAGAAGGTGCTGCTGAAAAACGATACAACCTATCAACATGCAAGTCGGTACACAAACACACCACAAGTTTATTGAATGTTTGAAATTACAATGAAGTTTCTACCTCAAAGTATGCCGACGTAGCGGATTTTTGTTTGAGGGGTTCTGTTTTTCCCATTCATTCTTATGGGAAAAAGTGAAATTGCCCATATAGAGCTAACACACAGCCTTTTTATCTACCAATGTGGTTCACCATCACTGAGAGTGGGAAGGAGAGAAGCATGAAACTAGCATGAAAAATAAAACATGAAAAGCATGCAAATAAAATATGTTTCTCACTAGAAATGTAATCAAAACACATTTTTATGCAGAAACTAACTGAAAATATTGACTTTTCTGTTACAAATGCGAGAAAGGTCCACCATGTTTTTTGTTCTCACGGCCCAGAGTTTGAAAGTCACATGACTTGGACGCAAAGCAGTAGGAAAAGATTAGGTAAAAAAACACAAGTGTGTGAGTGTGTGTGCGTGACTTGTGTCACCCACTGCAGCCAGATTTTTTTTTCGTCAAAAAGGATGGATCTCGTTGACGGTGTGTTGATTATTGGGAGCTTAACTGACAATGAATCTGAAAAATTGCGATGAAAGTTGCAGTGCTTTTTAGGTTTTTGTCGTGATTACATTGCAGGAGGAAGTGAAAGTTAAATAGCTGCGATTTTTCCTTTTTGTAATCAAAATTAAGTAATATTTTAAATATAAAGTTATTCCTAGAAAATTAATTCAAGGTCACTGGGATATGGTCCTTAGTGCCGGTATCCTAGGGTGACCAGATGTCCCAGATTTCCGGGGACAGTCCCCAATTCATCCTCCCTGTCCCCGGTTTAAGCTGTCCCCGAAAATGTCCCAGACTTTAAATGGGAGCGCAGAGAGAGAGTGAGAGACGCTGAGGAAGTAATGTGCCAGGCAGCGATAAGTGATGACGTCATCAGTGAAGGCCTCCTGTTGATTTCGGCTTATTTCATCATTACACAGACCCGGGATGGCCGTGCACATATTGCTTAATATTGAAAACACGGAAAGGTGGAAGGTAGTGCGTTGACGTCAGCTCAGGACCTTGCAAATGATTGGTCATATTTGCGGGAAAGTCGCATGGCCAGTCTGATCTAGAAGTATTATGTGGGGGGTTATCTTTTTGAGTCATCTGATTAAGACTCTGCATATCAACCTAAGAACAGAATGAACAAGTAAAATGACGATAGCTTGCTGACATCTGAAAATTATTGTTATTCCATGTAAATATCTATAAATCTATCTTAAAAGATGACAAAGTATATTCAGGAATCTCTTGCACACAATTGCACTGAATTTGTGCATTCTCAGGGACGTTAAAGCTACGGAGTTAGCACATGCACATTTTCATATTACTACAGGCAAGTAAACAGGCTTTCCGCCTCCAAATATAGATTAAACATACTACAATCAATGACAAAATGGAGCACAATATTTCCTGAGGGAATTGCTGCTCATTTAGTAATTATGCTGCATAAAAAAGTCATTATGCTCTCCTGCTGTCTGTTATAATGGCTATAAAATCATTTCTTTACACTTTATTTTGACTTAAATTTAGGTCAAGTTACTGACTTTTACTGCCGATTCTGAATGTTCTCATGTAAGTACGACCGATAACAATAACCAACAACATTTGTTTTAAGATTATTGCTATTGTTACATGTGGAAGTAAAAAACAAACAAATTACTCTGATAAGTGACATTTGTGTACATTACTGTCTCATTTGCTGTATGAGATACCTTTTCAAATGAAAATGAAAAGGGCAATTTTAACAACTCCTTGTGAGGAAAATGTGCTTTTTCCCCCCAATCGGCACAGAAAACAAACCATTACATTCTTGACTGCCTTTATTTACTCCATGATTGAGCAGTGCAGGCAGACAGGAGTGGGCAGACTAATTAACCAGTGCCTGAAAACCTTTATTCTCAGAGCGTTGTCACTTTGATGGATGGCTGATTAAAGTCAATGATATGGTTATCGGTACACAACAGTAAACCAGTTGAAAAAATGATTTTAGCTCTTGGGGAGAAATAAAAGAACATGCACAAATACAGGTACAGTCAGAGTGACCGGGAGAACTCTTTGTGGCTATCGACACAGTTGTGTATCAAGAAGAAAAGGAAGTAATTGGGGGTGGAGGAGGAAGCTGAAAGTGCAGTGTCTCATGCCAGATGCAGCTTAAATTGTGTGGCTTGTACATCTTTTGATGAGGTTTCTAATTAGGGTTCTATACAGCCCAGACTTTGGAAATATCACAGAATTAATTAAAATGATAGGAATGGAAAAAGTGGGCTGTCAATGACAGGATAGCAGAGGGCTTGGGTAATCATTGTTCTGATCAGAGCCCTATTGTCTGCCTATGAATGTGCCTGTTGACGACAGCCAGTGCCTCTCATATGTTTATCTGGAGTCTTGGGCCAGTAGCTTGTTTCCAGCATGGTACCATTGATAGAGCATTCAGCTCCTATCACTGTGAAGAGGTTCAAAGGCTTCATTCAGTTGTTCAAGCACAGAAAGAGAACTCAGCGGGCTGTTTTCAGCTGGTTGTATCAGCTAGTCATCAGCTTTAGATAGTGAGATTCTCACTGTGTTCATATCTGTCAATTTTTTCCCCACATAGGCTGGCTTACTAGTGTCATGCAGAGAAAAACACAAAATCCTTAAATCGATTGTCTACTCTCGTCCATACTGTAGATTCATGTACTATCACTGCTCGCCTCCTCCTGTACTAGTTCAGCTCAGCAAGCACATCATTACAATGCACAACTAATATTTCAATGACTTCACCGTTGATTGAAGGAAGTTATTTGACCCTGATCAAAGGTTTACCTACCTTAAATGTAAGACATGGTGAAATTTCCTTTGTCTTACAGAAGAGTGTGCCATGCTTAGTCTATACCTCAGGATTCAGCCCTTCAGTGTTCAGCCATGTGTTTGTTGAGTACAGTGGAACTTGGACTTACCTGATTATAGACCTGATTATATAAAGAGATCAAAATACAAATTTTTGCAGTCCTTTGTACACACAGTACACAGTCGTATATTTTTATATAATAATTAATTTTAATTTTAATATTATGAATACCTACAACTTGATTTACATGTTTACTTGTTTTACTACCACTAGAAGCCGCAATCAAAAAGTGGAATATTAGTTTTTTTCCTTTACGTGGTCAGGTCTCATGGACCATATGAGAAGAGGACAACACATTGTAAGTTGAGATGAGAACCAATTAACCATTGTCAACTACCCAAAGTACAAAAATATGAACTCCATATTTTTTTTTAATGAGCCTATTCAGATAAAAAGCATAGCAGTTGTACATGTGTACTTGTTAGAGTAGATATTAATGCATGCCATCATACTTCAGTCATTGTCCTGATTTAAGGTAACTTTAAGATAGAGCTAGGCGGATTGTCCACCTATGTACTGCAGGGTAGATGCAAATGTGCCCATCTTTTGTTTGTAGTTCGATGAGGAGCCTGAAGTTGAAATCAACTGGAGGTCCTATTTCCCCAAGGCAACAGTATATTGATATTGTGTTGTTTGCTTTCATGACAATTGTAAATACTGTTTGTTTTGTTCCACGTATATTATGCATATATTTTTCACTGTAGTGTATTGGGGTGGGATTTCTGCAACTATTTGCAATCAATGTTTTTAAATCACACTTGTATTGAGTGTAACTGTTGAAGGGGTGCACAACTAGAACAGCCTTTACGTAGCACATTTATTGCTGAGCTGTAGCTCTGAATAAGAAATATACATACATATTTAAAAAAAACATTTTTAAAGATACAAGCTTACAAATATAAATGTATATACATCTGTATAAAAAATGTACAATACTGACATAATACAAACTAACATGAATACAAAAAAAAAACACCCAAAAAAAACACTCAAAACTACTGTCACATTTTGTCTACCATTTTCTCAAAGGGGTCTAAAAACCTCTGTGTTTTTGCCTCTTTGTCTTCATGCCTTTTTTGTTCCCTGGCTGCCTCCTCAACAAGGAACTCCAGGATGGGGTTTGACCCCTATTTAGCGGTGTTCGCTGCTGAGATGCTGGGCCCTGACATGAAGATGTCAGAGGTGGAGAGCACCCCAATGTCCTAAAGAAGCCAGGCCCGTTTTGTGCAGCTCAAAAGTTGGGACCTCGCGGCTTTGGTCGCGTCGGTCGTGCATGCGCCCTGTCGAACTGGCTACACCAGTAGGCGGAGTCCAGGGGTTAAAACCCCGTCGACAACCAGGAAGAGCCTTCAGACGAAAGACTTTTAAGGAAGTCCGCCTCTTCACCCGCCTCTATAATCCAGCCCTGACAGAGTACAAAGACGGTTTCCACTGTGCAAACTCACGGCATGAGATAGCACAAACACTAGGGCGGGAGGAGCGTTTCTGTCGCTGATAGAGTTGTCACCTGTGGCTCAAACACACACACACATTGACTGCGCTTCATCCGCGCGCACCCACCGAGCGGCGGCATCTGCGCACTGTATTTAACGGCATATCTGCGCACATAGGATACAGACAAATACACAGAAATACAAACATTCAGGGACGATTCTTCCGGGACATTCAGTGTCCCGAGAGAATTTAATGTTTTTTTTTCCTGGTACAGTCCGTGAAAACCGGGACAGGTGGCAACACAAGTCGCCTGAATACTAGGATAAGACTTGTTTACATCTCGTTCTTCTTTGTGTACTCCGGGGGGCAGGACAGGCCTGTGTATAGATTGGTGCACCCCCTTGTGGTGGCCAAGAACATTACAGAGCTCGGAAGAATGGTCGGGAAAGTATGGTCGAAGCAGGGCAGGCAGCACGCCGCGCCGCTTGTGCCGGCCTTTACAGTCAAGTGATGATATTACAATAACAATAGAGCCAAGCCTGGCTGCAGAGACTCTTTGGCACCTCTGTAGCACAAACAAAAGGTCGATGTGTGAACAGAAGGTTTTCTTCAGGACACCTCTTTTTAGAAGTGGTCGACTGCAGCAGAAAGGGTCATATCTAATGCAATGCACATTATCTATGAAACACTTTCTTACATAACAGTGACAAATGTCTTCACTCGTAACTGCCGGAGTTAGATTAAAAAAAGCAAGTACGGATTTCTTTTTCATGATTACTTGCAACCAAGCCACACGGGCAGCAGCTCGCACTGGCAGCACGACAGTTGTGACTGAACAATGCGTTAACGGATACTCACTCCCACAGTTGCTTGGACGCTACTTTAGATTTCATGAATTGTTTTTCATGTTTGCTCCGGTATTTTATGAGATGCCGAGTCTCTTCTGGCGTACTTGAGGATAAAGGACAACATAGTGAATTACGTAGTAACGTGAAATCACGTAATCATCCCTGTCTAACGCTAAAAAACAGGCAAGCGCTGTATAGCAGATTGACTAAACACCGAACATTCATAAAAAGAGCCATGTCATGGATTATCAGGTACCTCAGCTCCACGAATAACTAGCTTATTAAAGTGAAAGTTTCGTGACACCGATAACGTTGGCTAAACACACATTACTACAATAAACCGCAACGACAGTTCAAATGCAACGTAAAACATGAGCTTCATAATTGTAAATCATGATAAACTGCATAAAATACTTACATTTATGGGACTCCTTTAGCGGTTGACGTGCTGAAGCCATCCTGATGCCGGTCTCAATTTGTAGCCCTCGGTTTCAAGTGTGGTTGGTATCTTCCTTGGTTTCAAGGGGTGTGTAGCCCTTCATCTTACCCCTTCCCCGTGGTTGAATTTAGAATTGGGACACCCCTTGGTCCCGCGTGAACGCGCAAAACCGAGGGGTAGGGGTAAGGCGAAGGGGTAAGGGGAAGAATTGAGACGCAGCCTTAGTCTCTCCTATAGGTGCTTCCACATAGACCGCGGCAAGCGCGGCACGCAGCGCCAGGTACAGCGCAGCCAGGCGCAGCGCTGCCGCTGTGCCGTGTTGCAAGGCAGCAAGGTTGCTAAGCTACCAGTAACAACATTTGGCAGTTGATTTGAGCACGATCTTGTGAGAAGTTGTATTAAGCCCTGGCTATAGTGCTAATAAGGAGACGAGGAGACGAGCAGCACAGAAAAGGAGGATGTGGGTCCATCCAGTTCTGATGGGAAGGCAGGAACTGGGGGAATATAGACTGGGTCCGGGAGCTACAGCTACGTAACAACCGCTTTGAGAGCTACCTCGGGCTGGTCCAGGAGCTACAGCTCCGTAACGACCGCTTTGAGAGCTACCTCAGGCTGGTCCGGGAGCTACATCTCCATAACGCCCGTTTTGAGGTCTACTTAGGCTAAGCAGGGAGCAGTTTAACCGCCTGCCCAGTAAACCTTGTGTCCCAGAGATCGGGAAACTTTATTAGCTGCCCCTCCATAGTTCTGGAGTCCTCTGGAGCTCGTGACCCAACAACCTCTCTCCTATTGGACGCGCCGCGATGACGTCACAGCGCGCAGCGCCCGAGTTGAACATTTCTCAACTCTTGCACGCCACTCAACGGCACGCAAGAGCGGCAGGCGCCGACCGGCGCGCATTGTGTATGTGGTCGCCGCGCAACCACATACACAATGAATGGGTTTGCCGCCCGCCGCCTGCGCTTGCCGCGGTCTATGTGGAAGCACCTTATCTCAGAGCCGGAACCTGTGACCACTGAAGACGTTCGAGGGGTGCCGGAGGACAACAAGGACTACTTTCCGGTGTTCAGCAAGGCAAAGGCTACGTCACTTCCACCCCACAGAAGTTATGACTGTGCCATTGAGCTTAGAGATCTTCAACGAGCTACTCTTTTCACAAAACTGGATCTACGTAACGCTTATCATCTCGTCCGGATTTGTGAGGAGGACGAGTGGAAGACAGCATTCAATGCACCCTGCGGACGCACTACGAATACATGGTTTTAAGAGATTTGCTCGCTTTGTGTTCATCTGCCTGGACGATATTCAGACTCATTAGGAACATGTTAATCATGTGAAGCTGGTGCTGCAGAAACCCGCTATTTGTTAAAGCTGAGAAATGCGACATGTTTCATGTCAGGTCTGTCTCATTCTTGGGAAACATTATTGAGCAGGGAGCAGTTCGCGTGGATCCTGCTAAGGTGTCAGCCGTTGGCCTCGTCCTACTGATAGAAAGCAACTTCAGAGATTTCTGGGGTTTGCAAACTTCTACCGACAGTTTATCTGAAATTACAGTCGAGCAGCAGCTCCTCTCACTGCGTTGACTTCGTCTAAGAGAAGGTTTCTATGGTCGCAGGAGGCGGAGTCAGCTTTCTGCGACTTGAAGGCTTGGTTCATGTCTGCTCCCATTCTCATTCTGCCTGATCCGTTGCTTCAGTTCATTGTTGAAGTCGAGGCCTCAGATGAAGGAGTAGGAGCTGTCCTTTCTCAGCCTTCTAAAGATGATAAGAAGCTCCACCCCCGTGTGTTTCTCTCGGCAGTTGTCTCTAGTTGAGAGGAACTATGATATTGGCTAGCTGCTTGTGGTCAAACTAGCGTTGGAGGAGTGGAGGCAGTGGTTAGAGCCTTTTCTAGTCTGGACTGATCACAAGAATTTAGAATACTTGTGATCAGCTAAGAGGCTCAACGCTCGACTATACCCTCCCCCCCACCCCCCCACCACCGAGGCGAGGTGCCATTCCATGTACCCATAGCTAGACTTGTTGCCCAGGGATTGGTCCGTCGGGGTCCTGCCCACAACTGCCACCCAGTGCGCACAGTCATTCGCCCTGCAGGTGGTCAAACCAAATTTGTTCTTAAGTCCCACTTACAAAGATTTTACGAAGATTGTGGCACTCATGAATTTCTTCTTATCTAGTTTTTATTCTTGGAAAAGAACAAATCCTATAAACACTCAGGAGTATACTTACACACATATCAGTGCTGACATGTTGCCATGGTTGTGTTTTCTCTGTATTTTTTTTATTTTCTTTGTATTTTTTTAAGAAATAAAATGTGCTATGATTTAACATTAATCAAGTAACTTGGAAACTCCCCTATGATGGCTCTGATGCACTGGTCTAGCTCAGACAGGTTGGTATCTGCTGTTTCCCTCCTGTTGGAATTTTGCAATTTTTTTTTGTTTCAGATTTCAGACCAAACCATTTCTTTTTCCTTCTCCTGTGTCCACTGCACGTCTGATAGCCTCCCATGCTTCTTTTTTATTTGTCCTGGTATAGCTTAAACTAAGGCTGCCGAATATAATTTAAGTACAATTTAGATTTAAGTTTAAATTAAGTTGTCCAAGTTTTTCTTTTCTAAGTCTAAGTTTAAGTTTTTCTGCTGTGCTCCATCTGATTTCTGCTTTCTGCTTTGTGTTGGACATTTTGTTGCTGTTTGCTCCGTTTTGTTTCTGTTTGCTTGTTGCTGTTTACTTGCTCCTGTCCACACAGCCTTGCAGTTTCTTTAACAGGCCCTTTTATGGGCATTGATGGGGTGGTTACCTATGTTAATTCTATGTTAATTAGACTCAACTGGCATGCCCTCTCAACTTAAGAAGAAATGGCATTCATCAAGTAAGAACACAGCTGCGACCATTTCTGAGGCTTACGAAAGCATTTATGAATCAGACGTAGGGTTTTCTTAAGGATCTTCTTAAGAGCAAGTTGCGAAAGAATCTAAGAAGATTCTTAAGAAGATATTGGTGAATGAGGCCCAAAGTTCTTCTACAGAGTGACTGCCAGAGTGTCTGTCAGTTTACAATGTCTGACAGTGGTTACCTCTCCCTGTCCCAATCTTATAGTACACAACGCTGTAATATTTGCATATCTTTGTCTTCCAGGGTATTGTTATCTCCTAACTGGCACAGGTCTTGTCCATGCTGTGTTTACACCATCTACGAGTTCTCTGATTGGCCAGCTCGCTGGTTGCTCTTTACCCCACATCTGACTCCATTCTCCAACAGCATGGGCCTGATACCTAAAATTGAAAATTGGAGACAGAAGCAGAACATCCTGTCTCACCTGTCCTTAAGGGTCACCTTGGTCTCTTGTGGCCTATGTCCTCAGATGATTTCTCCATATTATGGCTTGCCATGAAGCCTTCGTCGGTGATTTTACCCATATTAGGGATTGTTATTGTGTTTTAGTACGTCACTCACTCCTCAATATATCATCAATGCGTAACTCCACTTATCAACCTGCACATCTTAAAACAATAGGTTACTACTGTAGGTGGTTATTAATATCACAAGGTTATGAGAACATGGCCATCTTCTGCAGCAGCTAATAAGATAATATTCATTAGTAATTTCTTACTGAGTTTTATTTGTAAGCAAAATATAAAATCATTTCAAGATTACATATTACTGATATAACAATCCTTAATTGTAAGGCATGTGGCTGTCATATATTTGCACTACCTATGGCAGCTCATCTAGGATTTAAGTATAACTGTAGGCTTTGTCAAAAAGTAGGGTTTTTAACCCTACTCTTGAAGGTAGAGAGTGTCCGCCTCCTGGACTGAGACTGGTAGATGGTTCTACAGGAGAGTAGTGGTAGCTGAAGGTCCTGGCTCCAAATCTAGTCAGAGATTATAGATATTCTTGGAGCCACAAGTGGGTCTGCTTTCAGAGAATGCAGTGTCCAAGTGGGGTAATATGGTTTTATCAGGTCTGAAATATAAGAGGGTACCAGACCATGAAGAGCTTTATAGACAAGGAGAAGGATTTTGAACTCAGTCCTGAATGATACAGGAAGCCTGTGCAAAGAGGCCAGAACTGGAGAGATGATTACCTTGTTTTTGTCAGGACATGAGCTGCCGTGTTCTGAATGAGCTGCAAATTCTGTTCTGCTGTGTGAAGTGCCTATGCCTAATTTTACCAATTTTGCGGAAGTGGATTTAGGGTCTGTGATTCACATCTGCTCAGCTCCCACACCTGTACCTCATCTTCTCATCAATCTCCAGCAGTATTTAAACCGGCTCTCCATCTCCTATAGTACCCTCTGCGGAAACGATACCTATGCTGGCTCCTCAGACTGTTTGTCTTCAGTCCAGCCAGTTTCACCAGCCCAGCAAGCCCTTAGTCATCAGCCTCAAAGCCTCCACCTGGACACCTCCACCTTTGACTTTTTTGTGTTTTTTTGTCTTGGCAAAATAAAGCCTACTTTAGTCCACTCCTGCCCTGTCTGCATTGTGGGTTTAGGGTTCTGCCTAAGCTTAGTTTAACAATTAACCTTAATTTCCCACAAATTTTGTGCCACTGACACCAAACTCGGTACAGATTATCGTCAGACTGTCCTACACAAACAATCCACACAGACTTTAGTTTATCAAAAACTGAGCGGTGCATCAAAATATTTGACTATAAATGGTATCTTTAAGATATTCTAGCAAATTATTGCTGGGTACATTTTCAGTGTTAATTTAAAAAAATAATAAAAAAAACATAAAAGAAACATAAAAGTCATGGCTTGTGATGTTTGGAAAATATGAGAATTTTATCTCAAAATTTGAATTTTTACTACAGGATTTTAGATTTTGCTTTGGTGTGAACAACTGGAGTCGATGCAAAAATGGCAGAATTTTTTTAACTTAACTCATTTTTAAAATAAAATTAAATGCATGTATTTTGGATCTGCCTTTACATGCTAAGAACTGCTGTCAGGTGACTGACTGGCTTCGTCAATTTGTGAAAACATTTTGTGAAACTGTTATGCCCACTTGCCAGTTAGCTCAGTGGGGCAGAGGGTGATTCCTGGTGTTGAAGGTTGTTGCTTTGAGACTCAGCTTGTGCAACATTTTCATATGAGAAATCGACCCAAAGTTTTCAAAAGGGTCTAGTCCTATGTAAGACGTGAACAACTAGAGACACAAGACAGTTGTCCTGATGGTGGCATTACAGTAAGCCTCTAAATTTCAAAACTTTGAAAATTCATAACAAATCAACCATATACTACAGTTTTGGAACTTTCATTTAGCCTAGAATTGCCCAACCAAGACCATTTCTGTGCTGCAGCTATAATATCTATTTAAAACCCCTCACGTTTGGGCTCCTTCACCACCAGAGAGGTCACATTTCTTGTTCCAGTTGTCAGTTTTAATACTGGAGTTTTGGTCACCAAGGTTCTAGCCTTTTTCAGCTGTCTGATTCACACTGCACAGCTCCCCTAGCTCTCCTGCGTGTGGTGGGCCCATGGGAGGACAGACCCATGCCCTTCCTTTAGGCTGAGAAAATGTGAAAAGCAGAATGTGAGTGTGATTCAGTGAGATTGATTGTTTAATGGCATACATAATCTTAGTACGAATACCTCCTTGAGATAGAGAAATTGAAATTTCCTATGATTCCCACTGTTTTCTCTAAAACCTGGAGACAAGACCTCCACGTTAGGAATCGTTGCCCTAGATAATGCAAAGCATTTTAAACATGACATTGAGTGACCTAGTGTCACTCTCATATACTAGGAAACCAGCTTCTGAGGACTATATTGTATGTTGGCTGTCGTATTTTAAGGACATGTTGGTGTCCGTCTGAATGCATGTGTTGGCGTCAACCGCTCAAGTGGAATTGCACACAGTGGGACAGATAGGGAGCAGCTGTGCGTAATTGTTTCGCTCAGTTGCTGAGGCTCATCCTGGCCCTTTATAGATAAGCTGGAGTAAATCTCCCTTGATGTCCTCAGAGAGCAGGGGAGAAGATGGAGACGGAGAAGAGCAAACACCAGGCCATGGCCAGCCTCTATTTGAACTGCCTCTTCAAATGACTTTTTCCTATCAAATAAAGGAGGGAGAGTGAAAAAGAATGATGAGTTAAGGAAAGGTGCTATTTTACTGCTCTACATGGTTGATCTCACAATGGCTTTATTGCCGGAGTTGTTTCATAACCATTAGAAGGAGACAGGGAGATGGAAAGGAATGTCAGAGGGGGAATCTGTTGTCTGTGCATTTTTTACACAGTGGCGGGAATACAAGCTGTGGACTGGCTTCTATTTGAAAGAAAAAAATGTGCTTGAGGCAAACTTCAAAGCCTCAGCACACTTGTAGGACTTAAAACAGTTTCACCATGTAGTATTTAGTCAAGTAACAGCAATATGTTGAATTTGATTATACATTCATGTAGTTACTGACCACAGATCTCAAATTCCGGTCAGCACCAGGCCCCAGCAATCTACAGCTCATGTGTTTGTGAGAGTTATTGCTTACGATGACACCCCTGTATATAAAACATAACGATATTGTGAAGTTCTGATCAAAAGGCATCACTGATTAGTAGATGTAATTCAAAATTCTCTTCATGCTCCACCTTACCTCACACAGCATGGCTGGTCTCTTCTCCACCTTGCCTCACACAGCAAGTTATTCCTTTTCTCCAAGGTGCAGATTATGCAAAGATGCCCCTGAAACAGTCCAGCACATAGTGGCAGGGTGTAAGATGCTAGCTGGGTCAGCATACATGGAGAGGCATAACCAAGTTGCTGGAATAGTGCACAGGAACATCTGGGTCCAGTTTGAAATAGAAGTACCCAAATCCCAATGGGCTGTACAACAGAAGGTAGATGAGAACGGCAGGGGCAAGGTTCTGTGGGACTTCAGCTTCCAGACTGACAAACAGCTCCTGGCTAACCAATCATGCACAAATGTTGGCAGGCTTTCAAAAGTTGCCATGGATTTTTGTTCTGTGAGTTTCCTGTGGTGATTACCCTTTTGGTCCTGATCGGAGAAGGTAGCTAGCTCTGCTAAGAAGTTATCTGTTTGCTGTCAGTCAATTCATTTCTGTTTTCCCTTTGGTCATTCAAACTAAAGAGCCAATCAGAGTAGATTAACTGTGTAAATGGCAAGTTAGTGTGTGTTCTGTGTGAACACACGGAACACTGACGGAGATGCAATCACAAGAGTAAGGAAGACGTGCGATGTGGAGAGCAGAGGTTCAGAGGTCGATAACCCGTGGTCCTAAATTAAGCTTCTGCAACTTCTGAAAATTCCTGAGGAAGGCAAGTGAAGCCAAGCTGTGTATATTTTAGGGGGTGGAGGCAGAAATCTTATGTTGCTGTTTCATGTAGTCAGATAACTATTAGAGTAACCAGCATCATTTAACAGGACATACAGTGCTTGCTACTTAACAGACACTTTAAGCATGATGCACACTCTCTCTCTGTCTCTCTCTCTCTCACAAACAGCAGCCTGACAAACAGTAGCCATCTGAGAGCGCAGAGGCGAGTTTCAGCTCATTCACAGTGACCACAGCGGTACACACACACACTCCTCTTAAACATCTTGTTTATTTATGCAACCACCTTCCGAAGAGCACAAGCAGCTACTTAATGCACAGCGCACATTTGATGATGGAAAGACGTGAAATCATTCACACACTCAATCAGAAGCCGTAAAGTTTTACGTCCACATCAAACAAGACTTGTACGCCTTATGTGAGACACGCAAATGCTTTTCCCTTTTCCTTGTTGTTTATATATGTAATAATAAATGTAAATGTTCATTATACAGCAACACAACAACCCAGCACCAGTGGCAATAAAAAGCACACCTGACGTGCATTGAGACAGCCCGGCCTGTCATGGCCGCTATCAGTGGTGCTCATTTTCTCCACATAAACAACAACAATAAACAACAACTTCAGTGGACTCACATGATAAATTAAAGCAAGCAAGACAAAATACGGACTATAATCCCATCAAAAGTAATACAGATTGCTAACTGGGCTGTTTCGATACCTCTAGAAAAAAATGCTCACCCTATCTAAAGAATATCCATGAATCCCGTGGTAACCCAGGGATTGTTCATATATATATACATATATATATATACACACACACACACTCACACATATATATAGAGCAACATAGGTTAAGCAATTACAGGTTTCCAAAGAGAAAACATGTAATCAGTACTGTATTGAAATTCATCTTTTGTCATTTTCTGTCATTTTATAGTTAACAAAAAGGTAAACTAACGCCTTTTGCATTTGGAGGATGGGATTCTCTGTCAACAAAAGTTGTGGTGGTCATTATTACAGTAGTCAATTAACTGGAGCTTGTGACCGGCAATTACTTGTGACCGGCACTAGTGTTACAACGCTACTCTCTTTAAGGGGAGAGAGACCTTGGACTAGACGCAGTGTGACTAATTCACAGCAAACACTCCCCACTCAGGTCAATGCCTATTAGGGAAAGGACAAAACAGAGGCTTTTCAAGTTATATCCAAAAATAAATTTATTTCAACAATATCCCAAAAGCAATAAAATACGTTTGCTTTGGACACGGCAACTGATACTTAGAGTTGGACACATCACGTAACCAGGTGAATACCACTATGTATTTAAAGGTTTGAAGGCACTGCACACTTCAAAAGCACCACACACTTAAAGGTTGACAACACACATGATTCGAGAACACTATATACTTAAAGGTTTGAAGGCAGTGCACACTTATAAAGCTAACATTAAAGACACCATGGGAAGGTGGGTGGTCACAACTATCAAGATATAAGAGCAATGAAGCCAAAACAAAAAATGGAGGCACTAATTACACATGAATCTCTGGGAGGAGAGAAAAGTGGCTGCCCTTCCGACGTATGTCGCCAGTTCAGCCTAAAAATAATCAATTCATTACAAGCAGTTCGACAGTATTATTAAAATTGACCCAGATGGTACCCATGCCCAGTCTCTTGTGCCTTCTCGAGCTAAGAAGTAGCGTATCCAGGTAATATACAGCAGATAGACTGGGACAGCTAATACTGGTTGTCATAAAGTGCTGGATGTCATAAAGTGCTGGTTGTCATAAAGTGCTGGTTGTTGTAAGGTGCTGGTTGTCATAAAGCGCTGACCATCTACGAATATAACAGGAAATACAAAGTTAAATAAACCACAGAATGTACGCAGCAGACAGGTGACAACACCATATTAGGTGGACATAATATTTGTGGTTCCAACCTTATTAAACTGTTACGAGGTACAGGTGCGAGGTACAATGCAGTTTAACCCTCAACAGCACCCACCAACATAAAATGGAATGTTTTAGAAAGATTAGATTATTGTTTTTAGCATATCCAAAAATTGTGATGGTGTTCTGCCTTATTTTTGCAAAATGAATTTGATGAACGTGGTGTTAGCATACATCAGTCATGGACTATGAAGGCACTTTCAGAAGCTAAGAATTCATGATACAGCTGAAACACAACATAACACTTAATTTGATTTTTTTTTATTAAACCTTAATATGTTCTAGACCGTCTATCACAAAAGACCAGTTTTAAAACACATAGTACACAACACGTGTGGGAAGGTGTATGTTTAACATCAAACCTGCAGTTTCCACTGTCCTTCAAATATACATATTTTGAAGAGTAGAATAAGTAAAATTAAATTAGACTTAGACTTTCTTTTATTTATCCCTTTGGAGGGCTCCCTCAGGGAAATTTACATTCCCATTAGCATTTAATAGAACAATGTGAATTACAACAGAACATAGTATAGTACATAGTATATATATAATACATGCATGAGAAAATTAATGCTAGCCATATAAACAGTGAGGTAATAAACAGTAAATAGTAAAGTAATAGTAAAGTAGTAAGAAAGCAGTACATATAGTAGTGATAGATTGTAATTAAAATATGTATTAAACATCATTTCCCGTTGGATAAATTATTGTATAAACTATATATAAGAGAGTAAACAATATACAATAAATTAATGATAAAGACAAAATATACATTAATGATGAACAGAATATATAAAACATAAGTATATAGAAGAATTAATCAATAAAACAGTGTAAGATAAATAAATAATATTAATACACAGTACTTAATAGTTGATCTTATAATAAATGGTAGTTCTAAAGAACAGTAATATCTTTTTTTTTGGGGGGGGGCATGGCCCCAGTAATACTTTTAATTTAAATGTACTGTAGCTGTTCTTGCACATTTCATACAGTTTACATTCCACACACTGGCTAGCTCTCCTTCTCCTCTGTCCTCTCTATTTCTTCCTCCCCCCAAGTGAGGACTTGGAGGGCATGATGGCATGATGGACAAAGGAGATCTTGAGTCTAGTGGTTCTGCATTTTGGAAGAAGTAGTCTATCACTGAACAGACTCCTCTGGTTGTCGATGATGGTGTGCAGAGGATGGCTGGTATTGTCCATAATGTCCAGCAGTGTCCTCATCTCTGCCAGCGTCACCAGAGAGTCCAGTTTCATGCCAACCAAAGAGCCTGCCCTCCTGACCAGTTTATCCAATCTGGAAGTGTCCTTCTTGGATATGCCGCCCTCCCAACATACCGCAGTGTGGGCGATGGTTGTACAAGGTTATGGGACCGTTTTATATTTACTACCGGGGGTGGCGGGCCTAGCCCGTGGGCCCACAGCCCGCTACTCCTCCAGGTCCAGCACACACAACATTGTGTTGCAATGTTATGTTAGGTCGAGTGTTAAGTCATTGCTTGTCATTGTGATTGTGATTGTGGTTCCAACCATTATGTTACAGAGCCGTTGCAGCTCATGGCTGTCACTTGTTGCTGTCTGCTGTTGATGGTATCCCTCTCCCCTTCTCCTGCTGAGACGTTGCTGCCAAGCCATTGCAGCTACTGGTAAGCTGTAAGAATGGGACCAACAATTTCTGTTGCTATTGCTCCCCCTGTTGCAACTTCAAAAAGAACTCAGATGTTGCCCGACGGGGCTGCAGCTGCTCCTGCTGATGCTGGTATTATGTCTGTTGTGTTGCCATCTATTGTCTGTCATTGTTTGTTTCCTTTGTGTCTTGTGTCTCTTGTTATCACTTCTCTCTCCCTCTTGCTCTCCCTTCTTCCCCCTCTTTCTTGCGCACCTCTTCTCCCTTTCCGGTTCAGATTAATATATATTGATACATTTGATATACTTAATTAAAAAAAAAAGAAAAGCTCTGATAATGATTTGAATCAAGATATGTTTGTGGATGTGGACAAACAATCCACGAGGAATCAGAGCAGAGAGAAAAAAATAAGATTTTTGCAAAGCAAAAAGTATAATACTGCATTTTCATTGCAGTATTATACTGAGTGTGACTGCAATAATACAGTTTCATGTTTAAACATGTATTTTGCCAGTGTATTTGCAAATTAACAAGAACCATGAGTACATAACATGTCAGGCTGAATTTTAGTTCTCTTACAAATACAATGTTTCTGTAAAGCTACTGAAGCCAATGTAAGAGAGTACATGTTCATGTACACTGTTTACTTTCCTATGCCATATTATATGAATATATATGTTGAATTTGAGTATGATATACACTCACCGGCCACTTTATTAGGTACACCATGCTAGTAACGGGTTGGACCCCCTTTTGCCTTCAGAACTGCCTCAATTCTTCGTGGCATAGATTCAACAAGGTGCTGGAAGCATTCCTCAGAGAGTTTGGTCCATATTGACATGATGGCATCACACAGTTGGCGCAGATGTGTTGGCTGCACATCCATGATGCAAATCTCCCGTTACACCACATCCCAAAGATGCTCTATTGGATTGAGATCTGGTGACTGTGGAGGCCATTTGAGTACAGTGAACTCATTGTCATGTTCAAGAAACCAGTCTGAGATGATTCCAGCTTTATGACATGGCGCATCATCCTGCTGAAAATAGCTATCAGAAGTTGGGTACATTGTGGTCATAAAGAGATGGACATGGTCAGGAACAATACTCAGGTAGGCTGTGGCATTGCAACGATGCTCAATTAGTACCAAGGGGCCCAAAGAGTCCCAAGAAAATATTCCCCACACCATAACACCACCACCACCAGCCTGAACCGTTAATACAAGGCAGGATGGATCCATGCTTACATGTTGTTGATGCCAAATTCTGACCCTACCATCCGAATGTCGCAGCAGGAATCGAGACTCATCAGACCAGGCAACGTTTTTCCAATCTTCTATTGTCCAATTTCGATGAGCTTGTGCAAATTGTAGCCTCAGTTTCATGTTCTTAGCTGAAACCCGGCGTGGTCTTCTGCTGCTGTAGGCCATCTGCCTCAAAGTTCGACGTACTGTGCGTTCAGAGATGCTCTTCTGCCTACCTTGGTTGTAACGGGTGGTTATTTGAGTCACTGTTGCCTTTCTATCAGCTCGAACCAGTCTGGCCATTCTCCTCTGACCTCTGGCATCAACAAGGCATTTCCGCCCACAGAACTGCCGCTCACTGGATATTTTCTCTTTTTCGGACCATTCCCTGTAAACCCTAGAGATGGTTGTGCGTGAAAATCCCAGTAGATCAGCAGTTTCTGAAATACTCAGACCAGCCCTTCTGGCACCAACAACCATGCCACGTTCAAAGTCACTCACCTTTCTTCCCCATACTGATGCTCGGTTTGAACTGCAGGAGATTGTCTTGACCATGTCTACATGCCTAAATGCACTGAGTAGCCGCCATGTGATTGGCTGATTAGAAATTAAGTGTTAACGCGCAGTTGGACAGGTGTACCTAATAAAGTGGCCGGTGAGTGCATGTTGCCTTGAGTTATGCCACTGGAAATGTAAATTTCCCTGAGGGAGTCATCCCACAGTGATCAGTAAAGCAAGCCTAATATAGAGCATTACTATCCACTTTGACAAACTCTGCCTCAAGTTTGAGAAGAGGTGGAGGGCGGTTGTTGAAAGGAGAAATGGTTCATTATCCCTTAATGACACGGATAATTCTCAGTCCACAACACAGATCCCTTTAAAGGGTACAACCAGCGTCGTCAGTGCCCCACAGTTGCCTGTACCCCGACGGGCGCAATAGCTCGGACCCGCTCACAGCTCCTTGTTTCTTATTAATTTGCTTACTTACGTATGTTACATTACTTAATCATTGCTTATTATACTTATTTACTGTACTAATGCTCTTTTATACTTTTGTGTATTGTGTGTGTGTATGTTGTGTATGTGAACTGTTCATTGTGAATGTGACCTTTTGTGTAATTTTTGACTGCTGTACACAACAATTTCCTTTTGAGGATGAATAAAGTACTTGTCTTATTTCCACCTGGGACATCCAGAAATCAGTTTTAATTCTCCAGGAAACTATAGTGCACTAACCAAAGGGCATGAGTGACTGTGCATATAACAGATCATGCACCATAAAAGAGATTGTATGTGTATGTGATTGTTGCTGTCCCTGTGTGCGAGTCAGAAGGAGAGAAAGCATCCTGATTTCTCTGTTTTGCCTAGCAGGCTGATCAGTTTTCTGTGTGGGTGGGATTGTACATCTCCATTATGTGGCTATGGTGGATTTGTAGCTTGTCCCTCCCTTTTGTATTCCCTGCCTGAGGATCTATAGAATAATTATTTTGATTATTTTATTAACACAACATTCAGATTTTGCATAGTGTATTGAGTAAGTATTGAACTACCCAAAGAAATTAATTGTACAATTTTTTTGATATAATTTACAATGATGAAGAAAATATTTTTTAAACTGAGACTTTCAAAGTCTTTGCAAGCATCATTGTAGCCTACTTTTTTGGCCTGTGAGGTGCACTCTAATGCTCTATCAAACACTACACTATTGATATGTCCAATAGAGAAGAATGCATTACTGCATTATGGAGTGGTTCTTATTCCATGCTCTTAATTCTGCATATCTTTACATAAAATTTACTGCTGTGTTTGAAATCTCTCTTAGCCCAAGCATGAAAGCATGAATTGAGCACACACACACAGCACAAAATGTTTTTCCAACACACGTCACTGTCTGTTATTTAACCATTGCTCATCAAGCTGAGATTGACTGGTTTCATATCTTTGAAAAGCAGTAGTGATGAAGCGCAAGAAGAAGGTCAGGGCTACTAAGAGAGCCAGCACACCTATAAACCCTCCATTCTGAAATAGTTTATGACAACACACCATGAAAGTGCAACGGCAAAGATACAAGCCCAGAAACTCATTTGCAGTGAGAATGTGAGTTTTCATTTGCAGATAGTTTCATCGTGCTGTAAATAACTCCAGAAAGCCCATCTTCCAACACTGTAAAAGGTGTATGTGTTTATTGCAGCTTTTTATGTGGTGTGACTTTCTAAGTTGTACCAGCAGAAAGCTGAGTTAAAGAAATGTGCACCAACAAAAATGTTGAGCTGTGGAATAGCTTCAGGTCTAGAAGATAGCACCTACTAGAGGCTGCTAGTGACAGGAACAACACAAATCTTTATCAGGTTTCAATTTTCACCATCCAAGGTGTTCTTAAAGTGGTTTATTATGTTAATCCAGGATCATTTAGTTTAATTGGTTGTATCACAGAATACCATTATACTTTATTTCTTCTTTTCTGTGGATAAGGCATCTGTTTATATAGATAAACATGCAAAATCATGATTTAATATCATATACCATACATGAGATCTAACTTCCGTTTAAGCGTTAAGGTTGTTCCTGAACTATTGCTCATAGAAGAATACCTGTACACTACATTTTGCACACATGATCTTTAAACCACCAGATAATGGGTTGAATAGAATAGAATAGAATAGAATAGAACAGAATAGTATCAATATTTTCTATTCATCCCACAATGTGGAAATTCACCTTCATGTGTCCATTTTCATTCCAGGATGTGTATTTAGCACTAGGAAGTGTACCTTGCTTTACAGAAGACAGAAAGGTGGAAACGAGGGCACTGAAAGACCAGCATGTGAGTCACTGGAAAAAGGATTCAGTGCATTAAGTAGCACAGCTTTCATCCTCTATATGAAAAGCTAATCAGCTGGCCTGATTGCATTGAGTGGCCTTTTGTAACATCTTTAATCCAGCAAGTGTTTTAAGAAGTGCATAATTGAAATTCTGTTCAGGATGGCTGCAATTTTCAGCTGCAGGATAATGAGCCATCAGTTGGCCGTAGTTGGCAACGTTAGGGACTGTTTTAAATATGCCAAGTGATGAACCCTTTGATTGGCTCACTACTCTATACTGACAATACCAGAAGCGACGGGTTGTTTTTTTTAGTCCTCAGTCTTATCCTCTGCTGGTCCTAATTAAGTAGTCAGCCAGATTGAGGATCCATTAATGATGCCATTGTTCTGCTAATTGATGCTCTATGCTCTAAAAGTACATCCAGATTCCTAGTGCATGCCACCAGAATTGTATCATAGATATCTGGAGTGTTGTTGCTGAACTTATCCAACCTTTGCAGGTTGTTTGGCTTTAAACAAACGAAAAAAAAAAACACTCATCTATTATCTTCTTATTCAGGCAAGTAAATAATCGGCTTAGTTGTCACAAATCTAGGCAGGCACCCAAAAGCACATAACACCAAATGGGGTTAAAAAAAGAGTTTATTAATGAAAACATGGAACAGACAAATAATGCAAATGCCCGAACATGGTTGAACACACGTGGCGCAAAAAACGGAACAGAAAAGAAGGTTGCAGCCGAAGTTGCTTAGATAGTATAATCAACCAAAAACAAGGGAATGCCCAAAACGCAAAACTAGGAGAAAATGAGAACAGAAAACAGAAAAATTATAAACCATGCACACAAAAAACGAGAGGATTGGAAAAGAGGAGCTTAATGAGACACGAAAGAAAACAGTACAATACCAAGAGGTGGAAAAATTAAAAAAAAAACTCAAATGCAAAGGCAAGGAGCAAAAAAAAACCAGGCAACGACGCAGACAGGAACAAGGATGGAGAGTCAAGACTGAGGTCCTGAGGCAATCCTGCAGCTAGGCCCTCACCCAGGTGACACTAAGTACTGGTGTGAGTGGCCTAGCTGCCAGCGGATAGGTGGAGAGAACAGGTGAGAAAGAAACTTGAGCAGCTTAAAGTGCAGCCGCTGGGCATGGAAAAATACTGGAAGGTAGCAATACAAAAAAGAGAGAAAGAGTATTGGACAGGACAGTGACACTAGTAACATTGGGCCTCATTCGCGAACCGTTCTTCCGAAAAAAAAATGATTTTAAGTCCCACTTACGAAGATTTTACGAGAATTCATGAATTTCTTCTTATCTCGGATTTATTCTTAGGTCAGAACAAATCCTACGAACGTTCAGGAGTATACTTATGCACACATGGTTGTGTTTGCTTCTCTTGTACAATTCAACAAAATTCAATATTACAGTGATAATTCTGTCATATTTATTATTTACTCATTTTATATTTTTGGTAACGTACAGATAATTTTTATCTAAATATAAAGAACATGTGCCAGTGATTTAACATTAATCAAGTAAATTGGAAAAATCCCCAATGATGGCCCCAATGCGCTGGTCCAACTCAGACTCTTCACCTGCTGTGCTCCATCTGATTTCTGCTTTGATTTGGCACTTGTCACTGTTTACTCCATTTTGTTGTCATTTGCTCGTTGCTGTTTACTTGCTCCTGTCCACACAGCCTTGCCGTCTCTTTGCCAGGCCCTCTTATGGGCATCGGTTACCTATGCTAATCCTATGTTAATTAGATTCAACTGGTACGCCCTCTCAACTTAAGAGGATATAGCATTCATCAATGTAGGAACACAGCTGCGAACAATTCTGAGGCTTACGAACGCGTTGATGAATCTGACGTAGGGTTTTCTTAAGAAACTTCTTCACAACAACTTATGAAAGAA
Source organism: Karalla daura (assembly GCA_029224185.1). Classification (NCBI taxonomy): domain Eukaryota; kingdom Metazoa; phylum Chordata; class Actinopteri; order Chaetodontiformes; family Leiognathidae; genus Karalla; species Karalla daura. The sequence goes on along the minus strand of CM055205.1, from coordinate 2,671,090 downwards.
TCTAAGGAGATATTGGTGAATGAGGCCCATAGTCCCTACATGTTTAGCATATAACTCATTATGATCTAATAAGTGCAATACAGAAATAATAATAAGAAAAATAAACACAGTTAAATACATAACATTATTATACGCCATCTAAAAAAGATGTGCTTTAATTGCCTTTTAATAAAGCAGTGACAAGAAGACACACTATTGTAAATCATTTAAAATGATGCATTACATCATTCAGCACTTTATCTCTCCAAGATGTTTTAATGGGTTTTGCAAACAGAGGGAACCGTTGATTAGCAGGAGGTAAAGCTGATCTGCAGCAGGACTGGCAGGAAATCCTGCCTGTGGCAAATTCATCAGTCAATGTAGACATTTAATAAGTGTTTAATGGCACAAAGAAAATAGGTTTAGTTCACAAATTAGCTAAATGTCGTATGTACTTTGTTTTAAGCACACATGTTATAGGGATAGGCATAAAATTGTTATAGGTGCAACATGATGAATATTACCTTTTCACACCCATCTATACAGATCAGACCAGCATGATTTACCATTTTTCCCACAGGATATCTACATTCATAAATAGGCTTACAACATGATGATGAATTCGTAGTTATTGTATTTCAGATATGGTGCTTTAATTGGCCTGGGGATTAATTTCTTGTCTTTCCTCTTAAGTTTGTTTCAACATTTTTTATGCATAGCTAGCTCCAGTTCACTTGTAATGTTTACTTATGAAGTGTAACTGAGCTCTGTTGTCCCAGTGGCCCGGATCTAGTAAGAATCAGGAGCTGCCTGATGTCCTGCTACTGTAAATCACCTTTACAATGGCCGCACTATGGCACACAGGTAGTTATGAAGAGCACGTTCACTGTTTTGAGCAGTTAATTTGACATTTCAGTGACTGGTTTAGGTCTGGTGATTTTACATATTTCACATTTACACATTTTGTAGATGTTTTTATCTAAAGCAGCTCGCACTTCAGGGAAAACATTAGTGCTTTAAATTACAACAGGAGGCTACAGCTGATACAACAGCTAAAAAATAGGAAGCAAAAGGAGAAGTGCAGATAGATGTTAGTAAAGAAGGGTGTGAGCAGTGATTTAGGAGAAGTTAAATTTAGAAGCTAGATTTGGGTAGGGATTTTGCTCAGGTTTCTAAGCAACTTTGTTTACTATAGCATCTAAACCTAACCTAATCCTGTTCAATGCTATAGTTAAGATTATTGATGATGTCATATTTGAGGTGAAAAACACCCTCTGTTCATTTGTCAAAAAACAGCATATGTACTTTTGTTCTTGTCAAAACATTAATTGGGTCTATTTGACCAATACTTTGTGCATGTTTCACCTCAATGATCTTCCCTACGCATCTCTGTCATAGTGACTCCCACATCCCCCAAACCCCTGGATGAAGAGGCAAATAAGGTGAATCCTAAAAATAAAGTCAGGGGCCTCTCTCACTTTGAAAAGTTTAAAAGAGGCTGCCCATTCTGTGAAATCACTCTTGGTAGCAGAAAAGAGAGCTGGAGGTGTTAATTTCATGGGTTAGGTCTTAAATTGAGCTCTGCAATTTTCTCCCTGAGTAGATTAGAGGAAGGTCTCACTGTCCTCAGGTAAGGCGGCCCTCTCCTCCTTCTGACTCATCACATATTGATTCCTTCCACTCCTGTTTGACCTCCAACTAACCATTCCACCACTTGTGCTCCCAAAGCTCTGCAAGCTTAACCTGTTTATTGAAAGTGATACAGCACACGTGGTAGGTAGAGAGGGGGGTATCAACACCTTGAGGGACAGGAAATGTTGCCAAATGGATTCAAGCTCCCAGGCACATTTGCTGATGATGTACAGCTCTGATCTCATGGCGAGAGCATTAACTTTATCCTGAGGCTAAAATGCATTTCATTACTTTCATGTGTTTGATGTGGATGTGTGGTCCGGTTGGAAATACCAAAGCATAAATAGAGATCTTGTTGAATTGTTTTTATCTCAAAATATCTGATTTGAAAAATAGATTTCTCTTTGTACTGACCGATATGCCAGGTTTTATTACCAAATACACACCGTCAGGAAAGATTTCTGTATAATGTATAAAGAGTGTTTTCTAACTAAACACAAACTTGCAAGAAAAGTTGCAAGGAGAAAATGAGGAGCTTTGTTTTTGATCAGCATCCCCACTGGCCTGTAATTCCTAATTAAATTTTCTCATTGAAACCTCATTTCAGAAAGGTAGAGAATGGTACTCCCTGCATTGTAATTGAGTCAGAAATGAGCAGCCAGTGCAGTGAGCTGGTCTGCCTTTTAAAGAATAATGGCATCATTTGTTTTGTGTCCATTAACAAGGAACCCAGTTTTATTAATTCCTCAACTTGGTTTCCTGCATCTACTTAATTAATTCCATTTTGGTTTTCCTGCTAAGGAAGCTTCTGCAGATTAATGATGTGGAACAAAAATGTTGTCGGGATGCTGATGTGCTTCATCTACATGGGGCGAAATTTCTGTCATTAGATACGAATGCCTGATGACTACATTTTTTTCTATTTTTCTTTCGGTTTCGAGAAGGCTCCATTCTATCTCTGTAATTGATTAGAGCTGCAAGGAAATCAAATGACTGTTGTGGTGAAAAACAATTACAAAACTACTGTTCTGACATCTTACCACCTATTGTGTTTAACTACGCACATTTTCTTGTTGGTCTAAGGAAGGCAAAATGGAATTTGAATCCCAGCAAAAGCGCATTTTATGACGACGTGGCAAAAAAGGGTGTAAATAACTTTGAAGGAATAAATCTGAGTAGATATAAATCCAATTTTTATCAGACAAATCAATACTGCACCACTTCGCAGTCCGTAACCCATCATGAAGCAATTTATTGAATCATTGTCTCCAGTCTAGCTAGCCCATAGAGGTCGTCATAGATCGTCTCATCTCAGCTCATATAGCTCCTATCATCTTCGGAGCTTCTGTAGCCCTAGCAGTACAGTATCAGAGCCAATGGCTGACCGGTTGCTAACCTGTTCACTGCAAGATGAATTTGTCCAATCAGCATCATTGAAAGGGAATTTATGGCCCCAAGCCAAGAGAGACGTTGACGTAGTAGACTGACAATGATGGATGCAAATGCAAAGCTTGTGTTGTGTGCCATATATTGTTTTGTGTAAGAATGCCTCAACTTTTTAATACTGCCATTAAATTATTATATATATCACAGATCACTCTGACAAACACAATGCATCCTGCATTGGGATAATTACTGAAACTGTCTTAATATGGTAAACACCCTCCCAGAACATTTTTCACTGGTTGCCACTGATTGTCTACATACACTATAAAAAGAAACTGATATTAGTGGGATTTTCTATCATGCCTGAAGGTGAGCAGGTGTGATTCTTGTATTTTTCTACTGCTACCTATCTCCAGCTGACGTAGGGTGATGGAATGGAAGGGACCCTGGACCCAGGTCACCAGTCCATCACAGGACACACACTTTCACTCACTTCACACCTGAGGACAAGTTAAAGTCTCCAATTGACCATAATGCATGTTATTAGATATTTTTACTCTTCAACCTTCCTTGCTCTGACAAGAGGTTTAGCAAGATAAAGAGCCGAATAAACCACTTAGCAAAACAGTTTGAAGTCATGGGCTATCAGACTTACTTTTAAGTACGGCCCAAACCAGACTGCCCCTTTTGGTATTTTGCTTGTTTTGCATACTTGTATATCTTGATGAAATAAAATATCACAATTCCACAACCACAATGTATAATGGATCCAATGGACGATGGATTAGCATTTTTAAAGGATGCTCTACTCAAAGGTCTGTATGAAAGATGTAACTCCGATAAGAGCATGAAGCGCCTTTCAGAGAAGGGCATTTACCATTTACCCTAATATGCTTGGACTGTTTTACTTCAGATGTAATTTCTTTCATCCCCCACATTCCAAATCACTTCCTTCTGTGTCTGCCAGTGAAATGCATTTTTTCTATGTTATTTCTGCTAATTACTGTTTGTGCTGCTCACTGATTCACTGTCTCAAGACAGGGTCATTTAGATACAAAAACGAAACACAAGGGCCCTGTTTCACAAATCAGGTTTAACAAACTGGGTTTAAAGGCCCCTGCAAGAGGCCTGTCCCGTCCCTGGAGTAGACGAAGAAGGGCGAGATATAAACAACTCTGATCCTAGTATTTTGCCGACACAAACGCTCCTCCCGCCCCAGCTGCTGTGCTCAGCGGAAACCGTCTTTGTACTCAGGCAGGGCTATATTATAGAGGTGGTGTCCATAACAACAACAACTTCTGTGTGGCAGAAAAAAATTAACTCTTCCTGGTCATCGACAGGGTTTTGAGCCCTGGACTCTAGACTCTTCCTACTGGTGTGGTGAGTTCGACAGGGTGCATGCGCAACCGAAATGACCGAGGCCGCGAGATCTCAAATTTTGGGCTGCACAAAATGGGCCACGAAGCAACCCTTTGGTCACACTGCATGGCAGGGCCTACGACCTTTGCTGCGGAAACTTGCACGGGGCTTAACCCTAAACTCTGAGTTGATCTACTCTGAGATGGGAAACTTTGAGTTTTTGGTTCCAGAAGAGCGGATTTGAGTTAGTTTGATCAACTCAGAATAGATTCACCTGGAGTTAAGCGCATGCACCGCAACTTCAAAAAGACATCTCCAGTGGAGCCCAGATTCAACGAGTCACCATGGCAGCTAGCGGGAAACAAAGGTGATTTAATCTGCTGGAGAGACATTTTAATGCGTTCTTACAGCAATTTTGAAGAAATAGTCAGATCTTGATAGTGCAACGAATGATATATTTCTAGTCAAAACAAATCTCTTTACAATTAAAATAAGACACCTCCCCTGAAAAATGTCTTGTTTTTTGACAATTTTCATTTGTTTCAAGCATATTTGTCAGTGCAATAATTAGAACTAACACATGGTCATGAACTTTGGGTCATGACTGTAAGAACAAGATCCCAGACACATGCAGCCAGGGTGGCGGGGCGCTCCCTTATATATAGAGTAAGGAGCTCTGTCATTCGGGAGGAGCTTGGAGTAGAGCTACTGCTGGGCTGACCCCTCTTTCTCTGGTTTGAGTTACCTCCCTTTGTGAAACCGACAACTCAGAGTTTCCCGGATTTCAGGGTTAACCTGCTTTGTGAAACGGACCCCAGGAATCACTTATACCAAGACTTGAAAAAGCCCTTTTCTTGTTAAGCTTTTGTTGTTTGAGTGAAAACTCAAAGAACAGTGTTTTTCTTTCTAGCCAACTCACCCTCAGCCAGTTCTACTTATAGTCTGCCTCTGGCAAGGTTTTTAAAACTTCATCCCCAGGATGACCAGTCACTTTACATCTGCTCCATAAAAGCCATTCATAAATGATGGAGCACAAAGCATTATAAGTATGCATTTTATCAACTTCTTTGGCTGCATGTGTGCTTGCCTGCCTGCCCATCTTTATGCTTGTCTGACTGTTGGCCTGTCTGCCTGTCTGTCTATCCAATGGAACACTTGATCTGCCAGTCAGTCGCTGTCTCTCTCTCTGTCTCTCACCCTGTTTCTCTCTCTATCTCTCTTTCACTGTCTCTCTGTGTTTATCTCTCACCGAGTTTGAGCTGAGAGCATGGGCAAAGCTTCAGAGGGAACTTTCTGTGCAATTTGTATCTTTGTGTCTTTGTATCTTCGTGTTTGGTTGGTCAGTTTGTTTTGTTTCAAAGAATAGTTCAGCCATTTGCAATCAGGAGCCAAGAGCAGCAGACAAGAAGATAGACAGACAGTGAAACTCAATAGTGTTGTTAACAGAAATCAGTCAATCTACATTTGTCTTTCAGGATCTGTCTTTATCCACACCTGCTGGAAGATTTCGACTTCTCCACCTCTGCAGTCACAACTACTCCCCTCTGCCCTACTCAGCTATTCACAGCTACCTCTTCTCCCGGCAGCATCTCCTCCTCTAATCAGCAATATTAACTGAAAATCAATGGGATGGTTAACCTCACCTGTTAGCCTCAATCCTTCAATAGATTGTCTTAGCATCTTGCATGACTCTCTAGCATTTCACTCACGATTGGATCCCCCCGTACTGACCTGTTTCGTCCCTGTCCGCCGTGTCTCCAGCCCACCTCAAAACACCAGCCCTCTGACCTGACTCCTGCCCACCCTGACCGAACTGCCTTCTGGGTCTGTTACTCTCTGGCCAAGGCTATTTGAACTGCAACCTACCAACCTAAACTTGTGAGAACTCATTGGTTCCGAAGAGGAGCGCACTGTCTGCAGCACTGGTTCCGATGGAACCAGAACAGTTCAAGGCCAGAACAGTGGACTATTACTTCCCTCTACCAGAGCATGCAAAAAAAAATCCCGAGAAAGCTAATGTAACAAAAAACAATGCTAAAGCCCAAAGCAGAAAACAAGGCCAAGGCCTGAAATACTAACCATGCACACTAGAAACAAAGGATACTGTGAAACAGGAATGCTAGAAAAAAAGAGTAAAGGAAACTATATGATGCCACAAAAAACAAGGCAAGGAGCAGGATCCAAAAAAGATAGAAAGATGCAGTGGAGGGTCCTCAATGGAGCTATTTCCACCAAAGCATGTAACCACTTGACCTGCCAAACCATCCCTCTCCACTCTCTCCTTCTCCCTCACCCCCCTTCTCTTTCTCTGGCTCCCCACTACCTGTGGCAGATTAGTTTAGAGCTTAGTGAGTGTGCATTATCTATACTATCACTTTTCAATTCCCAATGGGAATCTCCCATGGGGATCGATAGTAATATTTATCTATGATACTTTGTTATAGTTCGATTACATCCTGTCTTCTGCCCGGGCCACTCCATGTTCGGATCTGAACATGTCTCCTCTTCCTCCCCAGCTGACCCATATAGCAGCCCAGACTAGCTCCAGGTACTCCGTCCACATGCCCTTGTGCTAACACCTGTGAGGCCCCTAGTCACTTCACCCCCAGCTTCAGCCAGAAGATTTCCCTCCCCACATCCACTACCATCGCTACTTCCCAATGGTGCATTTGAGTCTGCTTTCATGGCTTCTGTCTGTCTATTTATCATGTTATCTTTCATCCATTGTATCTTTTAGTGCTTTTAATCATCTGTGAAAATATATATTTTTTTAAAAACATGCGTACATGGCACACATGCTAGTAGGCATATAATAAAATGGGAATGACAGCTTTCCAACAAGGATATGTTTTTACTAGTAATTTACAAAATGGTAAAAGGAGCCCACGTGTCTTGGCCAAAAACAAATCAGTGCAAGCAAACACCGCTTATCATAAATGGTTATGATTTTATATAATTTACTATTTACAGATATAGGATATTTTAAAATGGCCGACAATTTGTCTTACGATTTTAGTTTATTAGTGCTCCGAAAGGGAGCACTATTACTCTCCACCGTGTTTATTAGTGCTCCGAAAAGGAGCACTATTGTTCTACACCGTGTTTGTTCTTCTTCTTATTATTATTATAGCGAAATTTCGGTCAAGCGTAGCTCGACAACGGGCCGTCGCAGACACACAAACGATACATCAAAACGTGCAGCTCGGCCCCGGCAAGTGTGGAAATGTTCGACCCCGACAAAATTCCAGTTTTTTGCCCCGCAAAAAAATGAATGGGAAAAAACAGAAAATTCAAAAAATCACCCTGAAACAAACATTCGCTGTGAAGCCATACGTTGTCGTAGAAACTTCATTCAAACTTCAAAATGCAGGAAAACTTGTCGTCTCTTCCCGTACCCGACAGCGTGTTGATACCTTGTGTCGTTTTTCATCCAGGCCGTCTCAAAAACATGTGGGTTTGGCGTTTTTTGAAAAGTTAGAGTGGGGAGAGACCAACTGTCAGAGTGCGGGATGGCTGAAAAATCACCTCTCATTTTGCTCTTTTCACGCTGCTCCCGGCCAAACCGTAAGCAGTAGACAAATTCTTTTTTCCAGTTTTGTAGGCAAATTTGTGCTCTCTTGTGCGATGCTGGCTATAAACCTGTGCGCTTTGTAAAAATTAAATGGCAAGCCTCAGAGTCAGCCCCGTGCAGCCTCTTCTCTCCATAAGCCCCCATTCATTTTCAGACCACTGCGTTCAAAGTTAAACTTTATACTTCTACTCACGACTGTGGCCTCAGTTTTCATCGTACACACACCAAATCAGGGCGTTCCTCAGACTCTCCCCTGCGTGACGGTGTGCTCATATTCCAGTGCAAGTGTTGTCTCCGTAGAGCCAAATGTTTAGCACTTGGGCAATTTCGCTTTTTCCCATAAGAATGAATGGGAAAATCGGAACGCCTCGAACAAAAATGCGCTACGTCGCCATACTTTGAGGTAGAAACTTCTATTTGATTTCAAAAATTCCAGAAACTTGTGGTCTGTTTGTGTACCGAGTTTCATGTTGATAGGTTTTATGTTTTATCAGCAGCACCTTCTCAAAGCTCATTTGGTGAATTCCCTGCTCAGGTGTCTCCTGCTGACAGTGTCCTGCTGGAGCAGGCTGACTGATGACCTCATACAGACACACAAACACTTCAGGCACACTCTCACACACACACTCAGTCTCTCTCATACATGTATGTTAATACAAAGTTATGGCCGAAAAGAGCAATACTCCTTCAGCTTTTGGGGGAGGGGGAAGGGGGGGGGGGCAGCTAGTGACTAGCTAGTGAGCACTCTCGAAATTTGGTTCTCAAAATGGTTTCCTGATACGCAGAGGTTCAGTTTTGTGAGTGATAGTCTCAATATGGCTGCCATCAGTGGCTGAAACTCTCTTTGGCGCAGTTATAACCGTCATGGGAATACCAGCGATCTATGAATAAAACTTTCGTCCGCTCCACTGTCCATAAGCACAGAGACCGAAACTGAGGAGTGTGAGAGGAGTAGTGTACCTTTTAGCAGGCTTCGTGATGCAGATCCGCCAGCTGAGGTGGTGCTGCCAGCTTGGAGACTGCGGGACCGGAAACCCTCAGGAGAAGCTAGCAGCCTCGGGGAGCGGTCCCGGTGGTGCCCCTCTCCTCCACAGGAGAGACACAGGCCGCTTCTCAGCCTATGTTGTCGCTCCTTTATGGACAGACGGGCGCGGCCCAGCTGCATGGGCTCCTCCCAGGGTAGGCATGTGGGGTTAACTCCCGCTCCATGGGGGCTGAAGCAGACCGGAAACCTCCAGTATCAAGAGGGGGTGGCACGAAACAGTGAGAAGCCTGTAGCCTGCCGGCTCTTTCCCCGCGTCTCTCGCTCATCCTGTTATCCAGGCTGATTGCTAAGCTTATTAGCTCCTCTAGTGCAGAGGGCTCGTCCCACACTGCTAGTTCGTCCGTTAGCTTGTTATTTAATATCTGCCGGAAAACTGCCCGAAGAGCGTTGTCATCCCACTAACACTCTGCTGCCAAAATGCGGAATGTGAACTGTGCAACAGGAGTATTTCTCTGTCTTAGCGCCATAAGCTCAGTCTCTGCCTCTCTTCCCCTGACTGGGTGGTCAAAAACCTGCCGCATCTCCCTCATCAAGAGTTCATAATCAGTCCAGAGGATGGGGCGCTGAGTGGTTACTGCCATGGCCCATGCAGCTGCTTGGCCTGTGAGCAAACTCATTAAAAACCTCACCGGTGGGGTAACTAGCTTGCTGCTGGCTAAAAACTATTGAGCGCTGATGAATGAACTGCCCACACAGCCCTAAGTCTCCCTCATGCCTGGCGGGGATTGGTATATGAGGCTCCCGGGAGCTGAAACTGGCTGAAACGCAACCTGGGCTGGCCGTTGGCAAGTAACGTATAGTTTGAAGAGAACCGCGGACCAGCTTGCCGCTAATATGCGAATGCTATTAAATAACAAAAGGCTAACACCAACACACTGCATGGGAACACAATTTTGAGTGAACTTTACAACATTAAAACAAGAGTGTCTCACCCACAAACTACTAACTGAACCTAACGTTTTGTGTCCAAGTAGCAGTTTGGTTAGGTCAATTTACTAAACACTTAAACTGAAAAATAAAAGAAAAAAAAGTTGGAATATTTTTATATCGAACACATTAAAATATTTGTTCTACATTTGTTCTACATTTAACTCAAAGGATGATGGAAAAGGTACATAAGGTTCATTAAATTCCCAAACTTTTTCCCAAAGTGTTGGAACCGAAAAACAGCATCCCAACCGCAGGTGGAAAACTTTACAAGGAGGCGGAGACATCATGACGTCAGACGCACTGCATCACTGGAAACCTAATAGCAGTTTATATGTGTACTGATGGGAAAACACGTAATAATAAGTTGACATACTCCACTAAAGCAGAAATCTTAATGAAACTCAATGTGAATCTTATGTAACTTCAACTACTGCTGAAATACACTTTTTAGAGTGTAGGGCCCCCCAGGGAACAGTGCTAGCCCCTCTCCTCTTCTATGGGGCAGCGAGTGATTGGGGCCGAAAGCTTCCACCTTAAGCTACAATTCCATCTCAAGCTGCACGAGGAAAACTCCTCACAATCTGCTGGAAAAAGACATTAAAGAGACAGTAATGTAGTAATGCAGACTAATATAACACAATGTAACACAATGTAACACAACTAGTGATGTGTCGGTCGCTAACGAACCGGCTCTCAGAGTCGGCTCTTTGAAGTGAACGACGGGAGACGGTTCAGCTCAGCTTTTTGTTTTTTCCTCCGCTTGTTTTGGTATGGGCCACAGGTGATCGGTCAAGATCTGTAGGGGCATTTGCTTTCCACACACTGAGCAAGAGAGGCGGGTACAGGGACAGCAATGAGCATTCGTACACGGAGGAGGAGCGAAAGGATGAGCGAGTGAGAAAGCAAAACAAAACGGTGAGAGAACACAACGGTGAGATTTGGACCCACTTCAGTGTTGTAAGCAGCAAAAAGGCAAAGTGTACCTTGTGCAAGATGAAAATATTGTGTAGAGCAGGCTCCACAAATGACCTGTACAGGCACATGAGAACTCTTCACTCAGCAGTACAATTAGAAGAAGGCAGACAAGCAAGGGAACCTGCAAATGATAAAAACTGTGTGTCTTGCATATGTGCAACTAGTGAATTTTTACTTTAGTTTTGTTTTTGAAACACTGGTGAGGTATTTGCTTGGTCTTTGTTTTTATAATAACTAAATTACACAAATTTGTTAAAGTAGCTTAACAAAGCCATATAAATTATAAATATTTGATATAGTGTATTATTTTTTACATTAGTAATTCAGTTTACACTTAATTTTATATTGTTTTTGGTGACAAATATTCTTAAAACAACAAAAAATATAAAGAGCTACTTGGAGCCAAAAGAACCGGCTCTTCTAGATGAGCTGAACCGACGGCTCTGGCTCGCTAAAAAGAGCCGTAATACCCATCACTTAACCCAACTCAAGCTCACACAAGCTCTCAGGTTTTAAAGAATGTATTATTATAAACCATGAAGCAAAGTATACCCGCGTGTTAAATATATAAAAGGAAAAAAAGACAAAAGGCAAATGTCCTAGACATTGTCTGGCTTTCAGAAAGTTCAACTGTGTCCTTTCGAGACCACTCTAATGCTGTTGGCGTGGTTTAGTTGGAGCTCATAATGAAAATGTCCCCTCTGTGTGTCAGTGAAACCAACATGAAATATTCAAATCACTTCTCCATAACCACATCTGACTCTGCGCTCCACCGTGATGACACCTCCGTTCACCCCAGCAGCAACCCCCTCTGGGACGACCCGACCAAGCTCTTCCTGTCCGTGAGCAGGGGGCCTCCCCTCTCACAGAGAATCGTGGTGCTCATGCAGCTCAGGCCAGCCACTCAGCTGGACTCCACAGCTTTACCCACACAAACCAACTTCACTGCGAGGAAGAGTTCGGTGCACATTCTCTCACCACAATTAAATTTTGAGAATGCTCCAGGATATGTGTCCGGGGTTGTGTGCCCCAGTTTGCTGCACTTTGTCTGCCCTTTGGATTGCTCACAAGACAGTCTCTCTCTCATAAATGCACACACTCACAGAATGCTGAGTGAGTGTGTGTGTGTGTGCATTAAGTGCTTGTGTGTTTGTGAGGCCATCTGTGAGCCTGCTGCAGCAAGAGGATCTCTGTCAGCAGAGGAGCAGACACAAGGCACTTGACCACATGGTTTTTGAGAAGGTGCTGCTGAAAAACGATACAAGCTATCAACATGAAACTCGGTACACAAACAGACCATACGTTTCTTTAATTTTTGAAATTTAAATGACGTTTTTAAAAAAGTATGACGATGAAGCGGATGTTTGTTTGAGGAGTTCTGTTTTTCCCATTCTTTCTTAAGGGAAAAACTGAAATTGCATAAATGCTTAACACTTGGCTCTAGGGAGACAACGCTTGCACCACTCTGGAATACATAGACTGCAACTTACTCAAAATGCAGCAGCACGTGTTCTCACCAAAACTAGGAGATCTCACCACATCACACCAGTCCTTAAATCACTGCACTGGCTACCTGTAAAAACCAGGACTTTAAAATCCTGCTCCTGGTCTACAAAGCTTTACATGGCCTTGCACCCCAGTACTTAACAGACACGCTAGTAAACTACACCTCACTGAGACTGCTCAGGTCCACAATCGGTGATAGGTTAATCATCCCTCGGAGTAACACGAGGCAGGGGGAGGCTGCCTTCAGTATCTATGCACCACGCCTCTGGAACAACCTGCCTGACACAGTTAAACAGGCCACATCAGTAACTATGTTCAAGAATCAGCTAAAAACATACCTTTTTTCAACTGTGTATCAATAATTCCACCTAACCCTTCTCTTAGTGTCATGGTGCTGTGATGTTCTTTGTGTTACCCTGACTGCATGGGACTAACATGTCACTCCAGGGACCCCTGTGGTCAACGGAGTGCGGTATTGCTTTTGCCCGTCTGTCCTGTCTGTCTTGTTGTTACTTATAACCTTTGTGCTGTAACCGTTACGTTTGTCTGTCATATCTGTGCATGCCTTCCCATCCTAAATGTGTTACCTGCTACCTACCTTTCTGTCTGCCATGTTTGTCTATGCCTACCCATCCTAGATGCGTTACCTGCTACTCATGTGCTTTAAATTAGTCTATTTATCTGTCCTCTGTCTGCAATGTGTACTCTGCAAATTATAAACTGTTCTGTTTGTGCCCCCCTGCTGGTCGTGGGTGAGGATCCCCTCCTCTGTCTGTCACCCTGAGTTTTCTTCCTTTTTTCCCCTCGCTGGGTTTTCTTGGGAGTTGTTCCTCAGCCTTTGCGAGGGCATATAAGGCAGAGGAGGTTATCTTTGTGCAGTAACCACTGTAAAGCACATTGAGTTTGTCTTGTACATGAAATGTGCTGTCCGTGAAAGTGTCCCTGATTAAGTGTCCCCCCCAAATGAGCTACTTTCTCATCCAGGTACCAACTTCATTCAAACATTGATATGCTTGGTCTGTGTGTGCTGTTTTCACCATGGTCACACACACTCTCACACACACACTCACTCTTTCTTTTGCTTACTCGTACACACACACACTCACAGAACGGTATCTTGTGAGAAATCCAAATGTAGACAAGGTGCTGCAAATCAACGGGCACACATCTGGGAGCACTCTCAAAATTTCAGCGCACTGGAAATGTCTAGTTCTTCTGCATCTTCCTTAATCTTTCGTGAAAAATGGGGAAATATTTGTTAATATGAAAAATACAGCCATCTGTCAAACAAGGAAGGAGGAAGTGCACTGCCTCCATGGACAGTCTGGGCTAGTTAATTCTAGTTAATTATTTATATATGCCGTTTTGACCAGCCACCCGTAGCACTCATGCAGCAACTGCTATGCAACTGCATTGACAAAAAAGCTAGCGCTGCCACTGACCGGGTCTGTGGTGACAATGTTGCCATTTGTAGAGACTTTGCCTTAAAGCCAGCCCAGCCTTGAGGCAACCTTGGTTGAAGTGCCCAACAACAACACCAACTCCTTCTGGATGGGCCTGTAGTTGTTGGTGTGACCCGAGCGGGTCAGTCTAAGGGTCTTGTCTAGGTGGTTTGTGACAACGCCACCTGTGGCCTCACACCACAAGATATCGTTTTACAGCCCCTAATACACCGGATTCCAGGACAAGAGGGTCCCCTCCCAGCTACATTAGTGGACACAGGGACGTGAGGTTGCAGTCATCTTCACTTTATTAAATCACTAAACATCATAGCAAATGGGGTGTGGAAGGCTGCCACCCGAACAATTACAAAACTATAAAATAACAGCCATGGGCTAGACTGGGACAGCTTGAGGGGAAGGTTACCTGTCCGAGGAGTGAGGGTGACACACCAACCGTGTTCCGGTCCGGATACCTAGCCACACACACACGTGCTCCCGACTCCTGGTGCCATACACACGCACATAACCACACACACACACACAAGCAGAAACACACAGGCACTACAGGAAGTGTCCACAGCAAACAGTGAGGTGCTCGTTACCACTACAAACGTGAGGTGATGTGCTCGACGGACAGGGCCTGAATCCGCCAGCCTGCCCCGCCGGACAGCCCAGGCTGAAAAGGAGAAATGAGAGGAAAGGTTAAGCTCGCAGAGCAGATTGCACATGAGAGCCTAGCCAAATACGCTAACACTGCAGGTGGCAGCCTACCATCCCACGGCTAACCGTGTTGGTAAAAGCTAAAACATACAGTGCACAGTCAAATGCAACAAAGGCAAAACAGCAGTGGTGTCGTCTTCCACGCAGTCAGGTGGAACCAACGGCATCTGGTGTGCCACGCAGTCACAAAGGGTCCCGGAGCGTGCGTCCTCAAACTCTCTGCAACCCGACCCAGCAGCGTGACGTTCAAGCCTTTCCGGTCCAGACAAGGAGTGAGGCAGATTCCAGAAGCAGCACCCAGAGCACGTGTCTAGCCTGTCAATGAGAGTGGCTTTATAGGTGGAAGGCTAACAGGTAGCCACGGGCATGCCCCGGAAGGGGCGGGCCAGCTGTGAGTGGAGCTACGGTGGCTGCCAAGGGACAACTGCAGCTAAGGCTGCTGGTTACATTGGTTTATATTGTTATACAGTTGACAGAATGCTATGCTAACATTAGCATCCGGGGTTGATATACACAGAAACTATGCCCACTGTTGTGAGTTCTCTGGGCATATCAATACTTCCAGATCAGGGGAGCAGTGTGTGTGTATGATATTGCTTTTTGGGCACCGTTTCATGAGAACATACAATAGTTGCAGAGCCCCTGTAGAGGCAGAGTATGCTGTGCCTGGCATTAGTGAGGAAGATGCTCGTAGGCTCCCTGTCTCCACAATCCAGGATGGGCCCAGCAGTCTCGCTGTGTCCATCACTGTGTCTATCAGGAGGTTGTGAAGCTGCTCCGTCATGATCTTAATATCACAAATATCCCACTTTCTTCAGCATGGCTTGTGTATAGGGGTATAGTACCTCATGTAAGCTATCTCTTTCCACTTGGATGGATCCCTAATATCACAACTAGATATGCCTGTGGAACATTCATAATGAGCTGGTGGGGATCATTACAGGGCAGCATCGAGGTCACATTTTGCTTAACCTGTTACCAATGAGCCTCACTTCTTCGTACTTTTCCCTAAGGCCGCAAAACAATCAGTTGTCAATAGATTTTTTTTCCTAGTTCGTTTATATTACATATTAGTTTTGCTATCTCTGGCATGTTGCACTGAATTCAAATTGTATGTCCTGCATATACAGCAACTGCATAGCTGACTTGATTCTTGATACTTGATTCAACTTTCTATCCCTTTTAATATTCACTGTCGTGCTGCTATATTTTTTTGTGCAAGGGAACTAAAGGAGAAAAATGCTTATTCTCAGAGGACTTTCATGATGCTAACTAACACTGTGCAAGGGAGCATGAAAAGGCCCCAGTGCAGAGAACCGGGGCATCAATGGCAATTAATGCAAGTGGTGCCTCAGACAAGGAGGCTAATGAGTTTTAATATACATGCAGGTGAGAGAAAGCTGAGTCGCTGAAGCCCTTAATGAATCCATGACAGCCTAATTAGCCACAATTTACAATCCTAGGACTCTAATCAGAGGCACTGAGATGCTGCCACACATCTTTGTATGAATGAGTCTGTTTAAATGCTCCAATCTGCTGCCTTGATTGATAATTGTCCATTTCACTCTCCCACTCTCTTTCTGTCGGCCTATCTATCTGTTTGTCTTTATATATACCTTGTTGGTTGCTTGAACACCTTAGCTTGTGTTTTTATTGTCATTATTATTATTATTAATGTTGTTAGTATTATTATTAGTATTATTATTAGTAGCAGTAGTAGTAGTAGAAGTATTATTATTAGTATTATTATTATTCATCTGTAGTAATAATACGATACATAATAAAAAACAACAAACAATAACAACAACAATAATAATAATAATAATAATCTTGGAGTGTTAATATGCAGCCTGAGAAAAAGTATTTTGTTTGAGGCAAACACTTAGAAGAGACATCATTCTAGAGGAACCAGCTTCAGTCTGCGAAAACCCTTCCTACATTAAAGAGTAGGCTTTGAACTCTTCTTTTTTGGAAAACTTTACAGTTAGACCTGGTTAAGGCCCCTGGCTGCACTTGTGCCCCATTTCCCCAGTTCTCACTCAGCTTACATACAAAAAAATATGAAAAGAAGTGCACCATATTTCGTAGTTTTTCCTACAGAATTTTATGGCACAGAGCCATGGTCAGGTGACTGGTGTGCTAAATGCCATCCAAATATCATTTGCAAATGACAAATGACATTAGTATGTATAATGATGTTGATCCACAGTCAATGTGGCATCTACGTATGTAAGTCTGTGTAATAAATGGTTGAGCAGACACCTCTCCAAGAGTTTTTGTCAGTTATAAGCGCAGTTCTAGAAGTCCTACACCTCAGACACTACATTAGTCTATTGGCGATTCCTGCCTCTGCCTGTCTGCAAAAAGTAAACACTGGCTCTGTGTCGCAGACTGAATGGGGGGGGGGTGTTCAAAGGGCAACTTTGAATAGCAATATTTGAAAACTTGAGAACTTTCTGTGCTTGTGACTTGGTTTTATCATATTAGTAAGAACTAACAAACAAAAGATCATATCCATTCAAGAAATATAAAGAAAATATGAAATGTAACAAGAAATGCAGACTTAATTGCAGAAACGTGACACCATTGTGGACACCATTGGATGTGTTCCTCTCCATCATCCTCCCTGTAATCTCAGAGCTGCTTGGATGCTGTGCTGGATCGAGGACCATCTGCAGGGTCCTGCACTCCACCTCCTGCTGCTACTAGAGTCTGCAAGGTGCTCCTTATCTTAAAGCTAAGTCTGTAATGGTATTACCAAGGACATGTAATGATATGGAAAGAAAAATCTTCCTATCTATCTATCTATCTATCTATCTATCTATCTATCTATCTATCTATCTATCTATCTATCTATCTATCTATCTATCTATCTATCTATCTATCTATCTATATATATATATACACACACACAAACACACACACGTACACACACACACACACACATACACACATATATATATATATATAGAATGTAATTGCGTAAAAAGTTTATTGTTAAATATAACGTGATAACAGATTCATGTCATTCTCTGCCCCTTCCACTGTGAACTGGCATGTGTTCCAGTGACTATGGCGATGTGTTGCTTATAATATAGATTAGGGTGACCTTGAGGCTCAAGGCTGGGTGTCCCAGATTTTGGAGCTCACCTTAATGTAAACGAGCCATCTTGGCGCACTAGGCAGTGAATCTGAAATAGAAATGACACAAAACCACATGTGGTCATATGTGAAATTGTGAAGTTATGATAATTAACATAACATTAACAATAACATCTTGTAACCACGCATCGTGTATAACGAATGTGTTTGGAGGTTAATAAGGAGTCAAACATAACCACCACACCAACCCAGGATTTCTGGTCTGTCCCTTCAAAATAAAATCCTGAGACTGGAAATCTTGTCACAGAGTAACGTGATTGTTTTCACGTTATAAAAAAAAAAAATCACGGAATTTTCACGGAATTACGTGATACTGAGACACTTTTTTCTGGGTGTGGCAGCAATTTGCTGAAAAAGAAGAACAAGCAGGAACATAAACACAGTTCACTGCGCTACACTCATTTTAACATGGCAACAAAGAGGACGCTACAGCACCTGGACGATGATGCCGCCGCCAAGTTCCTCCCTGTTCTCAATGGGGTTTTACCTGCTGAGAACTCCATCAGCTGCTGTAGCGAGTTCAGTTTGGTGCATGCGCTGTCATGCAAACATTGTCCGACGTTTGCAAGGTCTCAAATTGTCAGCTACGTCTTGTATCGCACGCTCTCCAAAACATTACATGAAACACAGCGCGTGATGGTGTGTGAAGGCGTGCATCGGTGTGGCTTTTACTTATACATTTCACTACTTCTTTGAAGCTAAAGCTTTGGGAAACTTATTTCAAGCACTAGTACAGCTTGTCCATGTGTGAAAGTGCAAAAAAGTGAATTTAGTATGTAAAAATGACCTCTGAGGTTTAAATGAAGTAAAAAGAAAAACATGAACAAAATAGGTTCCAACTTGCTCAGTATGTTTCATTAATCATATGCTTTCAGTAATTTTTGGAGGGAACAATAACATATATGACTTATATATAAAACTTTTGTTTCTTATCGAGCACACTGTGCTCATGTCAGTTATGGCCAATAATAAAACTATACAACAAAAATCTGCTGCCCCACCTTCTATTTATTTATTTGTTCTAGTTTCTTGTTTCTATTATATTTTATGTCTTTACATGCGTCTTTAAGCACTGTGCATTACACAGTGATTCTTAGAAATTTCAGAAGCATTTTAAAATAAATTGCAACTACAATTGAGGAAGATAGTGTCCAATTTTTCCGGCTCTGTGTGTTTTAAAGATAACCAGGGACATGTCCATATAAACTGTTAAAGTAAAAGTTGACACATGTGTAGTGAGTTCATATGTAGTGTGGTGTAATTTGTAATTTTGACTGTTTGGCAATAAACTTCTTTATGGAAGAAAATTAACCTTCAAATAATCAAATTTGATGGTTTGATTGGATGGAGTTTGTCAAAGAACATGGAAAACAAGTTGGCTTCTGATTACCATCCAGTGAATAACACACTATACCTCTCTACTTTTTCTTTATTCCTTGATGCATGTGGAATAACCTCAGCTATGTGGATATATCCTCTCTCGGCAGGCATGAAATTACAGATCTTTTCTTATTCTCCACAGAGTCCATTTAAAGGTGTTTAACTCAAGTATAAAGTGGGCATCAAAGCAGATTTCCATAACCACAGACAAGGGGTCCTCAAACTATTCCACAAAGGGCCGAGTGGCTGCAGGTTTTTGTTCCAACCAATCGAGAGTACATAGTTTGACCAATCAGCTGTCTGAAGGCTGAGATCAGTTAATTGAAAGAGTCAAGTCAGGTGTGTTGCTGCTTGGTTGGAAGTTGGAAGTTGGAAGTTTGAGGACCCCTGCCATAGACAGACACACACTCAGTTACATGACAAACTCATATTAACCATGCACAGTTATCAAAAAGATGTATTCCGTAGATCATTGTTGCAGCACTGAGAAGCAGTTAGCTGCTATCTGTGATAGTAGTTTCTACACAACTCCATCACATTACCTTCTTGTTTTATCTACTTTTTTCCCCAGGAGTTGGTGAACTGGAGGAGCTGTTATACAGTATGTGTCATACACATAAATTGGAAAAGCATCAATAGGGTCATATAATCAGACTGGTTTTCACTTCCAGGCTATGGCTGTATTTAACACTTCACTACATTTCTTTAATATGTAAGAGAATCAATTCATCCATTGTTTTTATTAAGTTAGTGTCCATACCATCTGCATTTTCCTAGTACTCAGGAGGCTCAAGCACAGCAGAGTTGTACTGCAGTTTGACATGCATTTGTACAGGTCTTCCTGTGGCACAATTATATGTATGTTTATGAGCAGCTGTCAAAAGAGAGTGACATGACAGACTTGTCCCTGAAAAATGCTGACGAGCAGACAGTGATTTGAACATTTTTAACTTCTGTCCTTCCAATAGAGTTGTGAGGTTGACTCCAGAACTGTTGTGCAATCTGCCAAACAATAAGTAAGCCGATTTGTATACAATTGAACAGAATGTAATTCCAAATGAGAATTTGGGCTATTCATCCCCTTTTCACAGGGTAAGGGTTATGACAGGTAATTCTCCAGGGTTCAAAAATTTCTGGATAACATAATCATATTTCCCAAGTTTTTTCATCACTGACCTGCACTTCTTCCAGTTAAATCACATCTCAGGGATTAAAGGCAGCTATTAAAACCAAATCCACTCATGTTTACTGGAGGATGATACCAAGCCTCAATTGGAATTTGGGCTTTAGCGGTTTCATTTGGATCTCAACTGGATTTTCTGATCCTTCAAATAAAGCCACAAAAGAGCCCCCCACCTGCTACCAGCTAAATTAATATGAATGTTTTATTTCATAGGGATTCCAAGAGTCAGTCATTTCCTGACAGAAGGTATGAATTGCAAATAGCTAGGATTACTGCTACTGCAGTCTATTGAACAACACACACACACACACACATAATCAAACTGCTTACTAACTTGACTAGAAATGGCAACTGATGTTGCAAGTCATTGCGTCTTATTCTGGAAAAGGAAAAAAAAACAGATTTGAGATACTTGAGATATTTATCTATGAGTCGACAACAGAAACGATGCATAGATCCAATATGAAAACAGTATTGGAAAAAAAATAAATAAAAGAGTAAATAATTAGGCTATTCATTTGATTAAGTTCACAACTCCACCTGCAAGATTACAAACTAATTAAGTGAGGAGAAATACACTACAGGGTAACACCCTGTATTTCCAACTTCATCTTCAGTCCCACTTTATTAAAAGTGCCAAAAGAAACTCTTAAACTTAAACAAAACAGTGCCCAATAAATTTCAAATGTGAGTCTCTTATCATCTATGTTAATAACAGGTGCCCCTGGTCATATTTCTGTGAAAGTTGTCTTGTGTTGTTGGGACCTTGAGTCTCTCACCATATTACCAGCAGCAAGAATTCAGTCAAGTTATTGCATTGTTTACATCCCTCTGAGAGCCATGGCTGCCTTTGAGATTATCCACTTCACCTATGAAATTATCCACTTCACCTACACAACCATTTCCACCATTTCCAACCATCTCAGTTGACTTCAACCATGTCACCCTGGGCATTCGTCCAACATAGAAGAACTGGACATTAGACCTGCAGTATGTGATAACAGGAATGCATACACCTGAGGAAGTAATCACTGAGTTTTATAAAGGTTAAAGGCAGATCCAGAATCACCACTGGACAGAAGAAAATGTTTAAAATATATGATTATTTTAAATAAGGATATATACAGATATTCTAAGATATTCTTATCACCAGTCTAGCCTAGACAAGATTAGATACTGGGCCAAAAGCGAGAATGAACAGGGTGGCCCCAAGCCAAGGAGGAAGGAGAACCACTATCACCCAGTATATTACACACATAGACACACACTGAATAGAATTGAAGAGCCCACCAGGGATCGGGTGCTGCTCTTGACCCAGAGCACCAATCCAGAGGAAGAGAAGGAGAATTAAAATGGTCCTCGCAGTATGACTGGTTTTATAATGGATACACACACGCAAATGCATCTGAAAAAAACATGAAAGCCAAGCGTATGTCTATCAGAAATCGAAATATTTGATTGGAATCAGTTCCATATACATGTCCACATAATATATGAATTTCCATTTTAAACTTTCAAGCTCTTCTTACAGCCAGTTTGAGCCCACTGTCCTCTATCAAAATACACAGATCATGAAAGTGAGTTTAATTCTTTTAATCTTTAGTTTTGAATCATTAGGAAACATCAACATGCCGTAAATAAACTGGTATGTACATTAAGTGTGTTAGTGATGGAGTGATTATTTCCTACAAAATTTGCACTTATGTATTTGCATTTCCCTTCATAGTAAGTCAGTGGTAGAGAAAGCTTTCCTTCTAATGATTTTGGGCAACCATTGTCAGGCCCGAACTCAGGACAGGACTCAGGCGCAGAGGTGGTCAGAGCAAGGTCGTTTATTAATCAAGCAACCTCGAACAGAGAGAACTCAAAAGGCTATGAAAACCTGAAAAACTACTCTAAGCTGTGAAACTAAAACTAAACTGAAGGCGCTCCAAAAGGGAGGAGAAAACTCTAAGAAGGAATTACAAAATTATTGAAATTAAAATCACTCTCGAGGAGGAAAAACAAAAGGCTATAAAACTTTTAAACTAAAGTCACTCCAATGGAGGTACAGGAACGAACAAACAGAGAAAGCAGGAATGAAACAAAAACTCTCCCAACAAACTGGAGGCTAGACTAAAGCTAAGAAATCAATGAAAACTGAAAATCACTCCAAAAGGGAGGAAACAACTCTAGGACTATGAGAAATATTTAACTGAGAAGTTACAACAAAAAATCACTCTGACGAGGCAAAAACAAGACTTACAATAACCGACTTGGACTGTGAACTGTGGGCTGTGAAACAGGCTTGGGTGTTCGGACAGAGACGAAACACTTCTGCATCAGACAAAGGGAGACACAGACTATTTGAGCACATGGGGGTAATAGGGAACAGGTGGACACAATCAGGGCTGACGAACGAGGACACAGGAGGAAGGGCAAGTGACCTGACACGAGAGGAGGATTAGACTTTCAAAATAAAACAGGAAATGACAAGACAAAAACCCCAAGACAGGACGACCTCACCACGGTGTGACAACCATAAGTTGCTCATTCCATGTGAGTATTCAGCGGATATTGTAGATGACAGATGCTTTATCAATGTTATGTAATAAAGAATCATAAATTAGCAATTTCAGATAATTGTTGTGGGGGTGGGAGGATGGGTGGGAGGGGGAGAAGATCACTGCACTGATCATCTATCACAGTGTGATAGAACACTTTTTCAACACACACCTCCTCAGTCCTCAGTGTCTGTAGGAAGAACACTCAACTCTTAACCAAGACCAGTCCAACCAGCCATCCGGGAGGAGCCCCGATCTCAGTTATAGCTTTTGATGTCCACAGTTAATTTTTTTTTCAGAATAAGAGTTTTGGTATTTTTTATGTACATCAGTGTGATTATTAATCAAGGTCATTTTATTATCCAAAACATTTTATCGTATAATCTCAGCTGATGTAGTAAAGCATGCAATTATTTGTCATAAGCATAACTCTCATAGGCTAAGTGAATTCTATTAGTTTTAATTCTGCAAGAACTGAGGCTGATATTACTTGTTAATATCTTGTTACAGCAGTCCACATTGAACCGACACAAAACTCTACTTTTTGTTGTGTGATTCATCCCAGAATTCTATTAAATTTCGTCACATTTTACAAAAATTAGCCTAAAAATTCCACTAACAAGATGTTGATGAGTGTGGTGATTTATCCTGAATTGGTTGATGAAGTATCTTGGTTTAGATGCTGACTGATTGTGGAAATCAACCGTAAATTGTTTTTGAACGTGGGCCACTTCTCCTCAGCACTCCATGAAGGGCACAGGGAGGTGTCTGCCGTAACTCACCGCCATGATGTCAGACTTGTAATGTAATTACAAACCCATCTGTCTCTCATCGTATGACAAGCGCAAAATGTCCAATTATGGTTTCGTTCAAATTCTAATTAGTTCAGCCCAATTTGCTGTGCTGCAGCCTGCTGCATGTGCCTAATGAAAGAGAGATGCATGATTCTGTGTCAAGGAACCTGGGAGATTCCTGCTCAATGCACACTAGCCTCTAGTTGCGCACTGCTTCTTCATACAAGCTTGTTAATATTGTTGCAATCACATCCCTAGTCATGCTTCTCACTCATTTTAAAGTACATTGAAGGTCTTCACAAATGGGGTGTCCACTAAGGGGTTGTCTAAGAGGATGCTAAAATGTATTATTAGTCCTTCTCTCATATATAATATATAAGTGTAATTCGCCAGCATACTTTTATCACCATCCTCGACTCTTATTCCTGCTTTATGCTATTGTCACATTTCATAACAAAAAATTATTTAATAAGGGTTAAAATGCAAGGATTCATGTGTAACCAAATCCGTGTATTTGTGGATTTGCAGAAAATGTATGCAATTTTGAGCAAAATCAGGTTACGCTCTATTTTAATGAGTGTTCATATCACTGTCATAATGCTGTAATAATCATGACATGACACCTGGCATTAAAAAATACTTGTGACATTTGACCAAAAGTGGCAGTTGGTAAATGATATCACTTTTTTTGTCACTTTTGATGCACGGTCGACAACTTGACGTAAGAAAGACCATAAATCTGACATAGTAGACCTCAATGTCAAACTTTTCGGTCATAAGACCATTATGATTGTGTCCTAAATGTGTTTTTCAGTATGATATCATTAAGTGTAACTACATTGACAAATCACTTTATAACTGTCATATATAAGACATAAATTTGTATTACTTAATACTCCTAAAAACAAAATACACTTACTCCTCACTTTGTACTCCTCCAAGTGTCGTAGTCCTTATTTGCTCCTTAGACAGAGGGCCCTAACATGTACATGTATGAACAGAGTAAAGCAGTAAATACAAGTAAAAACAAGTTTCCATTTAGCTGCAGTTGGGTAGAGCAACTTTGACCAACATAATGTTGTAGCTGTATAGAAATAGCTATGTGAAAAATGGAGGAAATGCATATAACATGCCGGCTGCCATTTAAATGCTTGAATGTAAAGGATAAGTTGCCCGACATTTCGCTTTAGCTTACCTGAAATTATAAGGCTTCCAGCTGGAAGACCCAATAACACACTCAAAAACAGAAATTGAGCTTAACAAGGCTTTATTCAATAAACAAAAACTCTTGGTTGCCGCAAAACAGAAAACAACAAAAATACTCTGGAAAACAAATGAGCCTGGGACCCTACGGTCTCCGGAGGACAAAATCTAACTATTCTAGAATCAAAATGAACCTGGAACCCTATGGTCTCCGCAGGTGGCAAAATACTAACCAAACAGACTCTAAGAAAACAAAATGAACCTGGGACCTAAGGTCGCCTCAGGCAGAATCAACAGAAAACTCTAAGCAAACTTGAACAATAAACTAGAAACAAAAGACAAGGTTTTACAGGGAAATAACCAAGAACCCACTATACTAACTAGAACTAAACTAAACCACTGACTGAACCTAAAGCACTGACTGAAAAGTAACAAAAAAACAAAACCTGGTTGAGGGGGAAGCGAACCCGAATGGCAACAGGACACAGAAACAGGGTAAGAACAGATCAGGAAGAAGGCACAGAGAGTGAAACACGCTCTGGCAACTGGCTCCTCACACAGGTGAGCTTACATTCTCAGAAAATGAGCCAGTTGCCAGCCAATCAGGGAGAAACCCTATCACTGGCTCCACCACCAATAGGAGGAGCCCAGGAGCAGGCAACAGACAAAGCAGACAGGGCAAACAGGCAGACGGGCAGACAGAATCCTAACAGAAATACCAGTAAACTGTACTTGATTGATGCTCTCGTCCTTGATACTCTTCTAAATGTGGTTTGTGTGTGCACTCCCGACTGTCTCTGTCACACAGCTTCAGTGACATGTTCATGGACTGGCATGAGGTGGCATGAGCCAACCCAGTCTCATAGGTCCCCAGTGCAAAACATAGAGGGGTTACAATAATGGCTCTTAAATTGTGTAATCATTATGTTTTTTCTGCCCAATCTTTTCCTACTGCTTTGCGTCCATGTCACGTGACTTTCAAACTCTGGGCCCTGAGAACAAAAATTTCAAAAACATTTCTCCCATTTTTAACAGGAAAGTCAATATTTTGAGTTTCTGCATAAAAATGTGTTTTGATTACATTTCTAGTGAATTTTATTTTCATATTTACTCAGTAAATGTACATAAGCACTCGCTCGTTTTTGCAAAGATTTTTGTGAACTCGTCAGGATAACGTGAAACTGCAACGTTTTGGATGCTGCTAACGCTTAGCATTAGTCGTGTGCTGATTGTAAATCACCCGTTCTCATCGCAGCCTCTAAAACACCGACTATTTGTCACGCCCCTGTATGTCTCATACTGACAAACTAGACAGTCCTTAGCGTCGGTTACTCACCACTGTCGATTCTGAGTTATCTCTTATGGAAACTGCTCGTGGCAGTTGGAGACGCTAAGAGTAGAGGCTCCAGCCGTCCATTCATGTCAATAATAACCGAGTTATGGCGAACCACTTCAAATTGTTTCTTTTAATTACATCGCCTACATTTCTTAATACAAACATATTAGTATCACTTAAGTATCACTAATAATTCCGTGCCGCTCTCCACTGCCCCTGGCACAAACACGCAGTCGTTGTCTGCGACTCGTCTGCGACACGGAGCCAGTGTTTACTATTTGCAAATTGAGACAGGAATCGACACTGAACTAAAGAAGCGCCTGAGGTGTAGGGCTTCTACAACTGCTCTTATGACTGACAAAAACTCAGGAACCAAAACTCTTGGAGAGGTATCCCCTTGACCGTTTAGTACGGCTTATTACGCTTTCACTCTGAGAAAACACCAACTCCCAGCAGCGACCGCCCCGCCCTTTTTCATGCCATCATAGTTGCGCCACACATGACAAGCCGGCTATGCAGTGTCCACTCTTACATTAGTACTAATACATGCAAATGTTTATGTTTTATAACGTACCGTGTCACATTTAAAAAACGCATATGTCATGGTTATACATATTTCTTTGAATATTGACCAGATGAAAGCCTTACCCGTAAATGAAATACAATGCGATGGCAACTGCAACAAACACTCATGTGCTCCACCATTTTGTTTGTAGTTTTAATGTGCCTGAGTCAGAAGGGAGGAGGGGAGAGAAAAATGAAGTTTCCTCCTGCTTTTGGACTATGTTGCTTGTCAGAAGGTCTTGCATTAGGATCTGCTGAGAGAAATTATCATTATTTTCTGATCCAAACTGATTCTACAATAGTGGTACACATCATTCGAAATGTTCTGGAAATATCAATACACAAATAAATGCCTGCAGAAATTGAAACTGTTTTTACATGTACTGTAATATTGGTGTGTGTGTGTGCGTGTGTGTGTGTGTGTCTTCACACACACACCCCAACCATCATAGGCTCCTGCGTCTGATGGCCCTGCTGCTGCCTCATCATCTGCTGTATTGGGGTTCTCTGCTGTCCAGTCTTCCTCCTCCTCCACACCCATGTTACCACTAGTTTTCCTGGGTGTGGTGAAAGGTTCAAGGAAAGACAGGACTGCAGAGAACCGCCATTTTTTAAGTGTTCTTCCTGCTGACTGTTTGTCCTCTCCTTATTTCTCCTGAGGTAGGTGTCCCTCAGCCCCTTCCACTTTTTCTGACTGATCTCAACTGCAAATACACACACACACACTTACAATGCAAAAGTAGCACAAAACCAAGTGAAATATTCAGATATAAGAATATTAACTTAAACTTTAACAGGGTTTCCACTCCTAACCTGAAATTAATTTGCAGGACATTTTTAGCCTGTGCTGTGGTGGACCTAGTCCAATGGGGCGGCCAAAAGGGGGAAAGGGGGAGAGGGGGGTACACAAGTGCCGTATGTTGTCCAGAAGATAAGGTGACACGAGACGTGCATAACCCGTTCGCATTTGTTTACAGTAGGGTGACCAGACGTCCCGGATTCCCGGGAACAGTCCCCGATTCAGACGCCCTGTCTCCGGTTAAAACTGTCCCCAGTTTTGAGGGGGAGATGTTGCGCGAAGTGCATAAAGAGGGAGGGCGCAAGCAAGCTAGCAGCGCAGAAACGACCCCGGTAGAGAATGGGTCCGGCATTAGTGACAGACCCTTTCTCATGTTTCCACATGTTTTCCATGACTGGGAAATTAGTCAATCATTTCCCAGGTTTTCCAGGACTTGAGGGAACACTGATTAACTGATAACAGGACTGTAATAAAACATGCCACAAAGGGTCTCACAATTTACCTGGTTCCCCAACCTCCTCACTGACTGGGCCAAGCCTCTTCTTCTTTGTTCCGGTCTTGATAAAAAACTGCAGTGGTGTCGTACAGCACCGGGTGTCCACACACAGCGATGATAAGTTTCTCCTCCATATTTACACACAAGCCTCTTAGAGACGGAATAAACTCATCTCTGATTGGATTTTGCAGCGTGATGTCACCTGAAAAGTTCATTCTCCCCCCTCAATTAGCGTTAATTGTGTCATTTGCGCTGCGTCAAACACTAGAGCCCCATTATTTGTGCCAGGGCTCATGCTCAATTCGCGTCACACGCACCATCTGTGCCACGCCAGGTGTGCAAGCTGCGCCGCCCGCTTTGAAGACGCGTGTCATTGCGCCATTTCCATTGGTTTTGAATGTAGACTTGCCGCTTTTTCGCATCTGCCGCCTGCCGGTGTTAACGCAGCTTTAGATGTTTAAATTCTTCGGAGCTCCCAAGAATAAGTGCCTGCTCTGGGGCAATCAAATCCGTTTGATCTGTGATCAACTGCATTGGATCAACTTATGAATAACGTGCACGTGCAGTAAGTCTGGCTAGCCTAGCCTGGCTTGAATTAGTGAGATCAGCTGAACGTGGCTTGGCGTTTATGGAACCACTTTAGCCTCAACTCATTTGTTAGGCATATTCAAGTCAGGTGCTCCACATTAAGCTTAGCCTGCTTTATGGAACGGACCCCAAATCAAACAACTTTGACTTTACCGATGATTTTGATTTGTTTTGGAACCCATTTTAGGAGCCTGAGCAACTTAAATAGCCAGATGCTTGGGATAATATTTGTGATCTGCCACAGTCCCTCTTCACTATTTACCTGTCATTGTCACTCTTCTACTGTCTCCCTCCTGTGTCAATCCCCTCTACAGGCGTCAGCTGCACACCAATCAGTGTTGGGGAGTACATGTAACGAATTACATGTAATAGCGTTACGTAATTTAATTACAAAAAAAGTGTAACTGTAATTCGTAACATTACATTGGGAATATATGTAATTCTGTTACAGTTACTTATGGAAACATTAAGATTTACAATTTTAGTTACATTTGGAAAATATAAGACATTTGCGACATATTTAATGATATTTTATTGCTTTGCAGTATTTTGCTGTTTCCCACCAGAGCCCCGTGTCTCTGTCCTGGGTATTTCTAATCAGATTTGCCTCCCACAGCGTCACTCTGTGACGGGGTTCAGGTCTTTGAAGGGCCTAGCATCCCTCCGAGGAGCACGTCTGACCAGCGATCGGTCGGATGGACCGCTGTCAATCACTGCAGTGACGGCGCGTACGGCTCTCTCTCCTCCAGCCTTGTGCTGACAGCTGATCTAGTAGCGTGGCTCACGGCTGCGCATATGCGTATCTTTCGTGCAAAACGGGGCCCCTGTTGGATCGCGGGGCCCTGCGCACTGCGTGTGTTCTGCGTATAGGCAGCGATGACCCTGCAATATAATAAAATGATATGATATACGATACGATTGATGCAATGTCTTATCGACAACAAACATAGCCACCACAGTTAAGCACGCCTGTTTCCATAGCTGCCTGCTTGGCTACTGCCATTCACTTCAAACTTCATTGTCATTACACATTTATGAAGTAATAAAATGCAGTTTGGCATCCAATCAAGAAGTGCACAGACAGATTGTGCAGTGTGTACAGATTAATGTGGTGTTTGGAGAGAAAGTGCTAGTGTAAGTAAAGATGGTTCATAGATATGTGCAAAATAAATTACCTACGGAAATACAGTACATGTATGTGCAGAGTATGTACAACATAGTTATGGCAACACAATGCACAGGGCAATGAAAAATAGCATGGTATAAACAAATGTGATAAATACAGATGGAATCATTATACAGATAATATGCAGACAATCCTATCACTGTAGATAGGGCTATAGAGATGTGAACTGAGGAGGAACACTGAATAGTTGCCATGTGGATGTTAAGGCGTGGCTAGAGGGGATAAGGAAAGACTGGTCTTTGGGAAGAGCTCAGTAGGGTGATCACTGTGAAAAAGAAGTGGTTTCTGAACCTGTTTGTTTTAGTCCTCAGACTGAAGAAACAGTAGAGCCTGGAGGAGGAGCAGAAAAGAGTATGGGCCCTATGAGAGGAGTCTTAAGAATGTTACATGCCCACTGCAGACATCTCTTCATCAAACTGAACCGAAAACTGTGACAACAAATTCTGATGTATTCTGTTGAAATAAAAGATTGGATCTTACGTCATAAATCTTACTTATGAAGTAGTCTGCTCCTGCACCACTCGGTTTGCTGGCCCCATGACGGGTATCTAGCTTTCAGTGACCAATCAGAGGTTACACAGACTGCGTTCAGCCTGTCACTTGGAGTTGGAGTGTAGATGCATCTCTGTTGCCAGACCTCCATTCTCCAATCTCTGAAGTGAGGAAGTGAAAAAGATACATAGTTTAATCTGATAAGAGGAAGACCAGTGATTGTTAGGGGACCAGCTACGTTGGTAAGATAAGTTATTTATGGAAGAAAAAACTTAATAATTACCATTGTAGCCAATGCTAAAAGTAGCTCTGTGTTCCTTTTGGAATGTGTTCCTTTTGCTGCTCTGTGTCACGCTGTGGTGAGGTTGTCTTGTCTGGGTTTTTCTCAAGTGTCATTTACTGTTTTATTTTGAAGTTCTAAACCCCCTCTTGCTCCTGGTCACTTGCCCTTCCTCCTGTGTCCCCTATCACCTGCAACCTCTTTTCCCTGATTGTGTCTCACCTGGACCTGATCACTCCTTGTATGAATAGTCTTTGTCGGTGGCTGTCTCCACAGCCACAGTTTGTGCTCTTCCAGAGTCTTATTTTGTTTGTAATTTTCATAGCTTTAGTTAAGTGAGATAGGTAAAAAGGAACATATTAGTTTTCCTCCTTTGGGAGTGTTTTATGTTCAGTTATTTAGCCAGGAGTTTCTGATTTAGAATACCTGAGTTGAGAACAGTTTTTCATCCTAGAGAGTGATTTTTTTGTTTTGTTTCCTTTCCACTGTGTGGCGAAGAGCTTTTTGTTGTCTTTCCTCCATGTGGAGTGATT
Source organism: Karalla daura (assembly GCA_029224185.1). Lineage (NCBI taxonomy): Eukaryota > Metazoa > Chordata > Actinopteri > Chaetodontiformes > Leiognathidae > Karalla > Karalla daura. The sequence goes on along the minus strand of CM055205.1, from coordinate 2,640,006 downwards.
TTTAGTTTAGTCAGAGTAGATTTAAGATAGAATAGTTAGTCTTTAGCCGTGAGCTCCTCGGGAGACATGAGTGTAAGTTTGATAGCCGTTTTATTTGTCACTCTCAAAAGAGACATTGTTGGCAATAAATCCTGTCACAGTACTCTCGCCCTTCATCTGAGTCCTCTCTATACCCTGATGTGACAGTACACTTCAGCCAGATGGATTCAGCAGAGGCCAAGGAGTTCGCTGCAGCCTACCAGACGCAAGAGGTGCGCCTCTCATGCCAGGAGGAATTCCAGAAAAACATGGCGGAGCACATGGTTCAGCTGGTTCAGGTTCCAGTCCCTGCTTTAAGCATTCCAGAAACCCCAGGCTTTTCCCACAGACTGAGCTAAGGTGGCCTTCCTCATCTCACACCTCTCAGGAAGAGCCCGGACCTGGGCAACTGCGGCATGGGCTCAGAACAGATCAGAGTGCTCGTCATTCCGAGATTTCAGGACCGCTGTTCTGCAAACCTTCGTCAATGTTTCCTCTGATCGGGAGAAGGCGAGGAAGCTAGTCTGTCTTACCCAGGACCGAGATATGGTGAGCAATTACGCAATTCGTTTACACTGGTGGCAGAGAGCAGGTGGAATGACACTGCACAGTATGACTTTCCCCTATACAGGAGCTGCTATTACCACTGGATTTGCCAGAGGCATACGACGTAACCAGACCCCAGAATGGGGTTCTGGCCACACCAGCCCCAGCTGCATTGGTACGCGAGCTTCTCTGCCCCAGATTCCTGTTTCCCGAATGGAGGGAGGAACCCATGCAGTTGGGCACAACCCAGCTGAGCGCTGAGGAGCAACGACATCGTCAGCAGGAAGGTCGGTGTTACTACTGCGGAAACACTGAACATTTGGTGGCTTCCTGCCCAGGCAAGAAAGATCAGAAGGTGAGTCAGCCTGCTTCCGATTCTCCGAGACCAGTGATGCAGGGACAGGTGTCTCACCTGAACTGCACAGTGCCAGTCAATATATTCAGGAGCTGAGAGTTTAATAGACTTTATAGACCTTAGGCTTCAGACTACCCCTCTTAAGACCCATCCAATCAAGTTCTCAATGGAAAAGCATTATTCCTCATCACACATTGCACGGAGCCGCTGCAGCTAACCATCCAGGGACATGACGAACGCATGTTTTTATCCCTGTGACTCTCCTTCGCAGCCGGTTGTGCTCAGCATTGCCTGGTTTCTCCGTCACAACCCCCACTTTGACTTGGAAGAGGGAGTTATACGGGGCTGGGGAGCAGGCTGCAAGCAGCATGGGAAGCCAGAGCTGATCAAGACTGTCCAGGGTCTAAATGCGGGGGGGTGTACATATGGGTATGTACATATTGTTGCTCACTTTGTGAAGTGCCTTGAAATAACATCTGTTATGAACTGGCTCTTAACTTTCTTAAAGAAAGTTGAGTTGAGCAGTGTAAATGGTCATGCACATGGCAAGTGATGTACTGCGCACTGAATGTTGGCTGCCAGTGTGCAACTTCCAAGGATGGAAGGGTGAATGCCATCATGCTTAGGAAGGCGCACTGGATAAGCCTCTGGCTACTTTGTAAAATAATCCTTCCCCACCAACACATAGCAGTTGCAATGTCATTCAGGGGAAAGGGCCCATGATGGCTGCAGTTCAGACAGTAGAAGGTCTCCCTGAGACGGTGGAGGGTCTTGGCATTGCTGCGGTGTCCTGCCCCCATTGGACCATGGGAGCGCAATGTTTGGGGCACCAGCAGCTGTAGGAGGTCTTGGCACGTCCAGGAACTCACCAGTGCCTCTATGCATCTACAAAAACAATGAATAACAGCGCAAATGTTGCTTGTGCATGACAAACAATAATTTGTCCTGATCTGAATTTTAAAGGCTGCAGTAATCATCAGTTTCGGATTAACCCTGAATGCACCTAATATCTTTTTATTTTGCTTTTGTCCCATCTTGTTAACAGGGATGTCATGAATCAGAGCCTGTCATGGTGCCTGTCAATCATTTATCAGCACCAGCCCACTCCTGATTGGTCAGAACCAGAAGTTAGCCCATACAGGCAGCAAATAGTGAGTGTGGACAATATACCTGTCAACCTTTTAAACCCAGAAAATAAATAAATTATGCGCTTGTGCTGCAAAACATGACCTTATTTAGAGATATCCTTCAACTATTTAGTACTGTTGCCACTTGAGGTTTCAATCAAACTTATAACAATCTTGTATGTTATTTAGACAATTTTCTCACCTGCTCATCTGCATGACATGAGGGCTTAGCCCTGCTAGCCCCTCGATACCAGCCGTCACTATCTACCATGACACCTAAATAGTCTTTTTTTTTCAAAATTACCATTGAAAATGTATTTAGCCAAAGTTTGCAAGTATATGTTTGCAAGCAACAGTCAAACATTTTTATGCATTGTACGCTCAGTTTCAATACATCTGTGTGGATCATTTGTGTAGGAGTCTGAAAATGCTCCGTATGAAGTTTGATGTCGAACAAAAACTGAGTAGAGATTTAATACATTTTACATTTAAAAAAAGAGTGAACTTTATAATTTGTAGGATTAAAGATTAAAAGCTATATTTAAAAATCCATAGGACATAGCCTTGAAAAATTAGATTTAGTACTCTGTTCCTTAGATTTGTCAGTATATTTTGTACTTAGAACTTATATGACAGATTTCAGCTGGCTGACAACAATCATTGCCATGTAGTGGCACATAGCGGAAGCTGGAAGTGGGTTCGTATCGTGAGCTCAAGTCCATCCCGGAGCTCCAGCCATGTTGCTCCTGTGTTATCTGATTTCCTCACCTGTTCTGACAGTCATAATGTGGAAGTTCAATGCAAAGATACTTAATACATAGTCATACAGTCTGTACATTTAGTCGGTAAAAGCTACGCGTTCGCAGACAACTGTTTGATCTGTGGTCAGTAAATGTTAAGACTTGAGAATGGTTTTTTTACACATAGCGCTAGTTATAAATGTGGAATATATGTTTTTACACTGAGGCTGAATGGTCTTCTTCCTGTTTCTGTGAGAAATGGTGCATCTGTAAAGCTCAGAAGAATATTACCAGTGCCTTTCAAGTGATTATTCAAACCATTTGTTTACCTCATGCATAGGCTTAAGAACTCAATCTATCTGATGGCAGAAGATTTAGTCTGAATAAAATTATTTAAAAAATTTTCATTGGTATGACAAACAATTGTTTGCATTGTACCAGTGCGATGCAACAAATGCCCTGCATTGCCCGGCATTGCCAGTTGCCAACCACAGTCTATAGGCTGCTACAGCTAGACTGGCACTGGGTGAAACAGCAGCACCTGTAAGTCCTGTGGCTGCCTCAAGCTCTACGAAACAGTATGTTATCCGTCCAAGCCGATGAGTGACTGGCGAAATGCGAGAACTACAGTAAATATTCGTAAAGCCTATGCTCCATAGATTTAAGATAAGGTGTCCCAAGGCATGTGGAAATGGTAACTTTTCTCCTGATGGGTAAGCTACCTTGCATGCTAACTTGGTTAATGTTACCTGTTGGTGAAAGTTAGCCAGCGCCCATTAGCCACCGCGGAACCGCTTAGCTTAGCTCCCCTTAGCTCCCCTCCAGCTTCTCCCGAGCAGCCGGGAAAACAGGAACGCTGGGTGACTGTCAGAGGGAAGCGTAGCACCCGGCCAAAGTCCTCCGAGGCCCACCTAACGCTTCCCACTTCCAACAGGTTCTCCCCGCTCGGCGACACACCCGCCGAGGATAAATCTCTGGTCATTGGCGACTCTATTTTACGGAATGTGAAGCTAGCGAGTCCAGCAGCCATAGACTGCATCCCGGGGGCCAGAGCGGGCGACATTGAATCCAAATTAAAGCTGCTGGCTAAAGCTAAACACAAATATAGTAAAATCGTTATCCACGTCTGCGCTAATGACCTGCGTTTACGTCAATCGGAGGTCACAAAAATTAATGTGGAATCGGTGTGTACAATGGCTAAAACGATGTCGGACACCGTAGTTTTGTCCGGCCCCCTCCCCAACCTGGCAAGTGATGACATGTTTAGCCGTACATCATCATTTGACCGCTGGTTATCGAGGTGGTGTCCCACAAATGACGTGGGCTTTGTAAATAATTGGCAAACTTTCTGGGGTAGACCTGGTCTCATTAGGAGGGACTGCATCCATCCCACGTTGGAAGGAGCAGCCCAACTCTCTAGTAACCTGGCAAAGAGCATTAGTCCTCCCCCACCCTGACTCAGAGTTGAGACCAGAAGGCAGAGGAGCAGTCTAACACACTCCTCTGTGCTTCCCTCTATTCAATCACCCACACAGAACCCCATAGAGACTGTGTCTGTCCCCCGACTGTCCAGATATAGCAGCAGAGGAGCGACCCTTAACAATCTTATTAAAATCAGGAGTTCCTCAGTCACTTCTCAGGACAGGAGCATTAAATGTGGATTACTTAATATCCGCTCCCTGTCTTCCAAAGCCATTCTTGTAAATGAATTAATCTCTGACAACAACATTGATGTGTTGTGTCTTACTGAAACTTGGCTTTGTGAGGGTGACTATGTTAGCCTAAATGAGGCTTCTCCTCCCAGCCATGTTAACTATCATGTCCCTTGATGTTCTGGCCATGGAGGTGGGGTGGCAGCCGTGTTTGATCGTAGTCTGTTAATTACTCCGAAACCTAATGTTGATTATAATTCATTTGAAAGCCTTATCATCAGCCTGTGTCACCAAAGCTGGAAGGCACAGCCCCTCCTACTTGTCGTAGTGTATCGGGCCCCAGGCCCCTAATCAGATTTTTTGGCTGAATTTCCAGAATTTCTTTCAAACCTAGTTCTCAAAACTGACAAAATCATTATCATCGGTGACTTCAATATTCATGTAGATGTGGTCAGTGATAGCTGCAGTACAGCATTCACTTCTGTAGTCGAGTCCATTGGCTTCTGCCAGCATGTGCATGAACCCACACACTGCTTCAACCACACCCTGGACCTTGTTCTATCTTATGGTGTTGAAATTAAACACCTGACCGTTTCCCCCCTAACCCACTTATTTCCGACCATTCTTTAATTACTTTCAACTTCCTTCTAGCCGGTTGTGTGCGAAAGAAGAGCAGTATATATACACGACACTTAACTGACAGTGTCTTTAAAGAAACTTTAAAGAAGCTATCCCCCTGTCTCTTGGAACTGCATCCCCCCCTCTCTGTTATGAAAGCTTGAGTCCCTCCCTCATCGATCACCTCACTGATAGCTTTGTTACCTCCCTTCGCAAGACTTTCGACTCAGCTGCACCCCTAACAAAAAAGACTATCTCTAGACCACGATCCGCCCCCTGGTTTACTCCAGAAACTCGCCACCTAAAGCAGCTAGCACGTAAGTTAGAGAGGAAATGGCGTTCAACCAAAAACACTAGTATTTTTCTTACCTGGAAAGATAGTCTGAAGACTTACAGGCTGGATCTGTGTAATGCCAGAGCGAGATACTACTCCTCTCTAATTGAGGAAAATAAGCATAACCCTAGGTTTCTGTTCAGCACTGTAGCCAGGCTGACTCAGAGTCATAACCCCACTGAGCAGTGTGTCCCTACACATCTCAGCAGTGGTGAATTTATGGACTACTTTAACAACAAAATTACAAATATTAGACAAACAATTACGACCCACTCAGCATGCATGGCGACTAACCTACCCCCTGTTGCAGCCTTTCAGATCACAGATGTGGATATAACCAGGTCACTATCTTCATTTGACCCCATTGACCTGCATCAGCTGACCACTATCATCTCCTCCTCTAAATCTTCGACCTGCCTCCTTGACCCGATTCCGACCAAGTTGTTAAAGGAAGTGCTGCCTTTAATCGCCACCTCCTTACTTGACCTCATCAACATGTCCATAACAACAGGTTGCGTTCCTCTTGCGTTCAAAGTCGGAATAATCAAACCCCTCCTTAAGAAACCGTCCCTTGATCCAGGAACTTTAGCAAATTACAGACCGATCTCTAATCTCATCTTCATCTCAAAAATCATTGAGAAAATCATTGCCAACCAGCTCTGTGAACGCCTCAATAACAATAGTTTATTTGAATCCTTCCAGTCTGGTTTTAGAATAAATCATAGCACTGAGACTGCGCTGGTTAAAGTCACCAATGACCTCTTAATGGCATCTGACCAGGGTCTCATTTCTGTGCTTGTCTTGTTAGATCTCAGTGCTGCTTTTGATATGGTCGACCACCAGATCTTACTAAGGAGACTGGAATATCAACTTGGAATCAGAGGCACTGCTTTAGACTGGTTCCGGTCTACAGCAGCTTCAGTCCTGCCTTGATGACATTAAGGCCTGGATGACTAATAATTTCCTCCTTCTGAACTCTGAAAAAACAGAGTTGCTGCTCATAGGTCCTAAACACCTACGTGATTCTATATCTGATGCCATAGCATTACAAGGTAGTTTTGCGACTTCTTCTGCCACCACTGTAAAGAACCTAGGTGTTGATTCAGACCTGTCTTTTAGCTCCCACATAAAATCGATCTCACGGACTGCCTACTTCCACCTCCGCAATATTTCAAAAATAAGACACCTCCTCCCTCCCCATTCTGCAGAACAGCTGGTCCATGCCTTTGTTACCTCCGGGCTGGACTACTGCAACTCCCTACTGGCTGGATGCTCCAATAGGTCGCTGAGAACTCTGCAGCTCATTCAGAACGCGGCAGCTCGTGTCCTGACTAAAACTAGAAAGAGAGATCACACCTCTCCTGTTCTGGCCTCATTACACTGGCTTCCTGTACCTTTCAGGATCCAGTTCAAAATCCTCCTCCTTGTCTATAAAGGTCTTCATGGTCTGGCACCCTCTTATATCTCAGACCTGATAAAACCCTAATGCCCCACAAGGACACTTCGTTCTCTGAATACAGGCCTACTGGTGGTTCCACGAATCTCTAAGTCTAGATGGGGAGCCAGAGCCTTCAGCTACCAAGGCCCTCTGTTATGGAACCATCTACCAGTTTCAGTCCGGGAGGCAGACACCCTCTCTACCTTTAAGAGTAGGTTATAAACCCTCCTTTTTGACAGAGCCTACAGATAAATCCAAGATAAGCTGCTATAGGTTGAGTCTGCTGGGGGTCCCCGGCACATTGAGCTCTATCTTCTCTGCCTTCTCTGAGGGTGTGAATCAGGTTCACGTTCCCTCTAGCTTCTCTCTTTCCTCTTGGCCTCTCCCCGTCTGTTTTCCATCTCCTCCTCTTCCTCCCTCTCCTCCCCCCTCTCCTTTGTTATCTTTCAATTTAATTTTAATTTTAATTTTAATTTTAATTTTAATTTTAATTTTAATTTTAATTTTTAATTTTATTTTTTTTATTTTTTATTTTTTTTATTCTTATTTTAATTTTTATTAAAATTTTATTTTTTAATTCTTAATTTTCTTTTTATTCTTATTTTTATTTTTCATTTTACTATTCATTTTATTTTTCATTTTATTTTTATTATTATTATTTTTTTATTTTTTTATTTATATCCTGAACTGTTAGCCATCAATAATGTTTTGTTTGTGCCCGCCTATCCGTCCTGGGTGAGGATCCCCTCCTCTGTCTCTCACCCTGAGGTTTCTCCCCTTTTTTCCCTGTCAGGGTTTTTCTTGGGAGTTGTTCCTCAGCCTTTGCGAGGGTCTAAGGACAGGGGGTTTTTCACTATGTACACATTGTTGCTCTCCTTGTAAAGTGCTCTGAGATAACAGCTGTTATGATATGGCACTTAAAACAAATAAAGTTGAAGTTGTTGAAGTTGAAACTTAATACTTGCTTTTATGTGGACCCTGATATGAGATTACCGATCACGGCCCGTCAACTTCCACACCAAGAAAACAGAAAACAAAGGCAGCTCAAAATTTTTGCCATGTCTAATAGTGCTAGTTCACTTTCACCACTGCGATGAATGGTTATGAGGAGTATTCTAGCTAGCTAGCTATATTTCCATAGGTTTCAAAACAGAATTTCGAGGTCAGTTGAGCATATTATATGTGAAGCAGTGGAGCAGTGCAGCAGGGAGGTGGCAGAACCACCTGGGCTGTGACACGAATGGCGGCTGCAGCTGTGAGTCCCCTGCTGTGCTTCACCTCCACACTGTAAAGTTCAATCTGTTAGATATGCGGATTCTAATGTTCATGACTTAACATACAACCTGGCAACCAGCTGCTGTAATTGTTTTCCTGTTATTGCAACTATGATCTAGTGACAACAGATGGCAATAGAGAAGATCGTTTTACATATGCCACCTTTAAATCTGCTATGTTTTTTTAGTATTGGGGCTACATTGCAGGGAAAGTTACAAATCTGTAGCATATATGGTTGATTTGCTGTGAAGTTTCAAAATCTTGAACTTTAACGGCTTGTATTAGCCCTCTACCAGCGATCCAATTTTGCCCAATGGCCACCTGTGGTACTGCAACAGAAAAATCCCCTGTGGCCCCTGTCCTCAAGGACAGCAATGATAAAAAAAGGCTGTAAAAACATTTCCCGGAATGCCTCCAGATGTAAAGCTAATTACAAATCTTTGTATTGCATATTTTTAATTTATGGATTTAATATCTGTCAAAGTTTTTCAAAGGACTGAGAGGATTGCTCGAACCCACAACCTTTCCTGTGCAGCAACCAGCACTAAGCATGTGGCCCACTTTTAATTCATATTTTTAATCATGAGGCATTAAGTGACAAGTCAGTATACCCAGAAACACTGTTTTATGGGAGTGTGCACTGGGTCTGTTATTAGACTATTAGCTGAATCAAATCATTGCCGTAATCCTTTGAAGATTTTCAGCAGTGTACACAAATGTATTTCTTTTGTCACATAACAAAGCCTATGTTCATTTGATCGGGTTATCAATTACAGAAAAGAACAGGGACCTGTGAGGTGGGGAGTGTGAGGTAACCGGGTAAAGGAGCTATTTGGATTTCTACAGCCACACTCCAGGCCTTCAATAACAGGATTAATGTAGCCCCCGGAACTGCTGTTCCGGTTGGAAAAGGATCAATCGAAAAAAGGCAAAAGCGTATTAAAAGGATTATAGATTAGCAATTAGATGTCTTCTGACTGGAGGTTAGCAATTGCTCTCACATAGTAGTTTGAGGTTTAAGGTGAGTTGTGTGACATATGGCTCTGTGATCCACTCCTTGCTCACAGTCCTCTCAAATTGACACTTTTAGGCTCAGATGAGACCAATGACAGTATGGTAGTCTAATTTTCTCATTGTTTTTACAGTTAGGGTCCGTTTTTAAACTCTGTCTCTACTTAGTTCTCTTTTGTAGACATATTGTACTCAGCATAAATGAGTACAGCCCCATAAAAAAGTCAAAGTATTTTAACTAGTCCTACATCTAGTATTTTGTATGGCCTCCATGATTTTCAATAACATCAAGTCTTTTTGGCATGGAATGAACGAGTTGGCAAAATTTTGCAACATCTATTTTCTTCCATTCACAATGAGCTGTTTCAGAGACTGGATGCTGGATGGAGAGTGATGCTTAACTTGTCTCTTCAGAATTCCCCATAGATGTTTGATTGAGTTCTGATCAAGTGACATACTGTACTTGGCTACTGAATCACTCTCACCCTTTTCCTCTACAGAAATCCAACAGTGGCCTTAGATGTGTGTTTAGGATCATCATCTGCTGGAAAACTCCTCCGCAATGCACAGTATATTGTGTGTCAGGAAATGGCTATCCCAGTTTGGCTTTCTACTTTTTTAGATTGGAAATTGCATGCTGATTTCCTTCAGTCCTTCTCATCAGAAGAAACTTCTGTCACAGTGTTAACTTCTATAGACAACCTGGGCGTCGCTCAGAGAAAGTTGCAGTTCTATCTTTGTTACATTTTTGCACCATTTTTGCAACAGTATTTACTAATAAGAAAAACTTTGCGGATCTTCTAGTAGCCTTCACCTTTGTTGTCTAAACATAGACTGTACATAACAGATGAATGTATAGTCCTTCGTATATTTTTCTGTGTGCGGCCCTCTGTGAAAAAAGTTTGAACACCCCTGCTCTACAAGATACTGAGTCATAGACTGCTCTTGATAAAGAGTGTAGGACTGGAGATGTGGATTGCTCCTCACTCGTTCTCAGATTTACCGTTTTAAATGTGAAGATAAAGTAGATTTATAATGCAAATTATCATATGCCATGGCACAGATGCCATGGCAAATTATTTCCGGTTAGGAATGGGAAACCTGATGCATAGTGATACATGAATTGTGCTTTAAAACCTACAAATGGCTGTTTTCTTTTCAAAGTTTTCAAGAAAAAGCCTGACCAGTCCTGTATCTTGTTGCAGATTACTAGCTACCAGAAACTCCTATGAGAGCATTACAGTTTCCATGTGAGCATATCAATGGTTTCGGCCATTGTTTCTGCTGTGGTCAGTGCCATTTAGGACTGCCTGGTGGCAGAATTTATGGCTGTGCCCACTACAGACATCTGGAGGTCCAGTGCAAAGCAGTTTCTGGAGAGATGGAACTTTCCTCTCCTGTTGTGCTCTGGATGCGAAGCATGTGGTGTTGAAGCCCCCTCTCTACAACATCATATGGATGACACCCTGGGCACCTGGAGTTGTGGGGAGCATCGCAGGGAGTGAGGTGGAGCCACTGCCATTATGTGGTGCTTCATAACATTGCCTGCTCAAGACGCGGGAGACCCCCAAGAATGGTTGTAGAGGAGGATTTAATTGCAGAACAAATTTGCCTCAACAGTGACTCGGGTAGAAGCATTGGTCATATGCCATGGTGACAGAGCTCCTCACCCTATCTCTAAGGGAGCGCCCCGCCACTCTGCGGAGGAAACCCATTTCAGCCGCTTCTATCCTGGATCTCATTCTTTCGGTCATGACCCAAAGTTCATGACCATAGGTGAGGGTAGGAACGTAGATCGACCGGTAAATCGAGAGCTTCGCCTTTTGGCTCAGCTCTTTCTTCATCACGACGGGCCGATACAGTGGCCACATTACTGCAGCCGCTGCACCGATCCGCCTGTGGATCTCTCGCTCCATCCTTCCCTCACTCGTGAACAAGACCCCGAGATACTTGAACTCCTCCACCTGAGGCAGGGGCTCTCCACCGACCTGAAGAGGGCAGCTCACCTTTCTCCAGTCGAGAACCATGGCCTCGGACTTGGAGGTGCCGATTCTCATCCCAGCTGCTTCACACTCGGCTGCAAACCGCCCCAGTGCTTGCTGGAGGCCCTGGCTCGAGGGAGCCAATAAGACAACAGCATCTGCAAAGAGCAGAGATAAAATCCCATGACTCCCGAACCGGACCATCTCTGGCCCCCTGCTGCACCTAGAAATTCTGTCCATAAAGATAATGAACAGAACCGGTGACAAAGGGCAGCCCTGTCGGAGGCCTACATGCACCGGGAACAGGCCTGACTTACTGCCGGCCATGCGAACCGAGCTCCTGCACCGGTCATACAGTGACCGCACGGCCCTCAGTAGAGGGCCCTGGACCCCGTACTCCCGGAGTACCCCCCACAGAACACCACAAGGGACACGGTCGAAAGCTTTCCACAAAAGACATGTGGACTGGATGGGCAAACTCCCATGAACCCTCGAGCACCCTGTGGAGAGTATAGAGCTGGTTCAGTGTTCCATGGCCGGGACGGAAACCACATTGTTCCTCCTGGATCTGAGGTTCGACTATTGGCCGAACTCTCCGCTATTACCCTGGAATAGACTTTAGGCTGAGGAGTGTGATCCCCCGGTAGTTGGAACACACCCTCCGGCCCCCCTTTATAAAAAGAGGGACCACCACCCTGGTCTGCCACTCCAGGTGCACTGTTCCCGACTGCCACGCGATGTTGCAGAGGCGTGGGGATTCCAAGAAGCCAGGACTCCAAGAAGCCCAGATATTCTGCGCTGCCGTTCGGCCTGCAAGCTGAAACAACAGTTAAGGTTCGGCCCCCCACCCGAAAGCGGAGGGACGCGACCCTCTCATTCCGCGGGGAGAACTCCAACACGTGGTGGCTGAGATGGGGGGGCCATGAGCAAGCCCACACCAGCTTGCCACCTCTCACCGCGGGCAACTCCAGAGTAGTAGAAAGTCCAGCCTCTCTCAAGGGGTTGGGTTCCAGAGCCCATACTATGTGTGGAGGTGAGCACGACAATCACTAGCCGGTACCACTCCATCTCCCGCACAAGCTCAGGCTCCTTCCCCCCCAGGGAGGTGACATTCCATGTACCCAGAGCCAGATTTGTTGCCCTGGGATTGGTCCGTCGGGTCCCTGCCCACGACCGCCACCCAGTACACTTTGCACCCGACCCCAGTCATTCGCCCTGCAGGTGGTGGGTCCATGTGGCGGCGGAGAGGATGGAAACATCACGTTGCTCTTTGGGGCTGTGCCCAGCCGGGCCCCGTGACAGACCCGGCCACCAGGCGCTCGCTGACGGGCCCTCCGTCCGGACGTGGGCCCCGGGCTTCCTCCGGGCAGGGTCTCATCTCTCTCATGTCTTGTTTCCATTGGGGTCTTTTGAACCATTCTTAGTCTGGCCCCTCGCCTGAGACCAATTTGCCTTGGGTGACCCTACCAGGAGTTCATGACTCCCGCCAACATAGCTCTTAAGGGCACGCAAACCTCTCCACCACGACAAGGTGATGGTTCCTGGAGAGGCTAATATAAATTTAAAAAATGAAAAAAAAAAAAACTCATGTGATTAGTGCAGTGGCCGTCATCTTTTCTCACAAGTTGGAGTTTCCAGCTGCAACTTTCTGATCTTTAACCCCTTGTACTGGATTACTCCATCAAACGCTTCTATCTTTTTATTCACAAAGTGCTTGTACATGCTTTTGACGTTTTCTGAATCTTTTGGAAAGTTATAATAACCTTTTGAATGTTTTTGGCATTGTTCTTGGAATTGTGCATCTCAATTTACACTCACTCAGCTGTGGTCCCAGGTTGAGAGAGAAGAGCCTCACTGTCTTGTGTCTAGGCAGAAAGATTTATGATTAGTTGGTACTGGAGCACCTGCATGCACAAGAATAGTATTTGCCTCAGATTCAAAATACAAAACAGAGAACAGAAACAGAATTTGAATCTGGGTTGGATCTACTAGCAGAATCCAACATTCCTGGGGGCTCCAACAGGAGCACGGTGTCTCCAAACACTATAGGAAAACCAGTCGGGTTTCTCAGTAGGGTGTGTTGTGGGAAAAAAAAATCCTTAATTTGTCCGTGGAGAGTCAAAAATACAAGACTGGAACAAGGCTTTAGTGTTTATTCTCTGCAGAGAAGGAGACAGCACAATCCGACAGCAAGTATACAGATAAAGTGTGTCTCCCTGACCATGAGGTCTCAGCCAACCTTTATCCCCTAGAGAGTTCTTTGTTTCTTTGATCTTTGGGTTGAGCAAATGGAGGGACATTTGGTTACAGTGAGATAGACATACAGGGACCGAGAAAGGTTTTTCAACTGGTTTCCCGAGAGAGCAGGACCCTTTGATAAAGATAAGGTGATAGACAAAGGAGGTGTGAAGGATCTTCAGGAAGGATCTCCACACAGTTCCCACACTATGATCACTGAGGCTGATACATCTTTATACAGGAAGAGGACATAGCACAAAGATTAGTTAAAAGTAAACACATCAAATGAAAATTTCCACCACAACTGTTTCTATTATATATATTTATTGTAATGTATGCGAGTCCTTGTACTGGGGTGCAAAATGTGCAAGGATGTCCACCCTTCAATGCCCTCCACTGCAGGACACACTTTATTTTTTTCCCATGCAGCTCCTCCGCTGTATGTGGCCTTCCACCTCTGCCCGTTTTTTTTCTGCTATAAAAGAAAAAAATGAAAACAGGAAAACCTTGAATTAGAGTAGTGCTGTTGAGATCCAAGTGTAGATAGAGCTTGTGGACCTACCCACTCTGAACAATGTTTTCATATTTTATCTTTACGGTTTAAAACTTCAAATGTTTAACGCTACGCTAACAGCCTGTAGGTTTTGTTATATAGCCTATTCTTGGCAAAGTTATTTTAACACCAATATGTTCTCATAGTTTGTGTATTATGACCAAGCTTTAACTATTAGTATTTTTAATGGCAATTTCACTTGGGTTGGCAATTTCTTGCCAACCTTTCTCTCGTGCTTTATTTATTGCTGCTGTGTTCCCTTTTTTGGTTATAAAGCTGCGTTCACATCGGCAGGCGGCAGACGCGAAAAAGGAGCAAGTCTACATTCAAAACCAATGGAAATGCCGCCATGACACACGACTTCCAAACGGGCGGCACAACTTGCGCGCCTGGCGTGAATGATGCGTATGACACGTAACACACGAATTGAGCATAAGGCCCGGTACAAGTAATGGGACTCTAGCGACTGGCACAGTGCAAATGACGCAAGTGACGCTAATTGAGGGGGGCGAATAAAGCGACAGGAGCAGCGCGACTGAAGTTGGAAAAATTGAACTTTTCAGGCAAAATCGCAACATCCAATCAGACGAGTTTATTCCAACGTCACTTCGCTGACATAAGCACAAAGGCTTGTGTGGAAATATGGAGGAGAAATCGCTGTGTGCGGACACCCAGTCCTATACGACACCACTACAGTATTTTATCGGGACCAGAACAAAGAAGAAGAGGCTTGGCCTGGTCAGCGGGGAGGTGGGGTTAGCAGGTAAGTTGAGAGACCCTCACTGACATGTTTTACTAACTTACTGTCTCTAGTTGTCTTGGAACGTTGGCAATGATTTGCACAAGCATAGCAGACAGTCCTATTATCAGTTAATGCAGGGTTCCCACTCATCCTGGAAAACGATTGACTAAATTCCCAGTCATGGAAAACATGGAAAATGAGAAAGGGGCTGATGCTGAACCCGTTCTCTACCGGGGTCATTTCTGTGCTGCTAGCTTGCGGTCTCTCTCTGCACTCCAACTCAAAACCAGGGACAGTTTCACCATATCACCAAGTCACCATATCTTTTGAACAATATACAGCACTTCTGTACCCCCCCCCCCCCCCCCCCCCCCCCCTTTGACCGCCTATCGGACTAAGTCTTTCACAGCACAGGCTAACTCTAAAAATGCCCTGCAAATTAATTTTGTTTAGGAGTGGGAACCCTGTTAAGTTTTGCATTAATATTATTATTGTCTGAATATTTCTCTTGGTTTTGTGCTACTTGCACATAGTAAGTGCGTGTGAAAGTGTGTGTGTGTATTTGCAGTTGAGTTCTGTCAGAGAAAGTGGAAGGGGCTGGGGGACACCTACCTCAGGAGACAGGAGGAGCAGGTCAGCAGGAGGACCACTTAAAAATATAATAAATGTAGTGCCTATATAGTGCCCTCACTTAGTCACAAATACTGTCGGACACTTGATTGCATTCACCGGGATGACGTCACTACCGTTGCATTATATGTACCAAATTGGCAGGAATGCTATGAATTTCAGTTAGTTATGTCCTGCACTGGCTGAGGAATTTGTTTTTTGTATTTTTTTTTAATTTGGCCTCTTACGATTGTGCTCTATACTGTGTATATACAAGCTTGCAGGGAGGCTTCTCCATCCATCCATCATCCATATTATAAATCTGAAAGAATCATATTGGTTGAGGAAGAGCTGATTTCCAAAATTAAGTGCTTTCTAATTAAGAGAAAGCAATTGGCAGAGAGCAGCCACTTGGAGGGTGATTCAGCAAGTAGAAGAGAACAGCTTTTGGAATAGATTAAAGACGGTGGTAAAAAAGAAATCTGGTTTTGAAATGACAAAAAAAAAATATTCTGGTTATTCTGGTGAAAAGACTGCTGCTGGAACCATTTTGATAGACTTGCAGTTTAAGTGTTGTGAAATTTTGAGGCTGCTTGTACTTCAATCTCTGTATGCATGCATGTGTAAGAAGGTTAGAGCAGGTGGTGAAAAATGTCAGTTGTGATGTGTGATGAAAGAGTGTCAGTATGAATCAAAGGAAATGTGTACAAGACTGGTGAGACCACCGCTGCGTGGTTTCGAGACAGTGGCACTATGGAAAGGACATGAAGAGCAGGATCAGGCAGGGGCAAAAATGTTACGGTTCTCTCTGGAATTATCAATAGAATTAGGAACAAGTATGAGCGGGATAGAAAATGTTGGGTGATTCGGAGATAAAGTCAGAGATAAAGTCAGAGTCCTGACCAAGATTGTTTGGAAATGTACAGAGAGAGAGGGAATATCAGTTGAAGAATGCTGAGGTTAAATGAAAACCTCAAAGAATACAAAAGATGTTTTAAAGAAGTTGTAAGGGCATGAAGTTAAAGGTTCAAGAGGAGGATGCAAAGACTAGGATTTGATGGAGGCAGACTGTGGTGACCACTGAAGGGAACAGCCAAAAGGAAAAGAAATTCTTTTCCTTTAGGCTGTTTCCATTCTTATCGTAATTACCCACAACTCATGACCGTAGCTGAGGGTTGTGATAGGACCAGTGACCGGGCATCATGAGCCTCTTCCAGATCAGCAAAGCACATGTGGCTAGTTGGCTCATGCCCCAGCCGCCCGGCCAGATTCACTGTAGGGTTGGTGCTCATGACTGGGCCGGGGACACCCAACCCGACAGCCCACCTGGTTCTGCAGGGCTGTGGGCTCCACGGTGCCCTGGCCTGCGGCCTCACTGCTACCTCAGACTGTGCCTGGGGCGGTCATGGCTCCCTCCTTTTATCTCTCCCTCTTACTCCTACGCACCCCTTCTCCCTCTCTGGTTCACATTGACATACATTAATAAAATTTACTATACTTAACAAAAAAAAGCTCTGATAATTATTTGAATCAAGACATGTATGTGGAAGTGGATATACAATCCATGCAATCACCTGTCTTTAATCGATGAATCAGAGCGGGAAAAAAAGCATGGCTTGATATATCAGGTGGCAAGGAAAAACGATGACGTGCATCAACAACTTCTGGTGCCCCAGCCCCACCGGCCCACTGTCCTCAACCTAGCACATACACACCCACTAGGCACCCACCTAGGGATGGAAAAAACTAAGAGGAGGATTTTGCAGCGCTTCTTTTGGCCGAGAGTGCACAAGGAGGTCGAGAATTACTGCCATAGTTGCCCAGAGTGCCAAAAGGTGGCTCCCAAGGCCTCATTCAGGAACCTGCTCATTCCTTTGCCCATTATTGAGACTCCTTTTGAGAGAATTGGATTGGATATCATCGGCCCTTTCCCAAAAAGTTTGCAGGGCCATCAATATATCCTCAGGTCATCTTAGACTATGCGAATCCAGAGGCCATCCCCCTGAGGAAGGCTACGTCCCAACAAATTGCCAAAGAGCTGTTTCTTCTCTCCACTAGTCTGGGAATCCAGAAGGAAATACTGACAGACCAATGGAGCCCATTCATCTCCAGGGTAATGAAAGACCTCTTCACCCTGCTTAAGATCAATCAGCTGAGAACGTCTGTCTACCACCCCCAGACGGATGGGTCTGGGTCATAGTCATGGAGACTGCTCAGTGGAAACAGCAAACCTCCTACAATTGACCTGCCCAACCCAGAGAGTTCCAACCAGGGGACAGAGTGCTGGTCCTGGTGCCGACCATCGAATGCAAATTCCTGGCAACCTGGCAAGGACCATATGAGATCACTGAACGGGTGGGTGAGGTCAATTATAAAGATGAGACATGGGGCACCAGCCACAGTCCAGCGCTGGATGGACTGGGTCCTCGCCCCCCACAAGAAGTACGCAGCCTATTTAGATGATGTTGTCATCCGGAGTCCAGATTGGTCCAGCCACTTACCCCGTGTGCAAGCTGTGCTCGACTCCCTCCAGGAGGCAGGTCTCACGGCAAACCCAAAGAAGTGCAGGCTAGCCTTCAGTGAGACCAACTACTTGGGGTACGCCATTGGCTGAGGACTGGTGAAGCCAAGCTGCGGGCCATACAGGACTAACCACAGCCTCTCACCAAGAAGCAGGTGAGATCATTCCTAGGTCTAGCTAGCTATTATGGACGCTTTATTGCAGATTTTGCTGCCATAGCTGCCCCATTGACAGAGCTGACGACCAAGCGCTACTTGACACTGGTGAGATGGAACCCTGCCGTAGAAGCAGCCTTTGGTAACCTGAAGCAAGCCCTGTGTTCTAGCCCGATTCTGGTGGCACCAGGCTTCAACAAAGACTTTGTCGTTCAAGCCAATGCTTCTGAGTTTGGTCTGGGGGGTGGGCTCACCTGGGCACATGAAGGTGAGGAACATCCAA
The DNA here is from genome assembly GCA_029224185.1 of Karalla daura. Lineage (NCBI taxonomy): Eukaryota > Metazoa > Chordata > Actinopteri > Chaetodontiformes > Leiognathidae > Karalla > Karalla daura. The sequence goes on along the minus strand of CM055205.1, from coordinate 2,621,809 downwards.
TTCTCTACCCAAGCCAAACACTACTCCCTAGAGAGAAGAATTATTCCACAGTGGGAAAAGAGTGTCTTGCCATTACATAGGCCCTGAAAGCTCTGCTTTACTACCTCCTAGGCCAGCGTTTCACAGTGGTGTCCGACCATGCCCCACTCCAGTGGATGGCCACGAAAAAGATGAGGGTTACGAGGTGGTTTCTGAGCAACAATTTAATTTCGCTGTTGTCCACAGAGATGGCAAGCTCTGTAGACAACAAAGCTTTCCAGCTCTGTTGTCGGCCTGCTGTGCTGGCTGGACCCGAGGGGAGGGATGTGTGATGTCATGAGGCTGTGTCCTGGAGGGACGATACATTCCCTGGACGTGGCTCCAACCCGGGTGAATCTGGCTCTGTCTACTGGGGAAAGATGGAACTCCACCCCTCACCCCGACCAGCAAACCTGAGGCCAATTCAGAGACACACCTGGGACCAATGATTGCCTGAGGGCAGGAGGGGCTCTTTTTTAAGAGCCACAACTCAGTGTGAGAGTGGAGTTTGGAGGAGCTGTAGGCTGCACTCTCTCCCCTGAGAGGAATCTGCCGGGAAGTGCCTGTCCGTGGACCAGTCCCAAAGCGTTCACCTGTGGTTTTAAGGACATGACCTAACCCAAGGGAAGAACAGTAATCGGCAAAGACTGTTAGCTTGTGGAGAGACATGTTTTTTTTTATTTCAACCATTTTGAGAGCAAAGACCCGCAATTTGAGTTCAACCTTTTAGAGAAGAACCTTTGGACATTTTTCCATTTTTGTTTTTAATTTTTAAAGACATTTTTAATTTGAAACCTGGTGTCCTAGCACTTCTGGAACTACCCTGTTGGCAATTGCAACCTCTCATGACATCACAGTACCTAAAGAAAAACCTTTGCAGACATGAGGAAAGGGTACTAATTCGACAGAAAAGAATGTGGTTGGACCACCCTTTTGAGATAACAGCATGGTTTGTGAAGCACTGTGAATTGCAGCATTTTTTTTAAAGATTACTAAACATGCTTTCTGTGTGTTCTCATAATGTTTGAATTGATTGAAAAACACAATTTGTGAATTGTAAAGTGTAGAATTCAATTCTATTTCATATTAAGCTTTGGCTGCTGTTCATTTAGCACTCTGTGTGGATGATCACTCATACTTGTGAGGTCATTGCCTCTCAAGAGAACTAAACCATGCATTTCCTGCTTCACTTGGCCACAGATACATGTGTCCCTCAAACACAAAATAAGAGAGATCCTTCAAGAAGTGACCTGTGGCAGGCCTCAAAACATCAGCTGTGTCTGTGCTGTCACTGTATGCTGTCTGAATCATTTATTATGTTCAAGGTGACTTTGTAGGGTCAGCTCAGGCAGATAATCCTGGAAATATATGGGATATTTCTACAGCTTTGCTCACATCAAATACAATTCAGAAGATTAAGATTCTACAAAAAGTTGTGCAAAGGAATTTTATTGGACCTGGTCTAATGACCAGGTCACTGATCTAAACATAAGAGATCCTTGAAATATAAAAAGGTTAACCATCTCAAAGATGTGAATATGAAAATGTTCATGTTGTTGGCAACTCAATAGCTGGGTAAATAGCACTGCTGCCTCACAGTAGAAGATCTCTAGTTTGAATCGAGGGCCTTTTTGTGTCGAGTATGTTCTCCTGTTGTCTGCGTGGGTTTTTTCCCTTGGTACTCAAACATGCACAAGTTGCCTGAAAGCTCTTAATTGCCTCTATAGTAGGTGTGTGTGAGATTGAATGGTGTGTGTGCATCCTGCAATGGACTGGTGACCGATCCGGAGTTCATTGCCCTTTATTTAGCGCTTTTTGTATAAGAGATTGTAGCAGAATGCAACACAATAAAACCAAGTAAAAGAAAATAGTTACCCACGTGCAAATACAAATGCATATACACAAACAGAACCTTTCGCTCACACAACGCATTAATACAAATTGGAATGCAGATAAATGAAGCAATGTCTTACCCCGGATTTCCTCCTGATCTGTAACTGCACAATAACTGAAGAAAAATGGTAGTGAAAACTATGGCTGCCAATTCATACCCGACGCGTAATGTATGGTGGTACTGGTTACAAGATATGGTACTGGATAAAGTTTCATGTATCAATGGGAACTGACTTCTACCTCAGATTCGCTGCTGAATTTGCTCATTTGTGCTCCGCTGTAGCTACTTGGCCAGGCATAATTGAAGCATGTCCATTGAACTTCCAGTGGCGTGATGATGAAGTGACAGTGCTCTTACGATACTATTACACTGGCGGTCTAATTTGGCTCATTTACTAAAATGGTTGCCTACCGGCTCCATCTACGTTAAATGCAGTAATGCATGTGTTGAAAGTTTGAGGTTCGTGTCAGTAGTTTGCTGTAAGAAAGCATCACCAGATTTGATTAATCCAGATAAATAAGCAAAATCATAAAAGTGATAAGTTATAAAGAAAAATAAAAAATAAAGACAGGAAAATGTTTCAAACTAGTGGGAGCAATGGCTATTTCGAAACCCAGGATCCAACCGAACAAAGAAACAGCTGTTAGCTCAGTGTTTGAACGACCGCAACTGGGAACTCCTATCACTCCTATCCTATAATGATGCATCGGCTAGGAGGACTCAGGTCGCACGGTCAGCAAGGGTTTGCCAACACAACCAGAGATTGGGTGCCAAGCCCCGCCAGATACCATCAGCATCAGGGCTGCTGACCTGAGAAGGGGGGATCATGGCTCAGTTCGAAACCTGGACCACCCGACAACTGCCGAAGCTGACTTGCAAAGTACCCTCAGAAGATCGGCTCGTAGATATGAATGCTGCTCTGACAACGATACCCACAGAAACACCACAGAGACCAATAAGCTGACACACAGTACAGCAACAGTAATCCTAGAGATGCTTGGATACAAGATCGGCCCATGATGGAAGATTCGGTAAGAAGCCAGGGTAAAGTCAACACGGAGAGAAGTTAGCCAGCTAGCAGAGCTACAGAAGGGCAACATGGCGATTGAAGGGGTACCATGGAAGTACAACAAGCTCTCCATCCCTGAAGCACTCGAAACTGCCTAACGGAGACATATACTGGCCACCCGGCCGAAGAGATAGACCAAGGAAGGAGGAGGAGAAATTAGAGTAAACAAGCCTTTCGCCAGTGAACCAGCCAAGGTGTACTCTCAGTGGCAGGGAAATAACAACCGGTCAGACCCATCAAGAGCTGAGATGGAAGCATACTGGAAGGGCATATGGGAAAGAGAAGCATCACATAACCCAGATGCCCAATGGCTAGCGGACCTAAGAGCTGACCATAACAACCTCCCAGAACAAGAGCCAGTAACCATCTCAAGGTCAGACATCTGTTGGGACTCCTACATGACCAAAAGAGACTCACATAGTGGAAGTACAGCATGAACACAGTGGATTAATACTTTCCTGTGGAATTACAAATCACAGTCCACCTCCGAAACTCCTGAAGCCCCCTTGCAGAACAAATCCGCCAGAAGCGCTTACCAAGCGACCCCCTAGGGATCTGCGTGCACTCTGCTCCCCAAACGTTAGGTTTCAAACCTCCCTGGCAACTAATCGGCTGCTGGCGTGAAACCAGCCACACCCAACCTGGAGATGCAGGTCCCAAATACCTGCAGAGGGTAAGGAACCCCTCGAGGGATGAAAGCCCCGGAAACCAGCTGCTCACCCTCTTACTGTCACTCTTCACCACCACCTCGACTCACCAGCTGACCGTCAAGAGCTCCAGCTGTCCAGACCTCACAAAGTCGCATAGAATTTGCCCCAGTCTGACCGTCCTCCATGGTAGCCACCGGTGCCACAGCTGCTTTGAGCGCTGCACCACAGTCTTTTTAAGGGCTAAAGAGTCAGTTCTTTTATGGCGTTTGATCCACCACCCGGTGATGAAACCCTGGTCCACCTCAAACTGCTAGCAGATGGCAGCCAACTAGGTGGGGAGCCTGCCGACAGGATGGCAGATCCTGAGAGAAGAGACAAAACCCCCCCCATGTTAAAAGGGCACCCAGGAGCTGAGGCTTGCAACCCCCTCACTGCACTTACTCTCTGCCATAATAATGGCGTGGCAGAGACTGGTCATCCATAGACCCAGAGAGCTGCACATAAAGAGATTGGTTAGGCACGCCCGTGCAAGAGCACTCAGGAGCTGATCTCCTCAACCTCCTCCCAATCTCCAAGACCCACGCTGCCGCGGAGGCAGCGGGAGCACCGGGCGCATGACCACATTGCCACGGGGACAGGATATGCAGCATCAAGGCCAGACACACACACACACACGCCTACACGTGTACACACACTCGCACGCACGTAACACGCACACGTGTACATACGCACCCACACAACCTCTACACGTACACACCCACACACACAGATGCGTGTTTATTGTTTATGTCTGCTCAATCTACGTCTAGTTAATGCATGTTTTCATTAGAATGGTTAATGGTCAATAACAACCTTAATGCACTAATTGTAATGTGTTATTAGTGTGATTATTGTGTCAGAAAGTGTGTAATTATTGAACCTGCACAACAGTTGCTAAATCCAGGTTAGTGCTCGGATCTCACCTCCTTCAGATTAAGACTAGAGGTAATTTGTAATTTGACTGATTGGTTAACCCAGTTACTGGTCCCTGGTTTACAGGGTGGTGCCCCGATCTAAATTAATGAAATAAATAAGGTAGTAGCCTAGGTTCCCCTCCACCGGGTCCCTGTAGTTTACACCCTGAGTGGTGTAAAGCCAATTTAAATAAACCCTATTTTGAGTTAGTTCTAGATTGGTGACTAGACCTTCCAAATAGTCAATCATAAAAGTCATCATAGTTAGAACACATCTAAGAAAGGGTGTCAAAGATGAAGAGCTGGATCGCACCGGGCCCCGATGTGATCCACGGCTACTGGCTTGTAGGGTTGAGCTGAAAACAGATAATTTAAATATTAAGGTTGGGCACCAGACAGGAGCATCCAGCAACCTGTCAACTATATAAAAAAAATTATGTATCTTTGTCCTCTCCGGGAACCATCACCTTATCGTGGTGGAGAGGTTTGCGTGCCCTTAAGACCCCTGAGAGCTATGTTGTCGGGAGTCATGAACTCCTGGTAGGGTCATCCAAGGCAAATTGGTCTCAGGCGAGGGGCCAGACTAAGAATGGTTCGAAAGATCCCTATGGAAACCAAAAAAGAGAGGGATGAGATCCTGCCCGGAGGAAGCCCAGGGCCCACGTCCGGAGCCTGGCCCGGACGTAGGGCCCGTCAGCGAGCGGCTGGGGGCCGGGTCTGTCACGGTGCCCGGCCGGGCACAGCCCGAAACGGATACGTGACAACTCCATCCTCGCCGTCGCCCTGTGGATCCACCACCTGCAGGGCGAATGATTGGGGTCAGATGCAATGTGTACTGGGTGGCGGTCGTGGGCAGGGACCCCAACGGACCAATCCCAGAGCAACAAGTCTGGCTCTGGGTACATGGAATGTCACCTCACTGGGGGGGAAGGACCCTGAGCTTGTGCGGGAGGTGGAGTGGTACCGGCTAGAGAGGGCTCACCCCCACACATAGTATGGGCTCTGGAACCCAACTCCTTGAGAGAGGCTGGACTCTCTACTACTCTGGAGTTGTCCGCGGTGAAAGGCGGCAAGCTGGTGTGGGCTTGCTCATAGCCCCCCAGCTCAGCCGCCACGTGTTGGAGTTCTCGCGTCCCTCCGCCTTCAGGTGGGGGGCCGATCCTTAACTGTTGTTTCGGCTTACGGGCCGAACAGCAGCGCAGAATATCTGGGCTTCTTGGAGTCCCTGGGAGGAGTACTGGAAAGTGCCGGAGACTCCATCGCTCTGCTGGGAGACTTCAATGCTCACGTTGATAATGACAGTATAACCTGGAGGGGCGTGATCGGGAGGAACGGCCTCCCCGATCTGAACCCGAGCGGCGTTCTGTTACTGGACTTCTGTGCCAGTAACAGTTTGTCCATAACGAACACCATGTTCAAGCATAAGAGTCTCCACCAGTGCACATGGCGCCAGGACACCCTAGGCCGGAGATCAATGATCGACTTTGTAGCCGTATCATCCGGCCGTATGTCTTGGACACTCGTGAGAGGGGCTGAGCTGTCAACCGATCACCACCTGGTAGTGAGTTGGGTCCGCTGGCAGGGGAGGAAGCTGGACAGACTTGGCAGACCCAAGCACATTGTGAGGGTCTGCTGGCAACGCCTGGCAGAATCCCCTGTCAGGGAAGTCTTCAACTCCCATATTGGAGAAAGTTTTCAACCGTGTCCCTCGTGGTGTTCTGTGAGGGGTACTCTGGGAGTACGGGGTCCAGGGCCCTCTACTGAGGACCATGCAGTCACTGTATGACCGGTGCAGGAGCTCGGTTCGCATGGCCGGCAGTAAGTCAGACCTGTTCCTGGTGCATGTAGGTCTCCGACAGGGCTGCCCTTTGTCACCGGTTCTGTTCATTATCTTTATGGACAGAATTTCTAGGCGCAGCAGGGGGCCAGAGATGGTCCGGTTCGGGAGTCATGGGATTTCATTTTTGCAGATTTGCTCTTTGCAGATGCTGTTGTCTTGTTGGCTCCCTCGAGCCAGGACCTCCAGCATGCACTGGGGCGATTTGCAGCCGAGTGTGAAGCAGCTGGGATGAGAATCAGCACCTCCAAGTCCGAGGCCATGGTTCTCGACCGGAGAAAGGTGGACTGCTCTCTTCAAGTCGGTGGAGAGTCCCTGTCTCAGGTGGAGGAGTTCAAGTATCTCGGGGTCTTGTTCACGAGTGAGGGAAGGATGGAGCAAGAGATCGACAGGCGGATCGGTGCAGCGGCTGCAGCAATGCACTGTATCGGCCTGTCATGGTGAAGAAAGAGCTGAGCCAAAAGGGGAAGATCTCGATTTACCGGTCGATCTACATTCCTACCCTCACCTATGGTCATGAACTTTGGGTCATGACCGAAAGAATGAGATCCCGGATAGAAGCGGCTGAAATGGGTTTCCTCCGCAGGGTGGCGGGGCGCTCCCTTAGAGATAGGGTGAGGAGCTCTGTCACCCGGGAGGAGCTCGGAGTAGAGCCGCTGCTCCTCCACATTGAGAGGAGCCAGCTGAGGTGGCTCGGGCATCTGAATCGGATGCCTCCTGGACGCCTCCCCCGGGAGGTGTTCCGGGCATGTCCATCCGGAAAGAGACCCAGGGGAAGACCCAGGACACGCTGGAGTGACTGTCACCTGGCTAGCCTGGGAACGCCTTGGGATCCTCCCAGAAGAGCTGGAGGAAGTGTCCAGGGAGAGGGATGTCTGGACATCCCTGCTCAGACTGCTCCCCCCGTGACCCGGCCCCGGATAAGCGGAAGAAGACGGATGGATGGATGGATGGATGGATGGATGGATGGATGGGTCTTTGTTTTCACCTACAAGAAAACAATAAATCTGGCTAGCCTACTGTATCTACAAGAATAAGAGAAAAGAAAAGAAAAAAACTGCTCACTATAAAAGCTGTAAATGGAGAATGTATTGGGGAATTGAACAATACAGATGAACCACTTCCAAAGCTAAAGTGTAAATGGGATATATTTCACAAAAATAATTCCAACAGCCACAAATAAATTCATCAGACCCTTATAAAAAATAAAAAAACAAGTAAATCCCACCAAAAAAATCAAACAAAAGAAAATCACTGTGGTAATTAGACACCTAATGAAATCATTTGGGTCCTTTAAAGTCTGTGAAGTTGAGTGGGTGTGGGAGAGGGAAATGTTTTAGTCCAAATGGTGGTGGGGGTGGGGTTGTGAGTGTGTGTATGTATGTGTGAGGTTCAGAGGGTCAGATGAAAAATGGGGGAAAAGGGAGAGGGTTTGTGGGGTCTGAGAGATGAGGTGGATAGGAGTGAGAGGAAAACAAGAAACCAGGAGATTGGGTGGGCAGTCACACTTATCTGGAGGGTAATTAGCCAGACCAGTTCAGCAGGCTTGGAAATGCCAGGATGAAGGGTGGATCTCTGCCACACTTTCCGCAAGTGCCTGAATTTCTTGGTGGCTTGCAACTCCTCCAGAGATTTTTGTGGATTTGCTCCTCAATCATGTCTCCTCATTATTCTCTTCTCTGCTGCCTTAGTCTGCACACACTCATTCACACCTTGGCTCACAGGTGCTCACTCAAGGCCTGTTAGAGCCCCAGACAGAAAGCGACTGTTGGGATTGCTGCAAGACATAGGCTGCAGATGAGCAGAAAATAGGAACAATACACTAACACACAGGATTCTAACAGGGACAAAGTAAACTCCTTTGTCTCGTGCCGACCCCCACCACTGCAGAACAAAGGCTCACAGGCACCGCTCAGACAATCCCCTGCAGGGCAGGGACATGTGAGCTGCTACCCCACTCCAACACTCCTCCCCTGGAGGCCGGCGCACGCAGCCGACCACTGGCCCTGTGCCAAGAGCAGCCAGCTGATTCGTCCCTCGGGACGTGAAACCAGTCCACCGATCCGCAACGTACAGAAGGGTGCTGAACTGGTCTGGCCAGAAGAAGTCCAGTTGCTTGACTAGCTGATCATCGGATACCAGGACCTGGATGAATGAGAATCTCCACAGACGTATTACCTTGCATTTTGGGAGGAACGCCCTCAACCTCGTGCGGGAATAAGAAAGGATCTCAAGGAAAGTAGCAGACTACAGGAACCACCTCCGCTTTAACCTCAGATGCAGGAAAGATGGACTGATCCCAAAAAGCTTACGAACTAGGTCCACAGTCAGAGGTCACAGAGTGGAACAAATTCTACACAGAGCACAGAAACAACTCCTCAACGAACGGATCAGACAAATCAACTTCACCATAGAGGCACTGAAGGACAAGGTTAACCTGATTCTTCAACAGCTTACAGCACTTCTCCCCCAGGACAGCTTACAAGAAGTAGTAATTTTCGTGCAGAGAGCACAAATGGCACAGCACACCAAAGGCAAAGAAAGACAATACAAGAAATTCAGCACTTTACAAGGCAGATCACACAGGGACACTTCCTCCTCTACCCCACCAGAACAGAAAGGGGTAGAGACAACATCTTCTAAATGGGTTAAGAACCTATCAGACCGAGACCTCACCAAACCAGAAAAGGATATACTAGCAAAAGGACTCAATTTCGCTGTTTCACCCACCCAGCTACCCACAGTGGACGTCATTACAGCCACGGAGGCATCCATATGGCGAAACAAGATTCCTCACAGTGAAGCAGAAGAAATCACGATGAAGGTTTCAGCAGCACTTACAAGTACAAAGATGCCACCGCCCAACCTCACACACCAGGAAAGGAAAGCACTTACATCTCTAAGCAGGGACGAAAACATCACCATACTACCAGCTGACAAAGGAAGATGCAGAGTAGTGCTAAACACAACTGAGTATCATTCCAAAATGAACACTCTACTCAGCGACACCAACACCTACGAAAAACGTAAGAGACCCAACTAGCAACTAGAAGAAAAGGATAGTGGACTGCATACTAGCCTGGAAAAAGGACAAAACCATTGATGAACGCACTTACTGGAGAATACACCCCGGCGACTCCATCCCATGCATATATGGTCTACCTAAGATCCACAAAGACGGTGCTCCTCTCAGACCCATCGTGAGCAGCATCAACTCCGTCACCTACAACATTGCCAAACTCCTGGCTACTATTCTAGGACCCCTGGTGGGACACAACCCTCATCACATCCACAACTCCACAGACTTCACCAATAAAATCGAGAATTTGAAAATGGACCCAGAAGAAGCTATGGTGTCTTGTGATGTCGCCTCCTTGTTCACCTGCATCCCCACAACAGAGGCCACGGATGCAGTCAGAACCAGACTACTACAGGACAACTCCTTGGACACCAGAACCAACCTCACAGTGGACCAGATCTGCACACTCCCGGAACTTTGCCTCACCACCACCTTTTTTCAAATACAACAGTGATTTCTATAGACAAAAACATGGCTGTGCTATGGGCTCGCCTGTGTCGCCTATTGTGGCCAATCTCTACATGGAGGAGGTAGAAAACCAAGCGTTGGTTTCTTTCAAAGGAACCACACCCAGCCACTGGTTTAGATATGTGGATGCAAAATTAATCAAAAGGAGGAACGGACAGAATAGTGAAACCAGCACAAATACAGGGAACCAAAGGAAACACATGGTGGTTCCATATTTATCGGAGAAACTAAGGAGAATCTCCAACAAACACAGCATCCCAGTTTATTTCAAGCCAGGAAACACCCTCAGACAGATACTGGTTCACCCTAAGGACAAAACTCCAAAAGAAGAACTGAACAATGTGGTCTATGCAGTACAATGCAGTGAGGAATGCCCGGACCTATACATTGGAGAAACCACACAACCGTTCCACAAACGCATGTACCAACACAGGAGATCGGCTACAACAGGACCACAGTCAGCCGTCTACATACACACAAAGTAGAAAGGACACTCCTTTAAGGACACTGATGTGCACATCTTGGACAGGGAGGATAGGTGGTTTGAGAGAGGAGTAAAGGAGGCCATCTACACTCATTTGGAAAGACCTACTCTGAACAGAGGAGGAGGCCTGTGTCATCGTTTGTCTGCCACATACCACTCTGCCTTGAGATCCCACCCCAGGAAATTCAACTGCTCATCCACCTCACAGCAGTTAACAGCCTCTGGACCCTGTGATCATGAGGACCCATTCAACCCCAGTCTTTCGCACATTGACACTAGTTGATGATGTTGGTCATCATGTGACCATTCACTGCCACAGGCATCAATGTGTTAATGCTCACTCATGTGACCCTTTGTCACATAACGAGGGGAGTGGTCCACATCCACAGTCCCACGCACATCCAGAGAGATTTAAATCCTGGCTTTTCCCCAACCAACCAGAACTGAAGAAGCCCTTCGGATGAAGGACGAAACGTCTTCAAACCCCAGAAGAAGTCCAGTTGCTTGACTAACTGATCATCGGGTACAGAAGGGTGGTCCGCATCTGGAAGCATGGAGACACCGCCGCTGGACGAGAAGAAGAATCTCCCCGCCGCCGCTCCTCCAGATCCTGACTCTACCGCCGCTGTTTCAGCGCTTCCGTGTGTGTGTGGTGGCTATCGTGTCCTTTTCAGGACGCGAGAACCACGGGCTTGAGCCCACATATAAAAGAGCAAAGTCCTTGAGGAGCACAAATTCCTGTACCGCAGCCCCGCTGCCGCAGGTCTATCACAGACCACATCGCTATAGCGCCCGCTTCACCCGAACCCGCTATCCAGGACACCCAGTCCTGAATGGGAGAGACTGACCCAGGTCCACGTCATCCCCAGGGGAAACCCAGCAGCCCAGCCGGGCATGTTGATCCAGGACCCCCGCACAAGCAACGCTGCAACGCCCGGAGACCAGGTGGACCCGATCCAACCGACGAACGGCACCCCACGTGGTCACGTTAGAGGCAAAAGTTGGACTCTAACATAACTAACGCAAAGTTTTTAGGGACCTTCACGTCAATATATGTATTTTCTTGAAATTACGTGTCTAAGCGTTTCTCCGTTGTGGTTTTACGACCCTTTGTTCTCACGGCCGGCTCCTGAGCCGACCACGCGACTCTCCACGCCGCATGTGACCCCCCCCCCCGGCGTACGTGCACGCGCTTACACGCACAAATACATACGTACACACACGCACACACACATACACACACACACTTATTGTCCATTTATTTAATCTGCATGTATGATTTTGTGTTAGTTAGTTAGGTACGAATGTATGTAGTCTTTTTCTAACTTATTAAAGTGTCATTGTTTGTACCTACTGAACTCTGTCGTTATTGATGCGTATGATTGTTACACTTTGCCAGTGCTCGAACCTCACCTCCTTTAGGATTTAGACTGATTTTTGATTGGTTTACCAGATTATTAGTCCCTGTTCGCAGGGTGGTGCCCCAAAATTCTTAAATAATAATAAAGCTAAATAATCTAAATATGTTTCACATGCCTGTTGTATGTATGTATGTATGTATGTAGAGCAAATGCTGTCTGGAAATGTATGTTACTGTTGGTGTGGAAACTGTGGGACACAGGGGAATTGACTGAAAGCCCTGATTGGGTGGCTGAGTGACTTGCAGGGGGCAGTTCTGTGTATATAGGGCTTCGGCGAAGGGAAGAGGCTCTTTTGCCAGCTGGCCCAGGAGGCATGACATCACTCTCGCCGCGACGAGGAGGAAGGACCCCGGCCGGAGAGTGGGAGGAAGGACCCCGGCTGGAGAGTTGGAGGAAGGCTTGCCTACACACCGTTAAAGGGAAGTGCCCGACCTCGTGTTTTCTGTGTCTGTGGGAGAGTTGGCGACTGGTCTGGTGGCGTGCTAAGCCTGCATTTCTCTCGGCAGCGCCGTGGATGGTGTGCGCGGAAGCGGCACCACACGCCAGCGTGGGAGGGACGACCTGCAGAGCGTCACTACGTCATAGAGGGGCCAATCTACACACCTGCACAGCGGGAGGGAGCCGCCGACCAGGTCTGATTTCTGCCCCTAATGTGGGTCGGTCAGGACACCCGCACCACTGGGGAAAGACGGGGGGGAGGTGGGCTATCCTTGATGTGGGTTGCTTATTCGTTCTGGTATATGGGTTGCTGTGAAATTAATTGTACTCCTCGTGGTGGCAGCGCATTGGGTTGATTCGGGCAGGACACCCGCACCACCCGCCGCGCTGGACCCCGTGAACTCTTTCCTCTGGGTGACCTGGTGGTTTCACGCCACAGAGTGACAGACTTTGCAGGACTGGGGAAAGATGGGGGGCTGGGGGTGGGCTATCCTTGATGTGGGTTACTTCTTTGTTCTGGTGTATGGGTTGCTGTGAAATTAATTGTACTCCTCGTGGTGGCAGCACATTGGGTTGATTCATGTGTGATGTGTGTCAGTTTGCTGTGTGCCACCTTAAACCGATATTTAGTTCACACCACCTGATTTTTCTTTCCCCTCTTCTTGTGCAGTTTATTTTCTTGTGGGTTAGTCCTGGAGTGTGGTATATCAAACGATTGTGGGTTAATGAGGGTGATGTGCCAGCTGTGTGTGTGTGTGACTTCCATTTGCGGACTTGTGTCGTTTGAGACAGGGGTAACCCCCATGGTGACTCGCTTGTGGACCAGTGCCTCGGTACGACTGAATGTGTCCAGAGGGGTTCGGGCCTGTGTAGTGTTGTGGCAGCTACGACAACATCAGCATTTTTTGTCACAGTAGCACAGATGTAGCACAGATGAACCAGCTGCTGAGGGATGGGTCCCACCCAGAGTGGCTAACCCAGGGCAGGACGGTCCTGATCCTGAAGGACCCTGAAAAGGGACCCATCCCATCCAACTATCGGCCAATAACGAGTCTCTGCACAACATGGAAGGCCCTGTCAGGCATCATCACGGCCAAAGTGAGTAAGCATGTGGCTCAATACATGAGCAGGGCTCCTCTGGTAGCAACAACAGAGGAGCCAAGCACCAGCTACTTGTTGACAGAGCAGTCGCACAAGACGGCAAGAACAGACAGACCAAGCTGTGCACCACCTGGATTGACTAAAAGTCAGCTTTCAACTCAATGCCCCACACATGGATACTGGAATGTCTGGCACCTTCATCCAGAATTCAGTCGGAATGTGGAAGACAACCCTAGAAGCCAACTCAAAGCCAATTGCCAAAGTCAACATCCCGTTAGTGTGACGAGTTTCAAGTTAGTGTAAGACGGAGATGCCATCACAATGGCAAGGAGCCCGGCTGGGAAGAAGTGCGAAGAGGTGAGGTTTACAGGTCGACTACTCGTGCTCCTATATTAAACTGCTGTATTACTTGCAAAAGGTAAATATGGTATGCATGTCAGGGTATGTGTGCTGTCAGTTATAGTGTGGAGACTGTAAGTATAATGCAGTTAGTGACGTGCTAGCTAGTGTGTTCTTGTATTCGTATTCGGATTTCAAGGCTGAATGTATGATAATTTGTATTTAGGGAACTTGTAATGACTTGTAATCTTAAGGCAACGAGCCAAACTCCAGTCTCATTGTGTCTAGTTTTGTTCATAACTACATGGACCTGGCTCACACAGAGTTTATAAGTTTCCTTTTTGTTCTTTGTTCACTTTCTAGTTAATCATTCACAAAACTAAGAAAAAGGTGACATTTAATGCTGCTTTCATAATTTATAAGGGTTGTTGGTCATATTTCTGTGTTCAATCAGTTATCTATCTATCTAACTTGTGCACTTCTTAAACACTCACACTGAACTGAAAAAAAACAACGCAGCATTTAATTGGTCACACCCTCTCCAACATGATTTCATAGGCATGTCACGTCACCAGATCATGGGACCAATGAAATCACTGCCTTTGCGATTATGAAATTGTTTTATCATATACTGTATTTTCAAAAACACAATTGTTCAGCCCTACTATCCATCCACCCCCCCCCCCCTCCCTCCCTCCATCCCTGAACCTGATCAACTCCATGAACCTGATCAACTCCATTTAGTGGCCATATGAGAGGCAAATGAAACTCCACACATGACTCAATAATTATGAATGACCTAGATCGGGCACAATATGTGACTGCAATAATAAAGTTTCATGTTTCAAAAAACATTTTGACAGTACCTACAGTATATTAACCATGCGGTTTCCAATACCCTGACGGGTGCAAAGGCTAAGACCTGCTCACAGCTGCTTGCAGCTTTGATATTAATATATAATGTCTTGTTTTTTACTTATTCTTTTCTGTCCAGGGACTACAAGTGGAAATTGTTGTGAAAAACTGCTATAACTTGGCTCAATACATTTTTTCTCATTTTACGAGATGAATGTTCTTATTTGCATTGTCCATGTTTTAAACAAACAAGCAAACAAACATACAACTTGGTGAGGTTGTCTCGTCTGGATTTTCTGTCCAGTGTAATTTTCTGTTTTATTTTATTCTGTTTTATTAGTTCTAACCCTCCTCTTTTTCCAGGACCAGCTTGCCCTTCCTCCTGTGTCCTCTGTTATCTGCAACTCCTTGCCCTGATTATGTCCCACCTGCCCCTGATTACTCCCTCTTGTATAAATAGTCTGCATCTTCCCTGGTCTTCTGCTGAAGTGTTCGCATTCCCTGCACACCGAAGCCATCTCCAAGACCAGCCCCAGCCCCAGCCTGCCTTGCTCCTTGATAAGAGTGTTTCTTTGTTCATAGATTTTGTAGCTTTGAGCTCACTTTCCTTAGTTAGCTTAGCCATTTAGATTCCACAGGAGTGCTTTTTGTTCAGGTTAGTTAGTGTATATAGGTTAAGGTAAAGTTAGAATTAGATTTAGTGTTTTCCTCCTTGGTGAGCTATCTTTTGTTTTTTATTTTATTAGAGTAATCCTTCCCATTTTTGTGAAACTTTTTAAGTTAGTCAGTTCCTCCCTTTTGGAGTGATTTTCTGTTCAGTCAGTTAGTGTAGTGAGATTGTGCTCCTCGGGAGACATGAAAATAAACCTTCATAGCCTGTTTTGCTTCTCTGTTTTGAGGCAGCTAAATAAAACCTGCAGACACTCAACTCTGCTTCTGAGTCCTCTTTTTCACCTGTGTGAAGTTGGCACCCCATATGTTGAAAATATGAATAAAAGCGCTTTGAATCGTTTGTGCATCGTTTGTGCACGTTTGTGCAGGCAAAATTAACATTTGTGCACAAACCGTTTTTAAGATATTTCACTTTTAATTTTTGGAAAGTAGGTCACTCAGCGATTAGCTTAATGCTAACATTGCATTGAAATACCCATTGACGAGCTAGCGCATTAGCATCGCTCCGTTTTTAAGGTCTTCTTACATCATTATGAACTGTTACTAAAACTTCAGCAGGTAAATTGAACACAAGAAGCTACCCACAGACATATGTACTCCAGGGTATAGTTGAGAAAATGAACCGGCCGAAAAAGACAGCAGCAACAACAACAGCAACAACAACAGCTTCACTATTAGCTCTCTGCCGTGATAAAAGGACACACAGCACAGCAGCGCCTCCTATCGCCTTGGTGCAGGGGCAGACGTGCACACGTGCAGCCATCTGTCCAAGGTAACTACATGCTAAATACTGTTATTTTAAATGCCTTGTATTTCTACATATTGATGACCGATTTAAAGTCAACAACTACAAATTCAATTCCTAAAAGTTTGAGACACTTGGTAAGATATATAATTGTAAATATCTTGTTGTAAATTAATGTAAATAACTACATGCTAAATACTGTTATTTTAAATGCCTTGTATTTCTACATATTGATGACTGATTTAAAGTCAACAACTACAAATTCAATTCCTAAAAGTTTGAGACACTTGGTAAGAGTTGTTGTTGTTGTTGCTGCTGTCTTTTTTGACCGGTTCATTTTCTCAGCTATACCCTGGAGTACATATGTCTGTGGGTAGCTTCTTGTGTTCAATTTACCTGCTGAAGTTTTAGTAACAGTTCATAATGATGTAAGAAGACCTTAAAAACGGAGCGATGCTAATGCGCTAGCTCGTCAATGGGTATTTCAATGCAATGTTAGCATGAAGCTAATCGCTGAGTGACCTACTTTCCAAAAATTAAAAGTGAAATATCTTAAAAACGGTTTGTGCACAAATGTTAATTTTGCCGGCACAAACGTGCACAAACGATGCACAAACGATTCCAACCATTTTTGAGTCATTTGGACATTAATGGGGGGCTGCGTGACCTAAGGTCACCAACCTCTTTAAAGTGAAATATCTTAAACACGGTTTGTGCACAAATGTTAATTTTGCCTGCACAAACGATGCACAAACGATTCAAAGCGCTTTTATTCATATTTTCAACATATGGGGTGCCAACTTCACACAGGTCTCGGGGGACACTGAATGTCCCGGAAGAATCGTCCCTGAATGTTTGTATTTCTGTGCATTTGTCTGTATCCTAAGTACGCAGATGTGCCGCTAAATACAGCGCGCAGATTCCGCCGCTCGGTGAGTGCGCCGATGAACCACTGTCTGTGTGTGTGAGACACAGGTCTCTATCGGCGACACAAACGCTCCTCCCGCCCTAGCGTCTGTGCTGTCTCACGCCGTGAGTTTGCACAGTGGAAACCGCCTTTGTACTCTGTCGGGGCTGTATTATAGAGGCGGGTGAAGCAGCGGAATTCCTTAACAAGTCTTTCGTCTGGAGGCTCTTCCTGGTTGTCAACCCGGACTCCGCCTACTGGTGTGGCGAATTCGACAGCGCGCATGCGCGACCAACGCACAATGCTTTTTATTGCCCCTTCGTCAGCCACGCCAACGGCTATATGCCGCCAGTTACAGTGACGTCACGCTGTCGTGGTCCCGCGCTTTGGCTTAAAGCCATACACCACATTTACCCCCCCACGCAATGAAATGCAGAACCGACCCGAAAAGTACAAAATCGTGCGAAAGCATATTAACATAAATCACATTCAAATCACGCAGAGCATCCTGCAGATAACAGCTTAGACTGCCTAGGCCTGTACATGAACCTGGCTAATGTAAACATTGGATAGGCACTAATATGTGTAACCTGACTGGATAAACTGGGTAGACTACCAGTTTACCCGCATAGCCTTGTGGCTTATTCTGCCACATGACAGGCTATGCGTTAGTTAAGTGCAATGCGGAACTTTTAGACATAGTCCTTGAGGTAAGGAGGTCTCCGGCGGATCCGAGCCGGGCGCGGCTCAGGATGCAGGGGTGCAGCCGGTGCATCCAGGTCTGGTGTGTGTGCTGCCGGGAAGTTCCAGTCCACATCCATGGGACCTGGATCAGCTGCAACCTCCTGGTCAGAAGCCGACGGTGGAGAGACTCGTCTGAGGCGGCTGGCATGCCACCGTGAGCCATCCGCCAGACGGAAAGTGGCCGGTCCCAGCTGCTCCATGATCTGCTGTGGTGCTGACCAGAACGAGAGCAGCTTGTGGGATCGACTGGGTCTGCGGATCCGGACCCAGTCTGACACTGTGAGTCCGGGGCATCTCACCCGACGCACCCTGTCAAAGTGCTGCTTCATGCGGTGTTGTTGTTCTGCTACTCTGTCGCTGGGTGATGATGAGGTGGCTGTTACTGCTGGGGTGTTTTGATGAGGAGGCCGAAGACGATCCAAAGGAAGTTGGAGTTCACGTCCCAGCATGAGGAGAGCTGGAGAGCAGCCGGTCGTAGCGTGAGGTGTTGCTCTGTAGTGCAGCAGGGTGTTCTGCAGTGCTGCTGGGAATGGGAGATTATCAGCCAGGTGCGCTCTCAGTCCATTCTTGAGGGTCTGGTTAAACCTCTCCACGCCACCGTTGGCTTGTGGGTGGTACAGGGCAGTCCTGACGTGTTTGATCCCCCTCCTCTCCGCGAAGGAGGCGAAATCCGCCGAGATGAACTGGGGGCCGTTGTCGGTGGTGATGGTGTCAGGCACACCCCAGCGGGCAAAGAGGGAGGAGAGGAAGTCAGTGACCACCTGTGTGGTTACAGACCCGACAGGACGCACCTCAGGCCATTTGGAGTGAAGGTCGTAGGCCACCAGGAGGAATCGTTGGTGCTGGGGAATGCCGTGAAGTTCCCCACAGATGTCCACCTGGATGTGGGACCATGGAGCAGCTGGCCACGGGAGGGGCTGTAAAGGTGGAGGCGGGGTCGGGCCCATCTTGCCGCTGGTGAGACAGGCTGTACAGTTTTTCACCATTGTCTCGATGTCCCTGTCGATGCCTGGCCACCAGACTAAGCCCCTGCAGCGCTGCTTGACCCTGACAACGCCCAGGTGCCCCTCGTGGACCATGGTCAGGATGCGTCCTCGCAGGGTGCTGGGAATCACTGCACACAGCCCCCTCGCCACGCAGTCATCGTTCCAGCAGGAAAGGTCGTGCCTGACCCGGTGGTAGGGCGCCAGCTCCTCCGGCACCTTGGCAGGCCATCCCTCCTGGATGAAGGTGCGGAGCTGAGAGAGGGTTGGGTCCTGTGCAGACGCCGTCCGGAGATCCTGCAGGGACACGGCAGCCTGGAGGGGTTCGTGCAGCATGAGGACCAGCTCCGACTCAGAGTGGTCGTTGATGATGTCGGGTGGGGGGGTAGGTGTGGCTCGGGAGAGCATGTCGGCCACGACATTGTCTCTGCCTGGTGTGAACACTGTGGTGAAGTTGTAGGCCTGTAATCTCTCTGACCACCGGTACAGGCGGAGCGGCTTGTGCCCTGATCCAAATGTGGCCAGGAGAGCTGTAAGGGCCTGGTGATCTGTCCGGAGCGTGAAGTGTCGTCCATACAGATACATATGCCACCGCTCGCATGCCCAGACACAGGACAGGGCCTCCCTCTCCCCCACAGAGTACTTCTGTTCAGTTGGGGTGAGTGACCTTGAAGCGAACGCCACAGGGCGTTCAGTCCCACCTTGGAGCTGGGACAGGACGGCGCCGATGGCAGTGTTGGAGGCATCGCAGGTCACGAACGTGGGGCTCTGCAGGTCAAAATGGGCAAGCACAGGAGGGGAGGTGAGCTGTGTCTTCAGTCGGCGGACTGCGGCAGAACACTCAGGCGTCCAGGACCAGGGCGTGTCCTGTTTGAGGAGGGCGCGCAGCGGGGCAGTGGTTTCAGAATAGTGGGGCAGGAAGCGCAGGTAGAACGCTGTCATCCCCAGGAACGATGATAGCTGAGCGGGACAGGAGGGCTCCGGCAGGCCCAGGACGGCGTCAAGGTTGGAGTGGAGCGGGCTCAGACCGTCAGCGGCCAGGCGGAAGCCCACGAACTCAACGACTGGTGTAGCGAAGATGCACTTTTCCCCGTTCAGCGTGAGGTTGTGGCGTGCCAGCACGTTGAGTACCTTGGCGAGGCGGTCATCGTGTATGTCGGACGTCGCTCCATGTACCACAATATCATCCAGGTACACGACCACACCTGGGATGCCAGCGAAGATGGTCATGATCTTCTGGAAACAGCTTGGGGCCGAGCTGAGACCGAATGGCATGCGGGTGTACCTGAAGACCCCTATGTGGGTCACGAAGGCAGTGAGGTTGCGGCTCTCGGGGTGGAGAGGAACTTGCAGATAGCCCTTCCGGAGGTCAAGCTTAGAGAATACTGTCGTGCCGTGAAACTTGGTTGAAAGCTCCTCCGTGGTGGGTAGTGGGTACTTATCAGGGATCACTACCTTGTTAACCTGCCTGAGGTCGACGCAGGGCCGTAAGCCGCCAGTTTTCTTATTTCGCCACGACCAGGTTGGAGATCCATGGGGACGCGTCCACCCGCTCGATGATGCCTGCGTCCAGGAGCTTGTGCAGCTCAGCAGTGACATCGTCACGCAGGGCGAGCGGCAGCTGCCGCAGGGGTTGGATGACTGGGGTCACAGCCGGATCAACAAGTGGCTGGTGGTTGAAGGCGGTGAGGCAACCCAGCCCGGCGAACAGAGACGGCCAGCGGTGCAGCCAGGGCGTAGTCACCGTCAGTATGGTGGCGCCCAGGTTGTCCGTGATGGAGAAACCCAGGGCGCAGAACAGGTCGAAACCGAGGAGGTTAGCGCCCTGGTGTGAGACCTGGAAGGTGAATGCTGGGAGAGTCTTAGAGCCGTAACGCACAGAGAAGGTGGCGGTGCCCACCATGCCAATCTTAGTGTGGCCATAGCCGTACAGATCTTCCGCGCCAGCCTTAACCGACAGCCGAGGGAAGAACCGGCGCACCGTGGACTCATTGAGGATAGATCTGGAGGCTGCAGTGTCGAGCAGCAGCAATAGGCTGACACCATCCAGTTGCACCATGCACCACTTGAATGGCCTGGTGCTGGAGCCCACTGAGTGGACCATCGTTGGGCTGGAAGCCGGTGTGTAGGGGCCGGGGCAGAGTGGCACACTCTGGAGAAATGGTTCAGCTTACCACAGCGTTGGCACCGCTGCCCCGTGGCCGGGCAGCCAGGTGCTCGTGTGGGTTGAGATGGTGATCTGCAGTTCCCACAATGCTGCCGTGACGTGGTGTCCCGGCGTCCCACGACGTTCACCTCGAGCTCGTCGGGAGGGGAAGAGGGCTCAGAGAGCGGGGTAGTCAGGGCTACTGTCTGTGCCAGCACAGCGGGGCGAGGGGAAGGCGGGTCCGAAGCCGCTATCTGTGACGATAACTGAGCAGCCGACTCAAGCTGGAACGCTAACTCCACTGCTCTCGACAGTGTCGTGTCGTCCGGGGACATAAACAACTTTTCCCGCAGCCGGGGGTTGGTCGTGTGCTCTGCCAGCTGATCCCTGATCATCTCCTCTTCCAAAGTCCCAAATTTACACAGGCTGGCCAGGCACCGGAGGTCGGCAACGTAATGGTGGGCTGACTCACCCGGCCGCTGTTTGCGTTGGCGGAAGACGATGCGGCGTACTGTGACGCTCTGTGGAGCAGCAAAGTGTCCAGACAGCAAGGCCACACAGTCGTCAAACTTCGGTGCGGGTCCCAGAGTTCCGAAAATCCGCTGTCCCTCGCTGCCCAGGCTGTGTATTAGCATAGCCCTCAGCCTAGCATCGCTAGCATCGTCTAACCTGACGGCCACAATAAAAGTCCTCAACGACTCGTACCAGCGGGGCCATGGTACCGGCGGTTCGCCGGGCAGAGAAAGAAAGGGAGGCAGGGGTGCAAGCGGGAGCTCCATCCTCGTCGCCAATGTTATATCCAATAACACACGGACAATCTCGTGTGTTCACAATGCTTTCTATTGCCTCTTCGGCCGCCACGCCAATGGCTATATGCCGCCAGTTACAGTGACGTCACGCTGTCGTGGTCCCGCGCTTTGGCTTAAAGCCATACACCACAGTTGTGACCATGAACGTCAGGATCCAGATCAGATCAGATCCAAATCAGCAGTGAAGCTGCTGTGTGTTGGACCGAAATGTCTGAACTGAGGTCAGTTCATGGACTTTGCTCTTGTCCAGTGTTTAACTAACGCATTAAAATCCATGAACACATTGTGATCTTATCCTGCACTCAGCTGAAGTAGAATGCATCCCGAGCTGTATGAAATGTAAGCCCTCATTCATCCCAAACATTGGGGACTCTTCAACACCAGTCTGACATCAGTATAATCTCTCTGTTCGGCATCCTCGATTTTCTTGAAGAGTTGTGCTGTTCATGTTAGGTGTCGTCTATGATGCCCCCATGTCCATAGACACATTTTATTTAGATTTTGCTTATTTTTATACACTATTCATCAATACAATATTGAACTGCACTGTGCATGAATGATCCCATGCAAACAACCCGGTCTAGCCTTTTGGCTGTTTTTAAATACTGTATTTTACAATATTTTCATTCATCAAATTCCCTAGCTCAGTTCTGAGTTGAAATGTGTGGCGTTACAATATGAGTCTGTGATCACAGCCACAGGATTAATTCATTATTTAATACAAATTATTTGATTACACATAGTACACATAGCAAGAATCAGGTTGCACGTTATTTTTAGTCAAGACCAGTGCATCTTTTTAAGGATAGCAATAAGTGTGTAATAACAAGCGTTGTGTGATTGTTGTAAAACAATGATATATTTCAACACACATCTTTAAATGATTTGTGTGGTGTGGGTAGTTTGCATAATCTTTAATGAGATCAGAGTCTAGATCAATAGAACAATATTAATTCCTCTGACTGTCGAGAAATGTCATTGCATGTCTCAGAAAATATGTACTTTCTTTTTTTACTCCCCTGAAGAAAGAAGGAACGTGTCACCTTTCGAGTGTTTTGGTTTCACTCTTCTCTGTGTCTAATGCAAAGTTTTGTAAATGAACACACTTGAATTCGTGGCAATTTTTTATTTGTCATTTGGATTCATTCATTTGACAATAAATAGATTTCTTGTCCCCCTGTTCCACATGCGGGACCTTAGCAGCAGCTATGTGCAGAATGCACCCGAGCAGCTTCTCCTGGAGAAACATCTCCATTGTCTGGCTTCAGCTCCTCTTCCTGCAGATGAGATTGATGAGATTTATACATCATGTGATTGATTGGAAGTCATATTTACTTTTCAAAACTTTGATCTGAGAGCTTGCCTTTAGTCAAACAGATATAGTAATTAAACCACAGTTAGTAGCGGTGACTTACCAGAGGACACTGAGGCCCGTTCATAAGCCTACTTCCACATCTGGGTCCTGTGAGGCCACAGAGACTCCAGCTGTGTGATGTGATGTTTACATCTGAAGCAGGCTGAGCAGCAATAATAATTAATAAAACCAATAAAATACCAAGAAAAAGACAGATTGTGGACCGTGTGATGTGATGTCAGATCCATCATCTGACTTCAGCTCCTCTACCTGCAGTCGATGAGATTCATGCATCGTGGTATTAAAACTTTGATTTCAGAGCTACATTTTGTCAAATAGGGTTAGTAATAAACCACATTTAGTCGAGGTGACTTACCAGAGGACAGTTAGCAGCAATAATAATCAATAATACCAATAAAATACCAAGAAGAAGACAGATTGTGGACCGTGTGATGTCATGTCAGATCCATTATCTGACTTCAGCTCCTCTACCTGCAGTCGATGAGATTCATGCATCGTGGTATTAAAACTTTGATTTCAGAGCTACATTTCGTCAAACAGGGTTAGTAATAAACCACATTTAGTAGAGATGACTTACCAGAGGACAGTTAGCAGCAATAATAATCAATAATGCCAATAAAATACCAAGAAAAAGATTTTGGACTGTGTGATGTGATGTCTACATCTGAAGCAGGCTCTTCTGATGGAACAGGTCCATCATCAGGCTTCAGCTCCTCAACCTGCAGTAGATGAGATTCATGCATCACGGTATTAATTAGAATTCATATTTACTTTCCCAAACTTTGATTTTACACTTTACATTTAGTCAAACCGGGTTAGTTATAAACCACATTTAGTAGAGGTGACTTACCTGAGGACACTGAGGCCCATTCATAAGCCTACTTCCACATCTGGGTCCTGTGAGACCTTAACGACTCCAGCTGTGTGATGTGATGTCTACATCTGAAGCAGGCTCTTCTGATGGAACAGGTCCATCATCAGGCTTCAGCTCCTCCACCTGCAGTCGACAAGATTCATGCATCATGGTGTTAATTAGAATTCATATTTACTTTCCAAAACTTTGATTTCAGAGCTTGCATTTAGTCAAACAGGTTTAGTAGTAAACTACATTTAGTAGAGGTGACTTACCAGAGGACACTGATGCCCACTCATAAGCCTACTTCCACATCTGGGTCCTGTGAGACCTCAACGACTCCAGCTGTGTGATGCGATGTCTACATCTGAAGCAGGCTCTTCTGATGGAACAGGTCCATCATCTGGCTTCAGCTCCTCCACCTGCAATCAACAAGATTCATGCATCATGGTGTTAATTAGAAATCATATTTACTTTCCAAAACTTTGATTTTACACTTAACATTTAGTCAAACAGGGTTAGTAATAAAACACATTTAGCAGAGGCAACTTACGAGAGGACACTGAGGCCCGTTGCGAAGCCTGCTTCCACATCCAAATCCTGTGAGACCTCAACGACTCCAGCTGTGTGATGTGATCTTTACATCTGAAACAGGCTTTTCTGATGGAACAGGTCCATCGTCAGGCTTCAGCTCCTCTACCTGAAGTAGATGAGATTCATGCATCGTTGTATTGATTAGACGTCACTTCTTTTGGACACACTTTGCATCTAGTCAAACAGATTTAATGATAAACCACATTTAGTGGAGGAGACTTACCAGAGGACACTGAGACCCGTTCACAAGCCTGCTTCCACATCTGGGTCCTGTGAGGCCTGAGCAGCAGTAACAATGAAAAATACAAACAACACCAATAACAAGGAGATGCCAAGAAAGCAAGAAAGAAAGAAAGCAAGAAAATGCATGTTTTTGTGTGGGAGGAAACCCCCCCACACACAAACGTGGAGAACATGCAAACTCCACAAAGCTCCCTGGGAGCTTTACGGGATGAGGGCCATCAGCGCGAAGACGGCGAGGCCCCCCACGATGATGGCTGCGATCTTGAGCGCCTCCCTCCACCACGAGCTGGACTGTGTGCTGCTGGAAACACACTCCCGGACGTGCGACCGCAGGACCTCGGCGATGGTCCGGTCCACGGCCGAATGCTGGAGCCGCGCGAGCCTCTCCAGCGTCTGCCTCCCTCCGAACCGCTCCTGGAGCTCCTCCAGGACGGCTCTGCAGACCTTCTTGGCCTTGCGGAGGTTGGGGCAGCGCCCCTGGACGTCGAGCCCCTGCAGGGTCCAGGCCGTCAGCCTCCTGGCGTGGCCGGTCCAGTTCTCCACGCTGCGGCCCTGCACGGCGTGACACTTCGTCAGAAGTCTCACGGCGAGGGTGGAGACGAAGAACTCAAGCTTCTTGACGTCCTCCTCGGGCTCAGGGGCAGGGGGCACGGGATCTTGATCCGTGGGAGGAGCGGGTGTTTCCACGGCCCAGTCCAAGGACGTTACGCTCGTGATTTCCATCTCTGGGGTGTTACTTACAGTGACCATAGTGGCTGCTGCGTTCGTCGAGAAGGAATGAAGCCCTGAGGCACAGGTGCCCCTTACATACAGCTGCTAGCGTGTCATCTTCTAGAACATGACACGAGATTCCATTCTCCCTTCTAAAATCCGTGATGTCACACACATACACACGCGCGCGCGCACGCGCTATCGCTCACGCACACACATGCACGCACCAACATTCCGTCCACGCAGAAAGGCTGAGTTGCGATGATTTGAATGAATTGCTCAGTCATGCTGTTTGTTTTAAAGCAAAACCACCTTCCACACATACTGTACACACACTAACACATGATGGACTTCATGATGTGCAATACATTAGTTAAGTGAGCAAAGGTTTCTTCAGTATTGGGACTTCACTTTGGTGAAGGTTTAGACTGCAGACAGGGTTTTATTGATCGCTTTGGGATGACTTTACGGATTTACGTTTCCAGCAGCATATAAAAGATGATATAAAAGAGAGCAAACAATAAACATTCATGTTAATAATACACAGTAAAATGTAATAAACTGTAGATAAACAGTATAATAAATAATACATATAACAAACTGTAAATAAATAGTATGTTGATAAACAGTGAAATATAACAGACTGTAAATGAACTGTAAAATAATAATGAATGAAAAAAAACAGTAAACTCTAAATGAACAGGATGCTCTTGAATTCAATGAATTGCACTGTGGTGATGGTGGTGAGGTTACGTGTGTGCTATGTCGCATCGCACACAGAGCACATATAGTTGATTCGTTGTGAATTTCAAAACTTTGAACTTTAACAGCCCCGTCAGGACTATTGACCTGTTTTTGCATCTGAGGGGGTCTGGCATGGGACCGGACATGATCAGTAGCACAAGGACACAAGCCCCTACACTCGTGTTAGAGATGATCAGGACAGTCGTACACATTATAAACCTGAGCTCAACGGATTGGACTGGATTTTTGGACATGGGTTTTTATCTTCATTCATTCACTATTCAGGTGGAAGAGCGGCTGGTTGTCAGAGATCAGCTGTGCTTCTCTGGCCTCAGCTCTGGGGTCCACCCTCTCCCATCTGACAGAGGGAGGGGTTTCACCTCTTCAAACATGAGCGACTGAGACTCACAGCATCATTGCAGCAAGCAGTGAGGAGCTCTGACTCTCTCCGCTCTGTACACTGCAGTACTGAAAGCTGCCTGATGGAGACTCTGGAAACTCTCAGCTATACCCTGGAGTACATATGTCTGTGGGTAGCTTCTTGTGTTCAATTTACCTGCTGAAGTTTTAGTAACAGTTCATAATGATGTAAGAAGACCTTAAAAACGGGGCGATGCTAATGCGCTAGCTCGTCAATGGGTATTTCAATGCAATGTTAGCATTAAGCTAATCGCTGAGTGACCTACTTTCCAAAAATTAAAAGTGAAATATCTTCAACACGGTTTGAGCACAAATGTTAATTTTGCCTGCACAAACGTGCACAAACGATTCAAAGCGCTTTTATTCATATTTTCAACATATGGGGTGCCAACTTCACACAGGTCTCTTTTTCACCTGAGCCTGAGAGAGAGAAATCATTTTCTACGTTAAATCTTAATCTACTTGTTAAGAGGCCTTCTCAGTTCCACCCTGTTATATTGTTTTCCCCCTTGGAGTGAATTTTTGTTCGTCTGTAGTACCTAGTATAGCTTAGACTTTTTTACCCTCCTTAGGAGTCTCATTTAGTTTCCTTAGTCATAGCCACGTGTCTTCCATTTGAGGAGACACGCTTCGTTAATTTCATAACCCGTTTTTTTATCCCCTTGCCAAGAAGTAGGAAGGTTTCAAGAAAGTAAGCTATCTAACACCTCTGCATCTAAGTCATGTCCTGAGTTCCTGCCTGACAACTGAGGATAGTATGGAATTGAGTTTGCTTTTAAAAATATCCACACTCCAAGGTGGTCTCAGGGCACAAGGAAGGCTATTCCAAAGACCATAATAATAAAAAGCGGCTTTGCTCTGTTTTAGTTTGAACTTTAACAATCAACTAGAAAATTCCCACACAATTCCATGCTGTCAGGCTGCTGCACATTATTAGGTTAATATTTTTTTACTTAATTCAAGCACATTATGATATCCATGTCCAGTGTATTTCCTGCCTCTTGCTCTGTGAGCACTGGGATAGGCTCCAGCAGAACCATATGACAGTGTGGGTTTGAATATGTGATATATATTGCATAAAGTCTATCAGCTTTCATCTTTAATTTTTGTGATTTCTCACTCGTGATTAGTTGAACTTCATGTTACATTCATGCCTGCACGTTAAACCCTGCTCTGGTGTTCCTGTCCACTGTCCTCCACGCCTCCTTTCCCATGCCAGCTTTGGAGAAGCATCCCGTCCTTCATCTGTGACTCCTCCCATCCACCCAGCCCTCTGCACGCTGACCAGCCTGCCGTCCTCGACTCCGTCCTGCACTCCAGTCCTCCAGGTTTCGTCTCATTTGCTGTCCTCGGTAAAGTCCTGTCCTTCAGCCCCAGAGTGCCTCTGGTCTCAGTCAATGAGGTCGCACAGTCAGATGTGGCTGGGAGCTAAACCCAGTGTCGCGGCAAGTGTGCCAACTGAACAGTTTTAAGTCTTGCTTGTGATCTCTACAACTCTCTCTCTCCCTCAAATACCTAAAAAAAAAAGAGAAATCCCCCTTTTAAAAGGCCTCAGTAATTAGCAGCTGTGCAATTCTTGTTAATCAGCTCAAAGATTTGTTTTGGCATGCTTGATGCTAGGGTTTCCAGGAGGGAATGTTGTGGGAATGTTTCTCCAAGTGGTAAAGATGGCTTCATGGAGACCTATACTTTTGATCAGCTGATGAACAGCCTATATTAGTTTAGTGGTTGTTTGCAATACTCTTTTTTTTTGTCTTATTCCAGCTTCTTTTTGCATTTTGAAGCTTTACTTATAATCTTAAGATCCAACAGTGCAATTTTTCAATGAGTCAGATCTGATCTCAGATTTTGTGCACACATTTTCTTCTCAAGATAAATGCCTGTTCAACTGTCTGAACATGCCAATAAGTAGCTAACTAATGTAATCAAATAAACTACATATAAAGATCACATGGCTTTTTGGTAGCGTCTGTTCATTTAATCAGTCATCAATTATTAATTCAGTAGGCCTTGTGAAAACAGGAATGACAGAAGTTACATGTATTTGGTGTATGGGCAGAGCAAAGCGGAGCTGATCAGCCTGCACTGCAGCTTGAAGACCCACAGGCGGCGTGAAGTGAGTGATCGGTGCAACTACAAGTGATTTTGTCGCTTTCAGTTTGAGCGCAGCATGAGGAGGGAGAGGCTTCGGAGGCAGACCAAACCCCCTCAGCTTTCTCTGATACATACGTACACACACATGCATAGTGAGAATGAATCAAAGGAGAAGATGAATTATGTAGAATACACCAATGCAATTATAGTAGGATCTATTCGTATTCCAGGTGTGAGACTGGCATATTATTCGTCTGTTAACTAATGCATTCACGCAGTCAGCTACCTTTTGCCAGCAGTCCTCACTGCATTTGGCAGCAGCTACTTGCTTTTTTGACTAGATTAAATGTTAAATTCCACATATTTTTGCAGGATTATCGTTTGCTCCTTGTTCATAATACATTATGTATGTATCATAATACATACATAATACATCCTGATTGGACATGCGCTTTTATGAGCATGTGCACATAGTCTAGGTTGACTAATCAAGTTGATAACCTGCTTCATGATACCATTTAGTCATATGTTGGGTATAGTGAAGCCTACTAACTTAAAATCCTGGAGAATCCTGGATATGTTGATTGTGGAAAAAGTCTTGATCTCTTTGGGAAAGTCAAAAGCAAGACTGGAACAGATATCAAGTGTTTGTTCTCATCAGAGAAGGAAAAGTACTAACTTTGACCACATCCACTGGATCAAAGGATTGCTTCCCTGAGGAAGCGTTGACAGTGTATTTTATCCTGACTCCCAGGAACCCACCCTGAATTGGGAAAACCATTTGGGCTAAATAAAACAGATATTCAGGAAATGAGGAAGAATTGGTGTCCTGAGAGCAGGACAATGGGCACAACAAAAGAGGTGTTAAGGAGCAGGGAAAGATCTAACAGTTAGGTTCCTGACAATTTGATGATTGCAGCTCACACAGTTCAGCCTTCAAGCAAAAAATATTGAGATCGGTCAGTCTGCATTCCAGATACCTGTAAATTTCCACCAGAGGTTGAACCTGCTTTATGCTATGGGCCGTTCATCCTCTGATGGACTGTTGACCTGTCCAGTGTGTATTCCTTGTCTTTGGCCTACAGTATGCATGCTGCTTTAGGAGACCCCCACTGACAAAAGCATTTTTGACAAAGTAAATACAACACATGCTATTAATCTTTGTCACAATCCCTCCACTGTTTTTCATTACAAAAGATCTTAACTACCGTACATACTACTTCAATTTGAACATTTTTTTCCAAAGCAACCCCAAGTTCAAGAAATTTGGATGAAACAAAGTGTTGTTTTAAATTTAGACACTGTTGAGATGTGGAGGTGAGGAGTTTTCTTTTTACATCCCTGTTCTTTGTCTCTGCAAAGAAGCAGGCACTGTGTTCATTCTTGGCGTGCCTTGCCCTGTGTCCGTTGTATTGGTATAAATGGGTAGAGTGCGAATGTCTAGAAACAAATGGACTCCTACATTGGTTGTGACAGTTGGATGGGATTTGACGGACAGGAACTAATTTTTCCATCATAAGCGAATAAAAACAACGGAAGAAGAGTGAATGAGTGGCTTATTACCGGCAGGTGTTGAGCAAACCATATATATGCAAATATCAGTTAGCCTCTTTCTGTTTCATCATGGCAAATCTGCTGCTGTTCTTATTTATCTGTCAGGGTGTTTCCACTTTTCTTACACCTTTTACGGTAGCACATCAGGAATGTACCTTGTGGACCCAAATACAACACAGGAGACTCGGCTTTTCCTGACTTGGACTCAGTTTGAAAGTGAGTGTCAGGAGCGGGGAAAATGAAGCGTCGGGAGCGGCATGTGGGAAGTTGGATATTTTGAACTTTTCAGGCGACATCGCACCACGACATCCAATCAGATATGAGCTTATCCTAACATCACTTCGCTGACGTGAGCAGGGGGACTTGTGTGGAAATATGGAGGAGAAACGCATCGCTGCGTGTGGACACCAGGTCCTGTATGACACCACCGTAGTGTTTTATCGGTACCAAAACAAAGAAGAAGAGGCTTGGGCCGAAGTCAGTAAGGAGGCTGGGTTGGTGGTGGACGTGGCTGGTGAGCGGGTGGCTCCTGCAGCCTCTGGATCAGGAGCTCTTCGAGGAGTTTCTCTTTCTCCCCTCCATCTACCCTCCCTGTCTTCCTCCTGCCTCCCTGAGCACCTGTATGAAATCAGAATCACAATATTCAGTTGATGATATATTCTATAATTTGCCCAGGCCCTGCAAATAAACACAAAAACATCTTTTGTACAGTACATACGACTGGTTGAAGCAGCAACAGGAGCAGGAGCCTGTGTCTGTCTTCACTTAGCCAACTATCATAAGCTGGCAGGAGGGAGGATGAATCATTTTCCAGGATCACTTTCAGGACATTTGACTCTTTTTTTTTTTTCTTTCTCATTTTCCATGTTTTCCATTACTGGAAAATTAATCAATCATTTCCCAGGTTTTTAAGGATGTGTGGGAACCCTTCTTTAATTGATAACAAAAAGGACTGCTATGCTCGTGCAAACCATTGCCTCCAAGAGAGCCATTCCAAGAGAAATAGAGTCAGTAAGTTAATAAGACATGCCACAGATGGTCTCAGAACTTACTAGGTAACCCAACCTCATTGCTGACTCCGGCATCCTCTTCCTTGTTCCGGTCCAGATGAAGCACCGGAGCGGTGTCGTACAGGACCGGGTGTCCACACACGGTGATGATAAGTTTCCCTTCCATATTTTCACACAAGCCACTCCTGACCCTTCATCCGCGTCACTCGCGTCATTTGCGCCGCGCCAGACGCTGGATTCACATATGTGTTGTGCCAGACGCGCCAGGATACATACATTTCCAGGACAACTTAAAGAATTTCCAAGACAGCTGATCTTTTTTCTCATTTTCCATACGTTTTCCATGAGTGGAACATTGGTCAATCATTTTCCAGGGTTTCTAGGACACGTGGGAACCCTGCACATGCACCTATGCAGACAGTTACATTAGCAGTATCAGAATACTCATATTTTTATACGTTGATTTTGCATTAGTTGACAAGTTATGAAGCAGCAACTCCCCTCTCACCCACTCAGCAGCTGAGATGGAGCCCAGGCGGTAGATCCCACAACCAATCCGAGTTAGGAGGTACCGCTGGAACTGTCGTCATCCAGGCTGAGCTCCTGGAGAAGACTGAGATATTCAGTGTGAATTCAGTGCACCACCTGGACGTCAAAAGCCCAGACACGATGCTGGGTGTTTTTCCGGCATTTCTGGGAGTTGTACAATACATACAGTGTGCAATGCTTGTTGTTTTCGCCATGATCGATGTAGAATGAGATTGGAAGGAGCGTTCAAGCGTCCAAAGCGCCAATCGCGAATGACGCGACTCAAATTTTTTCAGCGATTTTTCACGTCTGTAGTAGAAAGCGGAACAGAAAACAAGGCCGTTGCCTGATTGGCAAAAAGCTAAGATTGCCAACAAAAAACAAGGCAAAAGCCCGAAACGCAAAACAAAGAATAACAAGACCCGACAACAAGGCCAAGACCCAAAATGCTAACTGCACATACTGAAAACGAATTGGAAAACAAGAACGCTAAGAGACAAGAGCAAAGGAAACGGTGCAATCCCAAACTGTGGCTGAACCAAAAACATTCCGAAATAAAAGCGACACGAGTTATTAAGCCAATTTCCTCTGTGAACGAAACCTGGTCGGGTGTTGAAGAAAGCTCAAGCCGTCCGCTCCCCCCTTAAGTCACAAACAAAGTTTGATTCATTGACTCCGAGCATGTTTCGTAGAGTTCGTGGAGCAGGTCTCGTGGAGAATTTCGATCGAGGGCGAATAACCCAGTTTTTTGAACCATGGCTTGTCCCTCTACTCCGTTTAGATGTTTTTTCTTTTCCTGACAGTTTCATTTTCGAAATATATTCGCAACGTCGCCCTCCGTGGAGGTGCACTTTCATCCGAGCAAGTGCTTTGTGTTGCGCTCCATTTTTTTTTGCAAACGGCAGTTTTCTTCATAACGTCGGAGATGCTTAAAACATCAGCAAGGCGACTGCATGCTGTGCAGTGAGAGTATGCCTCGCCTTAAAAAAAATCATTGACCTAGTTTTGTTCAGCTCCCTGGACTCAAGCCCCTGAGAGTGATCGAGGAGTTCCACAGGATTGCAGGTAAATGCAATAGAAACCAGTTAAATTGTATGAATATAAATCGTATTGTATTAACAGTACGGGGGCATGATGCTGTAACCTCAGATTGGGATTACTAATTTGCATTTCTTTTAGGATTTCCCCGTGTGATAGGCTGCATTGATGTGACTCACATTCCCATCATTGCTCCGTCGGCAATGATGGGAGCCGACTTTGGGAATAGGAAGTCTATTCACAGTATTAATGTACAGGTAAGTTTGGTATCGTTTCAGAATGCCTCAGAAAGGTTACATCACACAAAAATTCGTGCCAAGTCGTACCAAGAATATCTGTTTATTTTGTAGTCATAATGTCTCATTTTTAATCAAAACAAATGTCAGAGCTGGGTCCATGCATGACTCGCGCATATATCCTAAGTCTAACATAAGCAATTTAATGGAACATAGTAAGCAGCCTCAAGTCGCGCACAATACAATCTACCTATTTCCCTCCTTTAATGCACTCAAATGCATCCTCTATATGTTACAGGACACTTTGATGGCTTCTTGCTGGGGGACAGGGGCTACCCGTGCCAGCAGGGGTTATTGACCCCTTACCCTGACCCTGGCCCACGGCAGAGTTTCAACCAGGCCCATTGCAGGACAAGAGCCCGTGTGGAGATGACGATAGGCCTGCTGAAAGCCCGTTTCCAGTGTCCGTGTCAACTCAGGGCAACCCCTGAGAGGGCCTGCAATATTATTGGGGCATGTGTTGTTCTCCATAACACTGCTACAATTAGAGGAGAGCCACACCCTGCCGTGCAGGTGGAAGACCCAGATGGTGACCCCATCCACCCTGCAGACATCCAGGATGGGAGAACAGTCAGGGACATCATCTACCAAAATCACTTTTGAGTTTAGTTTATCACCATCACCACCATCTTCATCAACATCACATCTACTGTTCTTTTAATTACCCTTATTGTTGTTTCTTCTATCTATCTATCTATCTATCTATCTATCTATCTATCTATCTATCTATCTATCTATCTATCTATCTATCTATCTATCTATCTATCTATCTATCTATCTATCTATCTATCTATCTATCTATCTATCTATCTATCTATCTATCTATCTATCTATCTATCTATCTATCTATCTATCTATCTATCTATCTATCTATCTATCTATCTATCTTTAGTTGTTCTTTTCTTTTGGCTCGTTGCCATGGTGAATCGCTCTATCGGGGCTCCATTGAGGATGGCTTTTCATAGTCGTGGTGCACGCACTTAGCTCAAGCTTAACATAGTTGAACTTGATTGAACTAATGACAATGTCTTGTACATCTGCACACAGCAGTTTTGCAAAACTGTTGCTTGGATATCGGACATGAGCAGCCCATTTCAAGTCCTGCCACAATACAATTGTCCCCCAGGATTTCAGTGTATTTTGCAGCATTCATTCTGCCCTCTACCTTTACAAGCCTCCCAGGGCCTGCCGCTGTGAAAAATCCCCACAACATGATGCTGTCACCATGCTTCACAGTGAGTATGGTGTGTTTTTGGTAATGTGCAGTATTTGGTTTGCGACAAATAATGTCTTGTTCAATGGCCAGTGAGCTCAATTTTGGTCTCATCAGACCAAAGAATCTCCTTCCACTTGACCGTGGAGTGCTCCACATGCCTTTTGGTGAACTCATGTGGTGAACTCATGTGGTGAACTCTAGTTGAGTTGAGTTTAGTATGACTTTCTTCAACAGTGGCTTTCTCAGTGTCGCTCTCCCATGAAGCTTTCACCTGGGCGGCAGTTGCAATATGCAGAGTCTCTCCCATATCAGCAGCTGAAGCTTGTAACTCTTTCAGAGTAGTAGGGTTCTTGGTGTCTTCCCTAACGAGTCTCTTACTTGAATACTGATCGACCAGTGTCTGGACCCTTCAGACACAGGTGTTTTATACCTCAATCCCTTGAGACACACCCACACCACTCAAGTGATCATTTCAGTAATTATGAGACTTATGAAAACAATGATTTTTCTTTATATATCTTTGTTTCACTGACATTACTTCTTGAAATCTTTACTACTTGAAATCTGTTTTCACTTTGACATTAAAAAGTTTTTTATAGTTAATTTATTGACCATGATTGATTTATGACGAAAGTAATAAACGGGTAAAACATCCAAGGGGTTGAATACTTATGATGGGCACTGTATCGCCACAGCCGACTCGTGTGATACCACTCCCGTGATACCACCCCATAGATATGGGCTAGTGAGCCCCTAGTGGGCGGAGCAGTCTGTGATCGTCCAGTTCTATGGATGCTGCGATTGCAGTCGCTGAGGTATTTACTCATCAAACTCTTATCCAATGCATGCATTTTTTTTCTGATCAGATCAGCTGGAAACCCGAAGTTATCGTGATAGCAGCCATGTCTAAAGTGAGATCAATATCTAATTTTAATTCCCCCACAAATTCAAAGATGATACTTTCTCTTTGTTGGACAAGTTTTCTGGTTTCTACGGTTGCTATGTCGATTACCAGAGATGACGTTGCTCACATGCATCTGTGTTTTGTCTCCAAAACAGAGGTAGGAATCAATGAATCAATGAATTCGTATATTTATAATTCATGTATTCTCTCATGAAATAGAACACATTTAGAACACTTTAACGGCGGAATAGAGAAATTATTTCTTTACCCGTTGCCTGCTCCTGGGCAGCAGCAGTGGCTCTGTGCACATGGTGCATTGCAGACAGCAGACATGTTTTACAGCAGTTGGCTGTGTGAAGTAGTTTTTTATACTTAATGTTCCTTCCTTCACATCTAACCATTGGTATGTTAAGTGCTTGCCTTTTAGTTTGGCTCCCCTGTGTACACCCACAACCAGCTGATTGCATTGACCCTGCCCTATCTGCTTCCACAGCAAGTGGACAGAGATGCTGAGCGAGGCTGAGAGGTGTGACGATGCAGCTGTGAACAGATCATCACTCCCCCCTATTATGTCTGCCATTACGCACGTGAGACGCCAATCTCCCCATACATTTGAAAGCTTCTGGTGAATTTGGGGTGTACCATCAACTGGAAGATTTGCCTCCTTTCTGAACCGGATCACAGTGCTGGTTGCAAAGTTCTGTCTTTCCTTCAGTGGTTGCAAAAGAAAAACTCAGGAAGAACTTGAGGAAGCCGGCTTGACGATTAGTTTGTTTAATTAGAAAAATTGGTCCAAGCGGTCGTGCAAAACAAACAACTGGAGAATTTCACGGGAGAAATCATGGACAACAATCAGAGAGTGGTACCCGGGATCATGTAACACAATATCTAGGAGAATTCTGAGGGAGTGTTGGTGGTCAAGATCTTTATGTCTGCTTCAAGGGGATTGGATTTCAGAGAAGAATCAATGGAAAGTGTGGGCAGGGGGAAAGGTTGGGTCTACTGTGAACATGATTTAATCATGTGGGAAAAGGTAAATGTAGGTGTTGAGGTTATGATCAAGGTGGTCCTGTTGTCTATAGATGTCATTATGTGGATTTAATCATGTAGGAAAATGGTGTGTGCGGCTATTGAGGTTATGATCGAAGTGGTCCTGTTGGTATCTAATTTAATCATGGAGGAAGAGGTGTGAGTGTTTATGATCAAGGTGTTTTGGTGAATGGGTGTGGGGGAGTTTGGGAGGAAGACTACTGTTCTATGTGATGTTGAAAACCACTGAAATCTAACACATTCAAACTTTCATTCAAGCATCTGCGCTTCTCCTGAGTTCCTTGCACTACTGCTGCTGTATGTAATGCTCCAACTTTTTATGTCGTGCATGATGTTTACTGTTTTGGACCATGGGTGCACAAATGCCAACTCGCTAACACACATTTTCACACATTACATATGCATGCTCACACACACACGCAGACACAGAAACAGCAATTCATTCATATAATTCATTTATTGTTCTTTAACTTCTGGGTTTAATTCAAACTCCTCTACTTCCGCCTTGCTCGACAGCAGACGCTTTTTGCTTCGCTCCCTGCTTTGCCTGCTTTGTTCACCGCTATCTTTTCCCTTTTATGGAATCCTGACACCTATATATCATCTGGAGCTGGAGGATAAAGCTGCCCATTTTTCAAAGGTTTTTACAGCTTTTTCACAACTGCACGAGCGCGGCTCAACATCAGCTAAAGCCTACAGTACAGTCGGTAGATACAGTATAGCTGAAGCTAACCAGCAGCAGGATGCGACCCTTCCCCACAGACGATTTCCACAAACTTCTGCAGAGGATCACTTGGCCGGAATCTAAAATCAACAGGTTAGAAGTAAATGTGGAAATTAATGGACAGTGTGGAAACGAAACGTCTCTGCCTCTTACCCAAAAGAGTGGACGAGAGAATGCTAACACACAACTGGTTAGCACTGATAAGACTGCAAAGAAACAGGGGAGCTGTGATCTCTGCAGTAAATCCTCTCATCGAAGCCCTCCCTGGAACACCCTTGGGGCAAAGCCGAAGAGGAAATCTGTCCCTTGGAACATGGGTGGCACAGGCAGAACCACCCATCCAGAGATCTCCGATGCTACCGGCTGGCCAGCAGTAATTACCCCCAAGATATAATGCACTGTTTTTGGATGAGTTTTCAGGACTATTGTCTATTATCTGCATTGACTTTGACTCTGTGATTCTAGTGGGTGACTTTAACATTCATGCTGGTAATGTGAAAGATAGATGCGCAAAACAACTCTTATGTACTCAGGATATCTTTGGACTCTCTCAGCATGTAACAGATCCAACACTTAACAAGGGCCACAAATTAGACCTAATTATTTCCAAGGGTCTAAACATTTCTGACGTTGTTGTGAGTGATATTGCTCTTTCTGATCATTACTGTGTGATTTAAAATGACCATCCCCTCCAATTTTACCAAAGGAGAAGCAGAGGTGATGAGAAAGCAGTCTATCAACAATAGCACTGCTGCATTATATACGCAGGCCTTTACATCATTACCAACTCTGGCCTCAGCTTCGGTCAATGACCTTATTAATAGTTTCTGCTCTAATGTTATGACTGTTATGGATGCCATCAATGGATGCCATGCAAGCTAAAAAAAAAGTGTGTGCAGGCTGAATGCAGATGGAAAAAATCCAAACTTCAAGTACATTAAGATATCTATAAAGAAAGTCTTTGCATTCGTAACCAAGAATTGAAAAAGTGTTTTTTCTCTGAAATAATCAAAAATAAAAAGTCCTGCAGTGGCTTTGCAGCCTTTTTTACAGACAAAATTCAGAGAATAAAACAAAGTATGTGGCTCAACCACAGGCAAGCTGGCTATGTCATGAGTTCCTCCCCAATTTACTAGAAATCTAGCTTACTAGAAATCTAGAAAAATTTCAACTAAAAATCGGATGCAAACCATTTTAAGCTGTGTCCGACTGTCGAGTGAACGAGAGTTCGGGCACTTAATGTATCCCAAAATGCACCTCCATTCCAAGCGTACATCTGATGTCACTAGCTGGAGGCCTATATCCCGTCATGCTCTGCGGTCGCACAACGGGAAGGGAGCCTGGATGGGAATGAATGGTCCGCAATGTTTAGTGTGGTGTCCAGGTCTTATAATGCGTTCATGGAAGAGAGAGCGAGACAACGGTGGACTCTGCACAGCAGCTGCGGTACAAGTATAAGTAAATTACCCCTTGGTGAACCTTGTGAAATGTTAATGGATATATTAATTAAATTAGTCAATTAGTTATGTAATATTTGCCAAAGTTCTGCTGTCCTTGAATTTTCCCCCAATTTGGTACGTATGATGCGAAATTAGTGACGTCATCATTCATGACTCCGATCAAGTGTCCGACAGTATGTGACAGTAAGTGAGAGCACTATATAGTAGTGCACTACATGTAGTGCACTATGTAGGGTTTAGGGGTTAGGGGGTGGTTTCGGACATAACCCTAGTTGTGCCAAAGGACTGCATGCCGAGGCTGCGTTTAAGTGTGCACATCCACGCACTCCTGCTTAATGAATGATTAATTGAAGAACACTTGATTGAACATAGGAATATGTTTAATAAGATTTGGGCAAGTAGGCGAGAATCAGTTTGAAAAGTATTTCAATGCATGTTTACCTACATAGCATAGTTTCATAGCAGGGAAAGCAACACCATGGATGCAATAAAAATTCAAATTTGTGTTTTGTTTTTTTTTTGCCAGAGACTCAAAATCTAATTTGTAGGCAAAAAGAGAAAAACTGTGATTCACATTTTTGCTAGAATTGTGCAGCCCTACTTGAAATTGAGACTTTGTTTTTGTATCAGTGTCAAGCTCTTATTTTGCTTTTAACACTGCACTAATATGATTGACAAACTGTATCTAGAGAACAAAAGAACATCAGATGTTGGATTCACCTTCTGTTACTCACTTTCTCTCTCTCTCTCTCGTTCTCTCCCTCTATGTGTGTGTGTGTGTGTGTGCATGTATTTTGTTTAACATTTTGCAAACAAACAAGTTGTGAAATATCGGTTAACTCTATACTGTTATTTTTTGCAAGTCTCCTGGTTTTGGTATTTTCCTGTATTTTGCTTATTTGGGTGGTACTGATTGCACAATGTCTTTTTATGACTGTAAGGCCAGACCCGAATTTAGAAGATTAGAGTACTGTGGAGTACATTTATTGTTTACCCTAAAGGAAAGTCCCCCTTTGAAGGAAAGTCTAAGTGAGGGCCTTACTTAGGACCGTACTTGAGGCATAAATTATAGAATAATTGGAATGCTGCAAATATGTGAAATGATTCAAAGGGAAATTTCCAAGATGACTACGCTCAATGAGTTCAAAGCACTTATCTCAGGACCATTAAAACAACCATTATAACTCAGCTGATGACACCATTAGCACACCAGGGAAAGACTGGGGGAAGGTGGCAAGGTTTAGGAGACTGTGTGGAGACAGTAAGTTAGGTCAGGAAATGCGCTAAGTAATAGGATTTGCTTGTTAGCTGCCCAAAATGCATTTTAAAAACTCAGTGAACGTTGTTCTAAGTCACTTATGATGATAGGACAATCAGGTCCTAAGTGTGATCTGTCTAGGCAGGTGCTATCTCAATGAAAAAGGGTCACAGACCTGCTCTGTCCCTGGTTACAATCAAACCTGCAGCTGGGAACTGGGCTTGTCGAGACCAGTCTTAAGACCAGTCAGTTCTTCAGACCACTTTTTTGTGGTCTTGGTCTTGTCTCGGTCTAAAAGGGATTTGTAGCCCATAATGTCTTTTTGTGTCATGTTTTATGTCAATGTTTTTTTTATATCATTATAGACCCTTTTACAGCAGATGTCATCAAAAGGCTGCGTGTGCATTGTGGCAATGGCAGTGTTGCTCCCCATTCACTCTGAATGACACAGGCCAGGTAAGAGATAAGGGAAAAGTTGAGGTAGCAAAACGTTTCCAGGATCAAAATGTCTGGTTGTTGTGTTTACGGTTGTCAGAATCAATATTCTGCCAGTGGAGTCGTGGGGACATGGAGTCATGTTGTGATGCTTGTGGGGGCATCTCTCTTCCTGAGAGCATGTCTAATGGTCTAAAAGTCTCTCTCTGTCCTGGCTGTTGAATCTCTGATCCCCACAACAGCCACGCCCCCCTTATGCTGTCTAGACCTGCTGCTGCTCTGTGTCCCCCCAGTTCTACTCCACTCTACTCCAAGTGGAAGAATCTGAATTCATCTTTGCACAATAACTAACCTACGTACATCACAGAACTCTGCTCGTAGTTTCAAATTCTGTTTTGTTGCTCTGACAGCCACACCTCCTCATCAGGCAAACTGCTTGGCACTGCTTTCCTCCACCATCTCACTTCCACCACTCACTTAAGTGTAGATACAGACCTCAGCCACACACTTGTCTTGGATCTCCCAGTAGGGAGACCTCATCACTGTCCTGCCTCATTGTCTCCATCCCTGGTTATCCTGTCTGCCCTTCGTCCTGGTTTTCCTCATGTCTTCTACCCCAATGATTCACAGGCCAATCAATGATTGACAGGTGTCATTTCATGCCCCTGTTATCATTTGGGCTGAATTCATTTAGCCCAACTATGGATGTATTATTAGAACCCCACTGTTTACAAACCAATGGCAAGATGGGAGAGAAGAAGAAAAAGAAAACGACACACAAGAGGTACCATTGGTGTATGAATGACACTTCTGCAT
This sequence comes from Karalla daura, assembly GCA_029224185.1. NCBI lineage: Eukaryota > Metazoa > Chordata > Actinopteri > Chaetodontiformes > Leiognathidae > Karalla > Karalla daura. The sequence goes on along the minus strand of CM055205.1, from coordinate 2,580,874 downwards.
CAGGAGTCTGAGACCACGTTAAATGAAATGAAATTCAGCAGGGTGAGCCGATGTGGTCATCCCTACCCAGGGCCACACACACTACTGAGCCTCATTTGGATTTGTCCTTAGGAATTTTCACTTAAGTTGGATCAGCCTGTACTCTCGAGTTTTCATTTTTAATTTGAGTAGCATTCCAAATCCAGACCCCCAGAAGTTAACAAATTAATTTTACATTGAAAATGTGTATGTTATTTTCTTCTCAAAACATTACACTATGTGATAAAGATTTTCAACTGGAACATTTCATTAATTGACATCTAGAATGTATTGTTTTACTGTTCCCTTTTTTTTTTTTGAGCACCGTGTACAGTTTAATTCAAAACTCAAAGAAATGGCTGAATTAGCACAAAACGGTCATCTCAAACATACAACACAGTATGAGATAACTGTCTGCTATGCTCGTGCAAACCGTTGCTAACGTTCCAAGAGAAATAGAGTCAGTAAGTTAAAACATGCCACAAAGGGTCTTACAATGTACCTGCTAACCCCGCCTCCTCGCTGACCAGGAAAAGCCTCCTCTTCTTTGTTCCGGTCCCGATAAAACACCGAAGCGGTGTCGTATAGGACCGGGTGTCCGCACAAAGCGATGATAGGTTTCTCCTCCATATTTCCACACAAGCCTCTGCGCTTACGTCAGCGAAGCGACGTTGGAATAAACTCGTCTCTGATTGGACGTTGAAAAGTTCCAATTTTTCCGACTTCAGTCGCGCCGCTCCTGATGCTTCATTCGCCCCCCTCAATTAGCGTCACTAGCGTCATTTGCGTCGCGCCAGACGCTAGAGTCCCATTATTGGTTTTGGTTTTGAATGTAGCTGCTTTTTTGCATCTGCCGCCTGCCGGTGTAAACGCCACTTGAACTTCACCACACCTACTACCTGCTCCAACACCTGCTGCTAATCCTCACCTTATCTCTGTGAGCCACAATCAGGGGACCGTGTATCAGACTGGCTATATCTGATTACGTACCCTCAAAAAATATGCCTCGACACAACCTCTGTGCATGTTGCTCCTATCATGTTCCTCAAGTCTTTTGTCTGATGTGTTCTTTAACATTCCTTTAACTGTAAGCAATTCCGTCATTCCATTTATTAAGGAATTCTTACAGTTGGTTTTGCAAATGCTGAATATACTGCACAATGTGGTTCTCTTTGTCTCTTGTTTGTACTATCTTTGTGTTTAAATATGGGTTGAACTGTCAGATATTTTATCTTCTTCTGAACGTGGTAAAAAAAATGCTGTTACTTAATGATTCGAAGCACCTAAAGTAATTTAAAGTTGGGCTGGAGTGGGTGTCATCCTTTGCCCTGGTCTAAACTAAATGTAACATATCTAATGGACTAAAAAAAAAAATGATGCATCCAATTTTAACAGCATATTATATCTTCTACACCATGCGGTTAAATCAAATTACTTTATTACCTAATAATTGTAATTCATTTCTGCAGTAATTTATCTTATTGCATAAATAATAATAGCACATTTTCATGAAAATACACCATAATTGCAACTGCTCAACTGCTAAAATATTAAAAGTGGGGCTGTTTTAACTCATATAATCATTTCATTTTATTTCACTTTATTTTTTGCATTGTACAGAGCAATACAATATGAATAAATGTAGAGACCTGAATAACATTTGCCAACATCGACCTGCAAGTAACTTTCTCCCTCACATGTTCCATACTTGCCCTGTTTCTGTCTTCCAACCTACTCATCTCTCTGTCCCTCAACATCTCAGGCGGCCATACCATGCTGAGGCTGCACAACTGCCTGGCTCCCATGAATCCCAGCCTCCCAATCACTTCGTCACTCACTTCTTGGTTGCTGCAAATATTCATTTGAATTGGTCGCACTGCTGCTGAACATTTGAGTTAAGTTTTCTTTAAATGCTGTACTTTTTGCTCTTCCCTTTTCAGTCTCCCCATTTCTTGAGGTTTTTTTTGTTATCCATATTGTTTCTATTTCAATGCTTCACTACTGTTACCAAAGATAGTAATTTATCATCTTTGCCGCTACTACTTCTTCTTCATCTTTTCAGTCAAGTGATGGGTATGGCCGTATGGGCAACTGCTAGCTGGCATCAACCTTAAAGGCCCACTTTTGCTAATGACTGAACTGCCGTGTGAAACAGTAGATTAGCAAGGGCATTATGTGATTCTCCAGAAGACAGAGATGGCCAATCTACCTCTACTACGACACCTCACTTCCAGAACTTGGAGGAGAAAAAGAATGGGTCCTAAGATCTGACTCGAAGGACCAAATTGTAGATGAAAGTCACCACACCCGTCTTGAAGGCTTTTTAAGGCTGTCTCTTTATTCAGGCTGCGCACAAGATCTTTGACAAACAGAGTTGCGATAAAGGTGCTCTCTGAAGAGATGTTCCCCTTAGTAGGCATAACAAAGTAATAAACATCGTGGTTGATTTACATCTATGTCATGTATCTGATCTATGTCATAATTCTGGTGCATTTTGATCAGCTGACCCTACAAAATTCATTCAGGCTTGTATTATAAGCCTAACAGCCAACACGGCAGACAACAGTCTTCAGCAGTCTCTTTTTTCACAGTGCCAGCAGCTCTCTCTGTTTACCTTAGTGGTAGCATATCACCAGTCAAGCTATTTCACCAAATTACTCATACAGATTTTCTTTTTCCCTAGTTTCCCATGGTCTTGCAAAGCCCTACTTCAAGTTCAACTTCAAGTTATTGCTATTGTTTATACATTTTTTCATATGGAACTAATACCTCACACTCAAAAATTTCCAAACTATACACAATAAAACATGGAAACACAAAAAACAGTTCAGTTTAGTTTACATTTTGTGCTTTGTCAAATATTAGGTCTATTCAGCCAGTGAAAGACCAATATTGTGGCCTTGACAAGTTTCTGGTCCGCGTAATCACTCCTGTCACAGCAGAAGAAGGGAACACCATGAAGAATTTCCTCTAGAGTCATCATTGTCATTGTGTGGAGCCTTGCACTTAGCCCTGTCACCAGCAATTAATGTCAGTGTGAAAATGTAGCCTGTCTGACACTGAGTTTAACTCTCTGACAGGCTGGCAACTGCTTGGCATTATCTGTCACTATCCCTCCCTCTGTGGTTCACAAAGGTGGCATCTCCTATAATAAAATACAATAAAATAGGTATTGGTGAGAACTGAAAAAAAAAAGGTGGGGGCAGTCAACTGGAGACTTTTGTACTCTTTGATATAGAATGGTGTGTGGTGTGAACTCACGTTTTTTTCTCTGCCCCGTCGGCCTTTTGCCATGCCGCTTTTGTTTTTTTCCTTTCGTTTCGAGTTGGCTCGGCCACTGGCTTTTTTCCTGGTTGCCTTTTGCTCCAGTGATTTTTTTTAAGAGTTCTGCATTTGGATCTAGTATTATATCCCAGTACCAGATGCTTAACAGAAGAACTGGCCAAACATGGACCCAGCGGACTCACAACCAGGTCCGTCCCTGCTCAACGTTCTCTCCCAGCAGGGAGCTCACTTGGGCGGCAAGAGAACAAAAGAGCAAGAGAACAAACCATTTCCTCACTTCGTTTGGAAAATCAGCAGCTCAATCAGCTCCTCAATGCTTTCCAAGATCGCAAGGCTAACCTAGCTTCTTCTCTTCTCTCTGCAGCTTCTGCCCTGCCTCTGATGCCCCGTGAGCCCTGGGCTGCTGACCCAGAACCTTACGTCAGCACATTGGGTAAGTGCTGTGGTTTTTTCCTCCAGTGTTTGCATATGTTTGCTCTGCATCCTCAAGCCTACTAGTCAGATAAGTCCAAGATTTTATACTTTGTCGTTGTTGTCATTGGTCTTCTCCAGGAAAGGGAAAATGTTTTTTTGACTCTTCACTGGAAATGCGGCCCAGCTTCTCCTTCAGATCTTCTTCTCCCCCCCCCCCCCCCCCCCCCCCCCCCCCCCCCCCCCCCCCCCCCACTTTCCCCCCATATCACTTACTGGTACAGGGGGTGCCCCAGATCAGGAAGGACATGAGGCTGCACAACCCTCATCCCTCATCACTTTTACCATCCGGCTAGACAATCCGGTGTCGGTGGCAGGAGCGTTGGAGTCATCACAGTGGTCAGTCCTCCACACTCAGTTCTTTCTACCGGTTCTTCCTTTCCTCCAAAGCCCATGGCTCTCCTCTGTGTGAACCAATGCAATGGGGCAAGACTCGCCTCACATTCTGCACATTCTGTCCTCGTATTCAGTGCGGCCGAAAGACACGACTCACCTTTAGTTCTGGAGTTATGGGTGAGTCCCACATCTCGGCTTTCTCTGTCCATCACTATTGATTTTTTTCCATTTTCTGTTTCTGTAAAGGCTCTTGTTGATTCCAGCATTGATGGAAACTTCATGGCCCGCAAATTTTTTGATAACCTGAGAATTCCCTCCAATCCAACAGGAAAGCCCTTTGATACTATAGCTCTTGACAGCCATTTAATCACCTGTGTTACTCAGCAATCTCGCCCATTCGAGGTTATTACTTCTGGTAATCACTACGAACTACTTAGCTTCCTTCTAATCAATTCTCCTGAATCTCCTGTTTTGTCAGGTCTCAATTGGCTCTGTGTCCATAATCATCACTTTGATTGGGAGACTTATAGCGTTCTTAGCTGGGGCACGTATTGTTACACAAACTGTTTACAGTCAGTGCCTCTATCAATCCCAAAGGGTCCCTCTACGGTAGAGGATGAACCTGATTTATTGTGTGTTCCGACCAACTACCATTCGCTAGCAAGTGTCTTTAGTAAGGAGAAGGCCCTGTGTTTGCCTCCACACAGTCCTTATGACTGCCCCACTGACCTCCTCACGGGCGCGCCTTTTCCTAAGAGAGGTTAGTCTGTCGTGCCCAGAGAGGGAGGCCATGGAGACATACATCAACAAATCCAGAGCAGCCGGCCTTATTTGTCCTTCGTCCTCCCCACTCATAGACTATCGTGGCCTAAACCAAGACACAGTTTGTAACAAATACCCTCTCCTAAATTCAGCCCTTGAGCTCCTGCAAGGAGCAAAATATTTTTACAAAACTAGACCTATGTAACGCCTGCCATCTGGTGCAAATTCGGGAGGGAGATGAGTGGAAGACTGGCTTTAACACTCATAGGTCACTTTGAGTATTTAGTCCTGCCATTTGGACTCACTAATGCTCCGGCAGTCTTTCAGGCTCTCAGGTTCGTAAGGATTTCCTTAGTTTTTTTCCTTGCTTTTGTTTTTGTTGACTTTCTCATTTTTCTCCGTCTTTAGAAGCATACCTTTCCATGTAAAAGCTTTTCTCCAGCGTCTCCTTAAAAACAGGCTGTTTGTGAAGGCTGAGAAGTGCCAATTCCACACTGACTCGGTCAGTTTTCTGGGGTTTCACATTAGACCAGGCCAGATAAAGGCGGTCCCTGACAAGGTCAGAGTGGCAAGGGAGTGGCCCCATCCTGTCTCCAGACGCCAGCTCCAACAGTTTTTATGGTTTGCTAATTTTTAATATTGTTTCATTCGGGATTATAGTCATCTAGCAGCACCGCTAACTCAGTTTACCACCTCTGCTCAGCCCTTTCTCTGGTCTCCTGAGGCTGTCTGAAGACTGTCTTCCTCACTATTAAAGAGAGGTTCTCCAGCGTCCCTATCCTTACTCAGCCAGACCCTAGTAAGCAGTTTATTGTAGAGTTAGACGCTTCTGATTATGGGGTGGGGGTGGTCCTGTCCCAATGCTCGGAGAAGGATGGCAAGCTCCACCCATGTGCCTATCAAACTGGCTCTGGAGAAGTGGTGGCACTGGCAAGAATGAGCTGAATATCCATTTATCATCTGGACAGACCATAAAAATCTCTCTTGCATTTGGACTGCTAAAAGACTACCTTACTGTCAGGCCCGTTGGCAGTTGTTTTTTTACCCAGTTTAACTTTACTGTCACCTGACCTGGCTCCCGCAACACCAAACAGGATGCCGTCTCCCAAATGTGTGGACATGACAATCCACCTTCTGCCCCAGAGGAGATAATCCTACTCACCTAGGTGATTGCGTCCCTCACCTGGGATATTGCATAGTCAATCAGTGAGGCTCTTAATTTAGATCCAGACCCCGGCAATGGACTGCCTAACAGCTCGTATGTTCCTCTCTCTGCCCGCTCTCCAATGGGCCCATACCTCACACTCTCTCTTCCTAAACGGGGATTTTGGTGGGCCTCCATTGACCATGACATCAAAGAGTTTGTCTCTCTTTGTATTCCTACCGACGTGGTCTTGGACTGGGGCCCCCAGTTCACCTTGGGGGTCTGGAAGGCTTTCTGCAAAGCTCTGGGGGCATCGGTGAGCTTTCTTCCGGAGTACGAGTACGGCCACAAACTCCCAGCCTTCCTAACCCTGTTCCCTATTCCTGTCCCAAGAAGAGGATATTGCCATTCCCTCAATTCAACACCACGTGGTTTCTGTCCCATTCAAAATCGGAGGCAGCTTTAGCCAGGGACAGGGCAGCCAAATCGGGGACTGTCCCTGGAAATCCAGGACGTCTGGTCACCCTAAAATGTGCACCTTTAAAAAACTTCAAAATCTGAATCCCTCATTGTCCTGTAAATATTAAATCATTTATGACAGTAAATTGTTATTTTATTGCAAACATGATCATAAGTAACATTAGTAAGTCCTGTCTGTTGAAATTTCAAATTTAAAGCAGAGGTCACCCTCTAATGCTGATTCTTTTATCAGTTATTATGGTATGCTAGATAGCAAAGCTCACCTCCTGCTTAGAGAATTTTGATTGCTGCTTTTAATATCCTGTAAATAAATGATCCCAGTGAGACATTTTTCATTATTCAGAACCAACCATGAGAAATTTGTAGGAGAGATTTTGTAATTTGTAATAAATTGCTGGCACCAAATTGTAGACTGTGACCTGATTAAACACTTACCTTACACTCATTCAGTCTGATTTCCCCCTTTCATTTCATTAGTTTGCAGGTCAATCAGGCCATCATTTCTTCATTTCTCATTTTTATATCTCATATACAATTCAGTAATTATCAGGTGTGATGTAATTCTAGTCTAGTCTCTGAACCAAATTGCCAAGTCTTGATTTGGCTTATTGTTGCTTTCATTAGGCCAAGCAGCCCCAGACAACAAGATGTAATGAAAAGCCACAGTGAAAATGCTGGGCCTGCTATAATACTGCATTCTGTAAGTTTAAGGGCATTAGTGTTCAGTTTAGCAGAGGCTAACGATGCATTGTCTTCCTGCCTATTTGAACTCCAAGGCAATGTCTCTGCATTATGAGATGTTTTTAATCGGCTTTGGTCGCCTGTGTCTACTCAGTGCGAAACAGACTGCATGTAATATCATCCAGGCCCAGGTACAGTTGTTGCTATAGCAATCGTAATTACAAAAGGTTCATTAACTCAAAACAGTTTTGCCAGTCAAAGGGGGGTACACATTAACAAAATTTACATATTGAGGAAATTAACACAACTGGCATGAAACCAGGGTCATTAAAATGAGAAGCAACCTGACAAAAGGGGATGAAATATGTACATGAAAGGGGAATAGCTAATACTATGAGTGCGGGAGTTTTTTTCTTTTTTTTTTTACTTTCTTTGGTGCCAAAACGTAACTCAAAGCACAACCTAAAAAGTACCTTGTCAAAGACAAAAAATACAAGCTGAACAAAGCACTATAAAATTGATTATTTAATATAAACACAAAAACACAACAAACTATAGGGTGAACCAGCAGACATTGTATTTGTTTAGATAAAACCTAAAATTGTCATTTTTTTCTTCATGGCAGGCTTTTGTTGAATATTTTGAAGCTCTTCTCATACCATCTCACTTCATGTTGTCTTTTTTTACATTTAATTATTTACTTCATCCTCAAATGATACTGTCATTGTTTGGAAAGTACACACCTCTGAATTAACTCATCAAACATATGAACTGACCATCTCAAACAATGCTGCTGACAGAGCTTATTCGATGCATAATGTAAATTCAGAAATAAAGTATATAAAGTATATACTGTTTGTAGAAGAGGCTTTGGCCATTCATTTTGGCTGAACCCATCTGTTGATCCATCTTCTCTGTAATAAAATGCACCATGAGGCTCAATGCATTCTCTCAATCTACTGCAGAAAAAGTGATTAAAAATTAACCTTCAAAATATTGAGAGCCGCCATCCCTGCCCCATTGTAGCCAAGTTCGAATGCTTCAAGGAAAAGGAGCAGGTAAAGCGCAAAGGCTGTGAGCTTTGGGTGACTGACTTAAGGCTGAATGACCACTTCCCATGGGAGATACTGGAACAGCGCCATGTCCTGTTACCGATCAGGAAAAGGTTCCTAGAAGCTGGATCTCGGGCTGTAATTGCAGTGGATAAACTATTTGTTGACGGTCAGCTTCACCATTTCTCCTCTCTATGACCTCAATGTTTTTCCTCTCATTCACCTCTCACCTCTTTACCGTCCTTACTGTTTAATCCCCATCCTTCATGTCCTGTGTCTTTCTTACTCTGTATCCAGCAGTCAGCTAAAGATGCTACAAAAACACGCCTAGGCTTACAAACGCAGCCATGCAGGCACACATTGAGTCATACAGTCACTCACACATCCACCCTACATCAGAATGCTCTCTCACTTCTAGTGATGTGTCGTTCGTGAGCAATTCGTTCAATATGAACGAATCTTTCAAATGACTCAGGAGTAATGAGTCCTCTAAGTGAGTGATTCGTTCGTTTTCATGCAGTTTCTTCGCTCGCACATGGCAGGCAGCTGCATAAACAGCAGGACCGGAAACAGGAAAGATTCGTTCATGACTCACTCAACAGTGTATCTTCAGGTCATCGTTCTTTTGTCACGTGGCAGCTGTAGCTCCGCTACGGGGTGTGGGCTGAGAGACAAATCAGGAAAACGAGTGATGTCTGATACCTGACATTCATTCATTTGGAACATGACACCTGACATAAATTCTTTTTTCATGAAGTCATAATTAAGAAGTGGATTTCAATTCTTGTAGATGTATACATATAGTGTATTGTGCAAAGTGTGTCTGTAAATAAATACTTCTGAAAATAATAATAATAATAATAATAATAATAATAATAATAATAATCCCACATTTTGGACACAGAAAATGCACCATGTCAATGTAACCCCTGACTTGCACCTGTTATTTTGAGGCAGTGTAGTATCAAACAATTGAAAGTGAAGGTTTTAAAGAGTTATATTTGGACTAACTGAATATCTTTTGCAGCACAGTATCTTAAACAATTTAGTAACTTAACATGAATACTGTACAAAATCAACAGTAGAATGTAACCTTTGCAAATTGTTTCAGTCATTTCAAGTATCTTGATTTGAACCAAAAAACAGAAATGGAAATAACAAAGAAAAAACCTCTGAGATCTAGGGTAATAAAAAGTAAACTGTCCAAAAAGTTCAAATGAATAAGAAAAAAAAATGAAATGAGTGCACTCAGTCCCACCGCCCTCTTAACAACAAATGTCCAGTGGGGAGTATTGCAGGGGAGTGAAGATGGGGATGGAGATGTGAATGACCTGGAGTTACCAACCTGGATGGAGATGGAGATGGACGGATGACGGCGACAATCAAGGACCCAGATGAAGGACGCTATAAAAAAAAAACAGCCGACACAACCATTCAGAAAATTACTCATTTTGTCTAGAATAAAATAGTAAGTCCATTTAAATGCATTTAAATAAAGTTCCTGCTTTTCAGTGTCTATTTTACTTTGTTACTACTATTTTTTAACTGAATTTTCTTTTAAATATAACATTTCCCCATGAACTTGTGACATTCATCATAGCTCAGTAAACAAAACATAAATTCACGTTTAACATTTCAAAATAACTAAACTCTGTTTTAAGCGTACAACACACAGTGAAAAACATTTTCTTTTTTTGATTTAACTCAACACTCATGTCAGCTTAGCTGCATGAATTTTTCCTACCGAGGCCTACCGCAGCATTTAGCATTGCATTAGCTGCATCGAGCAGCTGTGAAAATGTTTACACACAACCATGAACTAGCAGCACAATATCCACAAAATATTAACACAGGCTTCAACAATAACAAATCATTCAGACCGGTTCAAATCTGTCCCGACTGGTTTTAGAGAATTTTCAAGGCTAATTCTTAGCATTTAGCACGGCGCTGATAGCATGCTAATGTGAACATTGACAATGACTCACCGGGATTTCTATTCTTTCTTTTTTTTTTACACAATTCAAGTCGTTCCACTCGAATTTGCGGCACACCGACTGTTTCTCCTGTCTCTCTATCTTCAGGTTTCCGACTTGTGTTAGTTTTTTTTATCAGTTCAACGCTAAGTTTGATTCCTCTTTCTTCTCTTCTCTTCCAGCTACTCACACAACACTCCAGGCATCGGTCGGGAGGGACTCGCAAAGATTGGCGCGAAGGTGAGATGCACGCTCCCATCAGCTTTTCGCCCACTGAGAGTGCGCGCAACAACTGTCATCTAATTTAAAGAGACAGTAACACATATACAGATAAACAACCTGGGGGTTTACTAACCCTGGTTACATTTTAGGGGACTTATTAAATGTTAATTTCGTTTTAATAGTCTCACTAATTGTCAAAATGAGTTTTACATTTCATTTCTTCTGACCCAGTCATTTGTGCGAACCGTTCAGCCCTTCATTTGCCTCTGCAGTACATCCATTCTCGGATCTCCTCGTTGTGCTGTTAAACAATGGCAGTGAGAATGCACAAGTCACTTTATTGTGATATGTTTTTGCTGTCTTGAGTTTTCACGTTGTGTGAATTGGTTATGGCGTTTCGTGTATTATACTTTGTCAGCTGAAGCAAACCATTGAGTCCTCAGTCGTGTTTGAGAACTGTGGCAGTCTTTACAATGGCCATAAGAGGGCTACAGAACCACCTCCTGTAAAGTTAACGAAATGAATCATTAAAGATTCGTTCAATTTACTGTTCGAGAGTAGAAGATCTGAGTCAGTAAAAAGAGTCGGTCTTCCCAACACTACTCACTTCCTCACACCATTCACCTTTTAGCACTAACAACTAACAAATTAAACTAAGCATTAACACTCTCAGGTTTGGGAATGTCTGCGGAGTTGGCTCCAGGAAGAAGATGATCCAAGTTTCAAACCACCAAATAAGTTGGAGGCAGATCGTCTCTTAGTACAGGAGACCCACATGTTAAAGTTAGCCGAACACAAACTTAAATCACCTCTGTTCCCCCCATATTTTATCTAGCCACAACTCGAAACTCGAGATTTATTATAATTAACATTTCAGTCCACAATATAAACCACTGCATTGCCAGTATTCACAACCCCAATGTTGATGACCCCTCCCTGGGGCGAATCTAGGGTTTTTTTAGGGGTGCCAAGGCACCCCCGTGGAAATGCTCGGCACCCCCTGACTCCCCTGACTTATATTATGCGGACTCCACATAATATAATATTTTAAAAATGCCTGACAATTCTGCACTCAGTGTATTTATAAATGTTATTTATAAATGTGAGTGCGTCATTTTGTCAGAAACAATGTGCATCAAAAAAAAATGTGCATCTGAGTGCTGGGGGCTTGGCACCCCTAAAGACCAGATGCTAAAATCGGAGGGGTCCCCTCCTTCTTTCACACTTCTGTTTGTTAAGTTCCAAAGTGCTCTTTTCATAGGGACTGTTTTGGATTTTTTTTTTTTTTGTAACTAAAACTTGAAAACTTAAGGCTGAATCACAACGTCCACAAATCATTCTATCAAGACTATGATGTTTTAGAAGCTTAGGTTAGTTGAGTTAGAACATAGGGAAACATTTTCTAAATCAGTGAAAGCCTGCATTACTGTTGGACCTGATTTCAAGTTGTTCTCCGTTTCATTACACTACATTTTGTTCCATTGTTGGTGTCCATGCACAGTTTACTTAAAAGTGTGGCACCAACTCTCCAAAGGTGGTGTGGTAGTTGACTGGGATAAACTTTCAATCTAATGGGTAGTATGTGCCTCCTGACCACACATGCAAGACAAGTGTTACAGCTTGGACTTCTGTTTGCACCCATTCCATTCTTCTTGGTTAATGAACATGAAAATTCATAAAATATAGTAGCCTATATTGGGCTCTTTGTAAATTACCTGCTCCACCATCATCATTTTTAAAATGGCGTAATAGAATAAGATAAATTGCAAAACTAAAATTCCAGCTCAGGTTCAGATCACTAAACCCGTACATCCAAATGAATGAGAATTTAGGCTCCAGTTTATATTGACATCCAGTCAAACTGAATTTGTGTGAAACCTTTGTATGTGTCTAAGAATGATCTATAAATATTATATTGTGCATAGTGCAAAGATGCCTTGTAAAGTGAGGATAAAGAAGCAGAAAGAGAAGGAGCTGCGGGAGGCAGCAAAAGGCAGTGGATCTCTGTCCAGTTGGGTCAGAGAAAACACTACAGGTCAGACTAATCTTCACTTCAGCATGAACAAGAACTATCTGACATGTCTTGTTATCAAGATTAACTACTGTATATTTTTATATTAATGCTTCAATGAATACAGTATGAAAATGTTGGTAATAAGTCAGATGCATCTTGTCAGTTCTGAACTAATGTACCATATGCTCACATTGAAATGATTGCTGAGTAGACAACTGAATTGTTCACAGGAGTGGAAATTCCAGATCAGAGTTCAAATGCACTCTGGCAGAGGGTTTGCGAAGACCAATCTGTGTGCCTTGGGCATCCCATACTGGGCATCCCATACTAGCCTCCCCATCACTCTGTGTGCTAGGGGACCTTAACAACACTGATCTGGACCAAACCCAGCAGCTGCTTGTTTTTGCACGTCGCCCTCCGGCAGTGGGCCCTGACACTCCGGCTCCCAGCCCGCCCTCTGGGGGGTTTGGGGTGGCGCCTGCCCAGGGCACCTTGTTGGGGGCATAGCATGGCACGCCGCAGGGGGGAGCAGGCGGGCAGGTGAAGGTTGTACAGGATTATGGGACCCTGGTTTCTCTTTGTGTAAATGTGTAACATTTCACGTATCATCGGTTGCAACTGGATGCCTTTTAGGAACATTTGCTGAATGGGAGTGGGTGGGGTTGTATAAATGCATATGCTATGGGGCGTATGTGTGTCTGGGTGTGGCTGCGGCATTACACACAGCTGCAGCCAATCAGCAATGAGGGGGAGAGCAACGCACCTGGTGACAGCAGCAATAAAGGGCTCGGACAGGGGCCATGTGAAGAGAGCTCCTGCAGCAGAGAGGACGGACGCATTCTGTGCTACCAGAGGGAAGCAGGCAGGAGACAGTGGGGGACCCGATCAGGTTGAACACGAGAAAGAAAGGAAATCCATCTCTGAAACCGAGAACGAGGACGGGGGTCCATGAAGCAGCAGGGGGGCGCCGCAGTCCAATGGGTGCGCACAGAGGACAGGGAGTGATTGGCTGATCAGACGGCAGCTCCGGGCTCTGGAATTACAGCGGGGTCATGAGTGTTGTCCTGATTGCGTTTTTTAACCTTTTACATGGACTTTAAAAGACTCTTGAACCTTTCTAATATTTTAATTGGTGGGTGTGAGTGTGTGTGTGTGCGCGCGCTCTGCCTGGAGGTCGGCTGCACATGGATGCCCACTAGTTCTGCTTTAAAAAAGAAAAGAAAAGAGGGTTCAGGCTGGTGCTATATTTTCTCTTAAGCATGGTGTGTGTTTGCATGCTGGTGTGAATTGGGTTTCCAGTGAGGGAGCCTGTTTTTTTTAATTTTTTGAGTGTGCCATTTACGTTGCTGTTCCTATGGTAAATTGTGTGCCCTGCTGTGCAGTGCCGTGTAAAGTAGCTCCATAGTGTGCGCGCTTAGCCTGATCCTAAATGCAGATCTGTGGACAATCCCTGGTTGCAGCTTAGAACTGCCCCTTTTTTATTATCGGTGTTGAATTTTAGACCTGATATAGGCCTTATATAGATTTTAAATTGAATAAATGCTGTGACCTGCCCCTGCTGGATTGACCTTGCAGAGGACTACAATTTCTTCTTTTTAATAAACTTTATTAACCCATTCAGAAATATAGTGCCCAGTGTCGTGTGTGCCTCAGGGGTCTGTGATTTAACCTGCACCGTTTGCGTCTGGGAGCGGCGGGCCTAGCCTGTGGGCCCACTGTCCGCAACTCCTCCGGATTCTGACGTCAAGCGCGGGGGAGGACCCCCGGCTGCCTGGCCGGCCTCCCTGCAGGGGGTGGTACTCATGACTGGGCCGGGACACCTAACCCGGCAACCCACCAGGTTCTGTGGGGCTGTGGGCTCCACGGTGCCCTGGCCTCCTGCCTCACTGCTGCCTTGGACTGTGCGCGGGGCGGTCATGGCTCCCATCAATTTTGGGGTGTAACGATGTTAATTCCTGTTCCTTCCCACTGAAGCCTAGTGACAAACCTCTCACCGTTCTGCATAAAGGCATGCGCAGAGGTGCAACCATGCACATAAGGGACCTCTCACCCACCTGCGGCACACACTCGTACGCACGCACACACATGCACGCACAACATTGTGTCGCAATGTTATGCTAGGGCGAGTGTTGTCATTGCTTGTATTTGTCGTTGTGATTGTGGTTCCAACCGTTATGTTACAGAGCCGTCGCAGCTCATGACTGTCACTTGTTGCTGTCTGCTGTTGCTGTTGTCCCTTTTTTTCCCCCCTCTCCTCTCCACAGCAGCTGAGACGTTGCTGCCGAGCCTTTGCAACTACTGGCAGCAGTGAGAATGATAATAACAATTTCTGTTGCTTTCGCTCCCACTGTTGCTACTACAAAAGGTGTTGTCCGACATGACTGCAGCTGCTCCTGCTGATGCTGCTGTTATGTCTGTTGTATTGCCGTCTGTTGTATTGCCGTCTGTTTTCTGTTTTTTGTCTTTTGTCTCCTGTTGTCTCTTTTCTCTCCCTTCTCCCTCCCCCGGTTCACATTAATATATATAAATAAAATGTATTACTCAGGAAAAAAAAAAAAAAGATTTAAATCAAGACATGTTTGTGGAAGTGGACACACAATCCATACAAATACCTGTATTTAATCAATGATGAATCAGAGCAACAAAAAAAAAAGACTCCTCCGGTTGCTAGTATGGCTTTAACATGGTTACAAAGGGATATTAAGGTTTTTTAAAGTTTTGGACACATCAACTTTGCAGGGAGAACCATTGATCTTGAAGCTCAATTGCAAAACTGTCTAATTACTGTTGACAGTCATGAGTAGAGAAAATGCCAGCTTTGTCATTATTTCTCATTTCTCAATATCTCTGAAGTGATATGGAGATAGTTATAAAGTTTAATTTGGAAATTCGCTCAAAGCTTCCTCAGACAACGTGAAACTACCTAAGAAGCTGATGCTGACATCATCCGACTATTTTTACTATTGCTTCACTCTTCGTTTATAATTACACCCCTTCTAATATCACTGACGATTTCACAAAATGTAATGAGAAAATGTAAACAATTGTCTTGCAGCCTATTACATACAATTGAACAAGATTTATAAGATTTTAGTTAAGAGTGTCCGGTCATAGTTTCAGAAACCCTATTCTCTATTGTATTTATTTATACTACAGGGTGGGCCAGAAGTTTCCATACATAGAAGAATGTATCATTTTTTATTTTTTGCTTTGGCCCGAGTCAATGCATTTGACGAAAGAGCAACAAATTGAAATTATACTGATGGCTGGATCAGGAAGCAGTCGCATGGTTGCACAACATTTTAGCAGAAAACATGGAACAAGCATCACACACGACACTGTGGCAAAACTTATTTGCAAATTTCAGAAAACTGGAAATGTTGCATATCAACTACAAGGTGGTCCAAGACGTAGGGCCACCGATGAATACAACAGCTACATGAATAAAAAGTAAATGTAGAATGTTTATTTTACCTATGTATGGAAACTTATGGCCTAACCTGTACTTTAACATTTTTGCAAAACACTATGTAACTTTGGAATTAAAAGTATTTTTTTATTCTAATTCTGGTTTCATTCATTAATGCAGGGTTAGGTTTCTTTACCTTCAGTCTCTGTCGCTGTTGTCATATCTAATCTAAGCGTGACCATGCTTAATTATGTATATATTTGGGTTATTTCATGTTTGGGTTATGTCATATATTTCTAGCCACCTGTGCTGTAAAATGTAATCACAGCAGGAGGTCTCTCCTCTGTGGGCCCAGTATAACTCCTGGTTATTGACCCTTCTTGTCACATTGTATACAAGCTACACTGTGTACTGCTATTCAAGCACATAATTAATCACCACAGCAGTGTGTTGTGACTTGTAGTGAGGTGTGGGCTTTGCAGACTTGATAAATCGCCCGTGGATCGAAGTACACTCTGCACCAAAGGGCTTTGAACAAAATTTAGCCACCTATGTGACTGAGACTGAGATCAATGAGGCTCTTGACCCACTCTCTCATAGCTTCAGGTCCAGCTCAAAAGACTGTGGAGCCTCACAGACGGGATAAAACTATTTGTGATTATTCTACACTTAAAGTGAATATTTTCTTTGAACTTGTGCTTTTGATGTTTCTCATACTCATGTATACTGGGATGCGTCCCCTCAACTGTGGCACTTTATTAATGACAAAACTATTGAGCTGGCACAAAACAAATCTGAGCTATAATTAAAGGAGAGACAAACTCACAATACTCGAAGAAGTGGATATGCAGATTTGATTTTGTGTCAGTTTACTTCTGACCACACTGATTTTGAGCCCTTCACATCACAATTTATTTATTTAACCTGCACATAATCAGGATAGTCAATTGAGATCCAATCCTTTTTACACAGCTACAACAAATGTGTGCCATTTTTTAATCAAGAGAAGAATCAGAAGAATCTTATAACAGTGGTGCAACAATTTACTACATACAAAATTTTGATCCACAAACTTCACGACTGAATTAGTGGAATGGTTTGCAGAGCAGTATTTGTTAAATAGGGTTGGGCTGAGCGCACATGGGTATGTCACAACCCTGTGGTCCTGTGTTTAGTACCAGGATGGCCAATTTGCAGCCTTCTATTCCGACTTGAGTCCTGGTCCAGAGGCACAGTGATGTTGCTGTAATTGTCCCAGGTTGTTGTTTACATTCCTTTTCAAATACAACCTACAGTATATGTGACTCCCATGTGAATGGTGTATGGCCCAGAACCGACCCACATACACAGAAGAACACTAGTAATGATGTCATTGTGCGATGTGTATAGCAACATATAGAAGTTATTTACAGAAGTAAATGACAGATACCACTCATACTGCAGTAAATTTCCAGTATATGTCCTTTCTGTCCTTTGTCACAGACGAGAAGGTCAAAAGAGAGCTTAGAGGGGCTACACACAATGAGCGTGATTACCTATATTGCTATGAGGACCAGGTACTCTGAATGCGGTACTATTCTGTAATGAAAATGCGCTGGAGTCGAGTCGAGTACAGTTGAGTCCATACCACATAGTGGAAACGGGGCATGTCTCAGGAGGATCTGAAGGATTACAATTAACAAGCAAAAAGTAAACACATCAGCAATATGGATATATAATCCATATAATGCCTTCACCTGCACCTTTAATGCCGTGCCCAGGCAAACCTGTTATCCCTTTTACTATGTGGTATAAGATGTTTGTAAGAACTACATGCTAGTTATCGGTCCTACCGGGGATAGCTGGCCTGATGCCAGAAAGCATGCTGTTCTTCTCCATGCACTTGGCACAAAGGGACAAAGACTGTTTTATGCTCTGCCGAATACAGGTAATTCCAATGCTTCAGCTGTGGAGGTTCTGAAAAGACACTTCGTTCTCAAAGTTAATGTGATTGCAGAATGTCACAACAGTGGGCACAGAGGTCTGATGAGACTGTGAATGAGTTCCTGGCAGCGCTACGCCACCTCGCTTCTGCCTGTGAGTTTAGAGATATGGAGAAGCAGATTTTTGTGATCAACTGATAGAGCGTGTTGCTAATACACGCATACGGGACAGACTGTTGCTGGAATCGGACTTGACGCTAGGTAAAGCTACTACACAGTTATCAAAGATATAAATTGGTGAAAAGCTTTATACTGCAAAAGGGATTTTTAAGGCTGACATCATTAATTGTAAAATACTGACAAAGACAACCCTACTGCAAGTGGATGACATTGACAAACAGAGTCAGAGGTCAGAACAGAAGTATGGATGCTCCTGAGACACTACACAAAGAAAAAAAAAGTCCTTGCCACAGCTCTGCAAATCAGAGGAACATGTTGTAGTCAAAAGTAGAAATACAAAGATAAAAATAGTTAGAAAGCGAATTCCCTACTGACAGCGCTAGCGCAAGGGCTAGAGTTTATAATCAGTTTGTACTTTGCTGATTACAGGCTAATCATGGCCTGAATACAGACTTCCGCTCTTTTTTATGGCCTTTGTCACGTGATGAGTAATCTGCAGCCAGAGAATGAAATCAATGCCTATTATCTATTAAGAAGCTTCCACAGAGTTGTGAGGCTGATAATATTTACAGGGTGCAATTAAAATGCCTTTTGCAAAAAATATACACACACCATAGCAGGAATAAACATGAGTGAATCAGTCTGGAAAAATCTGATTCTCTTTTTACATTTGCATTGCAGCGTAATACAATCTATTGCATACGTATTTTGTGTATTGTGTTTAGTGTATTGATACTAACAGATGGGCACTGCAAAAGTACCCAAATTCCAATGGGTTTTATCACAGAAGGTAAAGGAGATCATGCAAGGATGCAGCCTTAAACTCTGCTGCCTCCAGTGACGTGGAGTCAGGGGAGGCAAGTGAGGCACGGCCTCACCTGTTATCATGGAAAGAAAAATAAATTTAAAATGCAAAAAATAATTTAATCAGTGATTTGTACTATGCATTTATTCTTAACTTAACCATTTTAGAATATTTTTTTACCAAAATCGCTGAATTTAAGCAATTCAAAAGTTGTGAAGAGACGTGCGGTGAGGCAGCAGCTGGCTGAGCCTCTCCAGGGACTGCGCAATGACTCAGCTGACCGTGCTGGAACCTTATGCAGTGAGGTTCTCTGTACGTCGCTATTAAAGTGTTGCTATATTTTTTTTGTTTTTCAACAACTGTATGTGTGTAATGTGTTTCTTGTGCTGAACAGTAAGCTAAAATGGCTGTGGAAAGGCACTGGGTGATGCACACAGTTCTCCTGCGTCATGGTAGGGGGCACTAGTGATCCCAGGGATTCTTCTTGCAACACCTTAGCTCGGCTGCAGAATAAGTAACAGTGACACGTGATTTCAAATGCAGCCGTCCAAGAGACTCGTAAAACTGAAGCAGGATATGGAACACTTCGACGAACAAGCCATCAATGCTTTTTTTCAAACGTAACGGAGCATGGACTTAATTTATAAGTAAAGTATTTTTATTATATGTGCTTTTTCTCTAATATGGTTTGTGATATGTATGTGTAAATAATGCGTATGAAATGTTTAACAATCCACTAAATGCTGCCAATCAAATGGCGAGTAAGATACTCTGAAGGGTTCATACTGTTTGTTGGAAAATCTGATAGTGATGACTCATCAGCCATGAACCTCACTACATCTTACTGGCTGCCTGCAACCCTCAGATGCTATTCAGAGGGTGCATCGGCCATCTTGTATCTTAGGATGGTCTAGCCCAGGGGTAGCCAACCTGTTCCACAAAGAGTTGCTGTGGCTGCAGGTTTTTGTTCCAACCTGTCCATAGCACACAGATTGACCAATCAACTGTCTGAATACTCAGATCAGTTGATTGAATAAACCAAGCCTAGTTGGAACAAAAACCTGCAGCCACAGCGGCTCTTTGTGGAACAGGTTGCCTATTCCTGGTCTAGCCAATGACAATAAAGAAAAACATACTTTTATTGTAATTTACATGGTAGCTGTGGACTGTGTAGTCAGCCAAAGCCAAGACCCCCCTCCCTTGATGTATCATGTACAGTGATACCACAAGCAACACAGACACAGTACTGAAAGTTTGACGAGAAAGCTTTATTTGTCTGGGAACCAGGTGACTACTGAACACGCATAAATCTGAAGCAGGTCGATCAGCCAGGCAGGAGAGACAAGACCAGGTCAGGAGCAAACTGGGAAGTCTGGACCAGGAACAAATGCTGGAGAGTCATGTGAGTAAACAAGGACAATCTGGCAAAGTCTGACTGAGGGACCCCAGGCATTCCCTGGCCTATGAGGCGATAATCTCTCCATCTGGTCTTGGTTCTGCCCCGAGGTTTCCTCCCAGCTGGCCGTGCCATGAGCAGGTCCCTAGTTAGGTGACCTGGTGGCATTGTAACCAGGTTCCCGAAGCAGTGGATCTGGTTCAGGCACATGTAGAAGCAGCTGCTCCACACCTAGTCCCTCTCGGTTGACTGAGCTTCTCAAGCTATCTCGAAGGGTGACCCTATCTCATAGATCACCCTATCTCTAAGGTCTCGGCTGCTTGCATCCGCTTTCTTGTGTTTTCGGCTATGAGCCACTGCTCATGACTGTACGTAACACTGTGAAAAAAATCCTGCAGTTTTTATGGGAAAAAAAACAGCAGATGGGGGTTACTAGAACATTTTTGTAAAATGTAGTAGCGTGTACATTTTACGGTTTAAACCCGTATATTACACACTGAATTTCTGTCATATTAGCATGGTCATTGTGCTAATATAACAGAAGTCCAATGTGTAATATACTGGTTTAATATGTAAGATTTACATACTATTTGGTAAATGTAATTGCAGTTTTGCTGTATATTTTACAAAATTGTTCTGGTAACCCCAGCAGCCAGTTTTATTCCGTTAGAAATATATCAGTAAGTTTTAGGTCCATCTTTTGCTTTTTGTACATGAAATCCCATTTGGTTTCACAGAAAAATAGACAGAATTTTACTGCAAAGTCATTGTTATTCAATAGGGTCAATATACTGAAATGTAAATCAATGCATGTCACAGAGATTACATTAACTACATAGACTATATACAGTGTGAGTGTGAGCAGAAACAATGCATGCAACAGAATCAGAGAAGAGTCCTGGATCCAACTCAGCATCTATGGGGTCTGCGAGGGGAGAAAGCACAAAGACTGTTGGATGTGGGGTCCATGGTCCAATATGTTAGTCTTGCGCAATCAAGGAATAAGAATGGAATAGGAGGACGGAGATGGAGGACAGATGAGGAGAGACAGAGAGGAGGGAAGGAGGAAGGAAAAAGAGAGGTTGCACGGTCCATACCAAGGGACAAGGCCAGGCCAGGGACAAACCAAGCCCAGCCCAGTCGTGCCGAGCTCAAACAAGCCACCAAGCACTGGCAACCCCCTGGGAAAAATTATACATGTACAATAACTGCATGCTTACATACATAAATTGTAGTTGTATTACAGGAACATAAGTCTATACTTTTATTTGGATGGCTGTACTACCATGGAACCGCTCTCCCTGCAGAAAAGAAAGCTGTGAAGGTCTCCTGAACCCTGCTAAGGTGAGTAGTGACTTGTTATGACCAGAGATTTTAGCTGTTGTTGTACAGTGTGATGGCATGTGGCAGGAAAGATCTCCTGTATCTGTCCCGACGACAGCGAAGTTGCAGCAGCCACTGTCTTTATGCTGTGTGATGGAGAGGGTGCTGATCATTGTCCATGGTGGACAGCACAAAACATGTATCCAAATGCATCAGGGTTCCCACTCGTAACCAGCAATTATTTTCCAGGACTTTTCTAGGACATTTTCAGCCTGTGGTGGACCTTCTCCAACCAGACGGGGATTCTGTGTTGTATGTTGCCAAGAAGATAAGGTGACAGCAGACATGCATGTGCATACCTTTTAACCATTTGCATTCACTCCCAGGGCAGGAGGAGGACAAATACATTTCCAGGACAACTCAAAGAATTTCCAAGACATTTGATCTTTTTTTCTCATTTTCCATGTTTTCCATGACTGGAAAATTCATCAATCATTTTCCAGGTTTCCTAGGACGCGTGGGAACCCTGCGCATGCACCTATGCAATCAGCTAAGTTAGCAGTGTCATTATACTTATATTTTTATGTTAGTTTTGCAATAATTAGCAGACAAATTATGAAACAGTTAATCACCTCAGAAAGATAGTCAGGCGCTAGGCAGCTGAGATGGAGGCCTGTAGCTGGGGTCCAGGCGGGAGATACTGGCACCGACCCAAGTTAACAGGTCCTCGAACTGGGCAACAGACAGCCTGAGGTACCATTGGAAGTGGGCGTCATCCAGGTGGAGCTCCTGGAGAAGACCGTGAAACTCCCCCTATTCAGTGCGTCTCCGGAGGACGTCATAACCCCAGACGCGGCGGTGGGTGGTTTTCCGGCTGCAATGGTGGTTGCAATGGTGGTCCGCCATAATCGATGTGAAATGAGAGTGGGCAGAGCTTTCAAGCGTCAAGAGCCACTTGAGAAAAATCACGTCTGCTGCTTTTTGGTGTCAATGCAGCTTAACCGTTTCCTACTCCTGAAGGTGGGCCCTGTGTCCAGAGGTCCCCGGTCCGGTGTGGAAAGTCTGACGTAGGATCCTCGATCTGGCTTGTGTGGGTCTTGCAGCTGCAGCTCGCTCCATCCCAATGTCAATGCCTTTCCCTTTTAAACTCCATAATGTTGGTGCGGTGTAGTCCTCTGCGGTTCAGGACTCATCCGGGTTAATCACCCGGATTCTTTAAATGACTCATGAGTCATGAATCTGAGGTCTCCATTGAACCGGATCTGCCAGGTCCTAACCAAGAGTAATGAGTGGATCCACCGGATAAACACACTGTTACAGATCCGGATGCCTTAACCTAGATCCTTACGGATCCGGTGAGTCGTGAGAGGTGAACTGCTAACCGGCAGTAACCTGGATCCTTACGGATCTTTGAGACGGTGCCAAACTGTGAGTGCTCTCTCGCTCTCTCTCTCGCTCTCTCGCTCTCTCTCTCCTGAGAGGTAAATAATTCTCCTGTTAATGCCTGGCAACTGTTTTGCTACAACTACAGGGCTGCTGCTGTTCCTGTGAATAAATCGGTTGGACAAAGAGCTTCTTGAGTCTGTTCCAAATGCACAAACACGGTAGTTGTGGACTCTTCATGCAGACTGCCAGGTTCTAAGGGCAAGTGTGCTAGAACAACATGGGAAAATGTTGGGAGGGGCCTGCATTTGAAGACAGAGTTCTCACATGTTTTTAAGACTGAAAGTCCTTTTTGGTCAATTCACACTTGTGACAAGCTGTGATCCTACATGGCTTGACAACAATGCAACAGTCTGGAGAGTTTGTCGAAGCCTGGTGACACCAGGGAGGCAGTGAGTGATGCCTTGGATGTAAAAGTCTTCTATAATTACAGTGGATGGCTCACTGGGGCAGGATTCCTGGTGTGTCGGGGCAGAGGATTACTATTGGTGCAAGAGAGGTTTCTTTAGCCCAGCCACTGTGGAGACTCCAAGAGCACGTCAACACTGCCACCTTCAGAGGCCTACGATGTGAAACAAAAGTTGTCATCTGGAAAGCTGCTGATCAGGGAGTCCAGTGGGAGAGCTCTGGGAACCATGGGGAAGCAGAGGAAAACATACCAATCTGAATAACTGTCTTGTCATCCGACATTGGAGAAGGAACCACAGAGCCCATGGACAGACTGTTGGAGTGGGGTGCTGCAGACACCCCTCCAGTTGCAGGGGCTGAGCTGCAACAGCCTCTGGAACCAAGATTAAGCCTCTGACCCAATTTGTTTGATTGAAATGATTGGACTTTAGCCTTTCAAATTACAGCTTCAGTAGTCAAGAATGACATTTGTTGCATACATACAGGAATTGCATGAATTTAATTCAGTGATCGGACTAACAAGGAATAAACTGGAGAACACATGAAAGAAATGTTATCAACAGCCCATAACAGAGATACAAAAAACAGTGTCAAGAATAACTTAAATATAATGAGAAATTTGACTGATCTGCTGATCTATGTACATAAGGTATTTAAATACATTTAAATACA
The DNA here is from genome assembly GCA_029224185.1 of Karalla daura. Taxonomy (NCBI): domain Eukaryota; kingdom Metazoa; phylum Chordata; class Actinopteri; order Chaetodontiformes; family Leiognathidae; genus Karalla; species Karalla daura. The sequence continues at coordinate 2,556,878 of CM055205.1, read as the reverse complement.
GATACAAATCTATCTGTTTCATCACAAGTTAGAGTTTAGTTTTCTTGTATAAATTTTACATGTGCTTTTTCAGCTTCTGGCAGAAAATGTTATAGCCAATGTGAGAACAGAATGCAACATGATTTATCCTTCTTAAGTCTTGGTAGATAATAAACTAAATTCTAATTTTATGGCTTGAAAAATACATAATTTTCCCCAAGTATCTCCATTGCATATTATGTGTTAATAATTCCGACTATTACCTAACACGTGAGGCTGACACCTGAAAAAGAAATTGACATGTGGAGAAACTGACCTACTCTTCACATGACTCTATTAACCCCAATCAAAAGAACCCGAGACATCTGCTTCTGCTAAGTTTATCAGTTAGAAAGTTTATAAAGAGAAGCAGTTTACAGTAGCAAAGTGCACTTAAGTAAAGGAGAAACAAGAAAGGGAAAAGGTCAAAAAGATGATACACAGAAGTAATGCAGTGAATATGGGTGTGTGCTGTTCAGTAGGTAATTAGTTCTCCTAGATTAAAATGTTACATATTTCATTTTCCAAGGCCCTAAGGCAGTGCTCTTTAAGAGGCAATCACTATTAATTAAATTGTTTTCCATGATGTTATTGAACTTTTAATAAGGATAACAAACACCCAATGAGAGGCCCTTAGTGCTGTCTTGAAAGCTGTCGAGTCCCCTGGGTAATCTGTATTGATTAAATGTGAGGGTAACCTTTATCTTTGTGTCATTCCAGACTCACTCATGTAGGCTGGAAGGAATTTGGGAATGGAGGAATGTGTGTGTGTGTCTCTGTCTCTCTCAGTCTCTGTCTCTGTGTGTTTAAGGGATGTTCTAATTTTTGCGTTTCCTAAGATGAAATAAATCAGGTGAATGACACAGATGTGTTTCTAATTAGTGGTCATCGTAAATTTTATGGATGTAAATGTTTACTGCTTTTGGACTAGTGAAATGGCAGTATCCAACATATCTATGTCAAGTATGGAGCATATGGAACACTGGGCCTCATTCACGAACCGTTCTTACGAACAAATTTGTTCTTAAGTCCCACTTATGAAGATTTTATGAAGATTGTGGCATTCATGAATTTCTTCTTATCTCTGATTTATTCTTAGGTAAGAACAAATCCTACAAATTTACTCATTTTACGTGTTTGAATTTTTATATTTTAGATAAATAAAATGTGCTATGATTTAACATTAACCAAGTAAATTGGAAACTCCCCTATGATGGCTCTGATGCACTGGTCCAGCTCAGACAGGTTGGTATCTGCTGTTTCCCTCCTGTTAGAATTTAGCAATTTTTTTTTGTTTCAGATTTCAGATCAAACCATTTCTTTTTCCTTCTCCTGACCCCGTGTCCACTGCACGTGTGATAGCCTCCATTGCTTCTTTTTTGTTTGTGCTGGTATAGCTTGAACTAAGGCTACCGAATATAATTTAAGTTGAAGTACAATTTAAATTTAGGTTTGAATTAGGTTTAAGTTTTCTCTCTTTAAGTTTTTTTCTCTTCACCTGCTGTGCTCCATCTGATCTCTAAGTATTTTGTTGTTGTTTGCTCCGTTTTGTTTCTGTTTGCTTGTTGCTGTTTACTTCCTCCTGTCCACACAGCCTTGCAGTTTTTTAACAGGCCCTTTTATGGGCATTGATGGGGTGGTTACCTATGCTAATCCTATGTTATTTAGACTCAACTGGCACACCCTCTCAACTTAAGAAGAAATGGCATTCATCAAGCAAGAACACAGCTGCGAACATTTCTGAGGCTTACGAACGCGTTGATGAATCAGACGTAGAGTTTTCTTAAGGATCTTCTTATGAGCAACTTACAAAAGAATCTAAGAGGATTCTTAAGAACATATTGGTGAATGAGGCCCACTGTTCCAACTGTTCATATGACAGAAAATGTGAAGCAAAAGGGCAGTCGCTGTCCCCACCGGAGTAGTCTCGGCTACACATCTTCCCTCTAGGAATTTTAGAAATACTAATATGCTGCAGCATCATCAATTTAAAGTTCAAGAACAATGGGCCTCATTCACCAATATCTTCTTAGGAATCTTTTTAGATTCTTTCGCAAGTTGCTCTTAAGAACTTCCTTGAGAAAACCCTACATTAGATTCATCAACGCGTTCGTAAGCCTCAGAATTGTTTGCAGCTGTGTTCCTACATTGATGAATGCCATCTCCTCTTAAGTTGAGAGGGCGTACCAGTTGAGTCTAATTAACATAGGATTAGCATAGGTAACCGCCCTATCAATGGCCATAAAAGGGCCCGGACTGCACGACTGTGTGGACAGGAGCAACTAAACAGCAACAAAACGGAGCAAACAGCAAAAAATGGTTAAAGTAAAGCAGAGATCAGATGGAGCACAGCAGGTTAAGAGAAAAAAACTTAAACTTAACTTAAATTTAAATTGAACTTAAACTTAAATTATATTCGGTAGCCTTAGTTCAAGCTACACCAGCACAAACAAAAAAGAAGCATGGGAGGCAGTCACACGTGGAGTGGCCGCAGAGTCAGGAGAAGGACGCACAGTAGCACAGGTGAAAAACAAATGGTTTGATCTGAAATCTGAAACAAAAAAAATAGCTAAATTCCGGCAGAGATGCAACGGACAGGAGGGGACACAGCAGACACTAACCTGTCTGACCTGGACCAGCGCAACGAGGCCATCATTGGGGAGTTTCCAATTTACTTATTGTTAAATCATTGGCACACTTTATTTATTTGAAAAATAAAAACTTTCTGTGCATTTCCAAAAATATAAAACAATAATAAAGAATGTAATAAATAATAAATATGACAGAATTATTACTGTCATATTGAAGAAAACACAACCATGCCAACATGTCAGCACTGATATGTGCGTAAGTATTCTCCTGAGTGCTCGTAGGATTTGTTCTTACCTAAGAATAAATCCTGGATAGGAAGAAATTCATGAATGCCACAATATTCGTAAAATCTTCGTAAGTGGGACTTAAGAACAAATTTGTTCGTAAGAACGGTTCGTGAATGAGGCCCAATATTACTTTATACTAAACATAAATCATATCTGAAAACCTTACTTAACAAGTCACAGGAACTCATAATAGCTCTCAAAGAACTGTAAATTCAGCCATGAAAAGTTGATAGTCTGCTGAAAGATAAGATGACAATAATGTTATCCAATCTACTATGTATTTGTAATACATAGTTTTAGTACATAGACGGTCCCATTTAACAAAATGGCCGCCATGCTTTCTGGGCAGTCTCGGAGGAAGTCAGGCTAGGGCAGACATCAGGGCTGCCCCCTTGTAGGATGCAGTACCCAAATTGCTGTGTCTGCCCCGTGTCTCATTACCAGTTTGTACCTTATGTTTCTCATACCAAGTACTTACTCCTCATGTCTTCTATGTTTCCCGAGCCTCCTAATTATTGTTTCCTGGATTTTTCTCTTAGTGTTGCTCTCATGTTGTTCCTGAGTTTTCCATGAGATGGATCTTCATTTATTGTCTTTTCTCCAGGTCTGTGGTTCTTCCCGGGGGTTTCCCTGTTTCCTCTGCCCCCATAGACTGAATTCAGTTCACCGACACCTTCCATATTGTCAGCTGTTTCTGTGCCTCTCCTTACTTGGACTGCCTATATGTGTTCCAGATCTAATAAACCCTGCTGTGACCTGAGTTATCTTTGTGAGAGTTGTGCATCTGACTCCTTCCTGAGTCTCCTAATCATGGTCAGTGATCCAACAGTAAGAATTTGTCCATTATATAGATTAGGTGAATGTGGACCGAGCAAAAGTTCACAGCATATATTATTGTACTTTAAATGTGATCAGAGCTATGGGTGCCCAGATATATCGAAAAAACTGGCAAATGATTAAATGATGAGATGCATTTGAACCATGATTTTAAACTTTGCAGTGTGGTCCCTCAACATACTTTTTTGGAAAATAAAATAGCCTTAAGTGATACAGGCAGCTTATGTATCACTTTTGTTTATATATTTTCATGGAAGACAACCCACTGCCTCCAGATGCATGCTAATTATGTTAGTGCAAAATGTCCCTTTCAGGAAATGTCAGAAAGTAAAAATAAAAAGCATTTTAGTCCTTTGAAAATGTCATGCAAATACATGTCATCTTCTTGCTCAGTTGCAGTCCATTACTAATGAGAAAAGACAGTAGAGAGGCTCCCGTTGTGGATTAATATTGCCTTGTTTCCACTACGCGGTACCGGCTTGTCTCTACACGACTCTTCTCGACTCAGCTTTACTCAACTTGGCCTGACTCACCTTTCCATTACAAACCCATTCTGCCTTTAGAGTATCTGGTCGTCATAGCAACTTGTGTGTGTGTGACGTCATCATCAGCGTGACACCGCTGACCGCCGATTAAAAGTAGGGGGAAGAAAAACAGCACCAACAACACAACACGACACGCAATGCACACAATAGAGGAAATCGACGGAATGATCATTTTGATCCTGCATACATGGCTGTTTGCCCCAGCAAGGAGAGAATAATTGTTTTAGAAGGGGCTGAAGGCAGTGAAACAGAATTTAGAGGAAAAAACAGGGGGTGATTTGAGAAATCAGACCTCGAAATGCAAGGTATGCACGGTTCTGTACCCAGTCCAACTAATGGGAGGAAAGTATTTTCTTGTTTGTTTTTTATAACTTGTGCTAATGCTTTAATAGGTCACTGCATCATTGTGTCATCCAGCCCAGCGCTACTTGGCCTGGCCAGGTTCACATTCCAGGTAATGGAAATGCACACTGAGCTGAGCCGAGTTGAGTAGAGCCGAGCCGGTACCGTGTGGTGGATATGGGGCACATGAGTGATCCAGAGTGGAACACAAGTGTATGGCTCTTCTTACAAGAAAGCCTGAAATGTAGGAGATATCTGAATTCCAATAAACCTTTACTGAGGTGAAAAAGACAATAACGGGCCTCTATCAAAGAAATTACATAAACTTAAACTACATGAACTATTACTACATAAACTATTTTTACCTACCAATTCAAAAGGCTAGCCAGGAATCGTAAATATAAATAGAAATATGAGTTACATTTTCACAATATTTGCACAACTGGTTATTTCAGATTTCATTTGGCACTTAATTTTAGTATATTTCTTGGAGTTTCCTGGAGTCACTATTACTAATTTCATTCTTAATTTTCTTCAGGACCCTTTGTAAAAACAACATGAGATGCCTGGTCAGAAAACTTTATAATAAAATGTTTTGTGACCTAAGGTTCATCTTTTCATTTCCACTTAGAATTCCATGGCAGCCAAAACCTTACAGGAACCAAAAAGCTGTAGTTTTGAGAGGAATTGTAATGGCCAGTATCTAAATGTGAAGATTCTGTGGTGATTAATGAAAACTAATATTTCATGGCAATTAAAATGATTAAGGCTGGAGGGTTTTCGCTGTTAGTGTGAACTGCTGAAGGAATGAGGTAGCAACAAAGCTAAGAAGAAAATTGCATTAGTAAGTTGAGGAGAACTGTATTAAAATGCAAATGCACAGCTGTTAATAGTTCTTCAAAAACCAATAATCCCCCACAGTCAGTCATGTGTCAAAATGGTTAATGGAAAAATATCCCAGAGGCACGCAGGGTCCTTTTTCCATTCCGCCTTTGATTAAAGCAGAAATTCTGTTTGGGGAAAAGCTTAGAATAGGTCAGGATAGGCTTGGCAAAGATGGCTTAATGTGGGCTAGTTCCCAAACTCATTGTTCTGATGCCCTGATTTCACAGATATGTCTTCTCATGGGAAGAACCCTTATCATGGACAGGATGCCAGGTTGCATGTTATTGGATCAGCAGTTATTCATTGGAGTTCATTGGCATTTATCATTGGAGTAGTGTCAAAAGGGTGTTTTTGGACATGTGAGTGAACCGCATATGAAAAAACCCCTAATTGAGTCTGATTGATTGACTATTCTGGACAGTTTCATTGTTTCTGACCAAAGTGCAGCCCTATGCAAAAAAGACAAAAAGGGCTCCATGCCAAAACACTGTGACTTGGTCACAAGGGGCCCTGTGCAAAACGGGGCCCCTGTTGGATCGCAGGGCCCTACGCACTGTGCGTGTTCTAAGTCTAGACAGTGTAGTCCCCGCTGGACAGTCTCTCACTCACACTTAGGGGCAATTTAGAGTCTCCAATTACCCTTAACACATTTTTGGACTGACGGAGAAAATCTGAGCCCAGGCACACACAGGGAAAACATACAAACATGCAAACTGTGCAAACCTTGCAAATACTTATAAAAGAGGCATTTAATTACAAAAAAGTTGCTAAAAATGTATACAATAGGTGCAAAAAATATTGTCTTGGCAAAAAAAAATTGTCATGATAAAAGTTATATTTTATAGTTTTAGAGGCCGACATTCATTCTGGACTTGAGAGTGGGGATTCTTGTTCTGAAATACCTTTACTACTCATCCCTTTAAGTAGGATCATGTAGCAAAAATCTTACTTAGTTTCAGTCTATCACTGGACGATTATTTATTTGTGAGCTGGTTCTAGCTAATCTGTAACATATTTTTTAAAAACATAATAGCATGAATATAACATATAGCATGAACAGGACTTTTTTTTAATGTATGGTTCAACACTGATTTCATTTAATTATATACATGAAATCCTTACTCTCTTGTTAAAAGTAAGGACTGAGGGCGAACTTTTGCAAGCAGCTCCTTAATGAAGACAACTATAAAAGCACTCCATGGACCGCAAATGAACACAAACCTGGCATCTACTTTAATTACTGATAAGTTGTGAGCCAGCTAAAGGCAGCAGATTTCCCTCCCCCAGAGCCCCTAATCTGTTTAAAGCTGACTGCGGATCCTAACTGCCGAATTGGAGGATTCAATGGCAGGTGCCACTGTGAATTCCCAGAACAGACGCTATCAGTCTCGCTTCCTAATCTCCACATCTCCTTGGGACTGGAAAACAAGTTCAAGGCGATGTGTCCAACTTTCTGGCACACTCGATTATTAGAAAATCTGCTCAATCACACATTGTGTAGAAACCGGATGATCCAAGACATATTTATAGCCAGGCATAGAGATTACATGTTCTGGGCTCTCTCTGATGTGGAAGGAATGTGAGGCTTTCCATAGACTGTTCACATGAGAATTATGGAGGCTATATAATTTCTGAAACTGCATACTAAGTACTTAATTATTTCCTGTTGCCAGGGAAAAACCCAAATTTATGTTGTGTGTAAAAAAGTGAAAAAAACAGTGATAACATGAATAATCCATCCATCATTTTACCCACTTTGTTCTATTGCAATAATAGACATGCACATACATATGTCATACATGAAAGTGTGGCTGATATATGGCATATTTGTGTGGAGATTTGTCATAATCTGCTCTGTCCCCCTCTTGCTTTTCTCTGTTTCTCCCCTCCTGTCACAATGTGCATCTGCACAGGAAAATTCAGTCCAGCCAGCCAGTCCTACAGCCACACCTCAACGACCTGCTCACCAGCACCAATTACCTCAGTACAGACAGGCCTCTCAGACAGACACTCATTGCCAGATTGTATTCATTCATGTCTGACTCTCCTACACTCATTATTGGACTGACTTCCCATTGCTTGTGACCTGCCCTGTTTTCTGTCGCCCTTGAAACCCAACCTGCCTTATATCACTGACCACAGTCCCACCTGTCTCCTGCCCCTAGTAGTTGGCTGCTTTCTGTGGGGCTGTGAACCCCAAGCTTAGTTAAGAGTGTGCTCATAATAATTCAAGACTCCTGTGTTGCATTTGCGTCCAAAATTCGTATCCCTGATCGTACAATCTGTCCAGCTATGGACACAACAACTGAATTCTATTTGCCCACAGCCATCTCTAAGCCAATGAAAATGTAATGCAGCAGCATGAAACTTTCTTTCGTGCATCAGCTGCTGAAGCTTGGGAGGCTGAATGGATGCACAAACACGCACTAACAACATTCGTTGGGTAGCTGCAGAGGGTCATAGCCCAACTCACGCCACCCCCTGACCTGTGGGCCATTCATCACTAACTGCTCTCAGCTGTTGAGCCATAGAGCTTGACAAAGTGGTGTTGGATATTAATCATCTGACTGGCAGAGCTCAAGTGCAGGGAACTGTGCTGTAGGAGAAGCAGTCTCCAGCCAGCAGCTCCTTGTTTTCCACAGAGCTTTTAAGACCTTTCTGCAAGGTTTTTGAGTTCGAGAACTGTGGTCCAGAGTCAGCATCAGGAGGATTAATGGCACTCCAACAAGGCAGTGGGACCACTGCAGATTATTCCGTTTAGGTTTCAATCTAGAGCTCAACACAGGTGGTGGCTCTCCACCTCTGTTCACTCTGCTCCATGTGATGTTTTCGTCAACACTCCCTCCAAACTGGATGGACTATGCCTCCAGGCATGGCAATGGGAGCCTTGCAAGGGGAGGCTAATGCAACCATTACCATGTCACGAGAAGTGGCTATGGAGGAATCGGAACCCATGTATTTTTCACTGCAGAGGGGGAGCTTTGCCACTGTGCCAGGCTTTGTTCCAATTGTGAGAATCATTTTTTCGCTTCATGCCCAGAAAAAGCCAGAGCTCAACAGTCACTGGGGTGGTCCCGAGCACACGGTGCTAAATGGGCTAAGGGTGTCTTTGGCCACTGTCACCCACCACTCACCTTACCCTTGGATATTCCACAGGTCTGTCCTCACAAACCATAGTCATCCGGCCCTCCGGGAGTGGAGCCTTTCCTGACATCAGTGTCTGCAACATGCTCCAACTCCTATCCTGCCCTCTATCTGACCTCTCTGAGGTATCTGTGGAATACCATGATTTCTGCCAGGTTTTCAGCAAGACCAGAGCCATGTCCTTATCCCCACATCATCCTTATGACTGCTGCTACATTGATCTCCTGTTAGCTCACCTCCCTCTTTCCAGACCTGAGAGGAAGGCCATGGAAACATATCAATGACTCCCTGGTCTCCAGCATCATACACCCTTCATCATCACCAAACTCCAAAATAGACATATACCAAAAAGCAAGTAAATAATGTACTTAAGAATAACATCAGTGTATTTAAACAAATTAAAACAACCAAATCAATATTATAATGGTTTTTAGTGGGTTTTTTTTGTAAAGAAATTTTGCCCTTCTGTCCTTGAGATAAGCAAATTTCTCCATGACTCTACGATTAAGTCAGGGATGTTTCGGACAAGTTTTTTCTCCATAAAGAGCATGGCCAATGCATTCAGTCAATCCTGTGCCACTGTGTTCCTTAAAAAGGTCTTGGCTCTCTTCAGTGTTGAGAAGCACCTTTCAGATTCAGCTGTAGTCATCAGAGTTTGAATGATGATCTTCAGCAGAGCCACACTCTCTGAGAAGGTGTCCTGAAGACTGTTCCTCATGAAGAGCTGGTATATAGCCACAGCACCAGTGCAGCTCTTGAACTGATCATTGCTGTAGATGACAGCCACTTCAGTTTTCAACTTGTTTCTGTTCAAAAGAGGGTAAGCCCCCATGGTGGTGTCCAGCACTGCTTCAGGTAACTGGCTGTTGTACTGCTGACTGCTTGTAGCAGTGTAGCACTGACAAGATGTTTGGTCTTTTGCATGGCCCAAGATGGTGTTCACAAACCTAAAAAACTACAAATTTTTACAATATGGAGATGGACATAAGTTAGCTTTACAATATTATCTAATAATAATATATTAAAACTAATTATGAATTGTGTTTAATTTAAGGGACAAAGCAAATTAACATAGCACCTCTATAAAAGTAGACTATTATATTGTCCATAGCCTATTCTGAGGTGTGTTCCCAGCTTCTGTACAATATACCATTACAATATACCATTATGATGCCAGTCCAGATACGCTTCCACTACGCTCTCCACAGAAAGTATGAAAAGAGTCTCTGAACAAAACCAGAAGAGAAAAGCTTAACTGAGCTCATTTTCCAGGTAAAACTTAAAATTTAAGCATTGCAGAGATTAACACAGTATCAGAAATATTAAACAGCACAGAATGCAAATTAATTTGCCTGATATTTTGTATGTTGTCTTTGGATTGCAGCATGATTCCCTGGACAAAGACAGAATCGATGGTCCCCTTCTGGAGCTGGCTGTACAGAATGTCCACATGAGGCATGATGTGATAGAGCAGTTTCAGGAAGCAGCTGAAAGTGTCATCCTCTTGGAGCCTCACCAACCGTCCAGCTTTTCTCACAGTGGTGGGAACTCTCCTGAGTTCCTGATGGTCTCAAAATGTTGGGGCAGGTCATCTTTGTGCTCAGACACAGCACGGATATGGGAGTTCCATCCAAGTGTGCTTGCTCTTGGGAGTCTGTGTGCCACCCCTTGATCAAGCGCAAAGGTTCTCTTGAGAGATCTTGGAAAAAAAAACCTAGAGAATCCAGCAAGGTCAAAGAGCTGACTAACCTTTGGAATGTGAGATGTAACCTGTTGCATAATGAAGCTGAGTTGGTGAGCATAGCAGTAAACATAGTGTGCGTTCACATACACATCTTGCACCTTCTTCTGCACACCACCTCTCATGACACTTGCACCATCATATGCCATGGAAATGAGCTTGCTCTTCTGGTCATCAGGGAGAATGGAGCACAATTTATCCAGAAACACTGTGGCAATGGAGTCAACTGTGGCACTGGTTAGAGGTATGAATTCAAAATACCTCTCTTGCACATCATGGTGTTTGTCAATGTAACGAACCACAAGCACCAGCTGTCACTGAGTTGAAATATCCATTGTTTTGTCAGCCTGAATGGAGACAAAGTCTGTGCTGTTGATTTCTTCAATGACATACTCCCTCAAAACAGAGAGCATGCAGCCAAGGAGTTCATTCTGTAGATTCTGTCCTACCCCGATGTTCCACTGGATACCTTAGAGCTGCAGTGTGCTGTGGCACGGCAGCAGCACTGTTTTGTAAAAAGTTCCATATTCCTCCGAGTGTGTTACGGCAGTGGCGCAGCAGCTAAATTTGAGCGATACCCTGATATCATCCAATACTTCCAAAATTGGATCGCAGGGCCCTACGCACTGTGCGTGTTCTAAGTCTAGACAGTGTCGCCCGCGCTGGAGACCGCAATATGCCATCATTAACGTACTGGATAAAGGAAACAATAGTTTACCTTGCTTGTTCAACAGCGCTTTATCCTGCAGTTTTGTTTTTGGGGGGTGGAGTGCTACTACTGCTTCAGTAGTAACCGCTCAAATAGAAGAACTGGCTGTATGGAGCGCACAGGAGCGGCAAGCCACAGCTGAGCGCTTCTGGTACGTTGTTGAGCTGCTCTATGTGGAAGAGGTCTCCATTGATTTTGATGGAAGATAATTGTAGTAGTTAGCGCGCTGCTACTGTAAGGTGCCACTAGGTGCCGTATTCTGTGGAATATCGGACTTAGGTGTTCCCTTAAATACAGTAGCTGACTGCAGGTGCTCATGCAGAACTGCATCTAGTGATGCTACAAAAACCACCAATCCTCCAAAAATGCCAGAATTTTCTGAGCTTTTGCTTTCATCATGTCCATGCAGGGCTAGCTCAAATGCACCATAGAACTTGACACAGGATGACAGGAGGTCCCTGTTCTTGTCAACCTCTTCATTTTGTTTACAGAACCCCTACCCTGTAGCCTTCATCAAGCTGAGCAGAAATTTTTATTTAGCCATACATGGCTAGTCGCAGGGCATTTTCCATATAAATCCCAGTTTGTTCTTTGCTTTTAAAAGTGTTTTAAATCAGTCATACCTGTCTGAATCCATGATGGGTCTGATCCCGGTGTTTGAAAAAGGAGGCAAGGAAAACATAATAAAGCATTTGCATTGCTACATGCAGTTAGCCAAGCCTTCTGCTAAACCATGTCCTAGAAAATGTCTCCCTGTGTCTTTGGACTGCTGATTGATAGCGATGTCCAGCTGATCAGGTCCAAGCTGCATTACATCCAGCTCCTCCTAAAATATCCTCTTCTCAAATGCCGTTTTTTAAGAGACTTAACTGAATTGTTTAATTTCTCTTTCTCCATTTTGTCCATCTCAAAGCAAAACTCCAACTCACTCTCCGCTCAATGGAACTCATGCCTTGTCACGGACGACCGTGACATCATCCCGTAGCGTAGTTATGGGCAGCAGCATGCAAATCCAGCTTTGGCCACAGGAGAGCTACGCCCTGACAAGCTCCTATCTCTTGAATTGAAGAGATACAGCTGCGCATGTAAAACTTAAAGTAAGAATCAATGGGTAAATATTTTTGTGCCCCGGGGATGAAACATGTCACCAATCGGTAACTTTAAACAACATAAATCAACGATGAACATAGCAACTTGACACACCACTATATAATATTTATCTTGCTCACTTTAGAAAAGGTATACAAATATTTTTTAGTATTTTTAATATGCATTTTTTTTCTTGTGGGGAGGGGTGAGTGTTGGGGCGGCACCCTAGCGCCCTCTATTGGCCAACCGCCGCTGGTCACAGGGCTGCGAACCCCAGGCTTAAAGAAGAGTGCAGTTAGAACAATTTGGGTCTCCTTTGTTGAATTTGGGTTTGCAAACCATATCTCTGACAGACATGTGTATACATATGACTATAAAGGTGTAATTGATTTATTAAAAAAGTAATTGTTTTATACTATCATATTATTTAATGGTTATATGTAATATCAAATTGGTTTATCAAGTTAATCCTTAGCTGCAGCTACAGCTAACTTTACATCCAATGGTGTCATGGGGATGCCTTTCTCCAGTGTACATAGAGAAAAACTAGGGAATTTTTGGTGCAAAATTTTGGTGCAAAAACAAATTACCTCTAAATTGTCACTCGGTGGAGAAAATTGGGGGACACAGAATGGCACAGAATTATTAGATATTTTGTTATAAAAGTATACTGTTGTTAAATTATCATATAAATTATCAACTATCAATACTGAAAATGGCATGGTGGAGATCCAAACTACATTTTGGCATTTAGAATGAGAATCAGCAGACAAGTTCAACTCTCAAAGTTAACGTTCTGTGAGCACTAAAGTTTAAATTGCGTAATCCTTGGGTTGCACCATTCAAGCACCATGTAAATTTGTAAGCAATTCTCTGATTTGTTCCCTCACGCAAGACATTCCTTTCCTGCTCAAACTGCAAATATGTATTACAACAAGTCTCAGAAAGGAATCAGAAAGAAGACGCAAACACAGACCAAAATTTAGTTGATAAAATGTAGTTGTACTGTGTATTGTCTTTAATTCATATGTACATGTTCAATCTCCTCATCCCCATCCCCATCCCACAACCCCCCAATAAAGAAATTTTCAATTAATACTTATTTAATTTATTTTGTCAGTTTTACAGCTTCTGTACAGGATTTCTGTTTTCAGGAAATTCACATCTAGGGCAGCAACATCTTTGATAGAATAAACAAGCATAAATGGAGTGAACAGGAGGAATTGGGAGGTAGGGGTCAACACACAGTTTATGATGGCCGTGTACAGAAGCAGTGCGATTGGGATAAACTATATACAGTACAAACCATTCATACAAATTAGGCTCTAAGTTATAGAATTCAATACATTACATCTGATATAAGTGACAATGAGCAAGATCCATCCCCCACAAATGACCCACCGATCAATTGAGCAGGTTATCAGATGTTCAATCACTCCACAAACCTAACACCAAGCTGCACTAGCAGAACCACTCTGACAACAGCTGGGGATCAACAGTATTATTGTATCTGACAGTGTCAACATTTCTTCCCCTGGGGGGAAAGTCCACTCTGTTCCTTTATCATACAAGCCAGCATCATAAATCCAAGCACCACTAACATCTGACCATTCACTGCTGCCTTGTAGGTTTTGTAAAAGATATCAGAGGACTTAATTTTTTAAATTCTTTTTAAATAAGGAGTTAAATCTGATTTTAAGTTACAGGATAAACTGCAGAGCATAAATAGCGCAGCAGGAGAACAGTCTATATGTTAGAGAGAGTTAAATCATTCAAAATTAAATTTGCCAAAAGTGGAGAGAATTCATCAACATTTATTTTTATAGGGAGTGTGATCTGAACAATAAATAAGCAAACATCAAAGGGCATAATTTAATAACAGTCCCAAAAGGACACATAAGCCCTGCTATCTATACAGTGCTCAACAGGGACAAAATGTAATTCAAAACATAAACAAAACTCCAATTGATAATCATAAAAATCACAGTTGTTGACACAATCTTCCAAAAACATTACAGTCCGATGTACCAAGCTTTTAATCATCATTTAAAAAAAGTACTCTCTCTGCAAAATCCAAAACATCAAATTGGGAAATAAATAAGGATGGCTTGCAATCTGGTGTGGACATTTTTAGGGGACAGTACAGCTAACACATTTTTCTGGTATGGGTAGAGGCCCCAGTTTGTGCTCCTCTTGTCCACTTAATGTGAGTGTGCTGGAATGTCAGCCAGAGGGAAAGTAGGGAGTGTCACTGTGGTAGTTGTAGTCTGGGCAGACTTTCTGCACCAGTTTGTAGTCGGTGCTGTAGAAGGAAATGAAGATGCAGATGACTTTGAAAGGTTTAGAGCAGAGCCAGGAGACATGACTCTGAGTCTGCTCCTGGTAGCATGTCTTGGATGGGTCGAAGTTACAGAGTGTGTTTTTCGCACCCTTCTCCACCTTCTCGTACTCTATGCGGCAGTTGAAGGACTTTGAGTCCTTGGCGTCGATAACAGACTGCTGAGCTGCCACATCAAACTCTACGATCTTGGTTGGAGGTACCAAGCTCACAGACACGTTGCCCTGGCCTGTGGAATTGTGGCGAAAATAGACACTAAATGTGCCATTACCATGATCCACAATTTTACCAGTTATCAGCAGATTGAGTTTGACCGTCTTGATGTTGGAGTGGAAATCCCCCCAACCAAACATCTTTTTGAACTTTCCTGTCTTGACCATTGGCCGCCGCTTAGCCCGTGGCCGAGAATCCTGCAAATCTGTGGAGTTCCTCAGCCATTCCCACAGGTCCTGCTCAGAGTAGGGTTCTGGAGTGTCATAACGAAGGTCCAAGGCTGTGCTGTTCTCTTTGCCATGCAGAGTCTGTGACAGCAGCCTACTAATGGACATGTCCTTACTGTTTTCTGTCCATATATGCTTTAGCGTGGATTTGGGGCTTCCTGACTTGACAATGTCAGACTTGGATGCATGGACACTTGTAACCTAGGAAACAGAGAAAAAAACATTACACTTTAAATGTAATATGTAATATGTATGCATATGCATACACAAACACACACACACACACACACACATATATGTATATATACATATATATATGAAAGCTACTTGTCTCTACTTTGCTCTACTTCACTCTCTATGTTTGAGAACGTGGAATGTGGAAACATTTTCTCAAAACATTTACAAAATACCATTTTTTAAAATTTACATTCACATTTGCCAATTTGCTCATCTTTTTTGCTAATCTTTTTTAGAGAAAGCTGTGCCGAAATGAAAAGTTCAGCTCATTCTAATCTACTATTGCAAACATGACTCTTGTTATGAAACATGAATGCAATTCAGCACAAAGACCATTTTGCTTGCCTTTTTCTAAGCCTTCATTCATTATTCCACTTCTATAGACCTGATGTCAAAGGTTTTCTGCTCTATCTCTAGAACACATAGCGTAAAGGCAGGGAATACACTGGTCACATCATGGGATATGTGCCTGTTGGTTTGCAGCACTTTACCTGCCTTTGGATTGCTCATAAAACAGTCTCTCTCTCTCTGACATGCACACACTCACAGAATGATGAGTGAGTGTGTGTGTTTGTGTGTGCATGTGTGTGAATTCTGTGAAAAAGCAAAGCACACTTGCCAGGGCCACGCCGCACGTTTTGATGTGTCATTTGTGTGTGTGTGTGTGTGATGAAGCGTTCTGTGAGTGTATGTGTATGAGAGAGGGAGAGAAAGAGTGAGTGTATGTGTGTGTGTGTCTGTGTCCATGGTAAGTTTATGACCATATCAAAGTTTGAATGAAGTTGTTACCTAAATGAGAGCAGCTCAATCGTTCGGTCATTTTACCATTCATTCCTTATGGGGGCCACTATAGGGCCATTCATTTCTTAACCCGATATTCCACAGAATGTGTGAGTGGCACCTGCATGCTGCAGCGCGATGGCAGCGCGGTTCTGTAAAAAGTCCAGTATTTCACCCACTGTCGCTGAATACACGCGATACCATGAGATCGCGTGACACTTCCAAAAGCATAAGAGACCGTGAGATGCCATCATAAAGGCACTGCATAAAGGAAACAACAGTAAACAATAGTTTACATTGCTTGTTTAACAGCGCTTTATCCTGTGGTTTTGTTTCGGGGATGGGGAGCTGATACTGCTTCAGACCTGATCTCTGCCAGGGACGTTTCTGCTTCTCTCTCTCTCTTCTCAATCTCTCTCAACTTTTTCCCTCTCCTTTTAAAATTGGGGACATGTTCGGGGACGTCTGGGACATCTGATCAAGCCAATCTATACAAGCTTTCTGCAAGCTTTCTGTTTTAGTTTGAAATTTGACGGAAGTTTATTTTGATACCGTAACCATAATTCCCAGCTTGGTGCGATCTGATTGGTTTAAATTTGAGCGGTAACCGCTCATATAGAAAAGCTGGCTATATGGAGTGCTTGGGAGCGGCAAGCTGCAGCTGAGCGCTCCTGGGACGTTGTTGAGCACTCTATGTGGAAGAGGTCTCCATTGATTTTGATGAAAGATAATTGAAGCAGTTACCGCACTGCTGTTGTAAGGTGCCCCTCACACACTCTGTGGAATATCGGGGTTATGGTGAGGCTTCCTATACAGGCCCTGTGTATTAGTTTCACAGTGTTTTTCCTGATAATGTGATGGAGTATTCTTAAAAGAACTGGACAATTATTTCCACTGAACTTTGATGAACAGCATAAAGAGCTAAGCATGTGAGCTTCAAGAACCAACACCAACATCTCAATTTACACTGCTTATGCGAATTGTGGAAAAAAAAAACAATACAAAGGATAAACTTTTTAATGACAAGAATTTATGATGAAAATGTGCATAATTGGACAATAAATAGAAAACGGCATGCCTTTGAAGTGTACCCTACCTGACAAATATGGGCATGGAAAGCTAACAACTTGAATGACGAGCAGAGGACTCTGGTGGAAATCATGTATTTCAACATAGTTTTCAGCTGATACGTCTTACTGTGCCTTATTCTTATTCCACTAGTAATTTTGCAGCAAGATAGATGCCACAGGCATCACTTCTATTTGCCACTGGCAATATGGCGGCGAGGTTGGCGTATTCTGGTCCGCTCCGGTAGTCTATCCGCAGACAGAGACAGGAGTTGCCACTGAACTAATTTAGCATCTGACATTAAGGGCTGACGCTGAGATGCAGAGGACAGAGGGTGAGATGCAGGGGACATAAGCTGTGGTGCCGAAAAGTATAGGGACTGATCACTGAGGCAGAGTGACTGAATCTAATCCTGGTCCTTAGGTTGAACCTAAATCTGAATGTGAATCTGAAGCTGAATCACAAGTAACAGCTTAACACAGAGACAGAAGAAAACACAGGCGAAAGCAGAAGCACGGAGAGTGGAGATAATGCAGCTGGGCTCTTGAGTGCACCCCACTGAGGGCTGTGAATCTACCTCTAAATAAAACACCCTCTGCAGCTCTATGGAAAAGATGGTGAAAAAGCTAAAGACTGGGGACTCTCTCCCACTCTGCTGTGCCCCACAGCTGTACACATCTGGATGGCAAATGCCACCTTAGACTGAAAAATGAACCCATTTGCACCACTGTTGTTTCTCAAAGTACCAAATTTTGAATTGAATATAGGCGGCTTACTATGTTTACTGGGAATGTTCACAGCTGACAACATGGTAGCAAGCAGGAGCTGGATCTCAAGTGAGGAGAGGGCCTCAGTTAATAGAACAGAATATTTGCATCAAAACTGTTCTGCTTTATATGTGCGGGTCATCTGTTGTCCATGGAGTTTGTCTTTGGTTTTGTTTTCATTTTTTCATTTTTTGTTTCAGCTTCTAAGCAGTAAAAAATATTCAAAACATAATCGTAAAAAGTACTTTTCATTAATGTTATCTAAAATTAAACCACATTATCTGACTCAAGTACAACAATTAACTCTTGGAATTACAACCATTTGTTAGCAAGCACACACTACAACAGAAAAATTTGACAATCAATTCAGCTGTTAGATTAAGATTCTCAAATTAGAGTTTAAGCATGTCTTAGAGGCTGTGATCTGCATCACATGAGGAAAATCAAAGGTAATAAACAAAAAGACTCTTAGGGAACAGCTCATTGAGAGCAGTTGAAGAGGATCTCAGAAGATCTATCTTTAGCCCGAAGGGTTAAACTCAGACAACACTTGGCTGTGGGAGGCAGACTCAGCAATCATTTCCTATTAAAGTCTTTTTCATGCTGAAGTATATTCCATGTTAGTGGAGGGTGAGGATAGTCTGGAATGGGTTTATGATATTCTTATGAAACTTGTCTGTTACTGTGCCCCTGTATGCTGATGAAAAGCAAGAAAATATCTTTATTACTTTATTTTAATCATCATTAGATTACTATATTATCACATTATTAGCTGTTTATAGTACTACTGATGAATTTCCACATTGATGAGTGATTTTAAGTGAATTATATAACATCAAATTGTATTTACTTCCAATAGGCCCTTTTTGTATTTCACAAAAATATTTTTATTTCAATCTTAAAATTTGTCAAATAGCGTATGTTGCAAAATTCTCTTGATGAAAAGTTGTTTTGCCACCTTAGCTCCAGATTAATTGGGAATTTATCATACACAACTGGTCTCTCTTGAGTTTGGTAGATTTGATAAAAACATCAGAGCCACCTCACCTTAAATCTGTTGATGATAGTTTTTTTATTGCATTAAACTCATACATACTGCCACAAAACTTCACATTTAGAGGCGTCACCACACAGTAAGGCTAAATTAACGATGTAGGGACTGTGGCACACATGTAGGTTTTGGGCAATTGGTTAGTTTCCTGCTTACAAAGCAAATGGAAAATATTTCTCAAAAAGGAAGACAATTTCTATAATGGGGATATGTAATGGAAGGACAACATTTGTTTTCCATTTGAAGGCAACAGTTCCTTTTGACCTATTAAACAGTGACTTTAAGTAGTGACTTTCAAGAAACCGTTGACTTTGTTTTGAATAATACATGTGCAATGTAAGCAAAACTGTCAACACTGAGTCAGACCTAGAAATCTGCTTTTTTTCATACTTTAGTGTAATGACGCAAATTGTATTGTACATCTTATATTGTTCATGCTTCCTTCTTGCCAGAGAATGTCCAGTATTGCTGACTCCCTCTGTTGCTGTGGTTACTAGTCTACAAGTGTACAACACAGTACACTGCTGGAAGGTGCTTTGGTTAGGGTGGGGCTGTAATGTTGCAAAGATTGAGGGGTAAGGCCTGAGAATGCTAAGTCTGCTCCTTTGTAAAAGTTGCATAATGCAGCTTAAGAGCACATTCTTATTAAGAATGTGCTCATTTGTAATAAATAGCATAGCTGTTACTAATATAGTCATGATTATAAACACTGCACATCGACAAAACTAGACATCTTCAAGGCAACTTACTGTATTGATGTTTGACTGCTACTAAATAAAGTGTGCAACCAGTTTATATTCATATATGTTGGCCTGCTTAAAGGGTGGGGTCTATGTAGTCCACACAGGCGTGTTATCTGTGTAGTTCTTAGGTGAAGGCATCATCCAGCATGTTTCTGGCTGAGGGCTTGTGGAATTGCTGGATCTTGGAGCTGCCAGCTGTAGTGCTCTTACCTGAGGGAGTGGTGCATCTGGTAAGCATGTCCGGAAACATGGCCAGCACGGGCCATGTAGATAGCTGACTGCTATCCAGACAGCCATTTGGTTACCCCCAGGCAGGGGAGACTGCTGAGCTGTGTGACCAGCACAGCGCAGTCCAAATACAAATTCTTTACAAAACTCTCTGCACATGCTGTAGAACACTTCTAAATGTCTAAACGTCTTGGTCTCCAACCAAAGTTGTATATGATGCTTCAGAATTTAGATTTTTTTTTAAAGTTTGGTCAACAAATCAACACACCTTGCAAATTCAAGTAGAAAACTACACCTCCGCTTTGGCACACAACTGAAGGCTGAAAAATTGTTAATCTTATAATTCTCAGCTCTACAAACTGAACAAAGATATCTTAGCTGGAACTTGGAGACATCTATTTTCCTTTAATATTGAGGTAGCTGTACCAATGCTCCCGCCAGCTTTAAGAAAAAGGAAATATAACTATAAAACACGGTTTACTTTGTTCTGTATCTTCATAAACATAAAAGGAAATAATTGTTTAAATCTGAAGGACTATCTGTGTTACCATGAAGGACTTTAAATAAGGAGTTTCAAATTTTTTCTTTCTGCTCCAATTTTAGTTTTTTTTCAGTCTAGATAAGAAAACAATTTACCTTTTTTATTTTATCTCCTCTCTGGCTTGTTTTTATTTATTTTGTGTGTGTGTGTGTTATTAACACAGCTACCTTTGGATTTGTTATATCCCCGTGGCTTGGAACAAGATGAAAACAGCAAAGACATCATTAGAAAGGTCTTGACCCAGAGAGTAAGACGTCAGTATGCAGACTGTGGGTGTCCCCTGCCTGACCTTTGAATCTTTGAATCTGAAGCACTTTGAAGGCTTACAGCACAGAAACAAAATGTGCTACAGACAAGATGGAAATCTTTGGAAAGTTTTGAAAAGCTCTAGAGCTCTACTACCACAGCAAAGGGCCAGGCACTGCCCAATGACCACTGGGTAGGGTCAAAATATGATATGGTGTCATCCTTTTACCAATAAAAAAAGATCAAATCAGAAGGTTCCTGGTCAGAATTTCACATAATAGGGCATGTTAGAACTACAAACAATATGGCAGAGCATAGAAGTGCATATTGTGAGGTTAAAAAACAAACAAACAAACAAACAAACAAAAAACAATACGTTTCATTCTTGACATCTGGGTAAAGAAAAATGTCGAACTGGTCAATATCAAGGAAACATGTAAGACCATGAACAAAACATAACATATGTAATGTATTAACAATAAACATATGCATTTATTAGTGCTAGTTTAGGGGTGACTAGTGCTTCTCTGCCTTTCTGATTTGGGAGAGAGGAAATACAGAAGTCCACCAGCAACTCTAATAACTGAAAAAGCAACCAGGAAACAAGACAACTTCTCCGAATATCTGCTGAAGTTAAGCTTGTATACTCTCCCTGAAAGAAGATTATGAAAAATTAATGTACATTGGAGACCGCCCGAGACACAACGCATGCATTGGGTGAGAGTTTGATGCATCAGACGAAGCTTAACTGCCACTAAGTAGAACAGTCACAGCGGGGTTGGAGCAACGTTATCACCCTAGCAACAGGGGAAAGCTCTGAAAAATCTTTGCAACAAGTAAGTGAGTAATTATGTACATTCACTGAGCAATACACTTGAAATAAAATACATATACGGCTAGTAGGTAATGTAGTTTTATGCATAAACTACCTCAAAATGAGTGACTTGAACACAGAGCCATAGGAAAACTGTAAGTATAAAAATGTACTAGTTTGAGTGCCATCTTTGTAAACCCTCTACATTTTTAGTGTGGCCCAGTGTAGCCAGAGAATGTTTTTATATGAGACTGGGAGAACCATAACAAAAGTGTAGGCATAAAATCATGACAGTCACACAATTCAATGACTGTTATTGTAAACCCTCTGCATTTTTAACATGTGGTTCAAACACAGCCAGGGAACATTTTCATATGAAACTGGGTTGACATTTCCTTTCTTTTCTTCTTCAATTACAGCAATCCACTTTTGAGGCCAACAGGATTTTAGCCAATTGGTCATGTGACATTTGGTTGGTCAAACATATTCTGATGCTAGGATTAGCCTACATTATACATTACTAATATACATTATATTATTATACATACATTTTCCTGAGATGTCAGCAATTTCTTCTTTAATGTAAACTGCTTACAGCTCATTAAAATGCATAAAGTGTGGAACTAAACAACCAATTTCAGGTTGGTTAAGTTAAAGCTGCAGGTGCAAGCATAATTTATAGCTCCAGAGTAGAATAAACAAATAGCGAGTTGTTTTCTTTATTGTAATGTTGTAATATTGTAATCTTTATCGTATTGTTAAGTCTTGAAATTATGAAATTAAATATAATTTGCAAAACTGTTGAAAACACTACACAAAATAAATATATTGTATTAGAAATATATAGAATTCTCAAACTTTTTTATCTGTTTTATTTGCTTGTATTTTCCACTTGTTGCCGTTTGCTGAACACACAGGTAATATTGATGTGACTGTGTTGCTGCCGGCAGCTGAAGAGCTGGAAAATAAATCAAATCTATCAAATGCGACCCATGTTGTATTTTGAGCCCGATGGTAATATGCAACTCAGTGATTGGAGTGCCAAATGGCTTCAGGGGGCAGAAAGTATTGATTCCTACTTTACCTCATGTAGTTGGTACCACAAACCAAAGGAACATATAATCAGTAACTTTATATTGTTAGTCCTATACGGAGGTCAACAGAATCACATCGGAGGCTTTGCTTTGAAGATAATGAGTGGTGTCAGTGCCATCTCTCTCAGCTGTTTGACTGTCAAATAAGCCAGAAGACAAATGAGATGTGAAGAGGTCCATATTCACCAGCTCTGAAAAAATCCCAATCATACTCATGCTGAGGGAGCCGTAAAGCAAATGCTGTCTGAAGAATGAAGGCCTGAGCACAAGGTAGAAAGCAGCCTTATGAAAGCTCCTGAGAATAAAAGCAGAATTGGAAGGGTGAGAAAAAGGGAAATTTAAGAGTGTTTTACAATGAAGAAGGAGGGGGGCTGCAGAGGAGTGACCCTTAACATACAGACAATTAACCTTCAGTTCAGCTGAGTGTATAAAAGAAGTGCACTCCTACAAGCTTTACATTGATAAATGAAGATTTATAATGGCTCATAACATGCTACAGGGTAAGCCATGTACATATACTGCTAACCATCTGTTGTGGAAAAATTCTTCATATGTCTGGGAAAATCAAAAAGCAAGACTGAAACAGGTACCAAGTGTTTATTCTCTGCAGAGAAGGGAAGGACAACACACTCTGACCACTGCAAGTGGATCAGAGGAGTACTTCCCTGAGGGAGAGGTCAGAGTGTAGATCAGAGTTTTAACCTGACGCCAAGGAACACACCCCTGAGTGTGAAATCCATTTGGTCACAATAAACAAATAGTCAGGAGCTAAGCTAGTCTTTACAACTGGTCCTATGAGCAGGACACTTTCATAAGCATAACAATGGACGTGTTAAGGAGCAAGTTCTTGAGTTTTTGATGGCTGCAGCACACAGAGTTCAGGCTATATCTAAATGAATACTGACATCAATCAAATGTTCCTAGATGCATTTAAAATTTCCACCACACATCAAATAAGGTTTCTGCTTTGGGATTGCCTTTGACTGTGAAACTGTTGACATTCAACATTTGGGATGGTCACAAACAAAATGTGAAATTCAGCCTCGGTTTTCAAGATTAATTGGCACTTTCAAAAAATATAATACCATATATGCTTATGCTAGAATTTTGGTCTGTTTCATGGATGATATGTCATAATGCTGCCGGAGTGAGAGCAAGTTAATGCTGGAGCTGTGATGATTTAAACATAGTCTCCACTTGTCTTACTCTTGCCCTACCCTTGCCTCAACTGATAATTCCATGTCTGGACAGATTGGTGGTTTTGATGAATTTTGTATTTGATGCCTGAAAATCACTAATAGCACTTTCCTCTCTGGCAAGTGCCAGTGTAATTTTTACTTCCATGGCAGTTACAGTATATCAAGCACAGCAAACACAGGATAGAAATTAAGGAAATCAAAATGAATTTCCACACACTACATAGAGACACAGAAATGGATGCACTTTGAACGCCTTGAACATAAGGTGAAATTAAATGATGCTGTCATTGGCCTAAATGCCTAAAAAGGGGTCCAGCTTACACCATACATACATTAGAACTGCCAAAATCATGTGCTCCCCTTAATTTTTATTAATTTGAATCTACAGACATTTTTGTCTACACTGACCATCTAGCAGCTTGAATTTCTCTCATGCAGCCTGTAGCCTTTTATCCCAGGTAACAATGAGCACAGCAGGGCTTCGGTAAATTGCAGTGTAAAGGCCCTTTCAGAGACAGCTCCACAACAGCAACACTTTTATTTCACAGTAACCATTTTAAACGACTTGTGACATGCTACAGTTTGACAGATTTTCACTCAGTCAGTCGCCATAATGCATGATGGCAAGAAGTTCACGAATGAACCACCAAATAATGGAAGGAACATGTACATGGGCACAAGAGAATTTCAGGATTTTTTTTTGTGTGGAGGGTAGAAACATGACATCATTTTGAGCAGAAAACTGGATATGGAATGTGGATACAGCCACTAGTCAAATAGAGAAAAGGACAGTTGTATCACAGCTGTACTGATTTCTGTCAAATATTACACAGAATCTGGGCGACATGGTCGCTCACTGGCAAATGTGAACTCAGGGTAAGAAAGTTGCTGCTTTGCATCACAGTCTGCATGTTACAATGGCTTTTACTAGGACGCAACACTGGCGTGTGGTGGTGTGAAAAAAAAATTTAAGATCACTTTCTTTTTCTACCTGGCTGCACTGAGCTGCACATTGAGATAGAGGAAGGACATTCAGTGGCTGTTTCCAATCCCTGCTTCCACTTCTCAGGGATTGTTTTGAATGACCCATGAAACACAACACGTAACTGCTATCCACCCTCGTATCAAACAATGAGTCAAACCATTGGTGCCTGGCACCACACTTCTGCTAGGTGCCAATGGAATATCAACATGGCAGCATACCTCAGCTAAGGGGATAATATAAATAGACCATTCTATAGCTGGCCTCTTTTGGGTTCCTTGTCAGTGTGTGCCATCATTTCCTTCTGTCACCTGTCCAAACATGTCTATCCAAATGAAGAGACTCTATTGAATGTTGTATTTAATAAGAATAAGAATAAGAAGATATTTAATTGTCCCACAACAGGGAAATTTCATCGTTACAGTTACATTGACTACATAGGATGATTGAGAGTATAATATCATAAAATACAAATAAATAAACATGAAATAGAGCTAACAATGTTGAATGTAGAGCCTGACAGCAGCAGGAGGGAAAGAACTCCAGAATCTCTGTGAGGGTGAATCTGTCTGTTGCTGAAGCTGCTCTCCAGAGCGGACAGTGTGTCCCGCAGGGAGGGGTCCTTCCTACCATTAAAATGTATGCAGTTGTTTTCATAGGGTGCACTGTAAAGGCGTTTCCACATAGACCGCGGCAAGCACGGCGCGCAGCGCTGGGCACAGCGTAGCCGGGCGCAGCGGTGCCGCTGTGCCGCGCGGCAAGTTGGCAAGGTTGCTAAGCTACCAGTAACAACATTTAGCAGTTGGTTTGAGTGCGATCTTGTGAGAAGGTGTATTAAGCCCTGGCTATAGTGCTAATAAGGAGACGAGGAGATGAGCAGCACAGAAAAGGAGGATGTGGGTCCATCCAGTTCTGATGGGAAGGCAGGAACTACTATAGACTCGGTCCGGGAGATAGATTTCCATAACGGCCGTTTTGAGGTCTACTTCAGGCTAAGCAGGGTGCAGTTCGACCGCCTGCCCAGTAAATCTTGTGTCCCAGAGATCGGAAAACTTGATTAGCTGCCCCTCCATGGCAGTTCTGGAGTCCTCTGGAACTTGTGACCCAACAACCTCTCTCCTATTGGACAGCGGCCGAGTTGAATGTTTCTCAACTCTTGCACGGCGTGCAAGGCTCTGCGCTCTTGCGCCGCAAAACCACATATACAATGAATGGATTTGCCGCCTACCACCAGGCCGGCTCAACCAGTAGCTTTAACCATTCACAAACGTGTGCACCAATGACATAGCATCGCAAGCACTTTGGTGTCCATTGTCTTTGCCGAGGATGCTCTGACATGTAGGCTGCAGGGGCTGGATGAAACCACAGACTTTCCTGATTCATGGATGAGTGTTCTGGCCCTGAGCATCAGTCGGCCAATTGTTTGTATGTGTGAACAATCGCAGAGGTTACTGGCAAATGGGTGCAGCTCAGGGGACCACATAAACCATCAAGAATCAAACAATGGGGATGGAGGACAGGAAACAAGCAGGCCAATCACCTTCTTGTGTATTATTATCCAAACTGTTAAAAAAGACGTTACTTAACAGTTTTCAACCTCACGTTGTTTTACTTAAAAAAAGTGACTCTTCACAGACATGACTTTTCACAGAATTAAAATGTAAAGGGCATTGCAACGATCTCAGAAAAGGGAACTTGGAGGGCAGTAATATCACAGCACTAAAATTACACATTTGTGTGGAGTGGAGTGGAATGCTTTGCTACATCTATTAACAGGATGTTTATTTTTCTATAAAGCTATGTACTATGTACACTGTGTTCCAAAACACCTACTATTTTGTTTTGATAAGGAACACTCAACCCATATAATCTAATTTACTTTCACAACTATAAAACATTTGATTTCTGAATTATAAAATAATTAAAAAAATCCCAGACTCCCTTTGTTCTTTTAATTTGCAACTGGAGTTAAATCTTTAGAAAATTCCTTAAGTAATATGTCTCCAGGTGCAGTAAATCAAACCTGGCTTTATTTTGTCAGCACGCAGATGGCCAAAATACACAGCTCACCTCAATTAAGACCTGAGGAGGAGAGCTATAAGGGAAAAGTGTTTGGAGAGGGAAAAGGGCACCTGTTCACTTGTCATATCTGCGGCTCCTCTGATCAGAAGCTCTGAGCTTCCCCCTGAGCTGTTTCAATGCTGAATTAATGATGGCAAACAAAGCCAAAGCCTCCTCACAGCCTCTTTGTGAGTTCATTCTCTTCCCACTTTGGTCCCTCTCAACTAATCTTCAGTGTCACACTTAATGAGATTTTCAGTTTGTAAAGTAAGTGGAGCAATAATTCCCCTGGCACATTCCAGCATTGCCATTCCTACCATCACCTCGGCTGCTTTTAAGCAGCCACATCTGTATCGTCGTCTGTTCCTCCTCTCAGAATAGGATGCATTATGAAGGATTATTATTACTTAGACAAGTCACACTCAATTATTCACATGGAATATACACCACACATTAAATGTATGCTATGATTTGTTTAAAACTTCATAGTGAATCATAATTCCTTCTCCTGTAGGATAATACATTTCATAAAAATGAGGTTGACAATGTCACACATATCACCATTATATTACATAGGAATGTACTGTTAACTCTGTTTCCGTCTGCCAATTGTCATTTAATTCATCTAATTTGTCTTTTTATGTTGAATAAAATCACTCAGGCTAACAATATGAGCTTTTAATCCAGTTGTTCTGCTTTAACCATTTTCTCATAAAACTTAGCCTTTTAAGAAATGCATCTTAAACTTGTGTGGTATTAATAAATGAAATACGACCTGCCAACATGACATAACCTGAATGTGGAATCGATGGCAATGTGGATGTAGATGTAGATGATAGAAGCAGGAAAAAATGGCAAGTGTACCGATTCAAATAAGTGTGTCAATGTGACGGCTAGACAACTGGTCAGAGTATGACAAAAACTGCAGCTCTTGTGGGGTGTTCCCCACAAGAGGAGGGGTGGGGGGGGGGCTTTTTCACGGTACCCCCTTTCTTATGTGATGCACTTGGGCAAAGAATTCTGGTCCATGTTATCCAATCCAACAGATCAAATTTAGTTTATACTATTGTACTATTTTATATTTATGGTTGCTACCCTGGCCAGGTCTCCCTTGCAAAAAGTTCATGCAGGTTCGAATAGACAGCTATCAGAGTATACAGTGCATCACAGTTTGTTGTTTTTCCCTGTTCACTGACAAAAGTGTCAGCAATTGGCACATGAGCATCAAACCTGGTACATGGAGCAATAGAAGAAGGTGGCCTGGTCTGATGGATCACCTGGATGACCAGGTGTGTGTGCAGTGCTTATTTGGTGAACACCAGGATACACTCTGGGAAGAGGGAAAGTTAATGAAGGCAATGCTTGGAAATGCTTGGGTCTTCCCATCCATGTGGATGTAACTTACACCACCACTACCTAGGTAGTGTTGCAGACCATGCACACCCATCTTAGAAATGCTATTCCTTGGTGACTGTCTTTTAGCAGGATGAAAAAGTGTGGCACAAAGGAAAAATGGCTCAATGAGTTTAAGGTGTTGACTTGGCCTTCAATATCCTGAATCTCAATCTAATCAAGCATCTGCGGGATTAGCAGGGCAAACAAATCTTATCCATGAAGGCCCCACATCCCAACTTCCAAGACTTAAAGGATCTGCTGCTAACATCCTGGTGCCAGATAATACAGCAAACTACAGCAAAAGGAGTCTTGTGGAATTCATGCCCGGGTCAGGGCTGTTTTGGAAGCAAAAGTGGGAACACAATATTAAGCAGGTGGTCGTAATATTATACCTTTTTGACTTGACATGAAATTGCACTGAATTTATGCTCAACTGCACTATGCCCTCCTTAACCTGCAAAAGTATGAAAGAAAAAGGGAGAACAGAAGGTAGTCTGAACTAATATTTGTCCTCACTCAAATTTAAATTATTTAGAGAGTTCCCACATCTAAGCAGAATTGTAAAATGAAGATGAACACATTCCAAACACACACACACACACACACGCACGCACACACACACCATAGACACAGAATGTAGTTCAAAGAATTCTGCAGGATTAGTGCTATTATTTAATAATTTAGCATTAGTATAATTGACATGGCAGTTAGTTTTGTGTTTATAAACTGAAGCAAGAGCTGTAACATGGTTCAACTCTGACAATGGCTGGTCCAACCTAAACTGCATCATATTTTCATATCATTGATATATTCATATTCATATCACAAGATCACCTGATGTTTACATGTTGAAGAAATGTTGTATACTGTCTCAGATATTTACATTTTCCTCTGCTTTCCATAATGTATTTGACAGATGTAGAGAGAGCGACTAACAACGCACAAAGTTAACACAATACACTTACATTTGAAAGCCTCCAGTCATACAGAACAGAACTGCAGAATGTGCAACATTTCCTATGCGGATCACTTTTACTTCCAGAAGCACAAATCCTTCCCATTTCAAGCATAATGGGAAAGGGAAAGGGAAAAATGGGACCACATTTACAGATGGCTTCGTAATAGTATCAATAGTAATAGGAATAACAACAAACAATGATAATAATGTTGTAATTATAAAAATGGTAAAGACTGTGGCTACTGTATTTTCATTCAGACAATAAGCTGAGGCTGGGGCCAGACCGTGAAGTGGAAGTCACATGAAAGCTGGCGTCTTTCCAGTTTAAGCCAGATGTGCATTTCTCACGTACTGGTCAACAAGCGCTTCTGCTCCAGCTGTTGTCAGAGTTATTTTTACCGTGAATACATTCATGTTTTACCTGACAACTGTTGCCTACATATTTGTCCACTTCCTGCATTTATCACTGAATGTATGTGAGTAGGCTTTCTCTTTCCTGTGTGTTTAGATACTGCCAAATATATAAACGCACACAAATATAATGCTGCATTTGTGGATCACAGTATTTTATCCTGAAAATTGTTTTATTGTGAAAATTGACTGGATCCTCTTGTTTCTTATATTTGTCATCCTGCGCGGACAGACGCGATCACCCATAGCTTGTGCACAAAATAGAGCTGACATGGAAACCACCGCAACACGCCATGTCTGGAGTGGACGACACAATCTGTTAACATTGGGCACCAAAAGGAAACTTGCTGCACTTTGTGATGCTTCGGGCTGTTTCACCATCTGGTCTGGCCCTGGCCTAACCCTGGGGCCAGACCGGCTGTGAAGCGCAACGCTGTGCTGCAGAAACTGCGCACAAGCCAGCGTTCTTCCCATGGCCTAGCCCTGAAATTCTCTGAATACTGTCTGTCCCAGTACTCAAGAGCATGAGGCAAGAAATGCAAGTACGGGTCACCAGTTTATCAAAAGACACAAACACACACACACACGGCAGCATTGTGATAGTTGTGCACAGTCATCTGTGCATTTTAACAGGAAACTAGAGTACACTGGGAAAACTCACATCCCATATGCACACAGGAGAACATGCAAACTACTAAAAGGCACTTTGGCCAACCTCGTATGTGGGGAATTAAGTGTCAAAACACAGTAGGCACCTTCTCAAGACCACAAAACGTTTATTCATCTGTGGTATTCATGATGACATTTTTATAGTTATGAATGTGTTTATTACTATTGTTCTTCCCTGTAATGACCTGACTTTATTCTAATCTCTCACATACACCTGCAACAGCTTCCACACATTAAACTTCCTAACTGCCACTCAGCAGCACTCAGCCACTCACATTTGGACATCTCCACTGTTAACTGCTCTTCCAATCACCTGTCTCCCTAACCTATCACCCAGACAATTATACCAATGCTTAGAGCCAGATTGTCTTCATATTCCAGCATTTGTTTTTGCCTTGGTCTGCTTTGTCTTCAACCTGCCCAAGTCTCCTGCCCTGACAAACTGACTGCTTTCAGCTCCGGACTCTGCTCTGTCGTCGCCCTGGTACTCAAACCAGTTTCTGTGCCCTGGATCTTCCTGTATCTCTGCTTGACCTGGCTTCTATAATCGACCTTGTCTTGTCTCTGTACCAGCTGACTGAACTGCCTTCCATGCCTTGACACCATTCAGCATCTCCTAACATTTGTGTGTACTCTGCTCCTGAGAAGCAGCCATCCTGCCTTAGCTTGCAGCCTGTGCCCTGCATAAGCCAACGCCTCAGTTCCTATAAATTCAGTCTGTAAACCAAGATCGTACCGTTTCTGTTCGCTTTTAGGTGCTGAACTTTGAACACAATACTTACTATACAATACTATGTTTGTATGTTTCTTTTTAACAATTTTTCACCCTTTTCACAATAATCGACTGTGTAGACGTAGTTTCATATAGAAACTTAATTCAAACTTTAAAATGGAGAT
This sequence comes from Karalla daura, assembly GCA_029224185.1. Taxonomy (NCBI): domain Eukaryota; kingdom Metazoa; phylum Chordata; class Actinopteri; order Chaetodontiformes; family Leiognathidae; genus Karalla; species Karalla daura. The sequence continues at coordinate 2,525,770 of CM055205.1, read as the reverse complement.
AAACTTGAGTTTGCATGTTGTTTTCAACAATTTGATGAGTTGTTTTTTTTTTTTTTTTCAAAGTCTTCTCAAAGACCCTGTGGGTTTTGCCAAGAGTGCCAACTGCTAAACTGACAGTATAGAATTAGTTGAAAATTCTATGAAATATCATATACCAAGTCACAGTTCACACGGTAGGCACATGATGATAAAGAGAAATTTGCACTTTTTCAAACGATGAACCTCCGACAGACCTCTGGGTCTGATCACGTCTCCATCAGAAGCAATGCATTTGCTGTGTCATGCCAGCAAACTTGAGCTGAGAGGCTTCAACTCAGTGGCTTCAAAAGCACAACCACCACCTCCACCTGCTTATTTTCCCAGTAGGTGCTGCCTATTTTAAACTACTTTTTTGAGACAGTTGACACAATTTAATTGAAAGTTATACTATTAATTACATAAATTATTTTACAGATTAAATCAAAATGTGAAATGAAATTGAATAAAATATTTCAAAATTTGGAAGATGTTTATTTCATTATAAACATATACATATTATATGTATTATAAGTATAATATAAAGAGGCATGGTTTTTCTGTTATGGTGCAGACATGAATGTAAATTTAAATAATAAAGAATGGGAAATTACAAAACTGAAAAATTAAGGCTGACTCCATATACAAGTATATAAACCCATGACTGTAAACCCACAACTAAACCTGAACCCACCTCATGCTCAGTCTGCGTCAAGTGGTTTCTGAGTGCTGGTCGAGTGAGAGGCACGAAATACACTGGAATGACATGGATATTTTTAAAGTGCTTGTTTAAAGTATATGCAGCAGCTAAGCACATCTCTGTGGTACTGTCAAAATGTCCACACGGGAATTTTCGAGTTTATTTTGGCATTCTTCATGACACCAATCTTTACTGCACATCATTAGCCACCAAATAAGTAAGAAGTCTGAATCAGCAAGGTGTTTACAGATAACAATTTTAATGCTGTGATATAATGAGACTGGAAAGCATTGGTGAGAAAAGATTTATGTTAGCACTGATGGATTGATAAAATTAGGTGACTTTAAGTGACTCTCCTCCACACCCGACAACACATTTCCCAAACCCTGTGACATGCTAAATATATATCCAGCTATATAGTGGGGAGCAGCTTAATGCTTTATTTGATTTGCTCTTACACATATAATGAAGTTTGCTCTCCATTCAAGGATAGAGATGTTGAGAGCTGAATTGAATGTGCTGAGGCTGATCTCCAGCCTTTCTGAGGATAGCGAGTAACAGCAGTTGGGTAAAGAGAGGCACTGCAGAGTAGGCACACTTCATTAGCATACAGATTTGCCTGAAATCAAATAAAACCCATAATCCGATGAACCTTCATTTTTGCATTCACTGACACCAGAGGACCTAATCTCAAACCACCGACAAGATGTAATCAATATCTGGGCTCAAGGTATAAATAACTCAGAGGAAAAGAAATGGAGTTCACTCCTGCTCTTTCTATTGGCCACTTGTAACTGCATATCAGAAATGCTTTTTTTGTTTGCTGCTGTAATTGATTTTTAGGTTGGTGGCAGATACAGCATTAAAAAAATAGATGACAGCCTGATGAGTCTGTACCCATGCATTAATTGACATTCACTGAATGGGCAATTCTCAATTAAAGTTAATCTGAATGTGAACAGCCAGTGAACACAGCGGTGCTCAGGATATACCATCAGGAGCATTATCGAATTAAACATTCAACCTGTTGTCGATGCGATTACTATGATTATTTAAGTAGAGCCAAATTAAACACACTGTTGACATATTGACTACTCTTTTCACAGCAACAGCTCTGGCACGCCCTCTGAAGGCCGTCAAACTGAATGATGGTGATGCAACGGGCATGCAAATGAGCCAAGTGGGCTAAATTAGAATTGGTGGAAAAAGGACAAAATAGACACATGAGTGACTACTGAAATTGAGCAGCAGATTGGTAAAACATCAATTAAGCAGAATATTAACATTATTGTATGTTTGCTGGCTTTCTTAAAAGCAACTTTTTGTTAGGCCTGCTACATGTTTCTGTCACAGGTTGGCATAATGATAGTGTGTTGATGTTGATGATGGGATAATATTATTGTTGTTTCAACTTGTTTTATGCCCTAGGTGTTTAGACTGTTCATCCACAGAAGTTAATGTGGTGATAAAATTGCTGGAGGGAATCACAATGTGAGAGGTTATTGATGAATGAAAGGTAGCAAATTAAAGGTCTAATAAACGAAGCAAGATATAACAAGTTATTTAAGACACTAGAGAACAGGCAGGAACTGCTCAAAATGAAATGTGACCTGTCAGATGACATCTCCTCATCCTTTACTGTCCAAGGGGTAATTATAAAATGTTAGCGTACAACCTTTTCAAGGAGCCATGACCAAGGCTGAATCACTGACATGAATTTCATTACAAATACCAAAATATAATGTATAATATCAGAAATATATCTCTGTGGATGAAGCACGCCAACACCCGATATTGCAATGCCTGTTGTTTTAGATTTCAGCTGAAACCTGGCTTGGTTTAAAGATAGTTTCTCCCCACAGCCTGAACCACCATATTCTCACAATGTAGATGACAATAAAAACATTTGAATTTGATTTTGTGCATATAGGTCACGTTTTTGGATATCTTAATGAATATTAATATCTTCATTTGAATATGTCAGGATTACATGAAAAATAAAAAATCAGTAAAACTAAAAAATGTACGAGGGAGTGAGGGGCACCAGGGAGAAAAAAAATTCCACAGACTTTGGAGAATAGAGTCAAAATATTATGGGAATAAAGCTATAAATTTATGAGAAAAAAGTCTTAATTTGCCAGTGTCAGACTGCACTCGTGCTTGATTCCCTCTGGATCCATATTCTTAATTATCAGTTGGACCATTTCTTGTGAAACCACAGAACCCCTCTGAATGGCCCGCCGACGCATCCACTGATAGCCCTGCAGTTGACCAGTGGCAGCTATTTCCCCTTCCACAAAAGCAGGAATCTCCTCCAGTTCTGCCTGGTTCTTTCAGTGAAAAAGTTGCATTTTCTTTCTTTCTCCTAATAGTTATGACAATATGATGCTGATGTGCCAAAAGATTAAGCAACCGATTTAAATATTCATATGTTTTCTTGCTCGTGAAACCTGTACTGAGGTATGAAATCACAGGATGCTCTGGAGCAATCGTTTTTAGCAAAACTCTACTCCTCTACTTCTCATAATGATATAACTTGATGCTCAAAGTATATATGTTTTGGCAGAACTTTTTTTTTCTCAATGTGGCCCTAATATTCCGTTGTATGACTGAAATCATTCCACAACAAAAAAAAACATTTATGAACTGAATTAGTTTCAAGTTGTGTAATAGACAGAAATTTAAAATCTTTTTTTACACTACTCTACACAATTTTTTCCAAATAGTGTAGTCAAAGAGACTGCCACTCACTGGGTTTTAGCTACACTACACAGCCAGCCAATTAAATTCACACCAGATGTTTCCCATTCAAAACATGCTGCCAAATTGCATCCTTTAAACACACAGCTGTTCATTTCATTCCATAAAGTGCTCACCTGTATCTTGGGGATACAGCCTCTAAGAGGCCGGGATAAGTGGATACGATGCCCACCACGCAACATTAATGTGGACTCTCGGTAGCCTGAGCTGTAAATAAACAGCAGCAAGCCTGAGATTAGCCCTTATCAGGCTGAGTGAAGCCACTGTGTAAAAGGAGTGGAGGAGGCCTGAACACTATGTCCACTGCTCAGTTTTGAACATCAGAGCGAGGTAGGTTTAGGCAGCGGTTCCTCTATTCCGGTTGCTAATAGCAAAATCAAAGGTCTACCGCGTTTGAAGCCAGAGGGTGGAGGCCCGCTAAGTGGACGCATGCTCCAGATTTCACGCCATGTCTGTCTTTCTCTGCATGCCTCATCAAAGCAGAGCAGCAGAGGAATGTGAGCTGTTATCCATTACCTGAGGACTAATTGGCCCTTTGATTCCATATCAGATATCGGCATACAATTCAGTGGCTCTGAACTGTCTGAGTGGCCAAGCTACATCATTTCTTCAAAGCATCATCATGCCATCAATATGCCATTGAGGTATGGCATGTTACAGCCCTATTTAAAAGTTACCCATCCATTCTTACATTAAGGGCACCCAACAGATTTATCTGCGGGCAATGGGATATGCACCAGTCACATCATCGTAGACCAGCAGCCATTAAGAAAAGAGCTGGCCAAAAACAAACTAAAATGACCGCTAATTCAAATGTGACAGATCACATATTTAGAGGGGAAGCTATTTCAAGCAAAATGTGCACTTGGCATTGAAATGTACAGCAAATGTATTATGTTATATCTACTTTCATATTATATTGGTTCTATGAAGTTCAGAGCATTAATCGCTGCATCAACAAGCCAGAACTGAAGTAGCCTCGGATGAGAAGTTAAACATTTTCAAGAATCAACTAGTCCAGCTGCCGTGATTTACAACTCTTTGGGTTTACTTAAATGGAAAAACAGATTATACTTGTACATGTGTTAACATCTTTATAGTTTACATAATGCCTTCACAGTACTATTAACTGAGCTTTCTTTTGTGCACCTGAAACTTCAACAGAAAAAGACAAATCACAAGAGATTACTTGGAACATAAATGAAATAAATGTAAAGTGGCTGGATTGTTGAAGAAACACCCCGGTCTAGAGAATGAACATTTGATTAGTAGGCTACCACACGGACTGATGGATGCTTAAATATTCTCTCTACATGCTCTCTCTGTATGGCGAGATTATATCATCTTGAAGATAGGAGAGTGCATAAAGCCATATTTCAAGGAAATTAATACTCTGAGTTGGGCACACTACGGCCCTTCCTGTCTTTAAGCTAAGGAGGTGTGGAGACCATATTAGAAGACACAGGAGAGAGGAACAGACTAGGTTTTGGGCCATTAAAAATATTACTGACCATTTTATGTTGTGTGCAACGATACGTTTTAAGGGGCAGGGCAGCCTAAGATGCCAGGACCCTAGATTGCCTCAGCTACAAAAACGGTTTTGGGGCACTGATCGGGTGGTTCAAAATTTGAAAATTCGTAACAAATCAACCATATGGCCTACAGATTTTCACCAAAATGTAGGCCCAATACTGAAGAAGCTTTTGTACATGTAAACCTTAGGAGGTCAACACTCAACTTTTTCTCAAAAGACTTAAAACTTCCTTCCACAACTTGTGCTCATTTGACACCAGACTTGGTACAGAGCATCTTCACACTATCGCAGCTGCAAACAATCCACACAGAAATTTGATTTATCCAAAACTGTGCCTTCTGTGCCTCAAAATGTTTGAATGTGAACAGTATTTGAAAGGTATACTAGCATACTCTTACCAAATACATTTTTAATGATCATTAAAAAAAGACAATATTTTGAAGCCATTAGAAAATATCAGAATTTTATCTCAAAAACTGATCTTTCGCAAAAATATTTTTCAATCTCAAGCTCAAAAACGTGACATGATTTCATCTTAAACATGTTTTCTATGCTTTCCATCATTTTATTAATATATTCCATTACTTTTGAGAAGCTAAGTGGTGCTTTGTCATTAGGTCACTTATTTCCAGAAACCTGGTCAAGCATTAAACACATTTACAGTTATCTTCCCTTACAGTGAAGGCTACAGATATAAGAAATGCTCTTATCGAGGTCTTGAATGATACCCACAAAATAGCATATCAGATCTATAGATACAAGACATTTTGGTTTTAAAAATAAATGATTAAAAGGACTGCTGTTTTCTATATGACAAAAAGAGATCCAAATCTCCATCTCTTGGTAACCAATCATAAAAACAAAAAAATGATCAAGATACAACACATTTACAACCTGGCCCACGCTTCTCTATTCCCTATTCACAGAAAGAGAAAAAAACAAGCACTGATATTTGAACAAAGCACAGGTTGACTTTGACTGTGTCAGGACCTTGCCTATTGTCCAGCAGCATGATGGAGCTTTTGTAGTAATAATGTCCATTTAAAATGCTGATTGTCCTCACAGTGTGCCTTTCAGCCTAACACTATGTACCATTAATCACAGAGGACAGCAGTGGCTGACATCCTGATGGGCGCTGGACTGGGTGTGTCTGGCAGTGTCCTTGTGAGTGTGTTCACTTGCAAAAGAAGACTAATACGATGTGTATCATTCTGTGTATCTAGCCTTAAGCCTTATATATTTATTTACAGCATTCATTCTTGTCCAATAACTTATTGCGAACACATTTCATTTAAATGTCTAAAGTTCAATTTAAAAGAATTAAACAGCCTCAAAATTGCTATCTAGTGATGGCAGTTAAACTAGTCATTAGAAATATAGAATATGAAATCTGTATAGTATGTTTATATATATATATATGTATATATAATGATAGTAATATATGGACCGAACTCCTGAATATATGAACCAAACTCTGTTCAGGAAATGAATCCCCGAATACATGGACCAAACTCCAGAATATATGGGTCAAACTCCCGAATATATGGAACGAACTCCATCAAGGAAATTAATCCCCGAATATATGGCTGCGGATTTTAGACCGCAAAAGTGAGTGAGTCAGTGACAGGATAGTGGGTCAGAGCCGGGCGTCAGGGGACGGGTGCTGTGACAGCCGTCCACACTATAAAATGTTAAGTGCAATGATGAGGAATGAGGAAGTCCAAACACATACAGGAGAACAAAAGCCTTTATAGGGAGAGACAAGCAAAATGCCGCTTTGCAGAGCCTCGGAGATGAAAGCTTGTCAAGAACATACATGAAATGACATATATTTGATAAACATGAAGCATAGTGTAGCGTAGCAATGTAACTCCGCCTACGACCAGGGGAGTCAAATCTTGACGGGGGGGACCCACCTTGGCACAACACCGGCTCTGACTAGTGTTGCCAACTGTCCCGGTTTTCCCTGATTGGACTGGATTTTCATGGATTGACCCAGGAAAAAAAAAATCTACCCGGACGGCTTTTTCTATATGAGGCTTAAAATCTGTGTATTTGTTTGTAGTGCGGATGCGCCGCTGTTAGTCCACGGAGGTTGCACACGGATGCCTAACAATCCAACAAAGGCGCGCGCTGTAAGTGGGGGGTGTTGGGCGGGGTGCTGCGCTTCTGTATGTGGCAACAAACTACCCCCCCCCACCCCCCCAACCCCCAACCCCCACACACCCCTGACCTACAGCACCCTCCCCCCTCATGACATGTCCTGGTGGCAACCCTGGCTCTGACCCACTATCCCATCACTGAAATGAAACCGGCTATTAAATTGAGAGCGGACTCACTTTTGCAGTCTAAAAGCCGCAGTTAAGCAGAAGATGGAGGCGGTGCCGTGTTTACGTCACTCAAGTTTGGTCCATATATTTGGCGTACATATATATATATATATATATATATATATATATATATATATATATATATATATATATGTCTGTATATATGTATATATGCATACCTACATATATATACATATATATATATATATAGAGACACACACACACACACACTCTGTGCTCGGGCAGAAATATTCACAACTGCTCTGGTACACGCTTTTCTGATGTACAATTTAAGAGAAAGAGGGCTTACAGATTAGCTAGGAATGACTCACACTTATGGCAGGCCAGGAGAAGTAGCACGCTTACAAGTGAAAGTGGATTTAAAATGCTAGATTTCACCTTAAATGGCATTCGTCACACTTAGTTTAACTCGACACTGCTCATTGGGAGGTCAGAGAGGAGATTTTCCAGACGGAAAAGGCTTTTTCTTTGCAAAGTCTGTAAACCTTTGATCTGAATTTGTATTGAATGATAGAGAGATTCTTTCCTGTGTGCTTCTGCTGGTCCTTTATGTTTTGCTGTGAAGTCATGTTGTGTTTCTACTGCCTCCAACAACCCTGGAACTCATCGCTTTGTGTGAGCTCTGCTTACTTTTCATCACATCAGACAACAGTTACTGTTTGAAAGGTGTCATGCCGGTGACTGCTTATGATGGCAAAAGGATGTCTCTGAATTGAATTTGATTTGAAAATTGAGTGTACTGTGGGATATCCAGTCATATGAAAAAACCTTTTCCATATGCTATGTCTTAAAACATATGATGTGCATGCATAAAAATGATCTGGGAAATAACAAGTGAGAGCCGGCAAATTGAAGTCTATGTGAAATCACTGTGGTGAGTGCAGACATGCCAGATAGATGTGAAGTCCTCAACCTGATTTATTATCCCGCGCAGCCCCTGCCAGCAGTACATCTGTTCATCGCTGAAGCAATGTGAAACCTCTGGGATATGTTCAGGGCATGTGCAGTTATTTCACTTTACTCGCTGATCTATGAAGTAGAGCCACTGCATAAATATACATTTTTCAACTGTTCTAAATAATGTTTTTAATAATGAAAGGTGAAAATTAATTCTATAATAGCTTGTATCGAATGGGTATAGGCAAGTGAGTAACACTGACACACCTTAATCATTTGTCCCAAAGCCGACATTCAATCTCACCAAGCACGACATTGATTATTCTGTCCCGGGTTACAAGTTCTCCAGTCGGCAATTCCACCTGCATCACTGCAGTGACTTTGTTTGTTGCTGCCATCTTGGTACAGACTACCTGCGACACCTCAGCGTCTTTCTTTGTCACTGTCATCTTGGTAAAAGCTGCAAATCCCAGCCTAAATAACAACCTGCTTTTCAATTTCAACCTTATCCTATGTAGCATTTGAGTCCACAAAACCCTCCCTTGGCATATTCCACAGCAGTAGTCATGAAGAAACAAACTAGGAATGCAATAAATTAATGTTTACTTTCTCAATGAATCAATAAGTACTCTAGTTCATAAAATGATGAAAAATGAAGGCCTGTTTTTTTCTTCACTTGAACAATATTCAATTTACTGTTACAGAGCTAGACAATTCTATAAACCCAATTTAAGCGCTTTACGTTTGGGAAAAAAATGTAGGACCCCTTTCCCTTCAGCTTCCTCCATTTCTCATTCGCTATGAATGACAAACTCTCTACTAAAATCTAGGAGATCTAGAATAGACCTCACACCAACACACATTACAGTGTTAATATTAAGCTGCTCACTTGATCAATAAATGTGATTTTCAGTGAGACACATTACTTACTTACATTACTAGTCCACACTGAAACAACCATTTTTATTTGGCAGCACCGATGATTTCTTGTGCTTGAGTAAAGCTGTGTCACATCATGTTGTCTGCTTGATCCATGACTCATGGTGCTTGACAACACACAAGCACACACATACACATGCGCATATTTGGACAATCCCGGTGTCTCTCCTTTGTTTGAGCTGTTGGATGCAATGCTGCAGAGTTAAACTGCTCAATTTTCCAGAGTATTTCACAGTCAGTTTAACAGCAACGGCATTAGCTGTGCAGGGTATTTCTCTAGGTGACTGAGAGCTGCTCATGGCCATTGAGGACTTAGTCCAACTTTTTTTTTTTTAATGGGGATTAGAGAGCCAATTCCATCCTTGCTTTCTTCGCTGTGGACGACTATTGAAACCCAAATTGTATGTGTGTTTTGAGCTGTTTGTACGTATACCCATGTGTGTGTGTTTGACCTGCACTCTGTTCGTCATACATGCTGCTGTACATGCACAGTGAGATAGAGAACAATGTGCATGTCGTAAAGAGCACTTACTGAGAAATGGCTGAATTCCAATGTGTGATTCATTTCACAGAACTGAATTGAGAAGTGATTAAAAATAATTTTATGTTAGAAACATTAATCCAAATTCACAAATGCTCTTTCAGGATGAGGAATATGTCAGACAAGGATCTCATGGTAATGTCTTTCTAATGATAGGACATGATTGATGATTGACACATGCTTTTAATGTAAGCGATCACACAGGTTTTATAGGAAATGAAAATGAGAAGACGGACCTCGCCTTCCTGTGACAAGACAGGACAATGTTCAGGGTGCTTTGGTGTGTCAATTACCATGGTAAGAAAACCGGGTATCTGGCTTCTCAGGAGCAGACACACACTATCAGCACTCTATTTCCTCTTTCCGTCCATTCCTCCTGCTAAACTACAGGGTAAACTCTGCATTTATGCTGACGGTAAGAAATCTGCTGGAGCAAACACATTCAATTATCTCCAATGCATTTTCTTTTGCATGGGCTTTGCTGCCTGAGCCATTAACTTGAGACTTAAAGCCGAACAGTTGAGAAAATTCAGCTGAGTCAAAGATATAAAGAGAGGTTTTATTGGGAAATGTGCTGCTACAGGAGACTTCTTAAACACTAATACTAGACCAGCTCTACTCCATGTTGAGCTAATCAACATCAAATACAGAAAAAACTAATTGAGCAACATATTACCATCTTGGAAAAGTAATTAAATTAATTCCATCACACTCGTGTGTCTGTTATACCTTTGAAATTGGGAAGTGTGCCTATTTATCTGAGATCGCAATTGCAGGGTTATTCTTCTTAAAATTCATTAACCATATGTTACTTTTGATGTTTTTTTTTTCATTTAGAACCAAATAGCTGTGAAATAAATGATTATTTCACAAATAAAACATTTGAAATGTAAGATTTAATCATCCAAATGGAAAACATAATTGTCACCTGCTGCACAAATCCATCCACCTTACTCCCCCAAATCTAAAGCAGAGGCATTACTGTGGTGTTGACCTATGAGCATAGCTACCAAATATGCTGAAGCACTTTGTGATGAACATTTGTGCCTGCACTACTTCTTAAAATGTTAATTACGTAAAATCTTATGTAATTAATGAATTATTAGGGTCATCAGTCCCTTATACAGTATAAGTTCTCTTGTAGCAGTGGTGTTAATGAAAGAATGAAAGTGACACAGTGAATATCATACAGTATAATATGTGTATAGTATAGAATATTATAGTAAGGTATATTGTAGTAAGATTATAAAGCTGCTAGACTCGACAAGGTTATGAAGGGAGAACTCCTGCAGTGTTTTGTCAGATCTCTGGTCTGCTACTAGCACCATACTATGTATTTATATCTATATTTTTTTTTTAATAACAATAACCACTTATTTTTAGTGTGGGTGTGTTTACAATGCACCACAACATGTCATATCTAAAATATAAATTAGCCCATTTTGGGGAAAAACAATCGGCTCGTCTCGGCTCCTAAGGTCTTCCGGGCTTCTGGAGCAATAGAATCAGTGCCCAAGCAGTGCAGTAGCAGAGCCAATGGCTGACCTTTTGCTAACATGCTAACAACTTAAATTTATATAATCAGCATAGTTGAAAACGATGGCTTTCGGTCACTGAATTTAACGCCTCAACTCAAATTACTGACAGCGTTAGTGAAGTTGATGGAGACATTAACGGAGTGTATTTGGGGATTGGATTAGCTCTACAAACTAAAACAACATGCATTTGGATGAAATCTAATAAACTCTCTACCGGTCTGTCCCATAGTTTCCTTAAGTTCACCCAATAAATGAAGACAAAACCAAAAGTTCTTCTTCTGAATTGCTTTTTGTTTTGCTGTATTGTGCTTCTAGCTGCACTAATTCACACGAGAAGAGAACATGGCATACAGCAGATAGCACAGTTGTCTCATACTTCATGAGAATAAAGGTGTGGCCACACAAGAAGGGTGGAGACAGAAAGGTAGCCCAGTAGATGCAAATCCAAAATTTGTGTTAGTGCAATATATTGTTTGTCTTTTTATGTAAGAATGCCTAAGCTTTTTAACACTGGCAATAAATATTGCTATATCACAGTACCCCAGTATACTGCTGTTTGTGTTAAATTATTTGTATTGGGATAGTTAATGAAAGATCTCACCCAGTACTTAACGAGTACAGTGAATGCAGTGGCACTAAACAGCCACTGCATTTGTTGCTAAGCTAACAGAAAGTTGTTCATATAGCCCTCTTACTGCTTTGCTTGACGGAATTGCTTTTGTATTTGTGAGTTTTGGAAATGTAACGCAGCCTCACCTTAAGTTGTACCCCTCCACCAGGTCCTGACTCACATTTGTTCTCCCTGAAATTCTTCTGCTCCAAGAAAAGGAATGTCTCCTGTACCAGTATCTCTGTCTGTGGCTGACCAGTCTCTGTTCATCGTCGAACACAAAAAATCTCCTGTTCATCCCTATGGTGGAGCTGCACTCTCCTGTTGTAAGTAATGGTTTGTGAGACTTGACAGATCAGCCGTGCTCTCCTGGAGCTGTAGGACCAGATGCTCACAGAGCGAATCCATCAAAGTGACAGGACAAATTAGAGCTGGGACACCTCACTACCTGTTAGGAGGAACTCCCATCAGCAGTAATTGATTTGATAAATGCTCCAGCATACACAGAATGAGAGTATAAAGGAGAAACAGGGAGCAACATAGACTGGCAGAGAAAGAAAGTTCTGTACTCTGTAAGGTTTAATGTAGTGCTTGTTTCCACTGGCTAACCCCTGCTTTTGATTTACTTGTGTCAGTGCCACCATCCTGAACTCATGTACCCATGAGACCTTCCAGGTCACATCCAAACTCCATCTAAGAGAGAAATGTCTTGTTTACAGTAAAAATCAAAGAGTGAAGAATGAACAATGTCGGACAGTTAGCACTCCTATAAAAAAAAAACGTGAGCAAACTTGCTGTCACCGGCAAAAAATTGTGCAAGCCGATTTACTAACGGTGCGCACTGTGGATTGCATCTTCAAAGTGCGGCAAACAGCATGCGCTGGCCACTGAGCACCTTGGCCTTAATGCATATGCAGTATGGGGCGTTCCTGCTAATATGCAGATTAGACATACTAGCCCACGCAAAACGATTTATCAAACGATTGCGGCTAAATTTAACACGTCTGAAAGAAAGGTGCAAATCCTCCCAGTCTTACGCAAAATGGCTGCTGTCACGGTGGCCAGGAGGAGACACCAGAACAGTGGAGGCAGACAGATGTTACGCATCGCAAACGTGGTTAAACATATTTCTCAAGAATAAACAGAAGAAAATCTGAAATCCAAACAAAATAACAACAACTGCTGTCATAATGACATGTCTGTGGCTCTATTTTTACAGTTGTTTTTTGGCACCGAACACATAACACATAACAGCACTACAACACGCAGCGTTCGTGCGTAGTAGTCCTGCTCTCTCTGGTCCTATATATCCCGCTCCTGCCTGCTCCAGTCCCTCAGCTCTTAGGCTGATGGAAGAACCGGCCACTGCCTGCACAGCAGCTTCCACTCCTCTACTCAGTGACTGTATGGCCATCGCTGGTCCAGACACGGCGCTTTCCCTTAGTAGATGACCCGCAAAGCGCACGCAAACCAAGCGCATAAAATCTTACCAGGAGCATGCAATTTGGCGCCCATAAATCAGGCCCAAAGTGTATACGATTGTGCAGTTTTGGATCTTTCAAGTAGATCTTCAGAACACCCTCAAAATGCAACCAAACAGCTCGGGTCTCCAGGTCTGCCGCTCTCATATTTGGCCAGTGCTTCTTGGTCCCAATGCTTCCTCAGGAGCAGATGAAGCTATTTCATCTCTATAGCCACCAGGTCCACATAACTCAAATCTTGCATCTGCTGATTGCATCTGCTGGTTTTACTTTGCAGTAGTGACTAGCCTTCACTGACATGCTGCTTCCCCATGTTGGATGGGAAATTTCAGTGGCCCAGTCATTTGTGCTTGCAGCTGCTTTCTCAGCGTTGATCAGGCGAGTGCAATGCTCATTATTTGATTTTTAAAATCCCAGAGAGGAATTATGTGACTCTGCATATGCTGTTTACCATTCAGGGTAGTATAGCAGTATTTCCTCGATAGGGGTCCAGCAACGCAGCAACAAGATTTCACATAATTTTCAGTTTCCCTGAATGCAAGCAACAAGATCTCCATGAGCTTTGTGCAAAAGCTGACATCAGGTTTTACCATTCAATCAGGATGGACCAAAACAAGTGCAAGAGGCTTGCCCCAAAACATCATCTTACCCCTGCTCCCACACCCAAGAAAAAAGGATGTCTGAGCACTCTTTTCTCTCTCTTTCTCTCTCTCAGCTGTGAGTGTGTGTTAATGTGTGTGTGTGTGAGAGAGAGAGAGGAGATAGAGAGACACACACACACATGGCCGCATTATTGATAAATCATATTCTCAGATTCTTCTCTTTGCTCCAGGTCAGCAACGATAAAGCCAGTAGAGCATCCGAGCAAGGTGAACGTATATAGTGGGGGGCATGCCGGGGATACCTCGGTCTGCCTATGAGGAATCCTCCACTGAGCAAGCCAATCGGAGGAGAGCAGCAGCAAGATCGAAGCGTTTCTGGAGGTGGCTGCATAGTGGCTGAAATCTGGATTTTTCTTTACAATTGCAGGAGGCAACTCAGGAGTTTCTGGAGCTAAATGTTATGCAGAAGTACTCTGTAGTTGTTCAAAATTGTATCAATGATAAGCAAAAAACAGCATATGACACTTTGAAAGTTGGTGCATACCATAGTAATACCTTATTCAAGAGGGCTTCATATATACATTTGATCAAGGTCAATCAGCTAGAGTAATACTTTTGGTCAGTTTAGATTATGTGCAAAAGGAGAATATCCTTAATGAACTACTTAATTTAAACCAGTCAATAAATTGTACCTACTTATTGTGCATATTTTGTAATTCTTTCAAATATCCTGTGAAAAGCCTTGTTGTAGAGTGATTTCAAATTTTAACCACTATTAAGTTCAAACGATCAACCAATTTCAACATTACATTATTTTGCCACACTTACTACATTACACAAATAAAATGCCACACACTTTTGTGGTATGTTGCTGCAGCAACACACATTTCACCTTTTACCTCTCTAAATAATTTTGTTTTGTTTTTGGCAAATTATCCAGATAAGGGTCACAGGGACAGCAATTAAAGTACGGGAGCCCAGACACTCTTTTCCTCAGCTACCTCAACCAGTTCCTCTGGGGGGCTCCAAAGGCATTCACAAACCTGCCAAGGTCCCTCTGGGTCTCCTCCCAGATGGACATGCCTGGAACACATGTTTAGATGCCCAAACTACCTTAGCTTGATGTGACCTGAGCTTTTCTTACTTATACCTCTCCTGAAAAACTTTGCCCCTCACCTTATCTCTAAGGCTGACTCCAGCCACCCAGTGCAGAAAACTAATATCAGCAGCTTATACAGTCTTATTCTTTCAGTCCCTTCCTGTATCTCATGGCCATGGATGAGGTTTGGAAAGTAGACTTTGCCTTGCGGCTCACTTCTCCCTTTACCACTAGTCATCACTAGTGAACTTTTAACAATAGCTATTTTAACATTGTGATTGTGATTGTGATTATGATAATTATTATTTGTGCTGTCATTAATATCATCATGAATACTTACTATTATTTTACATTCATTAATTGTTAAGTTTTCTCTTTTTATGCCTTTATCTGCTGGATCCAAAAACTGGAGGAGCAGCCACAGCGAACAGTATTTTCTGTACCTTTCTTTTCGTACTGTTTTCTTGTCCTAACTATGTATCGTTGCTGTTATGTTATTGTTATAGTTACTTAATTTATTATTTACTCTATAGATTCTGTGTTGACTGTTATGTAATGCCGTGCATTACGAATGTGATGTTTTTGGTGTGTCTTTTGCTGCTGGAATAGTTTTGCATTGGGAATGAATAAAGTACTTATCTCAATTTTGTCTTTTTATTATCATTCTAATTCAGAAATCGCCTAATCCCTGCTGAAATTACCGACAACTAGAGCAACAGCCATTAAAGCAAATTTATGCAAGATGTTCGCCAAAGCAAAGTGGACCCAAGAAATATTTTTCTGGATCTGAACTGTTCCAAAGGATCTGGTCCAAATTTTAACAGCTGCTTCTGTGGCCCAGGCACACATACATACATACACACAATTTTGTGTTTGTTGGATAATCCTGCTAGTGGCAATAACATGGCCTCCTTGGTGGTGGTAATGATTCTCTGACTGACGATTTTCTCTATTGGAGTTATGCTGTGCATGCAGGCTGCAGACCTGATGGTATTCCACCTGCACATGACCTGCTTTTTCTCTTGTTTTGCAGGATAAGCTGTCGCACTGACAAAACACTGATAAATAAATCAAACAGGATTTATGTTAGTGGGCAAACAGCTACATGACAATGTGCGCTGCTATAAAGGTGATGCTGAGTGAACATGAGCTGACTCAGGACCATCTGCAATCCATCTCCATTCTGCAACAATCACAGCACCCATCTGAATTCAGGACATTTCAACAGAGAGGCCTAACAGCAAACAGCAGACAGAAAAACACGTGAGCATGTTTATGCTATATACTTAAACAACATGCTGCATTTAATTCATTTTTTCCACCTGCGGCGAAAAACATGAATTGATAGCTAAAAGGGGAAAACAACAAGGGAAGGAAATCCATTTCCCAGGAAGCAAGGAAGTGTGTGAAGTGGTAGGTCAGCTTGATAACAGGAGTTATTCACATAAGTCTGAGGAGAGAGTGTGAAGAATAGAAAGTCAGAGAGCATGATAGTCAGACAAGAGGACAGAGAGGGGCATGCAGACAGAGAGAGAGAGATAAGGCAGGAATTGAGGGCCTCCTCTTCTTCCTACTCCTTGCCTTTTGCAAGTGTGACATGGCCCGTAAAGGATGACTCTCATCTCACTGACATTTGATTGACAGTTTTCTGCCTCATACACACGGCCATGGAGCGTGTTTTCTCTGCCCTCCGCCATGAGTGGGAACGATCCACGGGCAAAAAAAAAAAAAATAGAATTGTTTTTCTGAAAATCAATACTAGCACAATCTCCTAGGCTGCTGCAAGTAATAAAGCCCCGTCATTTGCAGCATGGGGAGCTGATAAGGACAGTGATTGGTCTATTCCATCGAGGAGAGGCCCTGGCACCAAGTAGATAAAAGGACACTGTTCTGTAATGTATTGACTAGTGAATCAGGTTAGGCTACACTTAAGTGTGTTTTCACTCAAATTACTTTTCTCATCATTAAAGTTACGCAATGCAATTTTGTTAAACTGGCCACAGCGCCCCCTGGTGTGCAAATCCTGAAAACGTAACCCCAGAACAGTCATTCAAACCAGCTGCTGCCCATTTAACTCTGTGGGGTGTCCCCGATTGACAAATTATTTCTGATCAATGACAGCAATTACTCACTTTCAGTCCAGAATGTAATTTCATGAGAGGTAGAAAATGACTAGTTTTGACTATCCTGCCACTCTGTTCTCCCTCTTTTGTACTTTTCTATATTAAAAAAAGATGTATCTTGCTGTCATATTGAGCATCAACCCCTTCTTTTCATCACATCACCCCCATAGCACCCCAGGCAAATTTAAAATCAAACATTCATAACCTCACTCCACCTTACTCCTTGTCACATTGCCACGTCCTCCCGCTCGCTGAAATCCTCCCCCTCTTCCATCCACCTCTCTGTGCCCTCCTCCTGCCTCAGTACCATTGCAGACCTCTCTGCTCTCCACCTCTGGAACTCAGTCCTTCCCAACGTCTGTAACATCGACTCGTTTCCCCAAATCTATACTCAAACCACACCTGTTCCAGTTAGCCTACTCACTGTAACTCCACTACTCCATTCCACGCTTTCTTGTTTTTAATCTTTGTTTTATTGTTTTGTATTGTTTTATTTCTGTACAGAATCCTTTTTTTGCCTGTTTTTTTGAAAGACGCTTGCAAATTATTATTATTATTATTATGAATTTGTTCATCCATTGGATCCTATCCAAAGAAGAATGACAGTGATACTGTCCTGGCCAAGTGCACCAAATCCCCATCCAGAACAAGAGAACTAGTGAAGAACTAGAGGTGTAATTTGATCTGGAGTACAGCATGACATCACAAATCCTCTCTCTGAGTTGATCTCCAGCCCCCTTGTTTACAAGCCAGTCTCCTATGAATTGCAGGCACCTCCCTCCTCTCTGAGCCCTTGGCTCTCCCTCTTAAAGGTTAAAGCCAGTGGTGATGGCAGCACATATTCTTTAAGCAAAATGGCAGAGAGTGGAATGAAGAGAGTGTCCACCTGAAGACGACAATGATCTGACATTACCTATAAAGAAACTACAGTCTTTAGCAAAGAAGTTGTCCGGTAACGAAAGGGACAGAACCCGGATAAACATTGGCCGTGCCCATTGGACGAAGTTGAAGAGCACTGTGAGAGCAGAATTTGACTCAACTAACTCTTTTTCTCCTCCTCAGAGCAGCACTAAAATGTTAAGAAAATTAAGGGCTCCTTTATCCCCAATGCCATGAACACAGTTAAGGTTCCTTCATACTTTAAAGCCATGAACACAATTGATAAATGAAGGTACAGTGGAACCTCAAGATACAAAATGTATTTGTTCCAGAGAGGCTTTTGTATCTTTGAAAACAGTCCTATAAAGTCTGTTTTAATATAATAATAAAATATACTACTGTTTATAAGTGTATAAAGGACTGGGAGGACCGCTGTCAGGTAGCACTTTTGATTACGTTTTCGTATTTTGAATTTTTCATATAATAAGGTCTTTGTAAACCACTGTAATTAGGAATCTAGACATGATAGGGGTCTGTATGTATAATCCACATAGATGTTTGCTGCACATATTTGTAGTTCAATGTTTGAAATAATTCTTATTTAATGTAATTCCTGTTGACAAGTCTATGGGTCTAGGTGAGTCTGCATTAGACCAAAGACAAATTTCCTTCCATGTTTGGAAGATAAAGTTTTGTATTATATTATATTGTATTATCTACTGGTGTAGATAATAGTATGCTGACTTTTCTTAACTTTGTTCAATTCAAAATAGTTTACCCAGTATCTGCACTGCAAGTGATACAGTACTGGAGATATATCAAATGTTGACAAATTCAGACAATGAATGGTTAATTTTTGTAAGGAAGAACGAGCACTGACTTTCTTCTATAGGTAAGAGGAGTCTAGTCCTGTGTTTGTTCAAATGAAACATTGATCAAGCACAGACTTAATTCCTTGCCAAAGGTGATTTTGGACTTTTGAGGGACACAGAAAAAACTCTATTCTGATGCACCAGAAAATACTAGATGTGACTGAATAGAACAGAATCGAGGGCATTATTATTTGACACAGTACTACTTTCTGCTGTGAAGCAAAAGTGCCAGCCACTCACCCACCATGCCACCCACTATATCACTGCTTGAAATACAGCAACGCATACTGGATTCACACTAGTATATCCTGAATGCAAATTTAGGGGTGCAGTAAGAAAAGTTCACAACAGCAAGTTAAATGAACGTCGAGTGCAGTGAATCGCTTGTAGGGTTGAAAATCAATTAAAAAACTGCCCAATGAAACCCAGACTGCTAATCCTCAAACCAAGTAGATGTGGGTTAACTGCAGGTTTTACACCGTAAAATCCCTCCGCACTGGACGACAAAGAATGTTTATCACGGATCGGTTTTGTTATCCATACATGTCTGTGGAGAGTGGCCACAGCGCTCACTGAAATTCAGTAGCATGTGAATGAGAGAAGATAAAGCACAGGCTGGCAATTCCAACAGCCATGTTACCACTGCCACAGTTGGACTGTGCAGCTTCCCTGGCGTATCCATCACACAACGGACGGAGGGAACGCACACGAACACACATGCACGCGCGTGCGCGCACGCACACACACACACACACACACACACACACACACACACACACACACACACACACACACACACAGGCCTCCTCTATATTTCCGCAATCTCCTCCTCCCATGAGGAGTTGAGGTGTACAACAGCGCAGGCTGCTCTGTTTCACTGGTCAGTCAAGCCCATCATCCGACTGGAAAGCAATCCATCAATATTCCTCTCTAAATCTACTGCCTCTATTTTAATCTATTCTAGATCCATACCAGAGCACAGACACATACTGTACGCTTTCATTTCAGCTTGAGCAACATTTACTCTACTCCTATACTGCTATTACGACAATCTTTTTCCTCAATACATACACATTATGGGATTTGATTTGCGCTTTCAAATAAGACTGGAATTTTTTTCCCAAATATTGGTTATTGTACATTAAACAAATTCCCATCATTCTATATTTCTTATTTTTAAAGAAATCATATAAAGGGGATTTTTTTTAAACATTTTGTGTATTAGGAGACATCACTTGTTTAATTAAATCCTCAAAAATAATGTTTATTTCAAAGAGCAGCACATGTTTTAAAAATAACTTTGATATCTCTTGGTGGTCCTACAGCCACCTCTGCAGTTTGTTTTCAGTGTACACTATCAATATTTCTCACACAGAAACAAAAATCAAAATGTAGGAAGGGAGAGAGAGAGAGAGAGTGTGTGAGAGAGAGAATCTTGCTTTCCAGATGGCCAAACAGAATCCCATCATAGCTGATTAAGACTGAATTCATTCATCATTTGTAAAACTGCAAATATGTCCACTGGTTGTCAGTACAGTACATGTAGATCAAATCACTCTCAGTTACTGGTGAGTGGCCCAGATGTGTCTTTGTGATTTCACCAGTCCCTTGCATTGTTTAGGGTATACATATCCAGTGAAAGCTGTATGGGTTTTCCGGGCAAAAGGTGTGTGTGCTTTGGGGAGCCCTCTGGTGGCGACATGGGCTCTGAGAACGGTCTCTACCGCTACTTTGATTGTGGAATAAAAAGTAAACAAGATGCCAAAATGCCCCAGTAGGAAAACTGTGAAAAAAAGCTGTGGAGCAGATTTTACAGAGCATTGCTGGAGAAGAATCAGTATAAAGTAGCCAGACTCCCGTCACTTCAAATAAGTCAAATGGATTCAGTTGCCAGTGAATCCATTAGCATCACACACACACACATTTGCACATGCAGGAGAACAAAAAATGGCAATTGGATGATTTGGGAAATTTCAAAAGAAGCACTTAAATCCAATTCTGTTTTTAAAATTGAAACTGTATAATGTCTTGTTAAAACCTATGGCACTCAACAGCTTAAATTGAATTATGTGATATGAAACAGTGAAGTGGGCAGTTGAGATCTGATGCTAGAACTGGATATTAATACCATTCCAATTCTGTCTCCTCTTTTGCCTTCCTATTTCCTAAACCAGCATAAACCTCCTAGCTGCTGCCATCTCTGAACAAAAACACCGGACCTCTCACCTACCTGAAACCTTTGGTTTCTTGACCCTATTCTGCCTTCCTGCTGCTTACTGCTGCTCAGGAAGTCTAAACTGGGTATACGCTTATACTGTCAAGGTTTTCACGATGCTTCTTTGTATGGCTGATAACTGTACAGACTGAAGTAAAACCTGAAGAACCTATAAAACTAAACTATGGAGTTAATAGTTAATAAAGAATTAATAAAGATAAAAATAAATAAGAAAATTCCAATCATTAACATGAGACATTGACACTGACATTGTCACTGTCAATTTTTGTCAGTAATTTTTTTTATATAAGAAAACATGCATATTAAATACAAATAATATTTTTAAAAATGTTGCTGAATATTTATGTTGCGGAAATTTGTCCATTTCAATGATTAAATATTCAAATAGAGAAAAAAGTGGAGAGGCTGAGGGCTGAGCGCCAATAGAAACACTGTGGGATCATCTTCTGTGAATGCAGATGTGAGAGTGAGTGCCACAGACTCTGGAGCCCCAGGAGCTCCTGCCGATGTACGGCAGGCTGGACCAGGTTACCTAATCACCTCCTGCCTTCAGAGACACTTCTCTCCCTGGGCCGCTTCAAAGCGCCGCTATCAAGGTACCACACGCTCTGCTGTAAACGGATTGCTCTGCATGAAGGAGACCAAAAGGAGAAGGGTGGGGAGGGAGAGAGAGTGTGTGTGTGTGTGTGTGCGTGTGCGTGTGCGTGTGCGTGTGCGTGTGTGTGTGTGTGCGTGTGAATGTGTATGTGAAACTTCCCTCAGGATCAGACCTGGGTCAGGAACCAGGCTAGATTTTCTGAGAGCAATGCCCTTCAACCATCAGCTGCAGATTTGACCCCTGAACTGTGAATGCAATTGAAAATGTGGAGCAGCGCAAGGGGGAGAGTTGAGACTGCCGCCATTAATCACAGAGGCCGACTGCCTCAAACCTGTGTGTGTGTGTGTGTGTGTGTGTGTGTGTGTATGCACACACTCACACACACACACACACACACACACACACACACACACACACACATACACACACACACACACACACACAGACACAACAGTTAAGCTACAAAGTCAGACTGGGAGGTAATTTTGGGGAATTTATGAAGAAGTTACCGCCACAACTGAATGCTGTCACAGAGCTGAAGCAGATTTTGCTCATTCACCACCCTCTGGATGTGAATACTCTTCCTTGCAATGATGCATGCAGAGAAGAAAAATAACCAAAGCAGTGATTCTAGACACCACAGTAGGTGCTTATATCAGTTTATTAACGACCACCAAGGTCAAGTGTTGTTTTGGCTCGTGTGGGGTAAGCAAGTGCCTGGGGAGGCTGAGCTCGGATCAGATGAACCAGGACTCAGTGTGGCTCACACAGGTCAGAGTTCACACTGTACAAAGCACCACAACAGGTAGCAGTCACCTTGACGTGTCAGCCCCAATGTTGTGAGTCATCAATCGCTCTGCCTGGATGCACAGCAGCACTCCCACAGAAGATCAAAGGTCACATTCATGCAAGAGAGCTTTATGATTTCATTGAATTAAATTATATTTTCATTATGAGCTTAATTAAGAATTGTGGTCAAAGTGCATTTTTTCCATTTTACCTTTTTTTTCCTGTTCTTTTGCAGGTGAGCAAAACACAACACAAACACATCCCTAAATTAAGGCAAGTCATAGACTGATATTAGAACTGCAACAATCAGCTCTAGCTTTCCTATAAATTTCAACGGGTACTTCAATTAATAATTTAGTTGAGTGGTCAATAAAATTTAACAAAAACAGCAAATGATGAATGTTGATCTGTGTTTCACAAAGGGCAAGGTTAAGTGCTAAAACACTATTTGCTGTCAAAAGACAAAAGAAACAAACAATTTTAAATTCTCAGAGAATGAAATTTTGACTTCTACAAAATTTTAAAATATTGTTTGTCAATTCATCAGTTTATTGTAGTGTACTACGCATTCTTAGATTAATTGGTCAAAATTTGTGGATGTTGCGTTGCTCAGTACAGATGCATTTTGTACATTAATATGAAAAAAAACTTGAAAGGGGAACCAGTCATTTCTACATTCTCTGATTACTGCTGTTATTCAAACCTCATAAATCTTCATTTGATTGGATATGGCCTGTGTCATCCTTCAGGAGCTACAAAAACAACCCAGTGTTTCAAGGACTTCCACAAGGACTCACAGACCCACCCAAATGACCCCTCAGACACTCTGAATATCACATAAAACCTGAATAAACCTCTCGGAGACAAACCTGTTCAGGCACGACGAAACCTGCTCATGGTTGTCTAAAACTACACTAAGACCCTATTGGAGTCTGAGGATAGTTACAACTGCAATTTGGAGAAGCCGCAACATATTTGAGAGAATCTTTCAAGCTGGAAACCACTTGTCGCAAAGAAAATCCCTGGGCAGATGTAACCACGCAGGGTGGTGTGCACTAGGGGCCCTGTGGCAGCAGTGGGGGTACTGCAGGGTCCTTCTCCAAGACTAAACTGTCGGCCTTTTATGCTGCTGCTCTCTCTGTCGCTTCCATGCTGCTTTAAGAGCTAAGCAATACAGTGAATGAGAAGGAACTGAGAAAAATGTTCACTTTGCCACATACGGCACACACTTGACGGCTGCACAATCCACTTGTCCAACTTAATGTAGCCAATATCTCTGTGTATGAGGCTGTGTGTGTGTGTGTGCGTGTGTGTGTGTGTGTGTGTGTGTGTGTGTGAGTGTGTGTGTGTGTGTGTGTGTGCGTGTGGCGTGTGTGTGAGTGTGTGTGTTCATTTGCACAGCATGTTGGCCTTTACATGAATGCCTTTGCTGTATAATTGAATTTATTCTACCTCTCTCTTGATTTTGACTTCAAAAAACTCAAAGAAAACACGCCTCGATATGATGATGATATTGTAAATGGGCTTGGTGGGTGGGGAGTGCATAGAGGAGTGAGTTCGGGTGGGGGTCCAACCTGTGGTCCGACTTCATACCTGTGATTACAGGAAGAAGCCAACCTGATGAGAGACCTAATCTAAATCTAAATCTAATCTAATCACTCACTAGAGCAGAAAATAATAAGACGACAATCTATAAAATGACAGCAAACATGCAGAACTGACAGCATGAACAGTAGGAAAACACACTGCTGTGTATAGGTGCAAAGGAAATAAAACCACTCAGACTAAGAAAGAGAGAGACATTCAGAGGGAGATAAAAAAATACACTGAAAAAGAAAAAAACAGAATTATTAAATACATCCAATCCAACTGCAGTCTGGAAATCAGGAACAAAAAAAATGTTCTTAAAATTATTTTCAAAAAATGAAAAAACAGCTACGATAAATGTAAGATGTAGATAGATAGATAGATAGATAGATAGATAGATAGATAGATAGATAGATAGATAGATAGATAGATAGATAGATAGATAGATAGATAGATAGATAGATAGATAGATAGATAGTCATTAAACATAGAACTATTTCAATATTCGTCTCTATTCAATAATCTTACTCTGAATTATGAGTTTATGGAGATCCACTGAATATGAAACCATATCGTAAAGCGAGGGCAATCAGGGTGATCACGTATCCGTGCGGCGAGGTGATAGTTACAGTTAAAGCATTGGGGGAGCCGGGAGGGGCGCACTCTACCTGCGCTGCCCCGGGGTCAGGGCGCGGCTCGCAGACAAGAGGCTTAAGTAGAGACAAGAGCCTTTAACAGGGAATAAGAGCATCAGAGAGGAGCTGTAATCCATCCCCGCAGCCAAGGATCAGGCCGCTGTACGCTGCACGCTAAAATGGCGGTGTGCGTGTGTGTGTGTGTGAAAGAGAGAGAGATAATGTGTGTGTGTGTGTGTGTGTGTGTGTGAGAGAGAGAGAGAGAGAGAGAAAGATAGTGTGTGTGCGTGTGCGCGTGCGCGCGAGCGAAACTACACGGCGGACAGGATTCATTGCGGGTTTCCACCTTACGCACTCCGAATTTCTTCCTTACCCTATTCATGAAATATCATGATGTCAATTTATGACCCCAGCTGTCACAATTAAATTTGAAATAAAGAGGTTGCGCTGGTGAAAATTCGACATTCACGTAAAACTATACGACTTGGACTTAAAACACTGGCTATTACATTCTTTTGTGTGTGTGTGTGTGTGTGTGTGTGTGTGTGTGTGTGTGTGTGTGTGTGTGTGTGTGTGTGTGTGTGTGTGTGTGTGTGTGTGTGTGTGTGTGTGTGTGAGAAAAACTCACACGGGCGCGCGTATTGAAGACTTGCATTCACATTCAGATGTGGAGTGTATGAACCTATTCTGACCATTCAATAGAATGTTTAAATATAGATACAAGTAAATAAAAACGTATAAATAGTGTTCCGTGAGTCCGTTTGGAGGACTCCTCTCCATTGTCTGCAGGCCTGATCGCCCTGATAATGTGTGGTGAAAAAGCTGGGTGGTAATTTTAAAAATGGTCTTCAATCTTCTTTTTGTTTTTTTACACTTACGATTAAAAGCTAAACGTAAAGGTAAAAGAAAAGTTCTTGTTTCGTCAGAATGACAGACACATACAGCGATAAATACAGCCTCACGCAGTGTTTCAAAATGTATAGATATACACACACTGGTATGTGCGTGCGAGTGTGTGTGTGTGTGTGTGTGTGTGTGTGTGTGTGTGTGTGTGTGTATGTGCTTTCAGGTGTTTGCAGAGAGGATATCTGAAATACTCCTTTCGTTAAAGTTCGACGTTTGAAGTTTAACTACGTGACTGTTATTTTTTTCTTTCTTCCTTGGGGTGAAAGAAGCGGAATTATTCTGGAAAGCAAAATTTACTCCAACTTAAATTTAGTTGACACTCGAATAAAATCACACTGGTGGTACTGGTTCCCAGTTCGAGCCGCTGTGTCCCAGCGACCGGGGCGGTTTGAATTGTTACAGCGCCCCCGTGGGACCATTGACTCGATCTGTTGCTGACGGCTTACTCATCTACCAAAGTAACCAAAACTTTGTCTAAGTCCAAAAAACGTTATATCATAATCACTACAGATATCTCTTCCTCCGCTAAATTCAGAGTTTTCGAATGTAAACAAATGGGCATTTCACGCACATGGCGTCTGTATCCGGGAGAGAGAGACAGAGAGAGAGAAAGAGGCGCATGATTCGTACAGTTTTACAAAGTGAGGTGATAAAAGTTTTTATGTCTGTCCTAACACAGTGACACGCGCTTTGTTCTGTGGCCACAGTATAATAACACAAGAGACGTGAATTCCCAGACCCGTTTGGGTAAAGCGCACGGCTGAGGTGAGACGCCGGCGCTAAGTAAATTACCAAAATTTACTTAGCTCGTGGTCTTTGAGTCAAACCAACGGGACTTGGATAAAGTTGAAACAGTGTCTCGAACTCACCAGACAGAGTGCGGGCGCCAGGAGGAGCAGGGCGCAGCAGCGCGTCAGCGCCATCCTCCCAAAGTTCAGCTACGGTCCCCCCGTTAAAGCTGCGGCTCTGCGGACCATAGATCCAGCTGCTGTCAGCCTCACACCTCGCTCAGGCCGCTCTGCTGCCCTGGACAGGAGCAAACAGGGCGACCCATGATCGTGGAAATCAGCCGGGAAGAAGCGGGAGCACGCGGAGGAAGCAGGGTGCAGGTGCTGTGGTGTAGGAGGCTGAGGAGGCAGAAGAGAGAGGAGGGGGCACAGACCAGCAGTCTTATCTGAGAGTTAATCCGGGTCGGGAGATCAGTAGGGTCATCGCCGGGAGCAGAGCCCGTTCCTAGTGCGCTGTGGCTGGGCGCTGCGGTGGGAGCGCTCCGGAGTGCGGGAGGAGGCGAGACTCTGCGCTTTATACCGCGCTCCTACAGCACAGACTGAGAGAGGGAGGGGAGGGAGAGGAGGCAGGAAAAGACGAATAAAACGAAAGGAGATTGGTCGAAGACGCAGAGAGACCGAAGAAAGCGAAGTTTTTTCCTCTAAACAGACATGAAAAAGCATTTCACCTTGGCTGCCGGTGTGTGCGCCTGATGGAGATGAATGAGCTGACATTCAGAACTCCGCTGCCAATAACTCCAGGCAGCCCCCACCCCCAGCAACACCTCCACCTCCTCCTCCACCCGCCACTAACAAAAAAAATCCTCGAACCTGAACAAACCCAGCCCCGCAGCTTCTCGTTCTGGAGTCAGTGCAGTGTATTTATACTCAGCATCACAATCGGGAAGCTACAGTGCCACGGCTAACTGTACTGCTCCCCATCGCATGCCAGCAACTCCTCCAGCAAACCTCTGCAAACAGGTCCTGATCTCTAGAGCCAGAATCCTAGTTTCTTGGCTGGGACTGGGACAGACTAGGGAGGTAGAGAAACTGTGAGGGTCCACAAGCTTCAGAGTAATGGATTTTGAATCAATGGTAATATGAATCAGTTGTAATTCATGTGATGTGCCTTTACCCTGGTGACTTACAGGGCATCGGTATCTGTGATCATGGTGTTGACCACGTGATCATCCAGGTAACAGTTACCTTTTAGAGATGTTTGTTCGACCAAACTCTATAAAAGTGTGTAAAAAGTGTTTGTTTGTTTTCATTGGCTTAGTGAACAAGGCAAAGAAGAAAGACAAAAGACCCGATGAAAGTGAGAGCTGATTGACAGTATAGGAAAAATTAACCTCTGCAGAGCCCTGTTCAGACACACACACAGCTACAGCTGATATATATGTGTGTATATATATATGCATATGTGTATATATATATATATATATGTGTGTGTGTGTGTGTGTGTGTGTGTGTGTGTGTGTGTATGTGTGCGTGGGTGCGTGTGCATAATTGTATTTTAGGATTCTTCTATTTATCTTACAAAGCATAATCAGCTCTTGAGAGTAATTGCACAATATACTGATAGTAACGTTTTCAAAGTGCAGGAGATGGGGGACAGAAGCCATAGAAGGTCAAGTTAAAGGAAAAGCCAAAGGATCATGATAGGTAGGTAGATAGATAGATAGATAGATAGATAGATAGATAGATAGATAGATAGATAGATAGATAGATAGATAGATAGATAGATAGATAGATAGATAGATAGATAGATAGATAGATAGATAGATAGATAGATAGATAGATAGATAGATAGATAGATAGATAGATAGATAGATAGATAGATAGATAGATAGATAGATAGATAGATAGATGGATAGATAGATAGATAGATAGATAGATGGATAGATACGATCCCTTTTTACTGGAGGAGAAGAGGGGCTGAGGAGGTGAGCAGAAGAGAAAAGACTGGATAGCCATGCTTTAATAAATCCCAGCACTCTCATTGCTTCAACATTTCAGTGGTCAAGCACTGTGGCCATAACTCAGGCAGAGGGGCTGATAGGAAGCTGCTCTGAATGGCTCAGATAGCCTTCACAAGCCTGGCATGGTGGGCAGCGGTAGAGCCTGTGCAGATAAATCACCACAGCCTGGCTGCCTTCCATTCAGCCTGTAATGAAGCGCAATCTGCTCGCTGCTGAGATAAAGGGCCCAGAATTCAGGATTAACTCAAAATTCCCTCTTTGTTGATCAAAGATTCATCCAGATGTTTCCTTCATCTCCATTTTCTCTAAAATCCCAACAATGCCAGTCTCCAGTCTCCTATCTATCTATCTATCTATCTATCTATCTATCTATCTATCTATCTATCTATCTATCTATCTATCTATCTATCTATCTATCTATCTATCTATCTATCTATCTATCTATCTATCTATCTATCTATCTATCTATCTATCTATCTATCTATCTATCTATCTATCTATCTATCTATCTATCTATCTATCTATCTATCTATCTATCTATCTATCTATCTATATATACATACATATATACATATATATATATATATATATGTCATTTTATCAATCTATCATCTATCACACACTGTTGCTTAATATTATCCAAGTGTTTTGCAGAACTACTCATGTTGACATGTGGTGACAGGGTTACCACGTATGGCCTGTCACCACACTTGACTCTATGCAACGTTAACAAGAGTTTATTTCCTATAACAATCAGTCACCTTTTGCTTTTCTCGAACCAATATTGCAGAACAAAATAATTTTGAAAAGGTGTTGCCTGAGTGTAAACCAAGACTTCCATAGAATCTGCCAGCGGTTTCTGGTGCACATTTGACAGACCACTGATTTGCAGACTGCTTTACTCTGAAGCACTTGATGATTTTCTGAACATTTTGAACAATGTTTTTAATGTAGCCTCGTTTTCATATTACCTATAATTCAATCATTGGCATTAATTAATTTTCAATTTATTATTCTATTTTGTTTTAGAAAAGCTATTTAGTGCTTTGACTAATGCTGTTTCCCAGTCACTAACATAGACAGGTAACAGGGGAAATATGAGTGTCATTGCATTTCAAGGGCACTACAGAGCATCAGTGAAGCACAGAGAGTTGGAGCTGAGCTGTGTCAGTGTCAGAGATTGAGAATCATTCAGGAGAGTTATGTGAACACAGATGGGGCTTGTCCATGCCGAAAGAGAGGGTCAGAGAAAGTAGGCCTTACTTCTCAATCAGCACCTGCACTTCTTCCTCTTTTCAATAGCAGATTTTCTCTCATTGATGAAGTATAATCAAGAGGTCAAGTTGCTAATTTCCCAAGCACACCTTTTGCTACGCATTCAGTGCTGCCGGGGAGAAATTACAGGGTAGCCTCCTCCTAATAGCTCACCATTGGACCGCAAAGAGGAGGAGGGTAGTGGTAAAAACAAGTGACAGGAAGAGGATGATTGCCCAGCTGAGTGACGCTGGTGTCCAGTGGCATGAATGTGTTCGCCTGGCATGGTTCCACTGCCAATTGTGAGGGCAGATGTTGCCTTGGGCCCTCAGGCGTTCCCCACAAGGCAGCGGCAGCTAGGACATGGCTGCCGCCCAGGCAGCTGCCATCTCAAGTGTCACTCCACATCCTAGCCCGGGGAGAGGAGTCATAGATGCCTGACCGGAGGGCCCGGGGCTCTGCTGCACGCCACGTGTGGCCACAAAGGGCCCAGCAGCGGCAGGCAGGCAGGTGGGCACAGCACTGGCTGCCAGGGCTTTTCAGGAGGCTGCAGAGGGTGGGCGGGCTGAAGGGAGCTGACAGAGACAAATAGCCAAGCAGAGTGTCGGTCACAGGATGCAGCTGCTGCACATCAATTGCTTCCTCATCACAATTAGAATGACTGCCGGCTCCGGAATCGGGGAGTGAGGATGGAAACTCCATTTGCACTGAAAAGTTTCCATTTGGCTTATTGAAGGCTGAATAGAAGTGTTCAAGTGAAAGACAGATTTGAGTTTTTTTTTTTTATGAGAACTTTCAGAAGTTAACTGCGAGAAACTGTTATGAAGAGAGCAATGAGAGTTCTTGAGCATTTTTTTGTGAGAGGTTAAATAAAACTTTATTTCAAGCAGGATCTCTTTTCTTCTCGTTATTTGGACATTGTTATGCCTCTACATATGCCTCCTATATGTGATATGAGACCTCATGTTTCCTGGTTGCCAGTCCAATGTGCCATGTTCTGTATGTCTACACCTTCCATTTATGTGATATCTCAGCAGCACCTTCAGAAAAATTTGCTTCCTCAGAGGAACAGTAAATATATTAATGTTACAAACCTAAAGCAAAATGAAGTGATTCACACAATTCATACCAAAGAACAAAAATCAGCTACATTGTGACATCTTAATGCCTTCCAAGAACTTGTCTGCCTTGACTTGTCTGGCTATATAACCAGAGATCGTCCCCATATTTCACATATGGTTATGGCATTGAAGAGATGTTGGAATGATCCTACTTATCTTCAGTGTTCACCTAGTGCTGATTGTGCTGGAAAGCTGAATGTGTGTGAGAGGATTTTATCATGTATAGCGTCTTTGCAGCAGCATCCATTTTGAAAGCACTATAGTCCACATATTATCTTTGTTTTTCTTTCCTGCTTCTGGCCGTCTGCTGATTGTTGTCAGAACAACAATGGAGTTCTCCATCAGTCCTCTGAAATCTACTATTAAAACAGTATCTACAAAAAAAAACCAACTACACTACACTACATATATCAGTCTAGACAAGTTGTATTTGCTGTGCCAAACATGACCTTTTTTTGCCAATTGAGTGAAATGTAATTGTTCTCGCATGGAGTAAACCACACCTGTAAAGCACAGCAATCATTATGTTTCCAGGTATGAAAGCCGCAGGAAGATAGAATTGCACTTGTTCTTGTTCCATTCATGTATTTTGCTGTAAATCATCAAAGCTTATTTGTAAACCTTATTTTGCAATGTGCAGCTCACTGACATTAAATAACAGGAATCCCGATACTCCTAAAAGTATTTTTCACCACTGTCTGCAGAGAAAAGGGTTTGATTTGCTGCTTGTTTTGACATTTAATCAGAATAGAGGACAGTTCTCCACACATTCCCATGGGTCTCCAGTCAGTGCTGCAGTACCTTTTTCAAAAGACCTTTTTTTTGAAGACAGACCACCAATTTCCTTGATTGAAGCAGTACTTTATTTTATCAGGAGATTATCAGTTAGAGAGGGTTTCTTTTATCTTTGGGCTCCTGAGAACAGAATTCTGAATAAGGAGCGCTGCATTGATGATCTTTAGTGTTTGACCTTATATCCTTAATCAAATTTTCTCCTTTTATTTTTTGCAAGATCTTGACATCTCTGAGGTCACTGCAAAGTCACCCTTTTGAAGTGGGTTTCACAACATGACTTCATTGATTAGGGCAATCTGTAGGACTTCCTTTTCTCGGCAGAGAGAATTTAATTGGAAGACAGGGACATGATTATGTGAAGTGCTGATTAAATGAGAGGACCAAAACCAAGTAGCCTGTCTTTGTTTTACTTCCCGACATGTGATCATAATCAGAGACTCGGACGATAAAAGTAATTACATTACTTCAAGAAGCAGGGGACAACAACTTACAGAAATACAATAATTAGACCTTACTGTCCGTCTACATGGCTCCATTAAAGCACAATCAGTGGCTTTAGGATCTACATGCCAAAGCACAGTAAATGAATACATAAGCAAATAAATCGGAAGTTGCAGATTTCTGCAACCCTCTAGATATAAAATAATTAACAATTAGTGTGTCAGTTTGTGTGTGTGTGTGTGTGTGTTTTTCGTGTGCATGGGTGTTTTTTCAGTTGCTGATCTGTTTCCATCTCTCATGAGAGGTTAATTTGCAGTGACCCATTCTTTTTCAGCCAAGACCCTCAATTCTGCTGAAGGAGTGTGAAGTTGCCCGTTGCCTGCGCTCTGTGCTTTGCAGCACTTAAAATAATGTGCCACCTCTGGGATGTCTATGCACTCTCCCAGAACTGTGATGACAAAGCTGATATATTTTCTCAAAAAACTGTTGTTGTTTCTTTTTTCCCCCTCCTTTGTATGTTTTTCATTTCTGTCAAAAAAATATCACACTGCCTGCATCAGCCGAGCTGTGTCAACACCTTCCGTTGTCTTTTGGTGACATCTGGTGGTGACACTCCAACATTAGAATTGTAAATATGATCAACATTATTAATAAACCCGGAGCTTTACACACCAATCCCTCCCCCACTTCCTTTATAATTTTAATCTGTAATTTGTCCTTTTTATACTTCGGTCTACGTATTTTCAAATGTGCGGAGAAAGAAATGTTATGTTAAATACAAATTCTTTGTAACTGTTGAACATTTTGAAATAAACTTTTGGTTGTAGTTTATGTGTGATAAATGGGGAATGCATGTACAGTATGTGTAATTGATGATCTATGGGGGTTATCAGCCTCCCCAAAGGGCCCGCGAAGGGCCCCCCTGGAACACCATCCCATATTTTCAGAGCTCATAGGCTCTTTGTCTCTGAAGCATACAGTAGGTGTCAGATATGCTGGGGACACTGGTCATTTATCCCCAAAACTTTTTGTCATAGGTGTCAGATGCTGGGACACTGAGAACATGTCCCCACCGGCTTTTGTTATTACAGATTTTTTCCCCACACCTTTTAAAAATGTTTATTACCCATTAACCAACCTAATCAATGAAGAAATAATGTCTCTGTCACATGAGGTGTGTTCAGGTACCATTTGACAATCTGACAAATTACAACAGTTTCTGTAATTGTAATTCTGTAATTTACTGTGACAAAAATAAATATATAAATAAATAAACCTGTGTGTGAACTTGCAGTAATGAACATATAGTTAACAATTATTCCCATGGTCTTTAGCAGATGTTTTTCACCATCATAGTAACCTTGTCTAGCGCATGTTGGTGACAGGTAAGGCAGATTATGATGAATGTGGTGTTATGTAGGCGACATGACGGGGGTTTATGTGAAACCATTGTGCATACCTTGAGTAAAAATCACATTGGTTCAAGGACCTGCCTGTGTAAGAGATTTTTTTTTCTATCAGTGCACAAAAGTGCTTTTTGATGTTATTTTTTGCACAAAGAGCCAGTAAAGAAGGTTTAACATTTACATTTATTCATTTGACAGACACTTTTATCCAAAGCGACTTACAGTTGACGGGTGGTTTAAGTACTTACAGTGCAACAAGAGGTAGAGGTTGAGGTAGATAGGACAGATAAGATAAAGGTTGAACAGAATGATAGGACAGAAATTTTTTGATTGTTTCTTTCATATTAGAGGAGTTAGAGCAGTGTTTAGGAAAGGAGGTGTTCTTGGAAGAGTAGAGTCTTCAAGAGATTCGTGAAGATGGTAAAAGAGGTTCCCACTGTGATGGTGTTTGGAGGCAAACAGTCTGGCCTGAGAGAGTGGGGTTGGCAGTACAAGACAATGTTCTTTGGAGAAGCATAATGCTTGAGGGGGAGCATAGACCTGAATGATGGAATTCAGGTAAGAGGGAGCCGACCCAGAGGTAAATTTGTGCGCTAACTCAAGTGATTTAAATTTGATTTGGGCTGCTGTTGGTAGCCAGTGAAGGTCTATCAGGACGGTGTCACATGCCCTTTTTGGTTGGTTAAAGATGAGGCGTGCAGCAGCATTCTGCACCATCTGTAGAGGTTTTGTGGCGCACAAGGGAAGGCCAGCAAGGAGAGAATTGCATACTGTATACTGAGTCAGGAATGGTCTGATTTTACATCAGTGGAAATTCCATTGTGATAGCTACTGGACTTCATACCTAGAGTTATTGCCCAGGGGAAGAACCGGTGTGCGGCCTTCCCTTTCAAATGAGGCCACAGTTTTGGTTACTGTTCTCTGTATTCATCATGTTTATGTGTTTTATAACAGATTAATATATCATTATAGATTTATAACAATATATTGAACTGTTTTAAATATAATATATAGCAGAAGGATAATTCAATCTGCTGTGCTTGATCACCATAGACAGGGAAAGAATGTCATCATGTTGCAGTCAGTTGTTGTTGTCTAATGGTTGATGTCATAGAATGGATCTACAATATATTCCTAATGCCTAGAGCACACTACACGATGCCATCAATGCCATGATTGCCATCACAAGCAGTCTCTAGCAATCACAATTGATTGATGAATCAATCAATTGAATCATCACAATGAATTGATTTCTGAAGATTGTGGATAATGAATTGTCATCTAGTATGCTATAACTTATGACCTGTGATTTTGCATCTGCTACTCTACATGAGGAGCTACAATGGCATGACTGGAATGTTAATTTTTTTTTTTAATCTCCTAGGCCAATAGTGTCACAACCCTGTGACACAATGAGAGACAGATATGCAGTACAGCTGCTTTCATTTTAGAAGGTGGGCTGGTCATAAGAAGATCTGGGAGAATTCCCAAACGGCTGGTCAGTTCCCAGACGAATTGGCCAGTGATTGGAACATGATTTATCCCATAAAATGTGGCTGACTGCAGCAGCCTGCCCGAGCAAGCACAGGTGGCACGGAGTGGAACATCGGACGGGCCAGGTCCGACTGTGCTGAGAGGACTGACTGAGGAGGGGGGCATTGTTTTCACCGGGGACAGGGTGACCCCGGACGGATGGACCAGTGGGTGTGTTAAGGGTGATGGAGGTGAAAAGTCATATTCATATCCATCCCTGAAGGATTCTTCTGGCTCCAGCATGAAGAATGTCAACCCTGTGAGAGTCAAACTCCTGGCTTCATAAATGGTTCTTCACAAACCAGTGGGTGGAGGGTTAGGGTAACAAAAGTGGCATTACACATTTCTGATTTTTGTTGCATGCGTACCTGCGTACCAGTTAAGTGCACCCCTGTCTATGACAATAAAGACTAACTAGTAAACCTGGTAAGCCCAAATTAGTAGTGCAGGGAAACTGGGGATGTGTGGGGAGGCCCCAGTTTGGGGAGCCTTTGTGTTCCTGAGAAGCACTACCCCAGTTCTGAGCAGGTTAACTGCTAATTTGCATGAAGGAGGAAGTTTGATCCTGGCCATAAACAGCTAAAAATTTACTTTTATATCAAGCAGCTCCTGTGGATCATACAACAGCAGAAAATCGATGGTTTGAGTGACCAGTGTCAAATATAGTGTTAACTTCAAACCACACATACACACAGACAGCTGCACAGGATGGGCCAAAGATAGAAAGTCTAAGTCTAAGTTTAACTGCATAATAAACCTAAGAATGGAATTTCATTAAAGTTCAGGTGCTTGTAATTGTTCATAAACTGTTCTTATACTTGTCAATCTGAACAGAGGGAGCTCTGTGACACCATCTATCCAAACTTATATGTTTTCATTATTATGAAATTTCAAAAACCTTCGCATCTGCTCTCAGTAGCTTTGTTTTTTTTTTTTTTACAACACCAAGGCAGTCGCCATAGATATGCTAATGACCGCTTAGTTGTTATGGCTGACCTCATGTTACCCCAATCGCTCTGAACAGTAGCTGAGTAATCACAATATCTATGCTAGCACAGAGGTTAAACCCAAGACTTCCTCACAAGCCAGTCAAAAAGTCTTCAAGCATAAATGCATCCAGTTGTCATGACTTCTTTCACTGATTCATTACTTTTTAAAAACAAGGTTTAAAAACAAGGTTCTCAATTTTGGCTGCCAGATACTAATTATTTAGTTCTTTGATGTTTGTGAAGTGTACTATTATGATTCATTCACTCTGAACATATATTTTGATGTTCTGAAGCTGTGACAAGACTGACAGTTATACTCAGTTACTGAATGATGCAAATATATACATTTTAAATAAAAATACCAAGTCTCTACCAAATCTCTGAAAATAGATATTTTTTAAACTGTACACATATGTAAACCAACCATTGTTTGTTGTGTATGCTTTATAATTAAATCATAGGACTATCTGACTGAATCGTAAAACTCAAAAAATATCAAATATCAAAAATATCTGAAAGAAATAAGCATTATTATTATAATTGTAGTTATTATTTATTACTAATTATTTAATTTGACTGCTCTATGAATCCAAAAATATCTAATTGCTTTGTGTGATACATGAAATTTTAGTATAAGTAGTAGATTTTTTTTCAAAAACAATTATATTATTTTGATTTTTTTCAAAAACAATTATATAATTTTGATTTTTTATTTGATTTTGTAATTTTGATATTGGTAATTCATATTCATACTGTACATAAGTAGACAGTGGACTCCCACGTGTCTTTCACCCTTTTGAGTAGCACTCCATTTAAGGCTCAGAACAGATCCCAACAAGATCACAATTGAATTGTGACATTTCACATTATCTTGTAAGCTTTAAATAATATGCAGCAAGACTTTTAAATATTTCCCTTATTTATTATTAGCAATTAGTCAAATACATATAAACAAACAGTAGGAAAAAGACAGAATTCATCAGTGACTTCATTTTTCAGAAGGTTATCAATATCACTTTTGGCATACCCCATTCACACCTGCATTTTTTTTCTCTTTTTTTTCTTTTTGCACATTTTGTGCCGTAAAAAAGGAAACACATTATGATACATGAACATGATGAAATAATACAAAAGAAATATTTAGCACTTTATTTACAACTCATATTCAAAGGAATATAAAAGAAACATTCAATTAACTTACTAGCAACAAATACCACAGAATTATAAACTGCCACTCCCTGGCAATGATATATCTCATACTGATACATAATACAGAGCTTACCTCAGCCCAGACCATATGCTTGTAAAGTATTCCCATACAATTATTCCACCTGAATGGAGATTTTACCCATAGAAAAAGCTTTGGGAAAGGACTAAACTTCACCCGAGGATACTGAAATTTACCAGTGAATTTAAGTTACTTGTGTAATGACTCAAGCCTGGAGCCTTATCAGCCAGGGAGACAACATCATTAATGAAGTGTCTCTGGTACACATGGAACCAGCGTTCACTGGGAAAAATGTCACAGGAATGGAAGCAGGACTGTGTAAGACCCAATGTAATCCTGTTTTTCCTGCAGCTGTTATAGAAAGGGGGCTTCCATCAGTAATGTATACTGAAGGACACATTATTCAGCTGGATCTGAGGTCAGTGTCACTGTACTGAGACAGGATATTTCCAAATGAGTTAATGGTAACAGTTCAATAACTTTAATCTTTTACTGCAGACTTGATGAAGTGTTATAATGAATTAGTAAAGGTCAGTTGTAAGTTAAGACCCCTGAAAGAAGATTTCATGAGTAAGACAAGTGAAAACCTTTCTTGTGGTAGGAATGCATTTCAGGACTAGTAGGACCTTGTGAACCTTGTGAAACCTTGAGTGTTCGCTCCAACCCTCTGAGTGTAACAGGAGATTAGGGGGAGGATAGATGTCTAAGAGACCAGAAATGATGCTTCATGTGTGGGCTCCACATGGAAAAATCATGGAAAAATCAGATTTTACAAACTTAAAATTGCCTTCACATGGGCAACACCAGATAAATGTCAAGAGTAGTGTCCACTGCGTTGCATTATCCACTTAGTTTAGTTCATCTTTGAGGCACCAGGTTGATTACCCTGTGAGGAAAAATGTCCCCTTCAAATTGTTTTCCAGGTTCCAGAAGAAAGAAAAGAAGCTACATTAAATGTGTCAGGACTTGGGACTTTCAACTGACCAATGGAAGTGTGTATCACCACTACAGCCACACACAAAACACTAAAAACAAACAAACTGCAAGGGCTGGTGATAAAACTAGTATGAGGGGACATCATCAGATAATCTTAACTTTTCCTGTCCTGGAAGACATGAAAAGTGAAAAATATAGCAGTACAAAGAGTGAACGAAGGGGTTGCTCAACCATGACTGCTCTTTGACCGCCATGACCAATCACAGGCAGTTGCAATTGTGGAATCTGCCAATTGTGTTGGTGTGTTTAAGAAGGCAATCCACCATATGACAACTAAACAACTTTGATTTGTTTTTTGGTTTGTTATTTGACATTTTGCCATCATTCCCCTATTTGTCTGTCTGTGCTCATATGTATGTGCTATCAGTGTGCTTCATACCTTTTCTTTTTTTTCTTTCCCTTTTTTTAAACCAAACCATCGACCCAGTAGAAGATAATTAATCTGTTTGGATTAATTTTGCACATTTATATGATGAATGTGTTTGTGTGGCTTAAACTTGTGCTGTGGCCCCATCTACTGGTCCTAGAGAAAAGACAGGGGAAAGCTGCGGGATGTAGCCCTGTTTGGTGACAGTTTGAAACATCCTTGCTTTTCAATCTTAGTTCACTAAGTTAACTGACTAAAACTTCTCAAAGGAGGCTACATTCTTGAATATTAGAGGCAAATTGTTTTGATAGAATTTCTGTATCAATTCCAACGTTTAACCATCAGACCTCTATACAGTTGAATGCTTAATGCCAGGATTAATTTTTTAATCATCCTCCATCTTCTGGTTTTCACTATTCTTCTCATATAACAAGGACTTTAAAATGGAAGGGGTTTATATGTACAGTATGAGTCCATGATAGTAATGTGTACCAATATTTCACAAAAGTAAAACATCATTCTTGAACCCAGATTGCTTGGGACATGTAGCTGTACATATAAGAAAGGGTAAAGTTGAGAACGTAGGAAAAAAATCATTGTGTCCCTTCAGATGACACATAAGAGATAATAGAAGAAAAATATTAACAAACATTGGTGAGTTCTGTTTGCAAAAAATTCTACTCTTTAACATTTCTAGCACAAGACTGTACATCATCTTGTTTTGAGAGAGGCAGTTTCCTATGGCAAAGCTAGACATACAGTAAGTACATATCATGCTGCACTAATATAGTGCAAAATTATGCCTGAAAAATCAAAGGGAGAGGAGGCAGAAGTGATGATACCTCTGAAATTGCGTTTGTCGATCTTTTCTTTGAGTGATGGATCTAGGCAATAATACCATAGAACTTGGTGTTTCTGATTTACCACCCAGCAATTACTAAATTACCAAAAATCTCGAGACATCTGCTTTTTGTACAAAATCTTGGGTGGTTCTAGGTTGGCCATCTCCAACAACAGTTCTGGATAAAACAGGCAGTACTGAATGACAGAGAAGCAAAGGCAGACTTCCAGAAGAAGGTAAATAATTCAAGAAGGCTCTTGTGAAACAAAAAGTATCAAAATTGGAATTAAAAAAAAAAACAGAGCGGGGACAACAAGGCTGCTAATGATGTGGATTCAGTGTCTTGATCGTTGAGGTTTTGCTTTTGGGCAGAAAAACCGTCCCATGGTTTCCTCCTGTAAGTTGAACAATGCCCAATGGCAGCCCTGATCTCATAGGTTTCCACTGAAACCTGTTGTGTCCTGCAGGAGGACTAAAGTCTGTAGTTCAGCAGGATCAGCAGGAAGACTTCTACATGTCGGCATCTCCGTCATAGGCCAGAGTCAGCGGCTTCAGTCTGTTATTCATCTGCCGCCGTGGTGGCCTCTTTGGCTTTTTGCTACAGAACAAACAAACAAAACAGTTTTTGAGTTGCTGCATTTTTTCACAAAATGACAGAAAGTGATGGACTGTATATTCCTGTATAACTTAAAGATGCACATCCAGTAGTTCAACAAATTCTACAAATGACCTTTACATGTTTCTGGAAAGTGGGAGGAGATCAAAATATCTATAGGAAACCCCACACACATTCAAAGCAGGAATGGGATGTGAACCCACAGTATTCTTGCTGTGAGGCAAAAGTATTTGTGAAAAGTGTAAATATAAAATAAATTCACATGAGAAATTGAACAATTTAAAGTAGAATAGTGAATGTACGAGCATGGACACCATGTATGAGCTCATACATGGACACCATGTATGAGCTCATACATGGACACCATGTATGAGTACGGACACCAGTGTGTCCACAATTGGAGACACTGCAACATTATAGATGGATTCGTGCATGCATTTTGGATGGCTTATGGACATAAGGAATGACATGAAATGTGTGTAGATGACCACATGATGGCAGCAGGAGAGAGGTAATAGCATTGCGACAGACCTGCTGACAGGGATAGGGCTACTAAAGAGCTGTGCTAGAAATTAATTAGGGTGCGTGCAACAAAGTTGCTCAAAGTTTTTTTGGTGATACTTGTCAAAAGAATTTCTGTAGGTCAAAGGGCATGACGGCCTGGATGTGTCAAAATTTGGTGATTTTTTTTTTCACGCTCTTTCACTGCCTGATATATTAGTTCCCACCTCACTCCCCAGTGGTGACAGAAAGTGTCCAGGTTTTACACTTATATCTAGTAATCTTACATAATCGACAACATGAATGCTATTAAGCTACCACCAATGATGTCTGTGTGGTGGGCACAAATAGTGATTCCTCGCCATGTATTAGAGATGGCTTTTTCATGGCTGTCAGGAACTCGTTTCATCATGAAAACTGGTACACTGTTTGAGGACATAGTGCTATGCAGTGACACTTCATAGAGGCATTGCCCAACGGGGGGCCTAAATGCAAAAGCAGCACCCCCTAGGAATTTTGGCTAATCCCCATAAGGATAACTTTGTTGTAGGCAAAAGAAAACTGGTATACAAAAAAGTCTCTTGACATGATGACCATAAGGAAGTGGGCAATTTTGATTCAACTTTTTTATTTTGAAAACACCTCCGATGGCGTTCACCCAATTGGCTTCAAATTTGGAACAGATCATCAATGGACCTAGCTGAGAAAACTTAGAGATACATTTTGGTTATTCATCATCAAAATTTCAAAATGGACATAATTACATTGAAAGCCTGAACAAGCAGGTAATGGCCTTGTCAGTGGGTGTCGCTAAATGGCTCTATTGCCATTGCCATAATTTTCAAAAAACTATCCCCATAAGGGTTTTCTTTTGGAAAAGATGAAAATTTGTGTGCATATACAGTTTGTCCAGATGCACAAAAAAGTCTATTGCACCAATGGCTGCTACAACTACAAATTATAACAACAAGAAAAATACAAAAGCAATTAATAATACATACATTTTATTTTTTACACATTTATTTCTCTATTGTTCATATTAATTTTTGGTTAGTGTTAATGCTATTAGTGTTATTTAATGATTACATTTTAAATTAATCTTTAAGTCCAACTACTGTGAGTAAATGCACAGGTATGGTGGTTCCATCCTTAGCGGTTTTTAAACCACAGTCCAGTGTTTTGGGGAATGAGGAGCCAATGAAGTGCAGTCTGCAACTTGCATCCTCATTGCTATACATCAGTAATGTGTGTGTTTGACAGACTGCTCACCTCCAGGAAAGTGATCCCTCTAATGAGTAAGTGGGCACTGGTGGTGTTTTGGCACTACTGAATGTCAAGTGCACTGAGAGAAGGGTGGAGCTGAAGCCAGGCTAAGTGATGAGAGTTTCAAAGTGAGGTGGAGGTGGAGGCAATGGTTCTGGCTGTGGTTGCTGTGGCTGTGGCTGTGCTTGTTGTAGCAGTGATAGTTGAGGCTGCTGCAGCAGAGTCTCAAACTGTTGCTGCTGCTGCTGCTGCAGGAACTCCTCTTGCTCAAGTTTCTGGCAGGCAG
The DNA here is from genome assembly GCA_029224185.1 of Karalla daura. Taxonomy (NCBI): domain Eukaryota; kingdom Metazoa; phylum Chordata; class Actinopteri; order Chaetodontiformes; family Leiognathidae; genus Karalla; species Karalla daura. The sequence continues at coordinate 2,483,692 of CM055205.1, read as the reverse complement.
GGCAGGTGTAAGGCACCATGTAGCTGTTTGGGTCCATCCAGTAAACCCTGTCTGTGGGGGACTTGGATCTCGACTTGCAGCAAAGGCCATAGCCACAGTGACTGGGAGGTGGGTATGAGGGTGAAGGTGAGGAAAGAAACAAGAAATGAAGGAGAAAATGACGAGAAAAGGGACATTCACGTAAAATGAAATAACAAGGTGAAATGAAAGGAAAATGGCATGATTAGTAATGTAATGGAGTCACAACAAAACAACCAGGTAAACTCACAATGATCAGCAGAGATACTGCTCATTTGGCACAAATTTATCTCCAGGTAGAAAAAGAGAGATTGATATATATATATATATATATATATATATATATATATATATATATATATATTTATATATATAAAAACACTTTGCTGCTACACAGCAGATATGGGTTAAGCCACAATATTAAATTTTGTTTCGCTTCTCTTTATTGCAGAATATGTCCTGCCATGATAAAGGAAGCCTTTAAATTTTAAAAGTAATGGATGCCCACTATTACAAATCATGGTACACCAACACTAATTGTTCAGTGTATGGATCAATGGTTCATCAGATAGCTGATGAAACTGAAGTTCAACAGTGACATTACTGTGACATGCTTGTTCTAGTTCTCTGATGTTTATCTGAATCAGGGTTGCAGGGGCAAAAGTTTGAGCAGAAAAGCCCCAAAACTCCTCTCCCTTGCTACTTCCACCAATTCCTCTTGGGGGATCCCAAGGCATTCCCAGGCCAGGTCGAGAGATAGAATCTTTCCAGCATATTGTGGGTCTGCTTCTGGGATTCCACCCAGATGGAGATGGAAGACTGAGTCCAGAACAACTCCCTAGCAAGGCATCCAGGGGGCAAGGTGCCTGGCTAGATGCCCAAACCACCTCAACTGGCTTCTCTCGATGCAGAGCAGCAGCTCTGGAGCTGAGGCGGAGTTATTCACTTAAATAATAAAGTGTTGAAATCATCAAAGACCTGCCCCAAAACATTATCAGACGAGAAGGAGCTAATGCTGCTGATTCTCAAAATTAAATTTAGTCTCCATTATATCACTAAAATGAATATGATGAGACAAACAAATAACATGGTGGGGACAGATTGTAGTGACATGTCAAAGTTTTTACATTACCAAGCTAAGTATGTCATGGAGACTATGAAGATCAGAAGAACAAATGCTCCAGCTGCCACTCCATAAACCCACGTCTTCAGCTTCCCATCTGCACAGAGAATCACGCAGACATCTTATTAATACATTGTATACAATTCCAACATTTGATGCTGGTTCAGATATTGCCAGAGCTGTCTTCAGAGCAAATGCTATTCACTTTGGCCTTTTATAAAATCTGTTTTTTTTAGCTTGTTTGTTTTTTGTAAAAGGTTTTACTCTTTGAATAAATATATACACAGAATTTCCACGTAAAACAATTCATAAGATAGTCAACATAAGGCATACCTGCACTCAAACCTCTGACTGGGACAGTTTTTGCATCAATTGTCATTCCGAATCAAAGCTGAAGGTGGCAGCATAGTTTTACATATACACTGTAGAAATTGAGGGAGGGCACACTTAAGGAAAGTGATAGGCACCAAGTCATCTTTCTAATACAACAGTCCAACAATAGACACCTTTGAAATGAGTGCACAATAGCGCTGCCCAGTCTTAAATGTCTGTTAACTTCAACACCTCTATTTGTAAACACGTTGTGATAAACCGGTGTACAACACATCACTTGAATGTTCTATACATTAATTTGGCCAAAACTCAAAACAGAAATACCTCCATCTTTAACTCATTCATCCTTTCACCTCCCATCCTTTCCCTTCAGTCACTGGGTCATCCTTTATCTTGCACCTGACCCAGCCCTTTTTCATTTGTTTTTCTTTTTTATTAAAATTTCATTTTATTATCTAGTGAGCATTACCTTTTGCCTCTCAACTCTTTTGCCTTTCTCTCACGTGTCTCATGTGGTCCGGCTAAGGATTTTTCTCTCAGTACCACTTCAGTTTTTAGGTTCTAATTTTGTGCATACTTTGTTATAAGCCCATGATCATCCTGTCATTCAGCATATCATAGCCTGCTGAATGACAGGATCATAGCCATAGCGGTCACAGCCTGTTCTAGGTGAGTTACCTGGGCCGAAGGGCTGCAGGAACCAGGTGCGGCCTGCCCTTCCTGGTGCACTAGCTTCAGGCTGAGTGGGGTTGAAGGCGCGAATGGTCTTCACATCAGCTTTGTTGTCTCCTGCTGTGGGGATCTCCAGCACAGGGATGACTGTACACTGGTCCAGCAGGCCGTCAGAGGTCATAACTTCAGTGTAGCCCTCCTCACAGCCACACACTCCCGCCTGCCACAGACAGGAGGAATGTAAGGATTTAACAGAGAACTCAGAAAATTCTTCTTCCCTCTGCAAACCAATGAAAACTTTAAATTATGTTAGAAAATAGCCCAGGACCAGGACATCCATATCAACGGTTGACCAAGGCTGCACCTGAGCTAATCTGATCTGCTGATCTGCTGATCTGAGCTGGTCTGTATGTTCCCATGGTCACAGTGATAATACTAAAAAAACAATTAAATGGGCAATTTAAAAATCAAAGACAAAAACAGTTTGAAAAAAATATCAAGAAGAATAGATTCAACAAATTTGATAAAGTCCATCACCCAAGTAAGCTCTGGAGTCTCTCATCTGGAAATTCATGTAATTAACAAATTTAATTACATTGTATTTTAGATCCAATAGTTGTTTGTCCAATAGTTTGTTGTTTGTTGTTTTTTTTTCCAACAGGAGAAGACTTCTATATGATTATTGATATATGGATTTATGTATAGGTTTATATATAGGTTTTCAGGATTTCATCCAGGATTTTGAAGCATCCTGGATGACACTGTGATAGCATAATATAACATTTACTGAGTAACAATGCTGTAGTCTCATGATGCTGTCTGTCAGATAGCATGTGATTGTGTGATGGTGTGAGTAAGTTTGTGTGTTGGGATGACATCCCTCCCCATAACTCTCTCTCTCTGTCTCTCTGTGTCTCACTCTCTCTCACTCTGACAATATTTGAAAGGTAACATTGTAGAAAGGGAAGTCCATAAATGACTTCATCTTCAGTAACAGTTGCCTTGTATGTCCATGTTTTGGAAAGATAATAGCGGAGGACAAAGGGGAAGAAATGTGGTTCAATACTGTGTTACCTTTTTTACATAGATGGGTTTAGCCTCATGAGTGTTGCATGCTTACATCCATCACTCACCCTTACCCCTGTTGTAATCCAGACACCTCTAGCTTCCATCATGCAACTATACAATAAGAAAGTCATTGTCTTGTGTCAGATTGAAAATATTAGGACACGCAAAACGATTTATCAAACCCGGAAAAGATTGTTAGAAGATTCACAATGGCTGCAGGAAAGGAATTTTGATTCAGAATTATTTTCTGTGACCTGTTCATAGTGCGTTTTGTTTTCATTCAAAAAAATGAGAAAGGATACAGGGAGATTAGATGTTATGCATGGCGAACGTGATTAAATTATTAAATTATTTTTCAAGAATAACCTGTGAATATGACATCTCTGTGGCTCTTGGTTTCTTGGCTGTTTTTTGCACCAAAGACATAATTAACAGCACTAGTACACAGCGTGCGCACTTGTCCTGCACTCTCCGGTCCTCCATCTCCCTCTCTCTCCTCCCTGCTTGCTCCTCCTGCTCTTAGGATGATGGAAGAACCGGCCACTGCCTGCACTGCAGCTTCCACTCCTCTAGTCAGTGACTGTATGGGCATCGCTGCTCGAGACACGGCGCTGACCAGCTGCCCGCAGCGTGTCCCACCGGAGCTCATGAGGAAAACTGGCCGTACTGGCCATACTGGCCGTTGCTTGTACCTCTTGTGCAACCGCCCGTGATCAAGAGCAGCAAACTTTTTACTTTGTTCTGCAAGATGTGTTTGTTTGCCTCAGCCACAAGGACTTCCAACTCCAGGGAATCATATCTATTTTTGCGCTTTCCTCTGCACTCGCTATGATGGAAAGGCTGACAGCGTGCAAACTCCTTTTTTGCATACTGCTGTTTGCACCTGTTGTCACTGCAGCAATTTCCCTTGGTAGATCAACTGCAAGGCGCACGCAAACCAAGCACGCAAAATCTTACCAGGAGCACCCCTTATCTGGGATCTTAGTAAATCAGGCCCATTGAAGGCTACCTGAAATCTTTTGGCTTACTTTGGAACACACCATCAGAAGATCATCATCAGAAAATCAGCCAAGTGTCGTAATGAATACAAAGACAAACAAAGAGCCATATCAGATGACAGACTGGAGACCAGGAGATGTCAAAATATCTATAAAACAGATATCAAGAGCATTAAGTCTGAGAAGAGTCAAAAGAGGTCGAAAAACATGGAAATACATGAAAAAAAGTGCCAAAGAAAACCACAGGACATGATGAGTGAGACAATGAAAGAGACACCAAGAAAAACCAATACATCTCACAATATTTAAGAATATGACAAAGACTGTCAATTGAAATAAGATACCAAGATGCTAAGAGATGCTCACCTCGGTGCACAGAGAGCGGGGCATGATGCAGGGGGGGTCACAGGAGCGGTCAGACATCGGCCTTGCTGACACAGTGCATCCACCTGTCAGGCAAAGATTGTAACCAGTCAAACAAGGAATTACATGTTCGCGTTTCAGTGATACATACAGTATCTCAGAAAATGTTTACGACGGTGCAGTGGTTAGTGCTGTTGCCTGACAGCAAGAAGGTCTCTATTCGTATCTGTTCTGGTCCTGGCCATTTTTGTCTCGAGTTTCTATGTTCTCCCTGTATGCATTAAGATTGAAAAGAGGCTAAAATAAAACTGACTGTGTAACTGTGAGGCTGGGTGTGACTGTGAGAGTGAACGGTGTGTGTGCGTGTGTGTGTGTTTTCGTAGCATTTTTCAGCATTTTATGCAATTACATTTGCGAAAAAATAATGTACGGCTTCTTAAAAGTCAAACAGGGGTTTGAGAGAACATAAAACTAATTTCAAAATTAAAACTTAGAACTTGCAATGAAATAATCTGTCAAATGTAAAACACACACACGCACACAGTCAGAACCTATGCTAAACAAAAAGTTACCATTCAGTGTTGTATTTGCTGGGGAACCCAATTGGTAGCCAATAAATTTATAAAATGGCTACTTCATGAATTGACAAAACCTTCTGTTTTTATTTTTATTTTCAAAAGTTTATTTTGATACCGTAGTGATAATTCTGAAAAAAGCTGTCTCTATGGGGTGCTCAGGAGCGGCAAGCTGCAGCTGAGCACTCCTGGGACGTTGTTGAGCACTCTATGTGGAAGAGGTCTCATTGGTTTTAATCGAAGCTAATTGCGGCTCGGTAAGGTGCCACTCACGCATTTTGTGGAATATCGGGGTAAGTTGTTGAAATATCTAACTGCTCATATTGAGTTGCCAGATTATTGGTTAACAGATTTTGTCAGCTGATGAACACTCCCAAGGTCAATGAAGTTCAAGACAGTCATGAGAACATTTAGCTATGGTGCCTATGCAGAGTATTCCCTTTCACTATTCACTATTTACTAACGAGAGTTTCGCATACTTTGTCTTTTGATCCAACCAAGAGACATTTTAGGGAAAAATGTCTAAAAACATGGCAATCCATCAGATCCTCCTGAATATTTATTAGCTGGAAATACTGAGAAGAGGAGCAAAGCATGAATATTCATGAGGGGTATGCTGCCGCTTCTGAGGAAACACAAGATGGGGAAAAAATGCAGGGTGCAAATCACAGCAGTGACACACAGGCTAGCTGAAGGCAGCGGTGGGACAAACGGTCAAAGCTCAGGGTATACTCTTTGTACTAACATCTGCTTCAAACATGACTCCGGGCCTGAATCATGCAGCCGCAGTGAATAAAAGCACATGGCCTGGCTTGGGGTGCATGTATTCCATTACAGAGTGAATACCATTTAAGAGGTGATGTGAGAAAGTGGGGAACAATGATTTCAGTGCTACCCTCAACGCTGACGTGATGGATTGGATAACACCCTGACTGTGGCACTTCAGAAGGTTAAAAGCTCATCTTTTTACGCTGAACTTCCTGTCAAGAAAAGCTTGGAAAGAAATTTGTGTAGTTTTAAGTAACCCTGTCATTACGAGCACCTTGCCACACACAATGAACAATGTCAGAGAGCGATTCAATTAGATCACAATGATGGCATCTTGCGTGGGAAACAGACACCCAGTTCTGTCTCACTGTCTGGGGTATTACTTCCGAGTTTGACTTTGATCGCTTTGACTTCAAAGCAGAGAAAATTATACAAAACATAATAAACACCTAAAATGGCATTCTGGCCATGATTTTAGTATTGCACAGGAATTACTGGAGAGGTCAATTTGAGGAGGGAAGCAAGAATGGGTCTTTAAGCTTTTCTCCTCTCAGCTCTTTGGGCCTGATTTACTAAAGCTTTGCATGTATGATAACGTGCAAACTCACTGTCACCCGCAAAAAAATGTGCAAGCTGATCTACTAACTGTGCGCACTGTGGATTGCGTCTTCAAAGTGCGGAAAACAGCATGCACTGGCCATTTAGCACCTTGGCCGTAATCCATATGCAATATGGGGCGTTCTTGCTCGTGTGTGCAAAATTCTGGGAGGAGAATATGCAGATTGGGAATATTAAACCCGGAAACGATTGCGGTGACTATTTTTGCGGCTAAATTTAATACGTCCAAAAGGAAGGTGCAAAACCTCCCAGTCTTACGCAAAATGGCTGCTGTCACGGTGGCCAGGTGGAGACATCAGAACAATGGAGACAGACGCAGAGAGCGAATTTTGATTAAGAGTTATTTCCTGTGAGCCGTTAATGGTGCGTTTTATTTTCGTTCAAAAAAAGAGAAAGGATATACGGAAATGAGATGTTACGCATGGCAAACATGATTAAACATATCTTACGCTGATGGAAGAACCGGCCACTGCCTGCACTGCAGCTTCCACTCCTCTAGTCAGTGACTGTACGGCTGTACTGTATCACTGTGGCCGCTGTGTGCAGCAATGGCCCGAGTGTCCAACCGAAGCAGAGAGCCATTCACTGCTGTTGTTCTCTTTATACAGTGCGTTTATCACGGCATCTTGAGTTCTCTCAGACTTTTGGAAGTGGTGCGCCATCTTGTGATATCGCACAATTTCAACTGGCACACTGCTGCCATAACTAACCAGATGGAATATGACAAGGAAAAAAGGACCCTTTACCGAACCGTGTTGCTGCCATGCCACAGCGGGTTGCAGCTGTAAAGTATCCAGGGAAATATTGTAGTGAAAAGTTACATTTTTCCAACTTCATTTGCGCCGCCGCCTGACGCTTCAGTTGTCCTGCTCCAGGTGCTCATTGGCGTCATTCACGCTGTGGCAGATGCTTCATTCACACCATCCGATTTAAATTTCAAGTTAAAAGGTGTGGCTCGATTTGCGACTTTGCAACTTTTCGGTGTGAACATCCCTTTATGCTTTTCAATGAAAAAGAGCATAGTCACTCTCTGCATGGCAATCATTTTTTAGACTCGCAGTTGGGAGATGATAAGATCAGATTCCTGAAAAGTAGGCTCAATAGATTTGATGCAACAGTCTATCAAGGAGGATGAAAAAAATAACCCACTCACTTCCTGAATAATTCTGCTTACCAAGCATTATAAACTGTGTCAGGAGTTTTTCAGGTCACTGCTACGGCTGTGAAGCTAGATAATAACTTGCATGTTTCCACCTAGGTAAGTGATACAAATATTATGATATTATATGATACCTGTGGTGTTTAGTCCATCTGAGCGCTGACACCAGACAGGGCGAGATGAGCCCCTCCAAGGTCCTGTTCTCCACTTGTATTCAAAACACTGACCATCTGCATGGAAAACAACATTTGTTGACCAAAACACCTGCACTCCACAGGAAATGTGCCTCTGTGACCTAATTTTGTAATTTTTAATTCCAGGGGTGAAATGTTCTGTCAGACTTACCTGTGCATGGCCGGGCCTCCAGTTCCTGTTCAGGACACTGCAGCAGGTTTTCTGGTTCCTGGGCCACCACAGCTCTGGACCGCACCTGGACCGAGCCAAAACCCAGGTCATCCCCACTTACACAGCTCAATTGGCATGGACTCCACACAGTCCAGTCCGTGAGGTAGCACTCTCCTGTAGGATGCACAGAGTTCAGCCACAAAAATGAATTCTCACAGCAGCACATCCTATGTCTTAGCTATTAAGTTTAATACAGCGATGGTGATGTTGTTTTGGCACGAAGCAACTTTAGCCGTTCAGAATGGCTTCAGAATGGCATCCATCATTTCACCTATGGCTGCCTAATGTTGCCTAATAATGAATTAGTGGGTTTACAGAAAACAACAGACAAAGAGCCCAGGGAAAGGAGGCAGTTACTCCAGCCACTAGAACTCAGCATGAAATCAGTTGGCAGATGGTGAGCATTCAGCTTGAATGGTGTATGTGTGAAAGTGTGAATGGCTCCCCACTGCACATTCAAAATGCACTGAAAGGAAAGGACTAGATATATTTATACTAAGATAAACGTGTGTAGGTGAAGATACCACTGTAAGTGTATGCGTGTTTACGCTGCTAAAATAAAGAATCTGATTTAGGTGGGGAAGAGCATCTTATGGCTAGAAACAAATGAAGCATGCCTCCCATTACATCACAGAGGAGGATGCATCCACCAATAAGCCAATCCTAGCTGTGACTGACCCATGGACAGAGCTACAATATGACACAGTGGGCCCACCAAAGGTGTGGATAAAACAGGAGCTGCCTGTTCATTCAGCTCCAAACTGTTGTTTCTTCAGAAGTCAGCATGGACTGGAGTATAGGACTTCAGGCATCAATGCTGTTTCAGGAACAAGCGCACCATTGTCCCTGCAGCCAGACTACCAAGTTGGACCCTGAAAGCCCACTGGCTACCTCTGAAGCACTAGGTTAAATCCAACCTGCCGTTGCTGCAGGTCGGCACTGATAAGCTGGCCTGAGGCACTGAGTCAACCATGAAAGAGCCACTCCTACTCCTACTTCAACATTCCTTGATCATGGGGATCACTGTTTAGGTTTGTGTACATGGATCAAGGCACAAACTTGTTTGATATGGGATCTACAGTACTGTACAGAGCCACCATTCCTAACTGTGTGAGTCATCTTACCTGGACAGGGCACAGTGCAGGTCTCCTGCAGGACGATGTGTGTATCTCCATCTACTGAAGGCTCAACATCTCCACACAGCTCATCGTCCACAGGGCTACTGTCCTGCAGACCTGAGCCATCCGACACAAAGCACGACACATTCCTGAAGCGAAGGCCTTCCCCACACCTGGCACCCTGACAGCAGAAAACATACATATGGTTTCACATTGACGGTATACATGACTGTGCAGCTATCTAAAGAAAAGTTTCCAAAGCATTTTAACCCCAGCACTTTGAAAATTTACCCCTGTCACTGCAAGGAGATTGCTGGTCAAGTAGTGTTTATTTCAGTGCTTAAAGGGCAAGAGGCAGCAAATACAATGTTAGTCATTGTTAGACGGTAGTCATGGATGGATGCCATTCATACAGTAGTTTCATTGTGGGACTAGGCTTTACTAGTCCCACAATGAAACTATGAATGGCAAAAACACTTTTCACATGTTTTTTTATTAGCAAAAACCAAAATTGGTTTTCCCTGCTCTTTAATCTGTTTGATGTTATGAGATATTGACTCAGCTGTCAACAATTTTGGAAATTTCCGGCCAGTTGTGAAGCATTGTGTGTTGGCAGAATGACCACATCAGTAATGGGCATATTACTGCCATTCACCATGTGTTTCATCATTTTTCCAAAAAACACTCAGAATTTAAAAAAAATGAGTCAACCTTTGAAATTAAACAATGCACACATCAAATACTACAACCCTTCATCATCTGGCTGAGTGAGAAATTAAACCACCAAAGGGTTGATTTGAGAATGAGAGTCTCATTTTCAAAGTGGAAAATCAAGATAAAGTTTCACTTCTGAGATGCAATGTTGTTGCAAAGTTTCCTTTACACAGTCCATTTATCATGGTATCCTGTGATCTCGTATACTTTTGGAATCATCTCACTTTCTTGTGATATTGTGTGAATTCAGCTGGCTCGCAAAGCTCTGTGCCACTGCCGTAACACACCTGGTGAAAAATGGGATGCTGGACAGAACCATGTGCAACACATTGTGTCGCAGTTGTAGCGCATCCAGTGGGGGTGAGAGGACTCTCGTCTTTGTGAATACAGTTGCTGTAACTAAATGTGATTGAAGATGAATCTTTTACAAACTGGCAAGCACTGATCAAGACTGATGAGTCAGCCTGATGAATAGGTAGGTGTAACTCCCCCACAATATACAATAGATGTTGAGATGAGATGATTTTTTTCCCTCCAAGCTGGCTTCCTTCAGTATTTCTCAAATACTTCCTTTATTTATAAACTGATAAAACAATATTGATCAGGGACTGCAGGCAGGAGGCTGACTGACCTCAGACTTGCACTCAGACCAGGGGCTGTATCGCCAGCTATAGCAGGGTTTCACCAGGCATGGCTTCCACTGCTCCATCTGGGACGGACACGGCCTCCCGTCTCCCTGGGGAGCCTGGATCATTGTCCGCTTCCGCCACAGCTTGCCTGCAAAAATTAATGAAAGAGAGAAGAAAAATACATTATTTATTCATGGATATCACTAGAGCACTGAAATTTGACCTGTCCATGGGTAAAGCCATGTTTAGATCAGGGCCATTATCAGATCAGAGCAGATACAAGGCTGTAGGAAAAGATGAGAATACTGGTTTCTTAACACTGCAGTTACAGGAGGTTTTAAAATGAAACAGAATGCTCAAATAAAAATCAGTATCATTACATTAAAGTCCTTGTACAAATAAACATTAGGGATAGTGAAAACACATGGAGACAAAAGTTAAGAGCCTTCACTGAAAGTGAACAACTATTTCACCAGTAACATGAAATACAGAAATAGGTGATTCAAAGTAGATTTTGTGGAGCATAGTGTCAAATCTGATCCAAAAATGTGTCTTGAGCATTGTGTTTGTGAATGGAGATACTCATTAAAAAAAAAGAAAAACGTAATTCCCTCCTAATAGCTGAGAGCTCATGAACTTCAATTCTTCAAATCCATGTTGGATTAATTGGTGTAATCTCAAGTGTTGTTATTGCCAAGCCCTATAAAAGTCCACTTAATGTCAAACACTATTAGGAACATGTCCCTTGATGAGGGTTCCCCAGCAGCAGGCTGCACCAGCTGCTGGAAAAACAGCAAGAGCGCAGGAAGCCACATTAGGGGCTCCAAAATACCTCTGTAAGTGGGCTCCATGCATGAACAACTCCTGATTTGTAAATCAAGTCAAGTCAATTTATATATATAGCACATTTAAAACAACAATAGTTGACCCAAAGTGCTTTACAAAACAGGCAAGCCAATTCGTTCAGTATCCCAGCACAACTCAGTGCTGGGGCAAGTGAACGGTTACAGCAAACAAGAACCAATCATATAGATAAATAGAAAGTAAGTAATAAAAATGAAAAATAAAATAATGATAAAATAGAGTAGACAAATAATACAAGTATTAATAAATAAAATAAATCAGGTAACCTGGTAAATGGTAAATATTTTCACTTTCTTATTTTCATTTTCTTAATCTGGTTTGAATTCTGGTCTGTCAATAGCAGTCTACTTGTGGTGCTAGCCCAAAGTGAGTGCCAACAGGAAGAAAAGTGTTCAATGTTTAAGGTACTGTGGTACCGGCACCCACTGGTAAATAAAATAGTTGGCAAAGCTTCAATTCATGACAATGATTGCCACCTCTGAAAAGAAAGCAGATGCTTCTCCAGTCTGGGCTGGCATTCACGATTAGAACATTCCAGTGTGCTGAAATTTCTGAAAAATGATTCAACCTATCAACATGCAACTCAGTACACAAACAGATCGCAAGTCTATTTAATTTTTGAAATTAAAATGATGTTTCTAAGTCAAAGTATTGCGACGTAGCTCATGTTTGAGGAGTTCTGTTCTTCCCATTCATTCTTATGGGAAAAAGCGAAATTGCCTAATTGTTAAACATTTGGCTCTAGGGAGACAACGCTTACACCTATCTGGAATATGAGTACACCGTCATGTGGGGGAGAGTCTCAGGAATACCCTGATGTGATTTGGTGTGTGTACTATGAAAACTAAGGCCACAGTCGTGAGCAGAATTGCAGATTTTAATTTTGAAAATGAAAATGAATGGAGGCTTATGGTGAAAAGAGGCTGGGCTGGGCTGACTCTGAGGCTCGCCGTTTAAATTTAATAAGGCGCACAGGTTTATGGCCGGCATCGCATGAAAGAGCACAAATTTTCCTACAAAAGTGGAAGAATTTGCCTACTGCTTAGGGTGTGGCTGGGAGCCGCGTGAAAAGAAAAAAATGAGAGCTGATTTTTCAGCGATCCCACACTGACAGCTGGTCTCTCCTCACTGTAGCTGTATCAAAAATGCCAAACCCACATGTTTTTGAGAGGGCCAGGATAGAAAACGATGCAAGGTATCAACATGCAGTCAGGTACAGGCAGAGAGGACAGGTCTTCCTATGTTTTGAAGTTATCTTTTAACTTGTCCAGATTCTGGATCGTTTGCCGACAGTCGCGATTTAAAGGTTTTTGTTTATGTTATTAAGTCGTGAAAAAGCTAAGCACACTGGGTGGATCCAAGCTGCACGTTTTGATGTGTCATTTGTGTGTGTGCGATCAACCATTTTCGAGATACGGCCGACCGAGATTTCACGATCATAATAATAATAAGAAGAAATAAACACGCAGAGGAAGAAGAGTGCTCCATCCCGGAGCACTAATTATCCCGAAGTCCAAACAATCATTCTGTCGAATTTGAGTCTGGACAATCCAGCTCTGGTGTGAATGCAACTTTAAGCTGCTAAATTTTAAGCAGAAAACTCATGTTTGGTGTTTAACAATGCTTAAATCGGGCACCTGCTACTATGGGTAGATAAGGGGTTTCTGTGAAGTTCTGGAGTTGAAGTTCTGCTAAAGAGGCTTTGTCATAAGAAATGACTAATCTTGGCTACTTTACCTCCTATTTACTTTACATATACATAAAAGTAAAAAAAAAAATCTCTTTTTTTGTTGGGGTGAAGGGTTTACTTTAATTTATGGGCGCTGTTGTGTTTGTGATCTCAGGAGGTATGTATGTTACACTTACAAACCTGTCCCTACCTTCCCTTTCAAACCTTATACTGTACATCTGTGGTCTCTCTTCAGGGGACCCAGGCATGTGTGGTACTAAGCACTGTTGTGTGAAAGAATGCCTGTGCCAGCTGCCACTATCAGTGTTTGGCTGGAGAACACACAATATCAGGTTATCTGTGCACAACGATTGGACACATCCGAGCAAATTACTGGGTTTTACACTGCCTGATTGATAACAGGCACTTCCCGCTCCCAGGTATGTTAATTTGCTTAAGATAATAAATTCAGCTCATTGCTATTCCTGGCTCTGGACAGAAATTAACTCTTCCAGGGAAGTATGACCTTGAAGCTAGCCAAGAAATAGAAAGGAACAAATGAAAGAAAGTGAGGAGGATGTGTCTTCCTCTAACCTACCTGCTGTCTAGCCACAAAAGAGAGGAATACTTGTCCCCTGGGAGCAAATTAAGGTTACCCCAATGACTAGAGCTTGTTTGGTTTCAGATCCACAATTTGCTATTGTTGCCACTGGCTGCTGCTCTTTTCAAAGACTCTCATAGTGTACCATGTGCCCTAAAGCATGCACTCCAGTGGACCTCTGATAAATGGCCCCATGCTATACAATTACATGCAAAGACTTTATTATCCTTATTCTGTTTGATTAGGACTACCAGGACACCATATTTTTCTTAGTTTTCTTAAATATGACCAACCATACTGATGGATCACCCATACCTGTAGAAATATTTAGGGCATGATGCTGTGTGAAGAGGCTGTTACGTTGCATATATTAATGCTATAAGGATAAATATATGGTGTATACTATCAACCTGTTCTCACTCAGCTTTCGTACAAAAAAATACATAATCTCGACCTCCAAATTTTGTTGTATTTCCTACGAATTTTTTGTGCCCAGTGCCCTGGTCACGTGACCGGTGCGCTCAATGCTGGTTATTGCCGGCCAAGATCATTTACATTATATGCATTATGATTTCAGAAAATCACCAAAGCCTAGGGTGAAAGCTTGTACGCAATTCATATAGAAAAATGTTGAAAAAAAAAAAACCGGACAATCCAACCCGTGCACGGACATCAGCCTTAAGGAATCCACCAGGACGGACGTGTAACCATGACTTATATGTTCATTTAGAGAGAAAAAACGACGTTAGCAAACATGAACACATGCTGTTTTTAGTGCTAGTTTAGCGACGATTCCTGCGCCTCTGTTTTGAGTAAATGTAGAGGTTCATCAACAAATCACGCAACTTTATTTGCATATGTGACAAACAGTAAAACAGAGAGCTTCTCCATGACGATCTAGAGCTCATAGGCACTCACTGAAAAAGATAATGGAAATAAATGTTCAATGGGGACTGATCTGAGACACAACACATGCATGGGGAGAATTTAATCAGTCAGATGGAGCAAACAAAGCTAGAAAGTTAGAACTGTTAGAACGGAGCGTTTGGTTGCTATGGATGCTCTAACTTCCGGTTCCGGTTAGCCCCATCTGCTGGTGACAGAGAGAGCGCCATCTGCTGTAAAGGAGCTGCCATGTCACACTTGGCCTGTGGCAGCTGTCATGTTTGTGGCCATCTCAGACACTTCCAGAGGTAGTAGGAGACTGAAACTTGGCATGCTTGATGCTCTTGACCTCCAGATGAACATAGTAAAATTTTAGCCTCAAAGTGTTGAGAAGATATCAAAAAAATAACATTTAAGGGCCATATTCACAAATCAGGTGCTCTACAAGCTATAGCCAACTAGACGATCAGATTCTGGAGGCCATCCCAGACCAGATCTCTTTCTAAAGGTACTGTGAATCTGAAATTTTTCGTATGTTGAAGGGGGGGCCTGGACGAGCAGATATGTGTTGGTTTGGTCCTCATCGGAGCCATACTTTTTGAAAGGCGGGGCTTTGAATATTTGCCATTTCCCACCTTTGAGGGCTCGCCACCGTCGCAAAAATAAACCGAATGGCCTGAAACTCAATCTGCAGGACCCATGGGGGACCTGGAACACACCTCCTGAGCCCTGCCTCCATAGACCCTTGGGGAAGCTAAGTTGCTCTAGGAAGGTGCTATCAACATGGAGGCAGCAGATCCTAATACAAGACCTTCTGACAAGCAACATAGCCAAAAACCAGGGGGAAACTTCAAGTGGAAGGTATTTTTCTCTCCCCTCCTCCCTTCTGACTCAGGCACATTAAAACTACAAAACGAAATGGCGGAGCACATGAGTGTGTCTTGCAATTGCAATGCAGTTCATTTCCGGGTAAGGCTTTTCATCAGGGTTAAGAAAACCTCTTTCCAGTAAATATTCAAAGAAATACATATAAATGTGAAATATGTTTATTTAATGTGACATTGTTTGTCATTAATCATTAATCATAAACATTTATTATTACTAGTGTAAGATTGGATACTGCATAGCCGTCATGTGTGGTGCAACTATGGTATCATAAAAAAGTGTGGTGTGGTGGCTGCTGGGAGTTGGAGTTGTGTTAGAGAGAAAACGTGTGTAATAAACAGTTGAGTGGACACCGACACAGTGTCGGTTCCTGAGTTTCTGTCAGTCATGAGGGCAGTTCTAGAAGCCATAAACCTCGGACGCTACATTAGTTTAGTGGTGATCCTGTCTTTGTCTGTGGTTAGACTCCCAGAGCAGACCAGAATACGTCAACCTTGCCACCACATTACCAGTGACAAATAGGAGTAACGCCTGTGGTCCGCGAATACGTATATTTCAATTGCAAGAGGAATAAGAATAAGGCACAGTAAGACATATCAATTGAAAAATACGTTGAAATGTCTGATTTCCACTGGAATCCTCTCCTTCAAATGAGTAAGTTTTATTTATGCGGGGTATCAATTGTGTTTGCGGGTACGGGGCGTAGTGTGCGCATGCGTACCCGTGTCACTAGAAATTCGGATGAAAATGCACAAAATATTGGTCTCTAGATTACGTACTTTTCCATATGAATTAGTCATGAGAATGTATTGATACTGTACACTATGAGCCTTTCTTGCACTTTACTAAAAAATAAGAGCCTTTTTAAAACATGTTTGACACATGCATGTAGGCAATGTGTGTGACAAGCAAGCTACCTTGACTTACTTATATAATGCCTTACATCATGCACTTTTGTTTAAATTTCAGGGAAAGAGAGATGGGAACTCTAAAGAGCATGCTGTAAGTGTATCTTTATGACATCATGGGACATGGTTGAATGTTCCTCAATAGACTGGTCAAATCGGTTTGGCAAACTGGACCTTGTGTGGACACTGACTTAAGACCTTATTGGTTGCCTTCATGTATACAATACCAGATGATGATACATGGTTATGTAATTAAGCCCATCC
Source organism: Karalla daura (assembly GCA_029224185.1). Classification (NCBI taxonomy): domain Eukaryota; kingdom Metazoa; phylum Chordata; class Actinopteri; order Chaetodontiformes; family Leiognathidae; genus Karalla; species Karalla daura. The sequence continues at coordinate 2,467,055 of CM055205.1, read as the reverse complement.
CGAATAAAACAACAAACAAGAAACAAAACAAAAAAACAAATCATTTGATTTCACCTACCTGCAAGCCCACATGTGTGGGTACACTCAGACCATGGTGACCATTCAGACAGTTGGCAGTTAATAGGACACTCCACCAAGCAGGAGGCATTCATCTGCCACTTCCTCTCCAGGCCCAACTGGACAACAGACATAGGTTTAACTTCACTTAATCTTTCTCAAGTTAACTGACAATAGTTCAACATAAAGTACTTTACATGAACTACCTCATTGCAGAACTTGAGATCAACAGATTTGCCGTCACTCCTGACACAATCCAGCATACGTGTTTTGATGCCATTTCCACACACTGCTCTTTCACTGAGCTGACAGGTGCTCCAATCTGGAGGGACAGTTCATCAGACAGATAATCAACCAACATGTAGGTTAGAAATTCAAAAATGAAACTTTTAAACTTTTCTAAACTTTTTGAAAGGTACTTTATTACTTTATTTTACAATATACTAGGCTGCCTTTCAAAGTGCTTATATTCTGAATGAGCTCACCGGTGATGTTGTAGGAGTAGTGGAAGCAGTTGCTATTGAGCTTGCAGGGTTCTGTCTGCTTAGTTGGAAGACACTCCTTCCCCTCTCCTGGTTTGCGCAGTACATAAGCGCTCCTCTCCTGACTGCTGTTTCCACTACATGGCTGTGAGGAGAGCAAACTGGTTTATTCCTCAAATCTGTTCATGTAGAAGACAACAGCAAGACACTTTATAAAGTAAGTAACAATAGTAAACACTCCTTGTCCTTAGACCCTTGCAAAGTCTGAGGAACGACTCCCAGTAAAACCCGAGGCTGGTGCAGCCTGTCCCACAGTTGCAGCCAGTTGCTAGCCTCCTCCTCCATCTCCACCACCTCCTCCTCCTCCAGCATCCCCAGCTATGCCTTGCAGCGTCATGCACGCCCCTGACACCCAATGCCTCGTCCAGCTCCTCTGGCGCCCGCCCTGCTGCGGTGCATCAAGTCGATCTGGACCAGGCCTCTGCTGCACCAGCTGTACCCCCACTCTGCCCCATCGTGACTCCGACTATGAGCTGATGGCGCGGGGGCGCAAACGGGCTATAGACATACGTGTTGATATATGCAGCACGTTAACGCCAATAACACACATTAATGGCGATAATTCCATGATTACAGTGAGATTAATAGATCAAAAAAAGTTATCTATGCCCACCACTAATATGTGTGTGTGCATGTGTGTGTATGTGTGTGTGTGTGTATGTATGTATGTATATATATATACTGTATATACACAGTGCCACAGTGAGTGTGGGGGACGTAGTAGCAGCTTGAGCAGACAGCCCAAGACTTCCCTCCTCTGCAACATCGGATAACACTGACTGGAAGATCCTCAGGTGTTCCCCACAAAGTGAAGAGATCTAATCCTTCCATCTGGTCTTGGGTCTGTCCTGTGGTCTCATTCCAGGTGGCCATGCCAGGAACACCTGATTGGGAAGGCACCCTGGTGACATTCTGAACAGGTGCCCGAACCAGCATAACTGTCTCCTCTCCACACCAAGGAGCAGTGGCTCCACTCCAAGTCTCTCTAGGCAATGGCGATTCTGAGGGGTGGAATGGGGTAGCTGTGGAGACCCCTGAAAACTAATTGGCCACCCCTGTGGCTATATGTTGAAGTTCCCGCTGGTACGGAATTGGTATCGGTATCGAAAACCTTACAAATTCGATGACTATGGCAGTTTTTAAACTATCGATCTAGACAAATTATTATTATCTTATTTATCTGGGGTTGGTTGTAATGCCACATAGGTGGTTGTGAAGCTGAAGGGCCTCGATGACCCAGACCTGGATGACAAGGACTGACGGTGGGGATGTCAAACATCTACTCTCTGGGAAGCTGGAGTCCTGTTGTCTGTGCATGTCTTTCCATGTCTGAACACAAGAATGCTAATAAGTGTGCATGGTACATTCTATGCCAAAGGGCAATGAGTGACTTCAGAATTGCATCATTGGACCTGAGTCCATGTGTTTTGTACATTTAGGTAACGAGAGGTACGGAGGTGTCAACTGACAGGTGAATCCAAACGAGTAGTGTGGGAATGTCTGGGGGTGGGCCCCTATGTGAAACTCTCACCTCTATAAGAGCTTTTCTCAAATCCCTGAGGAGGTTGGGGCATTGAACATGAATTGTTGATTGTTGTCGTTCAAAGGTGCAGCCACTGCTGAAACTCTGGCTACTGTACATCTTGTGTAATGGGGAATGTAGCAAGGACCCAAATGCAACACAGGAGCCCCAGGCTGAGTGGAGGGACGGAAGGCGGGTCGCGTAGCCGTGAGGATAACTGATCGTGGTCGAGGGGCGGAATGCAGATCGAGTACCAGGGCCAGGACAGACACTTTTGACGAGTCTGAAACTAGTCAAGGAGCTGGGGAGCAGGCAGGAGGAGGTTGAGATCAAAGGGCGGTCTGGTTCCAGACAAAGACTGGAGTCGAGGGCAAAACAGGTCGGCAACGGGAGATCAGATACAACGTGAATGATGTAATGTAACACATGAGAACGGTGACAATCTGGCAATGCGTGAACCCCAGGAGTGATTATACGTATCCAAGTAAGTGGTAACCAGGAAAGGTGACTGGAGAAACCAAAAAGGTGTGAAATGGAAGTGGAAGCGGAGAGAAGTGATAGGCTGTGACCAAAAAGAGGTGTGGAAAAGAGGTGGAGAGATAAAGAAACCATATAAGGTCTCAGGAAGAACCAGGAGTATCTTGTGCTCTCAGGGTCTTTGGTACGTCAAGCATACCTGTGGTCAGGGAAGCTGTCTGCTTGGAGGAGTCTTTAAGAACTCCTTATCTCAGACAAAGACTAAGAATCTGGTAGTTGAAGTGTTCAGTGACACCATGGAAAAGGGTTTTCCAGCTGCATCAAGAGGTTTTAAAAGACCATCAGGCATCCCATGAGGGGGTGAAATGGGGTACCATTCAAGTTGTGTTAAGCAAGGATGGGATACTGTTGGCCACCTCAGCTAAATAGGTACAGTCAGTGAATAGAGCACATTGACGAACTTCTGAACTCTGACTAAGCTGGAGGAGCTGGAGGATGATACAGATAATTGTTAATTCCCCTGGTGGAGTTCACTGAGGTTGTCAAACAACTCCACGGTGGCAAAGCCTCCGGAGTTAGGTAGATCCATCCAATCCCTATGTCCCCAAAGTAAGCTGTATCCTGCTGCTCCTTTGCAATGAGAGGTGCCAATTGAGGTGTTGTGAGCACCTGTTAAGGATGCAACTTCTCACGGAGGTGTATTTTGTCTGTCCAGGCCTTGGACAGACCCAGCAGCATGTCAAGAGATTATCTTCTCTTCCGAAAATCTCTTGCAGGCCTGAGGATGCCTGGGGATCTCCCAGTCATTTAGTTACATTTGTAAAGGAAACTGAAGTCTATGGCACTTCAGAAAATCTGCTACCCACACAACTCCGGATAATTGACTGAAGATTAACTTATTAACTCTCCTTTAACTTAGTTAGTTACTTTTGTTGAGTACTTCTGTCTCATATGCTTTTCTATCTTGTGATGACTTCGAAGGTAACATGATGTCTAACCAGTGGACATGGGTTCCAAGCTCCCCAGTCAGACAGCACACAGTCCTCCGGGCAGGGCAGTTGGCTGTTGCGAGCCCCCAGAGGCATCTCCTCTGGATCACACAGGTAGTCCTCCACCTGCTCAGAGGGCCCGTCAATGGTGTTCAGCATGCATCTGGATGCAAGGGTAATCACAAAGCCAAGACAAAACAAAAGTGTTTCCTTCATTATTGTCAAGTGCATTAAATTTCTGAAATAAGATAACCACTGAATTTCGCAATTATTAACTTGCATTTTTAAAGCATTCAGTATGACAGTCTCAGAGGGAACATTAAAAACAAATGATCACTAATACACATAACATTTTACATGACTGCTTACTTTTGCACCAGAACCAACACATGTATGTTGTATACTGAATGTCTGAAGTAAGCACTACGCTTGTTTTACCACACGATATGCATATCATCTTGACTAGACAAATATCAAAACTTTAAATGATGCAATCACAGGTGTAAGATTGTATTAACTATTTCAGGTTACTTTACTGAGTGTCTTTTCATCTATTAATTCATTTTTAATTACGAGAATTTAGCGACTGACAGCATAAGCACATCCTACCTGACTTTCCTGGTCTGTACACCTTCACCACAGTTGTCCTTCACGTCAACATTGCTGACCTTCCACACACTCCAGGGCTCGGCCACCCACACATACTGTCCACAGTCACTGAGGCATGGCACCACCTCATATACCTGAAACACACCAACACCACAGTTAACTTTCCTTTTCTGAGTTTGGAGTGGAGTTGGAGTGGAGCTGTGGAGTTTAAATGTTTCTTCTATTTAGGTCAAGTTTCCATTGAGTGTGATACTGAATAGTGTGTGTGTGTGTGCATGTGTAAGCGCGTGCCCTGGCGACTTCTTCAGGGTGTACTCCTGCCTCTGCCCTAAGTGACACCCCGCAACATGACTGTCCATGTCTATGGATGGACAATGACTGGAAGCAAGACCAGTGTTTTCTTCTGTTATCTAATGAGAAATATAAAATATTTTCCAGATTGTTACTTAAAGCAGTAAATATAAAAAACAGTGTTCATACCTGAGCCTGTGGATGAAATCCATTCACATAAGTAAGGGAAAAGAGAGAAAAAAAAGATTGTTCAGAACACTGTCAACTTAGTACAGTACTTCATATTATTACAGAAATCCAACCTCAAAAAGACAAAATTGGCCTCTCTCACCTGGTTGACATGGTCCAGTTTAGGACATGGTCTTCCACCATTGTAGGGCTTTTCTCTGAGCCATTTGGAGCGAACCTTAACTCCACTGCCACAGGACTTACTGCAGCGTGACCAGTTAGACCACTCACTCAGTTTGCAGTCAGACGGACAGGGAATAATGCAAGCCTCCTCAATATATCCTGAAATCAATCACAGAGCACAAACTTCAGTGAAAGCTCCTACCAACAAGGTGGGAAGGAAATACAACATTTTCCATACAGTTGTATGTTGCATAAATCCAACAAACCACAGAACAGATAAACATTATCTAGTATAACCTCTCCCAGCTCTGTCTCCCAAACAGTTTTAAGTACAGTGGAAGAGCCTAGAGGTCATGGCCAAAAGTATCCAGAGAAATAGAAGAAATGGCCCAAACATTATTTAGTATAACCTCTCCCAGCTCTGTCTCCCCAACAGTTTTAAGTACAGTGGAAGAACCTAGAGGTCAAGGCCAAAAGTATCCAGATAAATAGAAGAAATGGTCCCCTTTTCTTGCAGTGGTTTGAGAGCGGTCGCAACCTCCTCCTTAAGGCCCACACAAGCTTCCGCGGCTTTGGCCGCGCGGCTCGCAAAAACGGGCCGTGCGGCCAAGCGGCGCTGATGCCTCACACCTTGAAGTTGCAGACAGTGGACAAGCTTAAAATGATAGTAAAACTATATTATAATCACATTCCCGAGGAGCACCCGAAAAACACATCCTAATTCGTTTGCGTCACCTGGAAGTCCCATTAATGGAGAAATTTAGATAAATATTTTTAAGATACCCATCTTGGGATAGATGTATTTTGGTAAAGATATGTCATGTCTCTTTAACAGAAACCAGTTTCTTGGTTTTCTTGCCTTGATTAACAATACTCTTCAGACTTCTGTTGGAAGTTGCAAATGCTAAGTGCAAATACTGGCCCTGATGGGTATTTTTTATGCATTTGAATAAAATAAAAACTAAAATTAAACATTTCATGCAAAGTCATAATAAATACATACATACATACATACATACATACATACATACATACATTAAACATCAACAAAAAGGAGCAGACATTTACCAGCTAATTCCCCCAGTGCCCTCTAGTATGAAAAACACAATAGAAGACTCAGAGGAGTCCAGTATATTTTAACACTTACAGACAGTTATCATCACGCAGCATTGTATTGAGGGGAGAATGCCCTGTGCTTTGATGTGCACTGTGTTTATCCCAAGGCTAAAATGCAGAAGATGACAACACTTTGATCTGTATTGCCCTTCTCTCTCTTTACTGGAATCTGTTATGGAATACTAGACAATCCAACAAACCTAGACTTCATTGTCAAGTTCAATGTGAAATTTTCACTCAAGATTGGATAAAGGTTTCCACTAAAAACTATTTGTGTATTGGTAAATTGGTGCCAAGAATTCCTGGTCTGCATGGGCTTTCTCTAGGTACGTCTGTTTCCTCCAGTTGAAGTATTTTATGCAATAGCACAGAAAATGCTGTGGGTGACTAAAAGCTCTCTTGTTAATTTTGTTCAGTGTAATGTGACTGAGCAGCAGTAGACTGTGTGAGATGGGTGTCCATGTTTCTTGCAGTCTGCAAGTCTCTGTGCTCACCAGTTTTACATCCAAGTGTTATCCTACCTCTTCAATTGGTGCTGCCACACTATAACATCAAACCTCATTTATCCTACATTGGTGAAACATCAAGGCAACCTTTTAAGATTAATAGACTTATGAGAAAAATTACCATAACAAGGTCATAGGATTGAACATTAATCTGAGGCGTGTAGTTAGTAGTCCATTTTTTCCAAATTATGCAGACACTTTATAAACAATAAATGTACTAGAAGAAAGCTGATATACATCTGGTGGTTGCTAACTGCCATGTTCATTTTTGAGAGACAAGAATATAATAAAGGCTTGGACAGCTGCAAACGTGCACTCAATTCGAAGGTTATCATACCCTTGAATAAGGGTATGATAACCTCCTAGTTGGTGCAGGAGGTTATCACATATTAATGTAGTTGACCTAATGTAATTGATGCCCTTTCAAGCCATAATTCTCCATGATGTCAGCCCTTGGTTTGTGCCACGGCGATCTTGAAGCTCTGGAGCCAGAGGAAGCCATTTGCATGAGAGCCCAGGAATGGGGACGAGTATCGGGATATCAAACTTTTCACCTCACCCAAGTCATGTGACTGTCAGACTTCAGGTCATGACAGCTGAAAACATGGCGGACCTTTCCCTCATTCCTAGTGTGGAAATCTTATGTATCTTATGTATTTGTTAAATACAGAAAAAGCACCCGTAACTGAAACTGCGCCCTATAACCCTGTGCGCCCTATGGCCGTGAAAAAAAGGTGTATAAGTAATGTTGTGAATATTTGCTCAGTGAATCAACATAACCACTTGCTGGCTCGATTTCTCCTCCATGTTCAGCACAGAGATGCTTCTCAATCTGCCAACTGTTTTCTGAAATATGTCAGTAAACTATGATTGATCATTGTTAGATTGCTTTTCATGATGTAGATGGGATGAATAATAGAGGGTTTTCACACCGGAAGTCACTGTGTTGGAGGCACTTGGAGGGAAACATTAATCTGGATGAATGGAAAATATAGGATAAATGTGAATATTGCAATAGAGGAATATCTGAAACCACCAGAAGCTCATAAAAATGCAGCATAGATTCAAAGACATGCAGGTAGGGACTTTATACTGTGTTTTGTGTTCCAGTGAGTGGTGAGAGACAAACAGGCGGTACTTGTCAGCGTCCATGTTTGTTAGGCTTCTATATTGTGGTCTCCGCTGTCCTGAATGAACAGAAATGGTACCAGGAATGCTAACTATTTATACTTGGTTGTCTTCCAGGTGAAGAGAAGTCCAATTGCTTTTGTTTTCATCTGCTAAAACTACCTGGATGACCTAAGCATACACACTAAATATTTTTTTGGTTTTGTGGGAAAAAAAAAAGAAAGGTTCAACATCGGGAAGCTCACCATGGCTGTTACAGCGGGAGGTCTCCACTATCCGGTTGTCTTGGTCATAGCACACCATGGCCTGGTATCGATATCCTTGGCCACATTCCCTGATGTCGCCTTGGACCTTCATACCCAGCTGTCCTTCCATGCGGCCGCCCTCAGGCAGCACACAGTCAGACCAGTTACCCACAGGCTGGGCATTGTATTTGTTACAGGGACAGTACTGGGTCTCGCTGAGGGGATACATCTGGTTGTTTTTGCACTGGTCCTGCTTCTTACTCTTCCCTGTAAGAAAACATTAACTTTAAGTACCTTTTCAATTTAAATGATTATTAGTCGGTGAGCAAGATGTGGCGCACATCCACTCATCTACTATTTGGCGAAGAGTGCTGTCACTGACCGATTAACATCCTTTTGCGGGTCCTGACGCCTACGCAGTCAGCTGTGCATGGGGTGAACTTGGACCAGTTGCTCAGCTGACAGTCCTCCTGGCAGGGCAACTGGCAGGGCTGTGTAAGAACTGGCATAGAGCTGGCAAACTTCAGACAAGTCTCAACGTCTGCCTGTGTGCCATCCTGCTTCCGGCATGAAACAGCTACATTTGAGAGGAGCAAATATATTAGGGAAATCATAGTCAACTGGTTATTATGATCATAGAGGCTACATTCACCATGGATACATTTCTATTTCTGAATAAGGTCATTAATCAATAAGTCAAGTATAAAATATCACTGTAAGATAATCAGACACTGAATTGTGTTGAGAAGCATGCAGCTCACACAAAAGAGAGAGACAAAACGTAGAGATAGAGTCCTCCCTGGGGTTGTCGACTTGTGACTGATGTCAACAAATGAGCTTTTCTGTTATTGCCTAATGTATTAAACTCTTCACATCATACAGACGTGAAAAGACCTTAATCACAAGAACTTCCCCTGCAGAAATATTGCAGATTTTGATATGATAATGAAGTAGATGTGCATAGTAAAGAATGTTAATGTCAGTGTCATGTTATAATATTGAATTATTTAGGCATCAATCAAGTTATTCCTATTCTTAAGCATGCTATTTTTTCCATCATAGGAATACAGATCACTTAGTTAGCTTTTGATTAATCTTTTGATTTGTTCTTTGTTGTACCCATGTCTAAATCCTACGCTTACTTAATTTGTTTTCCTGCTCCTTCCTGTATCTTTGACTGGAAATACGTTGCTGTTTTTCCACTGTTTTTCAGTGACAGTTTTGTATTACTGTCCAGCTCAGAGGATATTACTTTAGGTAACGGAATGACAGGAGCTCAGGATTGAGAGGCAGAAATCTCATCAATGGAATCAAATAATGCCCAGACTTTAACAGATGTCTGAGGTCCAAAGTCCATTCAGCACTCACTAACGCTAAGTACATGCTGTGGTCCGATACCTTCCTTGCCAATGGCATTGCAGAAAAATAGAATAGAATAAGAACTGAATAAAAACTCAATGAAAAACTTAATGAAGTACTTTGAGAGAACATAAAAGATAAATTAAATATGTGAAGAAAAATCAAAACTGAAAGTGAAAAAGTGTCAAATGTTTTGGATTCTTTTAAAATATATGATCTTCAAAAATATGCTGGCAAAACTTGGATACACGGCATTTCTTGCTCTGTTTAATATGTTCATATAGAAATGAAGATAAAATGTGAATGCATGTGTGGTTTAGTCCTCACCCCGAACCTGCATTCCCGGCCCGCAAGTCTCCTGAGCACCAGGACTGTCCTGGCGGACTGACCAGGGTACAAGCTGGCATCTCCGCCACTTGTGGGTTTTCCATCTGTAAGAAGAATCATATTAACTTTGCTTTACTTAACTGTGATGCACTCATTCAGATGTTACTCAACTAACCAGAACATATATAATAATAAATAATCGGTGTTGTGGTACGTTGGAATGTTATTCAAAGTAGAATAGAGCCAGTTACCTGTATCCTTGACAGACAGATGGGGCCTCACACTCCTTTTCCTGGCTCAGAACTTCAGGACAGTCTTGACCCCCATTGGCTGGTGTCTGGATGATGATGCGTTTTCTGAATTGCTTCTTCTTGATGCTACCACCTGGTTACAAAGACAAGAGAAAATACTCAAATTTTGGCACACAAAATGCAGCTGACTGGCCAGGAATTGTAAATAAATGAACTTTCATCCGTTATCTAAGATCTTTCTGTAGCCCGGTGGATTTTTACAAAGAGAGAGCTTGAAAAAAGCCTTTGCATCTTCTTCGTTACATACTACGTTACACTTCACACAATCCTGAGGATTCCTCAGCAATATTTTTTACCGACATGGGGAGTTATATTACATACGTAATCCATATCAATGACATAATAGAGGTATAAAAGCTTTCAGATAGCAAGGGAGTAGATGCGGAGCTTTCACAACTAAACTTAATTTGCATCAGTTTGCCTATACAATTAAGTCAGCAGTGATACTGTAAATGCACAACATCTTGTTTGTACCGTAACAAAACAAATTTGCAGAAACTAAAGATATTCATGTATTGGTAATAAAAATACCAACCATACTAAGAATAGACAATCTACTGCACTACCAGAGCATCTCAAAAGAAAGAAAACACGGTGAAACGACATATACAGGTGTGATAGTTAAAAAAAAATCCTTTTAGATAAAACATGCAAAAATGATAATTCACTCGTCAGATTCACCCAAAAAGGACTGGAATTCGAATGTGTTTCAGTGTGGAGATTTATTTCATCAAATGACAAGCTTTCCTAACTGCCTATGCTATGTGATATGATTTATTACCCCTGAGAACAATTTACGGTCACAATTTACAACAATTTTCTTAACGGTGCTGCACTTAACTTGGCTAACACTGTAGTGTGTGAATTGTGAAAAGCTGGGACTACCTGCTTGACATGTCGATGGGCAGGGGCTCCAGTCACTGTACGGGGTGACAATGCAGTCTCTCTTGCATGGCAGCAAACAAGGTCTGACTGTGTCAGGCCGCAGACTTTCTGGGCACCTGTACGTACAGAAATAAAATACATAGACACAGATCAATTGACGTAGCTATAGACTTTTAAAACAAAGGTGAAAATATAAGAAAGGAGGAAAGAAGGGGATGAAGGAGGAAAGGAAGGGAGAAAGGAAGGAAAGAAAAACAAGATGAAAGAAAGAGGAGTCAATGATGTTAGAAAAGGAAATTTTAAAATATGAATGGAAAATGATTGAAAGACAGTGGAATAGACAAATAACTAAATAAAAAATAGGTAAGACAAAGTGACAGATGCAGTGTGGTAGAACAATATTACATGTTATTCATTGCTGCTTCCATCTCGATAATGGGGAAAAGAAAATCTCCTCTGACTTGAACCTATTTGCCGGGCAACACTGAAACTCAATCATCGCCCAAGTCCGTATGCCAGAAAATTACCTATGCTCTGAATTCCCATGACAGATCACTAATTAACCAAGAAGCACAGTACAGTTTTATCACATCTGAACCAGCTAATTAATTTTAGAATGCATCTTTCAGTTGTGTGATCATTTTCATGTGTTTGAATACTTTCGTGCCACACTTGTTTAGCTGTGGTATTCCTTTAACCCTGGCCACAGCTGGTGCTGCTGTTTGTGACTGGTGCCCCTCTCTCTCTACAGCGGGTGTCTCAAGGCTGCAGGCTCACTGCCCAGCATGGAAGCAGGAGGTTTGGGAGCAAGCACAGGAATCAAAAGCCATATTAATTTCCATACACAGTATGGGGGCTGGCAGGAGTTGCCTGTATAGTGCTGCTGTGCTGCCAGAATAATGCCTCCATTCTACTGAATAAATAAAAAGATAATTCATGTTCCCAGCAGACACCCTCAGGGGGCAAACAGACCCTGATGTTTAAAGCAGTTGGCCAGCAGCTATCCACTAACATCTCTGCCAACGCCAGCAGCAACAGAATAACCAGGAGACTAAATGGTACAACATGCCTGTTGTACCATTTAGTCTGTAACCAAAAACAAAGGCAGCCTTTCACTTACACAAACATAGGCATTAGCACCGAGGCATTGGTAATGGTATTGCCACCTGAGGTGCAAAGATAGTTGGTTGGATTTTCTGATATGCAGGGGTTATTCTTATCTATCCTATCATATCTATTTAGCATTGAGGTAAAGCCCGAACATTTTTCTTTCAACTAAATTGGTGTTTATGATAGCATATGCATATATTTGATGAGTTGTGGCAGTTTTCTTGGATTAATAAAATCTTTATTGATCCCTTGGGGACGTTCTTTAAGAAATTCTGGTGGAGCAGCTGCTTAGGAGCCATTGAGGTGAGACCCCTTTGCTCAGGAATACTGAAGCTATGGAGGGATTCAAACCTGAGACCTTGGGTTACAAGTCAAGATCCTTAATCGCTTGGCCATTGCTGACCCAAAATTCTACAAAATAAGACATCAAAACATAAATTAAGCAGCCTAGTTACTCCTTAAAATGACAGAGATTGTGTTGCCTATCAGTATTTTCATACTGAACAAAAGGCAATTAATACAGCAGAGTACATAACATGCAATGAAGAGATTGCTTCATTGACATTTTTCCTTTAAAATGTCCTTTTTAAAAAAGAAGAAAATATTACTATTATTACTTTCCTCACAACTACTCAACACATTTCGTGACAGTATGCATATTTTACATTATGGACATCAATTTTTTTAAACTTCACATTTTGTAAAAAATTCCAAAACCAATAGCCTCATACTGCACCTCTGCACAAGAGAGGAGCTCAGTCAGATGTACTAAAAAGGGCTGTAGAAAAAGCCTGCTGACACAGTTACAGTGTATCAACAAACTACTTTAACCTTGGCAGCTTGATGTTCATTACTGAAGATTTCCTCACAGCGTTTATTTTGTTTTACCTTTCAAACAGACATGTTTTGTAACACAACTGGTTTCTACTTGTGAGGGAGTAAGGGAGGACATTTTGACCCAGGCTGTAAAAGCAAACTTGCAAGAAATTTTCTATATTTTGTATTTCCACGCTAACTGACACATGAGACACACATGAATTCATCCCCATATGAATTGGACTGGCTGTAGCAGGGGGGACAGGTTGACAGAGAGACAGATGGATGGAACAGCTGTTGTTTATGAGAGGATAAACATCCTCACCATTTAAACTAATAAACCAGCAGAAAGAGAGCTCTGAATTTATTGAGTGTTTAAATCTTTCCTTCTCCATGCATATTTTGAAATTCATCCTCAGCTATCAAATCAGAAATGACAGTGCTAAAAGTGTAAATACAAACTCTCTGCCCATCTTGCACAGGTATGCGCGTTGCCTGCCAATGCCTGCTAGTGTATAGATGGCAAGCGTTGATTATTAACTACTCACAAAAAACTTATATGAGAAAGAAATAAAATTAGAAAGAAAGAAAATTATGGACACTCAGGGACATTCATTCAGTCTGTGGGTCAGAATCTGACCTACGAAATATGAATATGTGCATGAGATAATACGCAGTCTTACTTTTTGGGAGGAACCTGTCCCACATTAACTCGGACACAGATGACTTTACGCGTTTGCATCCCCACAGAGCAGGAGTCATCATCACCACGAGCCCGAGATCCAGATATGTTGGCGGCTGGGATGGAGGAGTCCTCCATGCATTGCCCCCATGCGCCAGTCTGCCAGTGGTACACAGTGCAGGGATGGTCATTGCAGTTCCTCACCTCCTGCAAAGCACTTATGTTGGGACACTGAATTCCACCTGAAAGAACACAAAGCAGCATTGGTGTAAATTGAGTAAAGACAGATGGGAATATTTCTTTGTATTTTTGGCATGTGCAGGTCGGGATTCAAACCCCAGAGAGGACATGGTGTGCCATTCTACCAAGAGAATGTGCCATTCTACCCAAATATGCCTCAGATAATACAGTTATTGCTTGAGTTAGATTTCTGTCTTTGATTTCTATAACTAGATTTTTGTTGGTTTTCCTCAGCCTCACTGGAACCTGATCATCACATTCACTCACTTCTTATTCAGTCATGTCCAGTGTGTTTAAGCCCTGTGACTTATCAGGTATAGAACATTTGAGCTTGCATGAGCAAAATCAACTTAAAAGGAAAAAGCTATTTTTGTCACTGCATTCTTTAGGGTGAAAGAAATTAGAGTTAGCAGCATTTGGCCAGGATGCAGATTCAACAAGCTGAATAAAATTTGCCTCTCCCTCTACTAAGGTGGCTGAGTTTGGTTTGTCTGTGCTGGACCGCTGCAGAAACATGGCAAACTAGGACCTGCCCCCCCTGCTGCCATATACTCTCATTGGCCATTTTATTTGATACAGCTCACCAGAACCAGGTTGGCTCCTTTTGCCCTCAGAATGATCTTAGCTTTCAGTGGTATAGATTGAACAAGATGCACAGAAAATATCCCCCACGTCAGTGGGGGATACAGTACAACCACCATCCTGTTAATACTGCAGCAGCACCTGCCTCCAAAAGATAAAATATATTTTCTTAGAAAGATGCAGCCTGAAGCACAGTGTTCTGGCATGGACATCCTCCTGACCCCCAGCATGTGTGATGGAGCACGAGCCCTGATTCACATGGAGATCCATTATGCATGAGGCGCCTCCTTACAAAGTATATTTTGCTTGAATACTTGAATACACAGACAGCATGTCACATGCAACATAGTGAAGTTAGATTGGGAGCTGTTAAATGATAGCAGGGATATAAAAGATAAAATTCTGATGTGCTGCCAAGACAGGCAATAACCATCTGTGCAACCCCCCCTATTCTGCTTATAACGAGGTTCGGTGAGAATGGCTCCATTCCCAAATAGTGATTGGCAGCCTGCAGGGTCAGGCCTTAACCCAGAGGCACTCACTTCAGTGTCATTCCACTATCACTTAGATTCCCACTTGGGGACCTTAGGGATTGTAACACTTAACACTTCTACTTCTATTCAGTGACTACCACTAGTATGTAAGAGGTTTTGTTTTTTGTTTTTTTTCTAAAAGCATTCACATTTTGCTAGGCTAGCAATTTGGCAGGAAGACAGTACATGAAGGTATCTACATTTCATGTTCTCCTGACTAAACATGAGGAGACTACAAACTACATCAGCAAAAAACTCTTTTATTTTTATATTTTACATCATATGACTATACCAAAGATCGGATGGACCGATGACAGCTGGGATGGGCCTTGAACAGAAATGAAGCAATCCTGGTAAGTTTGTAAAAGGCACTAACATATTGAAAGATTATGAAAGACAGAACAGTGCATATTTATGATATATTTTAACATATCATTTGATATATGTAATTCATTTATGCCAATCATCCTATTTTTCTCTTACCCTGCATCACAGTAACCCATGCCACAACCTTTGCAGTCGCTGCAGAGAAACAGAATGAGCCATTTTAACGTTTCACTTTTCTATGTATAAGGAAGAGTGGTAAATACAAATATATAACAAATATAAAAGAAAATGTGCAATTTTGCAATGTTCTCATATATGTTGCGGTTTTGTATTGGGATCCTTGTGGAAAACTGGCTCAGGGTTAGGGATTGAGGTTATGATTATATGAGATGACAGTGAGCTTTCTAAAGGACCACAACTCTTACATTGAGCAAATTTTATATCCCTTGGAATCAGTGTGTCTGGTGCTGCTGTGGAGTTTTACCTTCCCCTGCATTGTAGGCAAGGATGGAACGAGCCCTGGTCTGTTTGCCCTCTGTGTTCTTGCCAGAGCAGGTGTGGGAGCACAGCGACCAGGGAGTCCAAGGGCTCAGGGCGCAGTCCTTGGGACATGGCACCTCACAGATGACTGGCATGGGAAGAATGGCATCACGGCAGAGGTGTCTCTCAACGTAATCACCTTCAAATACAAAGACACATGACAGGTATTAAAAACAATCCTTAATCACGACAGGCGTAAATGACTTACCAGTAATGGGTGGGGTGGGGTGGGGTGGGATGCTGGTGAAATTCTGATGCAATCAACACTGATGCAGATCTGCAGACTGTGTCTTCTTAATCTGCTTTACCCATTCCATCCCAACCCAACACATCCTGTCACTGAAGGACATCTATAAAAATCTCATTGTGAAGGACTGGAAGAATAGGAACCAGTGTGTTGAATGATACGTTAGAGCCCTTTGGGAGAAAAAAAGATCCATTTTCGTCTGATGGAAACAACATGAGATCAATAAAAGGCCAGTGAAGAGACACTGAGGGATGCCACTTGGGTAGGGACGGGATGGAGATGGGAAACATATGGAGGTTTGACAGGGGGAATAGAAGACTTCCATGTGACAGATGTTCGAAGAAATCATTAAAGTGCTGATGTCTTATTGGGCCACTGTGTAATTGCATAGTCTCTGGTTAACAGAGGTTAACAGTAGGGACATACATTCAACTATTAAAGAAAAGAAGTCCACTACATAGTTTATTCCTGTGCATTTTGGCCATTGTTGCGGGCCAGGCCATTGGGCGTAGTGACCCACTGACCTTGGACCATGGACCATATTTCCACACCATCTAAAATTGACATTTTTGGTCAATTTTGACCTGAAAGGATCACAAAGTTTCAAGCAAGAAAGATTATTTTCAGGAATAAAATAAATGTGTTTTACTAGCATGGACATACAAGTTGTGTTGCTCTTCAAGAAAAGAATAACTTCCAGTGTGCAAGTTATATCAAACTGGTATTATAGCATAGTGGGAAGTTTCACCCATTCAGATGATATTTCAAATTCTGCGGAACAGAGCTGAGGGCACATGCTATCAGCTGGTGTTGAGCTTTAAGCAACTGAAATGATAAAAGTGAATTTCCTCCTCTAAACACATCAGACAGCTCAACCTGCTGTCTGAATCTCTGTTGATGGAAATGCAGCCTAAAGAGGCTGACATATTCTCAATTCAATTCTGCTACATCTGGGGATGATTACCTCTCACACATTAAGAGGTAATGTGGAAGAAAGGTTGAGTAAATCCAAGCTGACTGTGTGGAGCAGGCTGTGTTAATCTAATTTATGCATTCTTCTGATTCTAGAAGGTGCCTTAAATGGAACCCCACACCTCTTTAACTGAGTGCCTTTCAGAAGATGGGAGGAGGAAGAAAAACAGACGATGAGGTAACCGTCAGGGGATGTCCTTTTATAGCTAGGACTGAAACTACTTCAGAATCATAACAATATTAATCTATAAGCAGAGAGAAATTCTGTAATAAACCTGGATATATTCATTAGATTCGATGCCCCAAATAAGAGTGTGGCAGAGTGAAATAGGTCAAAGAAAAAGTGATGGATATGAAAGGGCTACAGGATAAGTGATTCTGTGTGGTATTTCCTCTTAAACAATAAATTCACACTACAGTCCAGCCTGGTTCCAACTACTATATTCTTGGTCAGTCAATTAAAAAAATTGTGACAAAACATACATTTTAAAACATATACAAGAGAGTAGTAGAGAGTAGAGAGTACCACAATTCTCCCAACTGTAACCAGTGTTCAAAATAACTTTCCTTGCTCTGGCCTCTCAGGACAAACCCAGTTATACTTGTCACCCTGTATCCTGGGCTAATAAATAAATATAATCTTATTGGCTATTATTCTGCAGTATACTGGTGCCTGTCAGAGCTGATGGTTAACAGCTGGGATCTTAGAAGCAGGGGGCACTCCCAAAGCCAGTCTCGTGTGGTCCAGAACTGGTATACTGCCTTCCAGTTGGTCAAACAAGGTGTCATTTAAAAGCATGGAGCCTGGGGACATATGTAGGAGTAGCCTTGGAACCCTGAGATGGACTCACAGGCGCAGGAGCTTGTTTGATCTGGCCGGACCAGACAGGACAGGCGGTTCTTTCCTCTTTACTTGACTCCATTAGAGCCTCGTTATATCTTGCTGGAGAGGTAATCTCATTGCAACACACTGGTGTTGCAGGTAAGGCAGCAGTATGAATGTCTGCAGTTGGGCAAGTGAACAAAGCAAGGGACAAGTTTCAAGCCTCTTTCTTTCCAGCGACTGGCTCTGGAGAAAATATAGAGCCAGCCAGATGGTCAAATAAGGTGTAATTGAGATTCAATTAAAACGGACACTTTTCTGGTGATTAACTTTGCATAGATGCTGTAAGTGATCTGGTCACTCACATCCCTGCAAAGGTCCTACAGGAACTCTTATGTCCTGTTTCCACTACATGGTACCGGTTTGGCTCTACTGGACTCTACTTGATTCGGCTCTACTTGACTCGGCCCGGGTCACGTTTCCATTGCAAAGCCGTGCTGCCTTGAGACTACCAAGTCGTCATAGCAACTCATGTGCCGGTTAAAAGTAGAGGGAAGAAAAACAACAACAACAAGGACACAACACGACACAATAATGGAGGAAATTGAGGGAATGACCATTTTGGTCCTGGGTAAGTGGCTGTTTACCACAGCAAGGAGAAAAGAGTTGACAATACAAATAAGTAAAGTCTTAGTGTGAGGAAGATGGTAATTGCTGGCACGACAACAACATGGAGTTGCAGTCTGTCAATGATGACCTTGATTATGAGAATAATACAGAAAACTGACAAATCCATATCTCCCTCTCACTCTATCTCTCTTTCTCCCAGGAGCCCTCATTAGCTGCTACTGTGGTATGCATAAGGAATGTTTCCTCTCTCTCTCTCTCCTTCTCTCTTTATCTCTCTCTAACAGTCTCTCTATGGTGGTCATGCTTGCATGACCACCAAACACACATACACACATACATTGGCTTACAGTAAAATAATTTCCTGAACTAACCAAATCCTAGGTACTACACTAAACAAGACCTGATCAGTTGATGATTGAGCCAGCTCGTTTTAATCCGTTTGTGGTTCCAGGTATTGGGGGGTGGGGCAAGACACTCTCCTCCCCAGCTACTTCCACCAGCTTCTCGAGAGAATCCATAGGCATTCTCAGGCCAGCAAAGAGATGTAATCTCCCCAGATTTACCTGGATCTTCCTTTGGATCTCCTCCAAGATGGACATGCCTGAAACACCTATCCAAGAAGATGTCCAGGTGTCATGCTGGCCAGATGCACAAACCATCTCAGCTGGCTCCCCTGAGTCTCTCTGTGATTTTTGAGCTCCTCATCCTATCTCTAAGACTAAGTCCAGTTTCCTCCTAAGAAAACTAATTTCAGCTACTTGGACTCCAATGTCATACTTCTGGTCATTACCCACAGCTCATGACCATAGTTAAGAACAGTAAGAATGGTATTGCAAAACTTTGCCTTGTGGCTCATTTCTCTCCTTACCCCAATGTAACCCTAACCTAACCACCATTAGAGTGACAGCAAACCCTGCCACCTGGCCATGCCTAAATACTGGCCATAAAAACTATGACCAAAGCTGGAAATTAGTTTGACTTTCTGCAATGCAAACCAGATTTGCAAGCGTTCCTCAGTTCCACAAAGCACACATAGAATGGTTAGGTAAACTCCCATGCTTCTTCCAACACCCTTGCAAGAGTATAGAGCTAGAATTTGTCAGCTTCCTCATCATTCTCACAAGTAAACCATGCCCTGTAGGGCACCTTCTTCAGTCTGAGAGCATCCTTTACCTTTGGTGTCGGCTAGTAGATACCAAGATTACCGCCATGACTCGGGCTAGCAGTCACAAACGCAGGCCATTCAGATGGTCAAGACTCTCCCAAAGGAGGGAGTTATCAACAAACCTAACTGGGTCCTCAGCTATCCCCACCAGCCATCCCCAGCAGACCCTCACTATGTTTGTATCTGCCTGGCATCCCCACATCTTGATCCAACTGACCACCAGCTAGTGATATTGACTGATGTGGCTTCAAAGTTGATCATTGACCTATGACCGAGGCTGTCCTGGTGCCAAGAGCAGTGGTGGACACTCTTATGATCAAACATGGTGTTCATTATGGACAAATTGTGACACAGATGTCCAATAACTGAATTTTATCCACCACCACCTGTGAAAAAAAACATGAGCCTGCTCCATGACCCTATTGTTCTCTAGAGACTGTAACAATGATGTCGTAATCATGAGCATCCACTTACACTTTCATCTTTAATACAAAAAAAAATCAGCAATCTAACTGTCTTAGGAAGAATTATGGGCTCATGATATCTGTCTGTCCATCAATCAATATTAGTTGATGGATGAGGTGGGAGCAGGGAATACACACTGTACAGGTTACAAGTCCATCACAGGACATTTAACATGATAGTGGAAATTTTTCAGGCTGTGTTCTTGACTTCCAGTTAACCTTTTTTAAGCTACCACATATCATCTTGTACACTTAAGACCATATGAATGAAGGTGGTTTACTGTGCTTCAGTCTTAAATCAACCCCTGGATGAACATAATGACTGTAAAAGTGAATCCACCCATCTCTCATGTACAATTTCGTCATCTTAGTTTCATGCTGAATGGGGTCCATTCTATTCTATTCTATTCTATTCTATTCTATTCTATTCTATTCTATTCTATTCTATTGTCTATTATACCTTACAGTCTCACACCTCAAGACTGATCTCTAAAAAGTGTAAGTGCCCACAGTTAACAACAATCATAACTTACTGTATAAGCAAAGGTGGCAATCAAATTCACTGATTATCTCAAGATGCGTTGTGTGTGATTGATTCATGCGTCTACTCACCATCACTGTTGACACACTGCACTTTTGGGATCTGGGTTCCTGGTCCACATTCCTTCTCATTATCAGGGATGCACCCCTCCAGTTGAACCACGAGCCAGTCATAACAGCTGGGGTCTTCACATGGAATTGCCTCAACCAGGTGGGGACAGTTGCCTGTCCCACCTGTTGGTTCATTGACGATCTTCCTCTTCCTCAGTTTAAAGCCTTTTGGGGAGCGACAGGAATCTAATTAGGCAATTAAGCAAGCATGAGCACAAGGCAATCCCATGCTAATCAACTAGAGCAACCCCCTCTGTGATATGCTTTGCAAAAACTTGTCAGAAGTTAATGTTCATCTGTTGGATCGTTATGTTCATTGTGTGATCACAGCACTCCTTCCATCATAACTCTAGTATCGCATTTAATGTGACAGTCCATTAAATGTAGAGTTGACAGAAATTCCAAGAACTTTCCTTAATGGCTCTGTTAACATTTCTCCCATCATAATAACGGCCATTATCCAAAGTGACTAATGTGTGTAAAAATCCATTAGTTCAACTTGGGTTTGTTCTTTTTGTGTCTGGTCTGGTCCCTCAGCTCGAGGGTATGGAATTTCATGACCCAGGTCCAGGGATGGGTGAATGTTAACTCCAGCCCCTTCAAGGTCATCCGTCCCCTAATCCACACTCCTGCTCCAGTCTGATAAGGCAGCAGAGAGTTGATGTGCCTGCAGGACATGTGGAGATGGGAGAATCCTACCCTTTCTTCTCCAGTTTTACCTCTGCCTTTTGTTCAAAACCTTCATTTAATCAGGCAAGGAAGCAGAACATGTAAAGCCATGTGTCCATAGCTATTGATGGAGGTTTTATCTAGCAGTGGTGGTGGGTGGAGTGAGAGGTTGTGTGAAGGTTGTATGAAAAAAGATGAGACTTGGGGTGCAGGGAATTCAATTCTCACAGGCACTATCAGTCACTCGCTATCTTAAGAGTGTATACTATGAGTGGCAGGGCTGCAAGATAGCAGCCCAACACAAGTAGCTACACCAGAGTAATCAGCTTCATTTTGACAAGATACACACACTCACACACACACACACATTCACACACACACACATACACACACAGAGACATGAACAACAATAAGTGCCACTATTCTCTATGTTTCTTCTCACTTTTCTTTTTAATTCCTCTTCCAGCTAATTTGTGATTCACTACTATTACAGTTTTGGAACTCAGACAACTTATATCACAAGATCAAAACCAGCAGCTCGGGATCTCTGTACTATTATTTTTCTCCCAAAGGGAACTGCCAAACTGACCACATTTTTCTTTTATAACCCTTCTTTAAAACTGAGAAAAGCTTGTGGACTCTGGGTGTTGTTTTCAGCATGTTGATATGTTGTAGAGTGCCCTCTCAAAGACCCAGTGGTTTATGCTTTTCTGCCTGTGGAAGAGTTCGCCAGCCCAACATTCAGTGTGGCATAGCTTGAATGTGGCATAGCTTGAACATACTCTTTCCATGCTGCTCCAAGCCACAGCTCACACAGTTGGTAAATGATTTCCAGATATTCTGTTTTGCATTGACAATTGTGCTCTCTCATACAATATGCTCCCAAAAACTGAGTTTATACATTTTAAACTACTTGTTAATGCTGTTGTTTATATAACAACATGAAAAGAGACTTGGTGAGAGTGAGCTCTATTTTTAAAATGCTTATTTGAAGTATTCAAAAAACATGAGACTCATAATATGCAGCCTCCTGGCGGCACACTCTCGTGGCACTGTCAAAATTTCCACACAAGAATTTTCTTGCCGTAAATCTGAAGTACTATTAACTATTTCAGTCCAGTCAAAAAACAGGACATTCAGGATTTGATTTTGTTTTCTTACAACAATAGTACCTTAATCTTGTGTCTCCAGTTTGTGTGCCTTACTTAAAAATTAAGGAAAAGTAGTAGGAATAACAAAAACATACAATTTCATTTTTTTTTTCTTGTAGATGTTGAGTGTAAAAAGAATAACAAAACCTCGCGGCAGGTGTGTAGTCTGCTTCAGAGTAGACAGTTTTATGTATAGAGTAGATATGCATAAAATGCATGCTGTGCTGTTATCACACCCAAATTATTCCCTTGTTGCAACAGGATAAAAAGACCTGAAACCAGGGACACATTTTACGATAATGAAAGTCAGGATGCACATGCTCGGAAATATATGTTTGTGGGTTAATGTTTAATGTCCATTATGTACAGAAAGATGGCAGCAAATGAGAAAGTAAGAACAAATCCATCATTAAGATGCATGGAGGAGAATTTCCAACTGTCCCTTTCATTTGCAGTGCTTCATTAGGGCAGAGTCAACAGGAATTAGTCATGGGGGCCGCTGCTGTTCCAGAGATAATTAAGGTCTGAGGCAGCCGCCACGTCAGCCCCCCTGACTCACTGGCACAGCCATCATCATTACTATCAGACAGGCAGGGGAGATGATGATGATGTTTTGGCTCTCGCTCAAAACTTATAACCACTTTAGCACAAACAATGGATGAATGGATGAATGGATGAATGGATGAATGGATGGTTGGATTGATGGATGGATGGATGGATGGATGGATGGATGGATGGATGGATGGATGGATGGATGGATGGATGGATGGATGGATGGATGGATGGAAGGAGTACAATTATTTAAAACCCCATTCTTATCGACGGTGTACTGTTGTCTTTAGAATTGTAGGAATGTTTGAAAAACAATAACTATGGGTTATTATTGTTTGGAATTTAAGACTTACCCTTTTTGGCTGCTTGATCCTGGCAATTTTCATAGGTACAAGGTCCCCAGGCATTCCATGCAGACACCTCACACTCAACAGGACAGTTTATGTGGCAGAGCTGGGTGATGTTTGGGGGGATACCAACACACAGATCACTGTCCACTGGTCGCAATGCTGTGGAGACAGGAATGGTGTGATAAAAAAAAGGACAGTAGCAAAAAGTCTGAATACAGCAAAAAAAATAAAAATGAATTTAAAAAAAAGGGAGGAACATCCAACAATACAAGGCACATGCACTTTTGGAAGATATATAGAATGTTTCATATAGTCTTTGCTACTTCTTTTGAGATTATTATATGTC
Source organism: Karalla daura (assembly GCA_029224185.1). NCBI lineage: Eukaryota > Metazoa > Chordata > Actinopteri > Chaetodontiformes > Leiognathidae > Karalla > Karalla daura. The sequence goes on along the minus strand of CM055205.1, from coordinate 2,443,490 downwards.
AATATGCACTACTGGCTGTGAAATGTCAATTTTCAAAGCTAGGCATCAAACAATCCACATATGCTGCGCATATGAAATTTGTGTAGTTTGACAAAGGAAACCAGACACATACGATATAAAGATGTCAAAGTCTTCTATACTACTGCCTTCAGAGAGCCTAATCAACTAAAAAATCCAAGCCGAAAAGGCAAATGCTGTACTCCTACTTTCAAAATATCCACAAAAACCCAATTGTTCTGAAACCAAACAACTCTGAAACAAGAAAGCACATTATATATCCTTGGCACGGCAGGCCAGTCTTCCAACTGGACTGATTCTGGAGGTGACCGCACAAGGTCGTCAAGATGATGAATCATTCTGGCTGTGCTACACAGGGCCTCATTCACATGCAAATTGGCTCTGCTTGGACAAAGGTGTGTCTGAAGTGTTAGTGTAGCTGAAGTGTTCATACATGTGGCATGCCCTTGAGTGTCAATGTAATACAAGAAGTGATATGTCAGAGGATGGACATGATTTGGGGAATTCTAATTAATAATTTAATTCCTGTATATGGGAACATGAGTGTTTACAATTGATAAAACCATGTATTTATATAGAGAGAGAACTAGTATTGGACTATTTAATAGAATAGCAATCTCACTATTGTAAATGGCATCAATACTGGTAGGAGTATTGCCTTTATTTATTTATTTCTTTTTAAAGCAATCTACTTCTATAGGTTTCTGGTGTTAGATACTAGACCTCATACATCCATTCTGAAACACTACCTTCTGCACCTCACTTTACATTCCATAGATCATTTCTGAAGCCATGTCTCTCATGGCTGGCACACCTGTGCTGATCTGTGTGCAAATTGAATTTCTTTTCACCTTATTTTTTCTTGTATTTTGACATTCCATCCAATGATTTTTTGGATATTTCATACAAGACCAATCTGCTGGCACTCCTACAATGATATCACAGAGGTAGATGAAGAAACAAATTGTCCACGGCTGTTAGATCTTCCTAATCTATTCAGTCAAATAAAGATGGATTCATCACCCACTCTGCATCTTACAGTATAAAGGCACACACGGTGCTCTGAAAAAGCTCTGAAAGAGTTAGCTATGTAAAATGTTTAGCTATGTTAAGACACTAAATCATTCATTAATTCATTTACTTCATTTCCAGTCCATATCAGTCGACTGGGTGCTAAGTATATCCCCGAACGTGAACTGTGGGGGATATTATGGTTTTGGCCCCACCGTCGCCTTCACGTCGGACGCCACATTTTTTCCATGTTAATGCGATAACTCAAACATCAAATTTTCACACATTTCGGATTGTACATTTGGCCACAAGAGGCAGGACTTTGGTTGAAAAATTACATTTGTGCTTATATCTCCAGAACTATTAGGCCAATTGATGTCAAACTAGATGCAAATGAAGCAACAAGGATTGCTCAATCGTGCCTCGGGGCATTCGGGGATACATCCATCACATTCCGTTCCGAATGCATAGGTCTAGTTAAAAGTTCAATATCCTGCGTCCTTGGACATTCTTTGGACATTCTTGGACGTTCTTTATACTGCATTTACACCTTATGTTAAGCATCTATGGTAAAAGAGTTTTGATATTTGAATAAATGAAAAACTTGAAGCATCTAAATGACATACATATATTACCTGATACACCTGTATGTGAAAATAATCAGTACTTGACAGCCTGAGAATGTGACAGCAAATAATTGGTAGGTTAAAGAAGTAACGAATACTAAGTACTGACAGTAGTAGTACTGTACATGACAAGTTGGTGTTATTAAACAGATGTTTAGCAAATATGCCACTAAACAATGTTCGTCAAGACGATGCAAATGCCCTGGTCTGTAAATTTAATTCCAACATGCCCATATGCTGTCACACTAACAGAAGAGTAATAAAATCCCATTTCTAATAACAAACATTTCATCCACATGAGTCATTAAGAACTTTTAGAGGGTAATGGCCTTGTTGTCCCCCTTCCTCCTTGTCTTGTCTGAGCCTCTCTTCACAGTAATAACATGGGCTGATTAATGGAAATCGTCATGCATACTGACCTTGATCAGGTAACTGGCTGCCAGATGGTGTAAGCTTCCCTGTCCTAGACTTCCAGCCACCACAATATCAGCCTCAGAAGCTAGCACCCTGCACTGCTTTGTACCACCACAGTGGCACAGCTGTTATCCAGCATGTGACAATTTGTCCCCAAATAGGCTTTTACATTAATTGGAATCAGTACAGGACGTTTGATTTTCCAACTTCAAATCGAATTCTTCTAAGAGTGCCATTAGGAACTGGTAATGGGATACACAGCCAGGGAGGAAAAGAGCTACTCATTGTGGGATTAAAAACATAATTTTACACTTTTTGTGTTTCCTCCTACTTGTAGAGCACCGTTTTGTAATAAGTAAGGAAGTTGTCAGCACTGATGTAATCGTCAAGATGGCATAATTTAAAGACTGAGCAAATGCTCTGCTTTCCAACAGTGAGTCTATCAAAGGAAGATTGGGTTGTGTACTGGGAATGGCAATAGGTATTTGGCATTTTCATGACGGAAGAAATATTTTAGCCTCTATCTTAACCATCTCGCTTAATACATGCATTTGAAAAGCTTTTGCACTACCGACAACGAAACATCTGTACCACATGTTGGTACATGTGGTACATGTGGTACATGTGGTACATGTGGTACAGATGTGCCCTAACACAACATGAGCCAGAATGCCTCCTGTCTATAATCAAACAGAACTGATTTGATGCACATCACAACACATTTATTATTCATTAACCACTTATTCATCTATCCTGTATCCAGATACATTTTAGTGCTGGGTATTAAGTTCCACAAAGCACCTTCTTTCAGAAACTTGATAGAGATGACATAGATAAACAAGGTCATAATAATGAAAGTTTGGCGTTGCTATTAGGAATTATGAATTATTGAGGCTGCTGATATTACAAATAATTATCCTTACTGGAACAGTAATCATTGAGCTCTATCCAAATGTAGGATGGCTATACAATATAATATAGGCTGGATGTTTTTGCTAATCCACACACTAGACATTTAAAAAAAATCATTTTAAAATAACATGTATGTGTCATCACAAAAAGTCAGTCACAGTTACGGTAGTTATTTCTCACAATTACAAATCCTCACTCACTTTAAATATAATGTTGATGAAATAAACTATTTTAAGAAACAACACTAGATAATTAAAGACTGTTTTTGAAACTGACGTGAATAAATTCAAATGTGAATATTTTCAGAATGTTGTCTTGGGGGCCACTCAGTGCACCATGGCCATCTGTGTGGAGTTTGCATGTTCTCACTGTCCATGGTGGATTTCCTTCCTTCACCCTTTATGAGCTGGATTGAGCTGGTGTTGAGAATAGCCTTGAGTTTGCTCCTGTAAAGTAGCTGACCAACCACAACATAGCTTAACAATAAAACATATACAGTGTATGCAGCAACATGGACGTTGCCACCATTTAGGTTTCAAAAAGGCACAACGAGAGCATTTTTCAGTCTCTAAATCCTTATTAATATATGCTTCATGCGCAGCTGACATGTAAACTAATTTGTGGATAAAAATGCACCAGACCCTGTATTACTCATTTGCATCAGGTTGTATTAAACTATATTTCCAAAAAGTGTCTATATTTCCAAAAAATGTCTAACCAACAGGCAGAAAAATCAAGGTTGTAAAAAAGTATGCAGATGATCTTGGGGTTGGATAAAAGCTTTCACTGTCATCATTGTGTGTCTAATTTAGGGGAGAGCTAAAATTATAAATGCCAACTGAAAACCTGTTAGTGTGCAATTTCAGGTGTAGGGAGACGAAAAGAAAGAACCTCTCCTCAATTATCATCCCAAATCCACTTTTCTTTCATCTCACTTTTTTCATCATCTTTTGTGATGATGACAGAAAATATCCTCACTTTTTTTTTTACATTACCTCTTATAACTTCTCACTGCTCCCGCAGAAACAGTGTCCAGAACAATAGCTATGTCAAAATGCAAGCAGACAGCCTGGCTGAAGGTGAATCTCCGTATGTCAGGAAGTGTACTAAATTGTCTGGCTGTTAGCAAAAAAGTGAAATCCTGACACTGAGGGATGAAAGCTTGCAGCTGGTTGTGAGCATCTGATATGAATAACTTCTAGCAGCAGACACTGAGCTTCTCTGGCCAGATGGACTGGGACTTACTGTGTCAGTGCTGGATAAGCATGGGCATGCAACCAGAGCCACTGCCAGCCCCCACCCGCTCCATAATGACACTAATTTACATGAAAGCTCATATTTCATCCGCTGCCCTCTCTGTGTGGCTTTTGCCTAGACATTTGTGTATTCATATTGAGCAGTCCCAGATTCGATATGCAGCGAAAACCACTTTAATTTTCTCCTCTGGTTCACACATGGCTAGTAAAGCAATGAGAGGATATCAATGACTGTTTGCAGAATTGTAACAGATGACATGACTTTGGTGTGTTTGTGACATATAAGCCCTAGCAGATGATTCTAAAGCTCATAAACAACTTCTTTTTTCTATTTGGCAGGCAGCTTGCACAGATGTATTTTGAAGCTGTATGGACTCAGCCTGTGTCAAAATATGAGCTTTTCCAAACACTGTAACATTCTTCACAAATCCACGGTGCTTTCTCTCACAAAAATGCTGATTCTTAACCGGGAGCTTGTTTTCTTCCTACTTGAGTGCTTAACTGTAGATGATGTCAAATAAAATGATATTGTGTAATGTTAATAAACTAATCTTTAGTCTCACAGAATTCTACATTAAAATTAGATTATTATACCCCTTGCAACATGGATCATTATATTTCATTCAACAGATTCTCATATACTGTACAGTATATACAGTATGTTATAACCTCTATACACCTACAATAAAGTCAAAACATGACCAGAAAGGAAACGTGTCGATTGTTCATCTCATTTATAGCCTGCTCAAAAGTGCATGTCTGGAAATTAAAAATTCTAAAGTGATGAATATACAACCTGTTCTCATGACTAATTGGTACGGAAAAGTACAAAAACTATTACACGGAAATTTTGTGCATTTACATACAAATTTCCAGTGACACCAGTGCGCATGCGGGCACTGTGCCCCATACCCGGAAACACAATTACCCTGCATAAATAAAAATTTATGGTTTAAAGCAGAGGATGCTGGTGGAAATTGTATAATATTTCAACATAGTTTTCAGTTGATACGTCATCCTGTGCTTTTATCTTATTCTACTATCAATTTTGCAGCAAGATAGACATATTGGACCACAGGCGTTACCTCTATTTGCCACTGGCAATATGGTGGTGACGTTGAAGTATTCTGGTCCGCTCTGGGAGTCTATTCACAGACAGAGACAGGAACTGCCACTAAATAATGTAGCATCCGATAGTATCCAAGGCTCAGAGAGTCTGTTCCAGGTTCCCCATGGGGTCTGTATATTGAGTTTCAGGCCATTTGGTCTATTTTTGTGCCCGTGGCGAGACCTTGGTCGGAAATGGCCTTCAACATGCTACATTTTCAGATTCACAACACCAGAGATCTGCTCTAGAATGGCCTCTAGAATTTGACGGTCTAGCTGGCTATATCTTTTACACCCCTGATTTGTGGATCTGGCCCTTAAATGTTCTTTTTTTAAGATCTTCTCAACACTTTCAACAAGTTCCAGTCTCCTACTACCTCTGGAAGTGTCTTACATGGCCACAAACAATTGAATGACAACTGCCATAGTCCAAGGGTGACATGGCGGCATCTCTTCAGCAAATGGCACTCTCTCCTCGTCAGACGGAGCTAACCAGCACCAGAAGTTCCGAAATACTACGAAATTTGGCGGTCTACATTTGGTAATTTTTTTGTACAAAAGCTGAATGAGAACAGGTTGATACAAGAAAACAATAGTTATAGCAGAATAGCTTCATAGGAATGTCACCTTCTTTGCTCCGCAGTGAGCCCAGGTTGTGTGGTGTGTCTGTGCTGCTCTGGACACAGTAGACGTCACGGGTCTGAATCCCTCCTCCACACAAGCCTGTCTGGTTGCCACGCCGACGATCCTGCTGGCTCAGCAGCACATCCACTCTGCATTCTGTCCACTCTGTGGTCTTCCAGTTATAACTGTACACAGTGGATACAAATAGTCTTCATAATGTTGCGTTGGATGCAGACAACTGAGTCTGATTTGTGGGTGTGACTCAATTTGACTACATGTGTGTCTTTGAATTCATTTCCATTCAATTGTACATTTGTGGGGACACTGTTTCACCAATTATTAGTCCACTCAATGTGATACTAAATATTCACAAAGCTACCTTAACATAGCCATGCAATTACAATTTATTACTTTGTGACTCTTAATTAGATTTTTAAGAATGTCTTTCTCCTTCGCTTATCTTTTTCCCCCGCATTTTATTCTGCATCTCTGAGTTTGTTGTTATTGGCTTTTTGCAGGCAGCTACAGCCATGCCTGAGTGAGCTACAATGGCAGGCATCTATGAGTGTTACTGGAAAGATATTTTGCTGGATTCGACCATAGATCTTTGTTCACAATACACTTCAAGATTTGCAATTTAACCACTGACTGGCCACAGACAGCTCTCTAAGGCTGGATTTTTTTTTTTGTGCTGAAAGGAGGTCATTATTGTAGCAGCCACTCATTCACGGGCATTTGTCTGGTGGCTGAATTGGCAGTAGTCTGTCCTGTAGAAATAATGCATTGTGGTTTACACCCTGAGGTCAGAAAATAAAAGCCCTGCCTCCATCTCTACTCATAATGGAATTTGTTTATGGTCGCCAAATGAAAGTCTCCATATTCATGAGCAAGGTCTCTCTCCCTCACGCTCTCTCAGTTGCCCATGCGCTTCTGTGGGACAATGAGGCCCCTGGGAGAGCAGTGCATCTTGGTGGTTTAAGTTGTCCAGATGGGGACCCCTTAGCAGCCCCCATGAACAGATCTGCTGCCTTTCCTCTGCTTTACCATAACAAAGTAGATGAACATTGATCTACTGTTTTAGGTAATGACTGGTTCTGATCTAAACAATATCAATAATGTAAATTCTTATACAAATGTGTCCCATTTCTTTATTTTCAGTTTAACTTTTTATCTATTTAAACAACATTAAAAATTCATAAACACTGCACAAGAACCAAACAGTTAAATGTCATCAGACATATGCTTGCATAGTGTACTTCAGGATACTTGACGATGCAACTGTCAATCTCAGTGTTTAGGATCAATAGCAGATTTGCAGGTATCTGAGCTCAGGAAAGATAACACAATTAATTTAGAGTGTGACATAAGTAAAAGGAAAAAGTTTGTGGGATATCCATCCTATAGATGCCACATTAAAAACTGAAAATGTCATCCTCACAGTGGTGAATACACAAAGGCACAAGCAGTCACCAAAAGGATGAAATCCTGAATACCTAACACTGATGTGTTTATAATAATCGCAGTATTTATTCAGTTATCATGATATCGTGTTACTATAAAAACATGCTGATGTTTTCTTTGTTTTTTTTAGCATTATTCCCCTATTTTATATAGCCACACAACAAGAAATATGATTTGTGCAAATTCCTGTAGCTCAAAAAGATTGGTCATTGGGTTGAATACACTGTAGCTGCTCATGTCTTTCCAGGAAATTCATCAGGAAATTGTCTTTGTTCAGTTTTCCCTCTCACAATCTCACATAGTATCAGTATTCCGATTTTGTGGAGTGCTTACACAATGCAGGGTGGCACCACTTCTCCCGAGGGGGTACAGGGATCTGTCTCCTCCAGTTCTGGACAATCTGCTCCTCCAGCAATTGGGAACTGGCTGACTTTCCTGGTGCGAGTGCGCTGCCCCTTTGGCCCATTGGGATCGTAGCACTCTTTGGAGCAAGCAGACCACTCAGACCATTCAGTCACATCACAGTCTTTAGTCATGACGCAGGCCTGGAAGGTCACTGGTAGCTCCTCCTGAGAGCAAAGACTGTAGATGAGAAAGCAAAAGGCAATGATGCAAGATGATATAATAATAATTATTTTATAGTTAAAATAAATTATGACAAAAATAACTGCTAATGTCTTCCACAGTCTCAGTGTCTCTGACACCTTGAAAAAAGAGCTGTAGGAATTAAATGTGACATTTTCCTAATTTTCCAAGCCCCCTCAAAGAATTGTACTTATTTTGAAATAAATTGCAAAAGTAAATACTTTTTAGGGAAACATAAATCAAACTATTAAATGTATCATTTAGAAACTTTGAAAATATTGTTTATCAGTACACCTGGGGGATACAGGACATGCACCAGATGTCAGATATGGTATTGGTATTCTTTAGCTACTGATGATTACAATAATAAAAAGATGTGATAGAACTATTGCTGGTGAGGCATCATTTTAGCACAAGATAAATGTTAGAACCCGCTATCTGCTATTTCATCTTTTAATTACTTTATTTTATTTTATTTTACTTATTTTTATTTTTTACATTTCAATTACTCATTACTTTTTTACATTCTTATTTTATTTCTTTATTCTTGTGCAATGTGTTTTATCTGTTACTTCATCAAATTTGAATTACTCGTTACTTTTTACATTAATTCTATTCTTGATATTGTATTACTTATTTATTACTCATATGTGCAACGTGCATTATGCTTTATGTTCGTGCAATTTTAATATTTATGTTTTTACATTATTTATTCTATTACTCAATATTTTATTTATATATATTTATATATATATATATATATGTGTGTGTGTGTGTGTGTAATGTGCAATGTGTTTAATATCTGCTATATGTTTTATATGTTATATGTTTATATGTTGTATCTTCAGGATCAATAAGGCATCTCTATCTATCTATCTATTTATCTATCTATCGTGATTCAACATAAATCAACAACAAAATGAATGTGGCACTATGCAGACTGGCTGTCAAAAAGAACTTGCTGGTTTGTCCAGCCCTTTTCCACTAGGACACTCCAAGTGACACATACAGTATGGCATGTGCAGCAGTGTCATGAAGTATAGGAATACATGTGCTGCCTCTTCCTGGGAGGAAAATGGTAAACTGGTTTCTTCCTATTAAGGTTTATTATTTATTTGCTTTTGTTTGGTTCACCATATATTCATATGATTTAATGTTTATTTTTATCAAATTGACTTGTTTATTGTCTTGAGTATTGAAATGATGATAAAGCACTATTCTAGATTTTAATTGAGCTGGGGAGAAGGGGTGGGATTTATAATTCTTTTTTGGTTTTTGTTTTTTTTCCACTTGACATGGGATGTGAAATGTGCAGAACATTTTTGTTTGCTTGTTTGTTGCTTTTTCATTTGGCCATCGTAATCTGTCCATATGTGTGAAATGAAAATTTTGTTCAATCTCTTAATGGTAACACATGATGGCAGATGATGTTTTTGTTTGTTTGTTTGTTTGAGTCAGCATCTGTTATTAATGGGCTTCAAAACTAAATTATTACAAAAAACGTAAATACTTTTTCACTGTGCCATAGCTTCATTTGATGTACAAACGTTGCCTGCTCTATTTACTTTGAGTGTCTTTAGCCATGCTAAAAAGCTGATTTATTTCCAGTTTCCTTGCAAAGTTTTAGGAAATACTATTGACATACTTTAGATAAAAGGGCAAAAACTGCTCCAGATTATGTCTCTTTGAAGCTTTCAGTCATCTGTGCTAAAATATTCATATGGATATTTGCGTTTGGTTTTGGAATCATATTCCACGATTCCATATTAAGCCTAGGGCAGTCCCTGTGCCTAGGCCTACCACCCAAATATTCTACTTTGAATTCTGGATTACAACAAGCTGCCTTTGCTCGAATTTTGAATGATTTAAGAGCCTTGATTTTCTCAGGATGTAATTGAAGTTACTCTCTGGCCTCTATTCGAGCCGAGCAAAAGACAGAATGAGGGCATTCATCTCGTAACAAAGAGCATTGCTTCCAGACACCTCATGGACATGAAGTCAGTGGAGACAAACATGTATGTAAAACAACTATAAATCTTTAGATGGATTTTATAGTAGAGCTATGATTAAAAAAAGGAGAATGTAAAAAAAAGCACTGTGATGTCATACATTGACTAATAGAAACACAACTATGTTCATCACAACCTAGGTTCCGAATTTGAACTACAAATATGTCTTTGTCATGTTATGGCTGAAATATTTCCACATAACACTCCAGAAATTAAGATCTATTAAGTTACAGTTATGAATATTGTCTGCTGGCTGAAACTCACTATCAGAAATATGACAATATGGCAATGCCAAATGTGTATGGCAGCAGATACAGTGTGATTCAGTGCTATATGTTCTGACACGTGAGTGTCACAGAAAGTGTATTGATGTTCCACTCTGATAGCACACAGAAAATGAGTGACAAAATTAACCAACAATGTTTAGACCCAAGTAAAAGTTTTGGTGTCAAAGCAGTACAATAACAAACTTGAAAAAAACAAATCACACATCGAAAAGTTCAGGGTTGCACTTTTACTCACAATATAAAAGAGCTTAATTCAATCACTGGCATTTACTGTAACATTGATAATAGAAAGTAAATCATGAAATGTGAAACTTTAAACACCATGCAATGGCAAAACATGAGTATTAAGCTTTCCAGTTGCTAAAATTCCAATGGCTTCCACTGCTAATTTGAGAGAAGGAGAAATTTTAGCATAAAATGAAATGGAATCAGTGTCTAAGGATTTCATTAACTGCACCTGGTGCAGACAAACAAGTCTATGGATATTCCTATCATAACTCTACCTGTAGAACCTGAAGAAATAGGCACATTTGTACATACTAGCCTCTTTACTGCCTTTAAAATCAATCATATCTAGCTCAAAGTTCTCTCATTTCCCACTAGATCACTGTTGTGGGGTAAAACTGCTGGGAAACATCCCAAATTACACTGATCTCTCTTTTCCTCTTCTCTCCCCATCTCCATGACATTTATCTTTCTTACAGAGTCCCAAATTCCACAATTAACCTTGTTGTTTCTGTTGCTGATATTTCAATAATGTTCTAAAAAGAGTTATCTACTGTTCTACTGTACGATCAGATTAGAATTATACAGCATACAAAATTGGATTGAAGGATTGAATATGGATAATTCTTACCTAAGAGCCTCAATATTCCCATTCTTATGGACGCAGGTCACTTCTCTGGTCTGATAGCCAACATGCAGATCCCAGAACTTTCCTCCTGGGCGGTTCTGTCTATTCCTGTTCCTCTTCTTCTTGATGAGTTCTCTGGTCTCAGGATCCTTCACCTTGGCCTTCTCCCGTAACCTCTCTCGAACCTTTTCCTTCATTTTCTCTCTTTTATCTTTGTTTTTGATCTTTTTCTGTCGTTTGGGCCTATCTGCCTGTCGAGATGGCCTGTCTGGTTTCCTGTGCAACCTGCTCAGTTTTCTATTGGGCCTGGAGGGACTCTCATCATCTCTGGGTACTTTCTCACCATTTTTTGACTTTTTGTCTCCTACTCCTTTTGATAGCTTGTCGCCCTCACTGGGTTGTTGGAGACCCTCTGTGGCTTTTTTGTCTCCCACCTTAGACATTCTGTCACCTTCTCTTGACTGTTTGTTGCCCTGTTTGGGGATTTTTTCAGTTTCCTTTGATGGTTTGCCACTCTCTCTGGTTGCCTGTCTGGCTTGCCTTGATACTGGGACAGAGCAGGGCCCCCAGGGTCCTACTCTCAGGCTGTAAAGGCTCTCCTCTCCCTCGCAGGGCCCTGGTTGGCAAGTCTGAAATTCAGTCAGATTTGGGCAGACCGCCCCACCAAAAAGCGGAGGGGCCAGAACATGTCGGATACGATTCTGTAAACCCATCCCACAGCTTTTAGAGCAGGAAGTCCATGCGCTAAACTTAGACACCACGCAGTCCCGTGGACAGGGGATAAGACAGGCCTGCTCCAAGCGTGGCTTTGGTTCAAAGTACTCACAAATTGCATCCTCAGCAGGTTCGCCATTTGTTTTCTGGACACAGCCTACTTCACGAGTCTGGATGCCCTCCTCACCCCGTGTGCATACAGATGGTCGTTGTACTCCTGCACTGCGCATCGACACTGGGACACACTGGTTCCAGGCACCTAGCTGCCAGTCATACTGCTCTTTGTGCCAGTCGCACACTCTGAAACAACTTTGCTGGTTTTCTGGGCGTTGTGACTGGTCACAGTTGGTATGCAGGGTTGTCCAGCCCTCAGAGTGAGCGCACCACACCGCCCTGCTCTGGCTTCCTCCGGGTCCACACTCACTGCCCATACACCTACCCCATGGACCTGTCAAGAGCAAGACAACAGAGATGTCAAAAGAGACAGCAAACATTAAAACAGTACATTTCAATCTAGGCTAATTGCATGGTTCCAGTTAAATACGAGATAAATGCTATTGTCATGGATTTACAGTTTCTCATGAGCATCTTATGTAAACTTTCACTTTCACTTTAAGACACCCAGGACACCATTGGGTGCAAAGTGGGTAAGGTAATGGATAAATAAGTCAATGGGTAGTGTGGTTTCAATAATTTGAATAGACCTGTGGTTTGTTTATATCTTAGACTGTAGCTGGTCTTCATTGTCACGATGTTTCCAGATAAAATTAATTGTTTTGAACAGATAATGTACAAAACACAGTACATAGAGTTCAGTAAATCTTAATTATTCTTTCATGCGTTTTCTTATTTATTACATTTTTATAATGATACACATTACATTGTTGTCCTTTCCAGTATGCATTCCGTCTTCACCCAGTGTGCACTAGCGATAGGGACTAGAGACCCTAGCTACGTCGGTAGCTATAAATCAGATAGGATGATGATGGGTCGATTTAAATCAATAATATATTCATGAACTAAATACAATAATATATAAGTGTCACTGGTAAGAACGTCACATTCTTCAAAGCTCTTAAGAGCAAAGGATGAATGTGAATATATTGTTTATTGGTCCAGTCAATTCTAAGGAGTATCAGTTCATGAGAAAAAGCTCTTGAAAACAAGACGCAGTTTTTCACAGGGAAATGTTTTACAGAGAAAATTGCTCATGGTTGTAAAATCATCCCTATGGTACACAATGTGTATCTAAACTGAAGAGCATGTAATCTCGACTTGCAAACCAAAGGTCTCAGAGCTGAAGTGCCCCAGAGCAACTGCTGCCCGGCTGCTGAGATGCCTGAATATCCCTATCCATTTGTTTATCCAATGGTCTAAGTAAATATTGGTGTGCAGCTCAAAACAGCTGTTTGGACTGCAGTAGATTCAGATAGGGAGGAACTGAAGTCAAAATCAGTACAACAACAGTATGGCTGATGTGAAGAATAGTGTAACTAGTATGACATTAAGTCTGAATGCTGAAAAAGAGGTCATGTCCACTACTGTTATTTTGACATGAGATCTTTGTACAAGTTACGCTTCTGTTTTACATCATCACCCTTTAGTTAACCTAAAATCCTACAGTCTATTTACTTTGTTACAAGAGGTGATCTAGCAACCAAAAGCGTTGATGCTTTGCAAAAATGACAACTTAGAGATGACACATGTTAAAATAAAAACATTCAAAATTCAAGCTGAGAAAGTGAAGAGAAGTGAAAACTGAGTTGAAAAGGTTTTTAACAATGAGTCGTAAAAAAATATACAACTTAAAATGAAAATAAAATTTCTATACATAGGTCTGCTTCCTGTCATTGACCTCTTTGTAAAAACATAGAGAATGTGGTTGAACTGATTAAGTCATGCGTCGACTCTTCATAATAAGGTTGTATGCGCAGGATACGATGTGATAATAACACACCAGAAGTGGGTCATTTGCTTCTAACCGTGGCCTGCAGTGGAATCATTGGGGCTCTAATGAAGTCACATTATAATGTAAGCCACAGAGCCCTTCAATTCTAAATTTCATGTACCCAACTAAGGACTAAAAGATTTTTTTTAGGATAAATCAGCAGCTTAACCTGCTATGAAAAGCCATAGGGTCACAAGTCTAAGTTTAACTATTGTTCTATTCAAATTGCATCGTAATCCATGATTATAATGATAATAATGATATAATAATATAATGTAAGCAGTGATTGTGTATCTATCGTAAAATGTAATCCTAGCATAATGTCAAGGTATCTCACAAATGACAATGTGATGGAAGAAATAAAAAGAAAGATAATTCTGGCCATTGCCAGATCGATATTTGCTGTGCTAATATTACATCTGAGCATCTAAATGGAAATGGACTGCATGAATCCCATGATAGATTAATTGAGATCATAGACTTCTACCCAAACAAAAAAATTTAAATTGTCTGCATTACACATCTAACAAATGTAGACCTAGACAAATAAAAAAATCTGACCTGTCTATAACAGGTCAATAAAATTGTTTATTACATTCACTGTCAGCCGATATTAAACAGTGCTCGATGTTTTCACTCAATTAAGTTGAGATAGCACAATGAAAATGTCAACAGACGAACAAGCTGGCTGAATTAGCTTGCAACTGCAGGAACAGGATCTGGATCAATAGAAATCAATAGAAGCAGTGGGAAACTGCCCCAGACACAGGAGACAGCTGCACTCACATCTGTCACTGACTGCTGCTACTCTTTTTGGCTGGAAATGAGAAAATGCACTGGAGAAAGGCACAACAACCATGTAATCTAACAGTTTATGGAGTGCAAACTGTGCCTGTGACAAGGTATTCAAGTCAGTGATGAAAACCAACCGGACAGTGATTTTTGCACTTCTGAATATAGTCAAAGCTAGCAGGGCCAAGAAGCGACCTTGGCTTGGATTTCTATCCATAATTAGCTCTGTCACACATCTACAACATGAACACCATGCCAATGAGAGACACTGATGATCTAGACTGAGCGTGGAAGCTGCACTCCCACTGGCCTACATTGGTTATCATCCACCAAGCAGAGCCAGGAGGCATGGAGGGCAGTGTGTCAACAAGGCTTACACTCCAGGAGGGATGTCACACAGCTCATCATACCCAGCCTCCATCCTCATAACAAACCCCTGCCAACACCACTCAAACAGACAAGAGGAAAACAAATTTCAGCTTTGATTTTCATAAAGAAAATAGTGATTGAGTGTTTAACAGAACTAAATAAGGCGTATTGTTACTGTAAGGTTACATGAGAGCAAAAAATAATAATTAACATACAAACTGCTTGTTCAAATCACAATTGCTATAGTATTTCTTATTATGGGAATAAGATTCACATCAAAATCACATCAAAATTTTAATCCATAATTTGGGGTATATACATCTCAGTACATATAGTCCAATGCTCCTAAGGTCCCTGTAGTGAGAATCAATGTCTTTTTTTTTTCTCTTCTCCTCACATCTGCAAAATTGAAGCACATTTTGTCCAGGTTTTCACTGAGGTCACTGGCAGTGCTAAGTACACACTAATCTCATTGACACTGCCAGTAGCGCACTCTGCAACTGCTGGTCAAACATGAAAACAACAAATTCTTCATCCCTCTGTTACTGTGGCAGCACCTGTCCCATCTAGGAATGTTTGTAGCACAATATCAATGGTGGGTTTATAAGGCAACATATTTTAGAGGTTTTCTGCAGCAAGCAGGCCACTATTTCTAGACAGAGTTAGGTAGTCTATAGTAATTTCTAGCCACTAGATGTTACTGGAATCTTATATATTATATAACCATAGTTAAATGATTAATGTTAGCCAATCATTGGTCATCAAACTTACTTTTAAAGTACAAACTTTATTCTTTAACATTTTTATTTATTTTCAGGAAAATAAACACATTTCAGATAGAAAGTTTGCAGATGTTGTGTATAATATGGACCAGGAAAAAATGATAAAGAAACTTATAAGATTTGCTTCTCAAAACCAGTTCAACAATTTTGTATGTAATGACATGAGGACTATTAATTTTATAGAGATAATAATTGATACATATCCAAAACCATTTTAAATTTGTTCAGAGAAAAACAAAACTACTACTTTGACATGCACAAATGACTAAATGTTGTGGAGGTTGAGTAGTTGGTGAGTATGTGGTGAGCTACAGAGGACATCAAAATAGTTTTTCTTTTTTCTTACTTATTTTCCTCAACAGGCTTTTCTCTGCTGTAGCTTGCCAGTGTATATTGAGATCAATGTGAAATGGTTTCATCCCCTCAATAATAGGATGCCTCTTTTTGGGAGCACCACCAGACCACCTACCTGATCCTCCTCCCAATTTTTGCATGCTGCCAACAGGAGATTGGCATTGGCATTTATAGGAATAATGGAAACCAGTGTGACATGTGCATCCCAATGGTGGCTTCTGGATAGAGAAGCGAGAGAAATAAGAATGGCAGCAGGCAGTCAATCTGTATTCATGTTTTCAACACATGTCTATGATAAAGAGGCTATGAAAAGGTCAGGGATTTACTATTAACTGCTGGATGCCACACAGCTGAATAACACAGTCAAATAAAAAAATTCACATTTCATCTTGAAATCCAATAACAGGCTTAGATAAACAGTCAACACTGATATATATATACGACAATTGTATTTGTTTATATATAACTATATATATATTTTTTTCATACCAGGGACAGTATTAATCTGCTGAGCATCGGTTTGGTCCATACAGTCCTCCTAATAATAAGAGCCCTTGAGTGGCTGACCTGACTGTGGATCAGATCACAAATTTCTCTCATGATTTTCCATCCATCCAGCCATCCATCCATCCCTCCATCCATCTATCTGTCCATCCATCCATCCATCCTCATAAATGCCTTACACGCAGGGGTCTGCTGGTGCCTATCTAAAGTAGAGAAAACACCCTAGACCCTGGTCCCAAATTTTTTAATCAATAAGTTAATTCTTACTACAACACAATACGTAACAAAGCATCATCAACAATGACCAACAATCAGTTACTAAGCAAATCCACCTCTGGAACAACTCTCCACACTACTTGCACGGTCTCATACCGTGGATGAGATAGAGAATATTCATTCATTCTTTGAATATTTATTTATTATGTCAACAAATAGGATGCTGTATGCTGTTTGCTTGTCGTCAACACAAACAAAATTAACATACTTCACGCATTACTCAGTCAACAACGGCATGACAACAGCATGACGTGTAGTGTGGAGTGTGCAGTCGTTCTTAAGCGGCACGTGAACATACAGCATGCTATAATGCCACATTTGCCAAACAGACTTTACCAGCGAAATGGTTTCAGCTGTCCCTTGGTGTCTTTCTGTGTTTTCACAACGTTGCAAACACTTAGCTTCAGAGGCTCAGGGCACTGCAATCTGTTGCCGATTTTGCTGCAGATTTGCAATCTTACTGACTTATCCCTCATCTCATTGCTGCTTGTTTAATTCTTCACCATTCCTTGTGCCACAGTTCTGCATTCAGTATGAATTTTTGCTGTGTGTGTGTGTATATATATATATTTGTATATGGGGTTTTTTTTTGGGGGGGGGTTGTTTTTCATTCAGATAACATAGATGGGCACAGATCACAAAACAGGTCAGGAAAATGCGGTGTGTGCCTGCGACAATCACCACCCTCTCTGTACTGTATAGTGTGTGTTATTTTGAACTGCTCTCATGTTAGCCGTTTTTGGTCCCTGGCCGATTGCCTCTGCTGTTTCAACCACAGACACATGATCAATGGAAGAGCTGGTGTGGAATGATAGGACAGGGTTGTGTTGATCACAGGGTCACCCAAGCCCCCCCGCAGCCTGACTGAAAGCTGTGCCATGAAAAGAGATTTGATGTTATATGACTGAACAGTATCAGCCATCCAAACACAAAGACATACAAAAAGTCTGGATCTGCCTGATTTGTGAAACCAAAACATCATAAAGAACAGGATTTATGAAGCATTATAGCACACAAGGCAAGACTAATCCAAGGAAAATACAGATTTCTCTGTAAAACAATAATTACTTTGTAACCAAATTAGCATAGGAAAATTCCTAAATGCGCGTAAATCTGCTAAATGTATTCAATAAAGGTGTTTAGAAGTGCCAGAGGTCTATGCACTTTGCATTAAGCTTATGAGCAGAATAAAGCCATCCCTTTCAGGCAGGTTCATTACAATTGATAATACTGAGTAGATCGGACACAGGAGATAGTCAGAAGATGTAGACAACAGAAAAGTGGCGAGAATACATATTAATAACACAGCTGAAGTGAATCTCGAGGTGCAAGGCACCAAACCTCAATTGCTCCTGGTCAGCCGCAGCAGCCTTTCCCCCATTGTGGGACACATAAGGGAATAACTCTTCCATGCCTGACAGTTTCCCCAGACACTTTACTGTCAACCTCCCATCACATGTAACCATTTGCAACACCAACAGCCTACCAGGAAGATGTCATATTCCAACTACACGCTACATTACTTACATCTTTTCCAGTCTTTAGTTGAACAATAGAAAAGCTCCTACCACTGCTGCTTTGATCGCTTTCAGATTAATTTGCACTCTACAAGACAATACTTTTCTTCGCTTATTCTGACCTTTACAAATGACATTGAAAAGAGGAATATTGAAATACTGTGAAGAATGAATGACTTACTTTCGTAAGCACTTAAAATAATAAACAGATTTACAGAAACTTGCAAGGGTTCATCACCCTGAAGTGTCCAGAGAATTAATTAAACAATGCAAAACAAGACAATAAAACACAACAAAGCACCCACAGAAAGATGATTAAAAACCATGCAAAACTTGCATTTATCCAATCAAAAAAGAAAGAAAAGCAGTCTTGGTATAATCTCTAGGGTAATTAGCTGAATCTCCTGCTGCTAGTGTTTCACAGGATTGGAACAATACCCTAACTGGATGATGTAGTTTTTGTCCACACACTGATGAACAAAAGATTTCTAAGGTTTCTTGTAAAGGGTGGAGAAGAAAAATCATTCTGCTGCTAACCAACATACTGAAAGATTGTAGCATAACAGAGAAAGGTCAGGTTCAGTCAGTTAGTATTCAACCAATACAGCTTTGTTTTTTTCAGATTTGTGTATAATTATGAAACAGTTAAAGTACATACAAAGCATACAAAAATAACTTAGGAAAGCTTTTTCTCCAATTTACATATAAATATTTATATATAAATACATCACTTTGTTCTGATTTCCCTTAGATGTTGATTTGAATGGAAATTGAAGCCCCGGGATGAGGAGGAAAGACAAAGTAGGTGGATGGAGAGAGAGAGCACAATTGGCATTGAAGAAGAGATAGCAGGGTGACTTCTTTGACAAATCTGCCCTTTAGATGAAAAAGCATTAGTCAGCCAGCGCCGGGGAGAAGAGAGGATAACATGATTGGGTTTGGCTTGGGAAACATGAGGAAGTATACTCCCTGGGGATGGAGGAGAAAAGATGGACTGTGGCAACAGAAAGAGGATGGACATAAGAAGAGAGTTTGAGCCAGAGGCTGTTTGTGGTATGTGGGAGAAGGATGGTGACTTAAGCTGTTGTCACCAGCTTCATAGTCAGGAGTGGCGCTAATCCACTTGTCCTGATCTGGTCAGGAGGCTATTTGGCAATACAGTTAAATGCTAACAGTGGCCTCCATCAATGCCAAGCTGAAACTGCTCTGTACCACAACTTAACATAATCATACAAATTGCATAGAAAACATTCTGTAAAGCAATACACTGCTGCAGCACAGTTCAATATACAATCAACATTATATGTGTTATAGTAAAATCCTCAGTGGCTTTTAAGGCAATTTTTGAAAAGGGGCAAAGTATGGCCATCAACTGAAATATCAACATCAGTGTAGCACCAGTAAAAAAAAGTGCCAAAATCAACCACCAGTACCAAAATCTCAGGGCCACACAACGGAAATTTAGTTAGGGTTGGAGTAAGAGTTAGGGTTTACATGCTTGCAAACTGTAAGTGCACATCAGAGTGGGATGACTTTTCCCTTCTCCAGCCATCAATACTTTAGAACATGTAATGCAAAGACTAGGATTTTAAAATCGCTGGATTATTTTATCCAGTTTTTTTATTTTCAAGACGGTGAAATTAGGAAGAAGTTTAAAGCAGCATGAATATGGTTTAATGCAAGAGACAAACATGCAATTAAAAAAAAGCCCTCCTGCAGACTGGCAGGGAACAAAGGGCTAAATTGCTGGCAGGTGGGCGGACGGGCGTATGGTGGGGGTGGGGTTGGGGGGACTATTGTGAGATGGGGGATGGCAGGTTGCTTAAATGTCACTGGGAGTGAGGTGACATGAGATAAAAGGACGGTGGATTTGGCATGTGGATGTCTTTCCTCAACATGTGTATACGTAGGAAGCAATTTTATCCAGACATGTTGCCAATATTCAGCTTTATTTTGCTTATCCTTTTGACTAGTCATACAACACCAGCTAAATTTTTCATTCACAGATTACTGTGAATAAGTAAGTGCCACTTTTCATCAACCATTCATGACTCACACCATAATGGTACAGCATCTTTGGGGTCCAGTATATTGCCCACAAATATGAAGAGTAAAGGAATGGACCTGCTGCCCTTCTGATTAGTAGACCATTCCATCTTTTGAGCTACACACTAACACAAAGGTTTTTCTGCCCTTGACTTGACCTTCTATTCATTCTTTTCTTCTTCTCTACAGGAGATCATACTTTGACTCAATAAAGCACCTGTTTTAAATTAGAATCTGAATCTTTGCATGGGGATTGCATCAGGGTAATTAATGTGCATCAATTTTTCCTCCATTCTCAGAAGGTTTGCATGAAATACCTATTGCTCTCTGTCAGGAGAAACAGGATGATACCACACAGATGAATTTAATCATCAACACCAGTAGCAGCCACTGACAAAAACAATTAACTATTGACTCTAGGGATAAAACAGGCAGTGTGGCAGCAACCAGCACAAACAGATTAGATGTGATCTAGAAAAATCTGTTTAGATACAGAAGCCTCCGGTGATGCAGGTCCACAGAAAAATTATAATAAATCTACTGGCCTGTAGATGTAGACTAGCCTGTTGGTATCATATGATGACATTTAACTAACCTTACTGCTGATCCTTCAAACTGGGACGCAAATTGCTCTTTAAGGATGATTCTAATCAAAGGGCAAATTGATACCAAGGAAACATGCAGATTCATAGCGCTGACTTCAAGACTACTGGTTAAGACAATAGGATCAGCAACAGCAGATTAGACATCTCTACATTGGATGTTAATTAGGGATTACCTCTAAAGAAGAGATTAAGTCAACAAGATGAAGCTTCATATCCAAAGGTCATATGGTGCCTTATTGACCCAAAAGTGACTAACCCCTGTATCATCCAAACAGAAGAAGTTAATATTATAAAAGTCGAAGGTCAATGGTGATGAAGAGGTGGTCCAGGATGTGTATATCAAACTTTAAAGCACCGTAGATATTCCCTTTACATTTTTCCCTTGCACACTGTAAATATATGCTGACTGACTATTCCAGGGAATGTTCTACAAGTATAGCATTCCCTATAGTCTCAACAGAATGTGTTCACTTTTGTCATTTAATTACACTTTGTCCCACTAAACTATGCTATATTATATTTTACACAGCAGTGAGGGGCTTGCTAGCACTAATCTGTACAGTAATAATGCAAAGAATAAAGACAAGGTTTTAAGTGATAAACACAAATGTAGAATTGATGATACATCAGGAAATGAACCATAGATTATGAAAATTATATTGAAGAAATTAACATAATAGATTGAAGTTTGGCCGTGAAAACATTTTTTTTCACTTAAAGCTGTCTTTCCATCTATAAATATGTAAAAAAGAAAAGGCAATAAAAAGGCAGTAAATGAATTTGATGCACAATGAATAAATGATGCCTTAGAAACACTGGCTCAGTCAAGTGTACAGTAAGTGACAAGTGACCATCTTCCATGCTTTGAATATGACTGAAGAAGGTCAGAGAAATGAGCATGAGAGGAAATAGAAATGACAACCCAGTCTCATAGAAAAATGTATCCTGGATACGTTGGTCCACAGTGCAAAATTATAGAGTTACAGTAACGGCCCTTAAATTGTGTAACTGTTGCTATGACACCAAGTATGACTCCCTCCTTATCAGGCTAAACAGTATCAACTCTTAATAAACACTAAAATATAATAATTATTTATTTATTTATTAATAAATAGATAAATGTTAACTCTGAATTAGCTTTTTATAGGCTATGGTATGGTAACTCATAACAGGATGAACAAAAACAGTCAACTCTTGGAGAGAGACAGAGAGAGGCTACAGACGGTCAGAGAGGCAGCATCCCAGTCTGGAAGCACCCTTACGTCCACCTTTCTCATGAAATACACATATATGTCATGGTTATACATATTTCTTTGAATATTGACTTGGTAGATGAGAATTTCTTAGCACTGACGAAGACTGAAAGATTGATGAGAAGAAGAAACTCTAATCAGGAACCTTGGAAGCCTGTATATTTTGGAGCCTGCTTGAACACCGCTGCCTCCCTGTAAAGATTCTAGAATGTCATTCTCATAGCTTCAAAGTCTATGCAGGGCTGGTTTTTGGCATAGGCGATATAGGCAGTCGCTGTGGGTGAGATCTGCTGGAGGAATGCCATCATGATACCCTTAGACCTGTCATGCAATTGTGTGTGGCCATCTCCACTTTCAAAGGTAGGAGGAGTCTGAAACTCAGCATGCTGGATGCTCTTGACCTACAAATGAACATAGTAAAATTTCAGCCTCTTAGCTGAAAGTGTTGAGGAGGAGGGCCTAGTTCCAAAATGAGGGGCTATAAAAACTATAGCCAACTAGACCATCATATTCTGGAGGCCATTCTGGAGGAGATCTCTTTCTAAAGGTGCTATGAATGAAGTATGTTGTAGGGGGCCCTGGACGAGCGGATATATGCTGGTTTGGTCCTGATCAGAGCCATACTTTTCGAAGGGCAGGGCTTTGAACGTTCGCCATTTCCCACCTTTGAGGGCTCGCCACGGCCGATTAACAAACGCTGAAGGGTCCCTAGTTTGTCAGTATGAGACGTACAGGGGCGTGACAAATAGTCTGTACTTTACATGCTGGGATGAGAACAGGTGATCTATAATCACCACAAAGCTAATGCTAAGAGATAGCAGCATCCAAGACGCTGCAGATTCACGTTATCCTGACGAGTTCACAAAAATCTTTGCAAAAATGAGCAAGCGAGTGCTTATGTACATTCAGTAAATATTATGAAATAAAAATATATATTTCTCACTAGAAATGTAATCAAAATGCATTTTTATGCAGCGACTAACTCAAAATATTGACTTTTCTGTTAAAAATGAAGAAATGTCCGCCTTGTGTTTTGTTCTCACGGCCCAGATTTTGAAAGTCACGTGACTTGAACGCAAAGCAGTAAGAAAAGACAGAAAAAACGTAACAGTTACACAATTTAAGGGCCATTACTCCTCTACGTTTTTGCACTGTGGACCAACATAGCCAGGGTACATTTTTCTTTGAGACTGGGTTGGAAATGTGCATGACCTTTGGTTGTTCTGAATCTGCATTAAACGCTCCTGAAAAGCTCTCCATATTCATTAGAGCAATGTTGTCTGCCTGTGAGGTGAAGGTTTAAGATTGTTCAGCTCACTGAGCACATCAGGGTGGAGACAGTGATGCAAGGGGATTCCCTACTCGGATGAAGACACCAGCAGACCCACAGTCTTTCAATGTAACAGTTGCTATGCTGATAAGGACAGAAGGCCTTGTGGAGAATTAGGGCGTTGCAGAGAATTTTCCCTGGAAATTACTACCAACCCGGAATTCAAAGACACAGATGGTAGCAGCATCTCTACCTTGAAAGCCCTTCCAAGTATAATGAAAAGAAAAATTAAACCTCATTGGCAGTTTTGCGTCACCACTCGCAGCACAGCCCTACAGCTCTAAAATTGTGTTCTGTTCCAGTCAGTTTGGTAGAACGCTGTGACTGATGAATTATTCAAAGCAGGGATCAGCTTATGTTGTTCCTGGATGGAAAAATGAAATGCAATATGACACTTGGTGCTTAAGTTAGCATTTGAAAGATTCTGGAAATAATTTAAGTGCAGCATGTGCTCTGTGGAATTGGAAGCGGGATTACATGTGAAAAGCATGATGCATGCATATGCATGTGTATAAAAACATGCACACAAAGAATTGCAAACTGAGGCAATACTGATGAGGATTAGTGATCTTCCCTCCCCCCACTGTATGATACTGTCTGGCCCTGGGGAAAGGAGTGCTTCAATTTCCATTGATAACTACAAAATCAAAATGTGAGATGCTGCTCTTTCACTCATTACACTGCAGTTTCTATTTCTACCACTCTGTGTAAATATAAACCACAAATGCAGTCTATCCACCATGCATAATTGAGGCAAATAGACTCACCAGTCCACTGCAGCGCACACACAGATTTCTCACTCTCATTCACAACTAGAGGCAATTTAGAGTCTCCATTGATCTTAATGCATGATCTTGGACTCTGTACTGTGGGAGGAAACCAGAGTACCAGGATTCTTAGGTCTTAGGACATGGTCACTTATGACTTGTTAATGGCATCTGACGAAGGTCTTGTATCTTGTCTAGTTACACTTTTGTACAGCTTTGGACACAATCTACAACCAGATCATATTGGAGACTACAACTTTATCAGTCTAGTTTAAGTCCTACCCATCAGATAAATATCAGTTTGTCATGTAAACGATAGCTTGTTTGGACCAGTCCTATTGTTCTTTGGATATGGGAACTAGGCGATATTGTCAGGAAGCATGTTATGGGAGTGGTGTGTGCGTCTTGAGCTAGAGGTAAGTGTATTGGGCGATTTCCTCTTTGTGCTGAGCCAGCGAGAGCAATGCTGCTGCTGCTCTCGACTTATTTCTCTTTTTAGTTGTTTCTTCTCCCTCTTGCCACTGTTAAGCACATTTATCTGTCACTAAGCACTCCTATTTATCACTTTCTCTTGCTCTTTCTCTGACTTTCTCCTTTTCTCCAATTCAAGCCTCTTAACAGCTCTTGCTCAGGTTTGCGCTAGCTGTTTTTAGCATTAGCCAAAGTTAGCGATTTCCCTCTTCATCTCCCACTACTCTCTCCTGCTCAGTGTGCCACATGTTCAATTATTGATGCAATGAACTACATTTTTTACATTGCAATATACACACACAGAGACATACCATTTCTATGTGTGATATTTTGCTGTGTGAAAACACATTGCATGTGAAAAAAGTAGTTCATTTCTGCATAAGGTTATTCATCAGGGTTAAGAAAAGTTCTATCCGGCACAAAAACAATGAGGATTAACGTGGCAGTTTCATGATTTCCTGTAAGACTCGAATGGAGGTAGTGTTATAATTCACTTTCCCTTTGTCCAGTTACCCACACAAAACCCCATAGAAACTGTGTCTGTCCCCTGATTATGCAGCCGAACAGCAGAGGAGCTATTCTATAACCTTGTTAAAATTAACAGCTCAACTGTAATAGCACTGGATGGGAAAATTAAATGTGGATTAGAAATTATCTGCTCCCTGTCTTCTAAAACTTTACTTTTGAATCACATTATCTCAGGTAACAACACTGATATACTGTGCCTCAGAAACCTAGTTATGTGATTGTGTTAGTCTGAACGAGGCCTGTCCGTCATATTAATTTTCACATCCCTCGATGCTCTGGCCAAGGAGGTGGAGTTGCGGCCATCTGTGATTGTGGTTTCATCATCATCCATTGTCCATTCAGGGAATATTGACTGAGCATGAAAACTCTTTTACAGCAATGCCCTGAGTATACAAACTAATAATAATAATAATAACAATAATAATAATAGGCTAATAATAAGAAGAGAAAAAATAAATAAACATATGGAAAAAATCTTATAAAATAAACAAACAAACAGACAAACAAACAAAATATATATAACAAAAATAAAATCAGTTAAAACAAGAACATTGTGTAGTACCCATATCTCATATTAATTCTTAACATTTTTCTGCAGACACAAGTTTGTCCAACTTCAACACTTCTTGTGCTGCAGCCATTAAGACTCAAGAACTGCTTCTTAACACAGTCATTGTTATGGCTATGAAAGTATCCTGCTCACAGAACACCAGCTGTAAAGACTTGCTCAGCTCTTGACGATTTGTTTATTGTGGCCAAATGGTTTTCACACTTGCGGGTGTGTTCCTGGGGTCAGGATAAATTGTGCTGTGGCCTCTCCCTCAGGGAAGCACTCCTCTGATACACTGGCAGTGGTCAGAATGTGTTGTCCTTCTCTACAGAGAATAAACATTTGGTACCTGTTCCAGTCTTGCCTTTTAATTTTCTCAATGGATTCGGCACATGCAGATTGCATCACCAGCATAAAAATGAAACTTACAAGGTTTTAGTGAACATGTGTATTTAGTAAATATATAATTTATGTAGAGAGCAAACAATAAAGGGCCTATATTTGACCCTTGTGGAACACCATGTCTTAGCATTAATGCCTCAGAAGACAAAACAATCACACACTGTGTTCTGTTAGAAAGATAATCATGAAACCATCTAAAGGAAACTTCATCAAAACCCAAAAATGAAAGATTTCAAGAAGGAGAACGTGATCGACAGTGTCAAAAGCCTCCGATAAGTTAGTTAACAAAGCTGCACAATGTTTCTTAGAGTCTATAGTATTTGCTCGATCATTCGCAACAGCAGTAGCAGCTATAATAGTGCTGTGGCCAGCACTGAACCCAGACTGATATGGATTTAGCATATAATTAGAAGAGAGAAAAGAACCAATTTGCTCATTTACAAAGGACTCTAACATCTTGGCTATGCAAGGTAGCTTGGAGATTGGTCTATAGTATTTTAGATCATTTACATCCTCTCCTTTATGCAGAGGGGTCACTAATGCTGATTTCCAGACTTAAGGAATAGAACCAGCAAAAAATACATTAAAGATGTGAGTAAGAGGCTCAGCAATAATGGGAGCAACTAGTTCTAAGAGATGAGAGTCTAACTGATGTGCACCCATTGAGCTTTTCATGCACTTGGAGTTATACAATGCATAGGGAACTTTGTTTGGCTTAATGGTCTAAAAGAGAAAGCAGTTATTATTTGAAGTAGTAAGACTCTCCTCATGTTTAGGTCACACTGGTCCAGAGGGCCTTGTGACACCAAACCAGTAACCCGATCAAACAGTATGCCACACTTAATAAAGTGATAATTAAAGGCATTACAGATCTCATTTTTTTCTGCTATAATTTTGGAATCCACCAAAAGCTGCTGTGGGAATGTAGTTATTTGAGTTAAATGAGTTATTTAATTTTATTTGAGTTAAATGAGTTATTTAATCACTTTCCAGAACTTAGCTGAATTGTTACCACAATCAGACAGATTGTTTAAGTAATAGTTAGACTTAGCTCTCTTAACCAGGAAAGTGCAAGTATTTCTTAAATGTCTAAAAGTCTGCCCGTCTCCATCAGTACCAGTGGACCTGGTACTTGCAGCTGCCCAGGCTTTACTTCTTTGAGAAATAATCTCAACAAGATCATGAGTAAACCAAGGGTTGCATCTATTTTTTACCCGAAGTGTCTTGAAAGGGGCATGTTTATCTGCAAGTCTGTTGAAGATAAACTTGACACACTCAAATGCTAGATCAGAATCTCTCATGTGTGTTAATGATTTAAGGTTACTTGCATACATGTCATGAACAAATGCCTGTTAATCAAACTTTCTAAAGGACCTCTTACAAATGTACAGAGGCTCTGACCTTTTCATTTTGCCATCTAATACAACCAACTGGATGATGATCACTCAGATCCATTGGAAATACATAGATGCCTAAATACAGAAGTGGTCTATTAGTAAGAATGAGATCGAGTAGAGATGAACGGCTGGGAAAATTCACGTTAGGACGTGTTGGTTCAGTAACCATTTGGGTAAGATTTAGTTCACTGCATATGTCTTTTAAGTCATCAGATGTTGGAGACAACCAGTCTAGGTTGAAATCTCCTAAAATGACAGCTTCAGAATGTGTTTTGATAAGTTAAGTAAGGTGTCGGGACTGGCAGAGGGGAGTGGCGGTACACACCCACTATGACTATGGAATAGCCACCTAATTGAATCCTGATGGCTAAAAGGTCAAACTGACCTAGGACAGAGGTTGCGGCAATAACAGAGCAATTTAAGGTGTTTCTAGTATAGATTGCCACACCCCCACCACGTTTAACTCCGTCAGCTCTAAAAATGTAGTAACTATTAAGATTAATGTCGACATTAGAAACACTGATATTTTACCATGGCTCTGATATAACAACAATATCAGGATCAAAATAATTTTCTAACTTATAGCTTGTCTGAAAGCTGGAAGACACAACTACCAGTTTTACTGACTGTCTGAATTTCGAGAGTTTCTCTCAAGTTCATTCCTCAAAAGTAATAAAATAATCATTCCTTGGGGGATTAAATATTCATGCTGATGTAGTCAACATGAGGTGTTTGCTTTGACCAAGACTGGCACGTAAAACACACGTCAAGGACCGGGCACGTACTTCACCTAGATGCAGCAGAGAAGCTGATCCATGCCTTTGTTCCTGCTTTGGTGACCTGGACGATCCTAATTTTCCTCTATTGAACTCAGGAAAAAAATGAGATACTACTTGGGGCAAAACACTCCATATCTGATACCACTGCAATGGAAAATATTGTACTGCCACTGTTAAGAACCTGGGTGATTAACCCATGTCATTTAGATGCCACTTTTCAAGGACTGTTTTCACCTTCATTACATTGCAAAAAAGTAAAAAATAAAAAAATAGCCTCCATTAATGAATTGGTTGGTTATCAGTGTAAATAGATCAAGAGTGTGATGAAGTCAAGCGCTCCGAAAACTGAGTCACAGTGTTGTTCTGACTACAACGAGTATTTGTTTATTCATTGTATTAATCATATTAAATTATTCTTTGGTGAGATACACGTGTCTACAATATCTGCACAAGGTGTGTATTTACAAAAACAACAAGGTATATTACAATCAACAACAACAAAAAAAAAAATTACTAGCCACCACCATCTGCCAGCGAGCCTGTAGGGCATGCTCTTCGAAAACCCTACATACTTACATGTGGGGGATGAAACATATTCTCTCAGGATGAATGCACATGTAGCACAATTTACCAGTATTAACTGTAAACAACTGCAGACTATGAGTATCCGGGTTATGTTTAGATGGGTTTAAAACAATTTGAATGCACCTCCAAGCATAATTTAGATAATGGTCAAAAGTACATGGGTTTTAGAATGGCATCATTGTGGGAAAAGGAAAATACATTTGAACAGAAAAGACCTTCAACTGCACACATGCAATCTTTCTCAATAAGCAATGATAAAGGGCACTATTAGATGTCCAGCTGCTCAAAATAATCTGATCTGAGTATAGCTGACAAATTCATTACCATCCTAAAAGACATTCATTCATGTTATGCCACCCTATAATTAATTTTGGAATAACACAGGATATAGATGTGTGAATCACACTACATGGCAACCTGCAAAATACTTATCATACACATGAATTTCACATTTTGAATTTGTGTGCACGCATAGATTTATGCTGGTAACATAAAAGACAATGTAAAAGGCAATATGAAAGAGGATGAGAAAGCCATTCTTGGAAAATGAGTGAGTGACCCCCTGCTTCTGCACCATCTCCTCGTGTCCGGGCTAATTGCAGTAAACAGACCAGATGGGGTACAATGGCACCTAAGGGAGGGCTTTATAAAGGTAAGGGTTGGAGGACGGTGGGGGTGGTGAGAGAGTTGTTGGATGCGTAGCGAGAGGAGGTGTTGATTAGCCCACGCCAGACTCACACACATCTCCACTGCAACGTGCAGCCAGTGATATATTGTGCTTCCTCACACGCGTCAGGAGCAGTTCACACATATAGAAATGGTGTGTGTGTGTGTATGCGTGTGTGTCCTTTGGCATAAATCTTCTGCTGCCATAGTGTTTGGCAATCCACACACTCAGTGCTAAATTCATTTCCTCCCTTTTTAAGAAATGCCCAGAACATAATCTCTTTTCCTATGCTCTTCAAGCAACCAGGTACTGCCCATGAAAGATGGCAAAAGACCCCATCTCTACAAAGAACGCCAGGAACAGAAATTTCAATTGAATATTACAGTTTCAAAATATCACGGTATTATGTATCATCATCAGAGTATACTTTTGCATTTACTGAAATGGGATACGCAGATGAGATTATGTTCAAATCTTCAAATCAGAGTGATATCCAAGCACACTGCTTAAGTGGAAGTTGGATCCGTCACTGATTTTACCCAATAATGCTCCTACATCTTCTGTACAACATGCAAAATTCTTCAAATGAGCCCTGCCGACTATTGTATATTCATATATTCAAATTAGCATATGGCTTCGATGAAATATTAATGTGCACAGTTGAATGAGATGCAGTGAAAGAATTAACATGGATGTGCGCAGGGCTGCGGCCATTTAGGTGACCTGCTGAGCAGCGTGCCAGCAGACACAGCAGGAAGGCTCCCGGCATCCCATAGTAATCACATGGACGGCTCTCCTTTGTGAATCACCTTGTTGTACAACGGCAGTTTATAAACAGTGGGACATGGTCCCCTTCCCGTGAATTGCCATCAGTTTTTCTGTCAATAGCTCTCTTGTGACTTATCATCTGGTTATTGGTGTGTTTTATTGTATCCACACATTGTATGGAAGCATTGAATTTTTATCAGGGAATGTATTCATTAATAATTGTATTAATAATATATGAATAATTCTCTCATTCTTGTGTGCGCGCGTGTGTGTGTGTACGCATGTGCGTAAGAACTGCTAGACCCTAACCCAATATTTTCTTACGTTTAAAAATGCCACTGCTTACACCTAATGCTTCCATCTCAGCCAGCGGTGTGTCAGCGTCAGCTCATTGCCTACGCAGAATTGAGTCACCCGATCGATGTACAGCTGCGCTACCAATAGGTCACAGCCACCCTGTAATGCTCTGCAAACACAAGGCTTCTCCTTACTGACAGTTGTCCCACATGAAGCATCCTAAAGAACAGCCTCAATCATAAGAGCAGACCTGAGACTGACCCTGCTATAGTTTGCCTCAGGCCATGGGATGATTAGCATGCCTCTGAAAGACCTAGATTTACAACCTCTTCCTGAAGAGACAGGCATGGATTCTTACATTGCATTCTCACATCATCTTGATTCTGTCACTTCATCAGAACATGGCAAATAGCCAGAGCGAATAAATAGAAGTTTAGGAGATTGAGAAGGTGGCTTGCAATACATGTCAGGACAGCAGAGCTGCAGAAGAGTTTTGCCAAGTCAAAGCTGGGGCCCAGATCACATAGGGCAAAAAGCAGGGAATACACCTGGGACTGGGCACCGGTCTATCGCAAGGTTGCTACAGTTTGAATTTCCGACACAGAATAGCATTGCTGCACCATCTTGTACTAGACCCATTCACTTGACTTAGAGAGCTTAGAGAGCTCTGTGCTTGCTTGGCATCTGTGCATACATATGTGAATTAAAGGATTGAGGGAAATGCATAAATATTTGTTGTGATTTGTGACAAGTGTCTGTAACAGCAATGTTTATAACACTTATGGTCACTCATGATGGGTATTAGATATTAGATCTTCTCACTAGCTACCACCACTGTAACAACTCCCTCTTTTATATGGTCAGTCATTCAGACAACAAGTTGAATTGCAGTATAGCTGATGCAAAACAATGGTTTCAAGCAATTTTAGGCAAAGTGAAAGTTCCAAAGCTAGCACATATAGTTGATTTGTTCTGAATTTTCAAAGCTTTGAAATTTAGCTTTTGTAGTGCCACCATCAGGACCATTGTCTTGTGTTTCCATTTGAAGACATCTGAAATGGGACTGGACTGGACTGAAAAGATTAGGCAGAATTCTCAAGTGGAACTGTTGCACAAGCTGAGACATAAACCCACAATCACCCACTCCAAAAACCATCCTCTACCTCACTGCGCTAACTGGCAAGCAGAAATGGCACATGTAGCTGCTAGGATGTAAAGGCAAATTTCAAATGGCTGTCAAAAATTCAGTTAATTCAGTTACAAAAATACACAAATTGCATCTAAGCAGCATGTTGGTGATGTGTTTTTAAAAATAATGTAATAATGTAAAGATAATGTATTGCCTCCAACTGTTTGGTGAGGGCAAAATTAAAAAATGCTGTAACAAAATAAAATCTGTTTTGGAGATAAATAGATATTAGATATTTTCTAAACATCATCAACCATGACTCCAAAATGTAGTCATTTTTTAGTGAACATTGAAAATGCAAAATGTTTAAAATATTGCTTACAGTCAAATATGACAAACTGCAGGCTCAGTTTTTGATAAATCAAATTTTGTTTAGGACAGTCTGAAGATGCTCTGTACCAAGTTGGTGTCAATTGAGCAAAAATTGTGGAGATGATAGGATTTAAATGGGTTTAAACGTACAAATATTTCTTCAGTATTAAGGCCATATTTTGGTGAAAGTTGCTGTGACGGTGGTAAGGTAAGGCCAAGGTAAGGCAGGTGAGCTGAGTTGGCCAATCATCCCACCATAAAACCTGTGTGCTGGCTGTGCCTGGGTGGCGAACCCACAGGTAGGAGCCAGAGAAAGCTCCTGGAGCTGGAGACCTGGGCTTAGAACCCAATAAAGTGCTGGAAACCAAGCTGCTGCGTCAGTGTGCTGGAGACCTGGGCTTAGAACCCAATAAAGTGCTGGAAACGAAGCTGCTGTGTATGCATGTATATATAATGTCTATATAATACATATTAAGACAGTATATATATGTCTCTATATATATATAT
Source organism: Karalla daura (assembly GCA_029224185.1). Classification (NCBI taxonomy): domain Eukaryota; kingdom Metazoa; phylum Chordata; class Actinopteri; order Chaetodontiformes; family Leiognathidae; genus Karalla; species Karalla daura. The sequence continues at coordinate 2,410,618 of CM055205.1, read as the reverse complement.
ATATATATATACTGTCTATACTATATATACTTCTACAAGAAAATAATAGATAACCCATTCAAAGGAAGAACACAAGATCACAACATTATTATTATTCAAACAGCAAGATTCTTTCCTTATGTTATAGGTCTTCACTACTGTCTCAGCAGGCTGTTGAAAGTAATTGGGGTTGGCTGTGGTGATTCTGCTCTGAACACTGGTGACAATATACTGAAGCTCAGAGTGTGACACCCTGGATGTAAAATGGCAAATCCCAGCTCCATCAGTCTTGCAGAGAGCACCACTGTCGGACAATAACTGCCATTAATATTTAATGTTAAAGTATCATTCCTGGAGCAGGCTGGGGATGATTGCTTTGCCTTGCCTTGCCTTGCCATGCTTTGCCTTGCGTTGCAGAGATATTCACCTGCCTGGGCATGAAGGAAGGCTGGAGACTCTCACAAGACTTGAGGAACACAATATAAATAAAACAGTGCATGTCTTCATTTTCACTGAACTTGCATCTCTAGGACAATTTACACACACGAAAGCAACATCCTAAGCACATGAGTCTGGCATAATTTAATAAGTATTTCTTCAGCTGAGAGCAAAATATATTATCCAAATGGTTGAATCCCGCATAACCGCTGATATGTTTTTATTTCGTCCTGCATGCAAGTAGCAGGGGAGGCACAACTGATGCCTGACAAACCGAGGCAGTGTAAACAGGCCTAATGCCCAATACTCTCAATTCATCTGGAACTGTTTCAAAGAGTCAGGGACTATGTATACATTGTTGCACTACTGCTATTCTTCAAAGATACTATTGTCCTACTGCTTTGCAAGAAGTGTGTTTTTTCATACTTTGTGCTGTAACTGGAACCGGAATCTTTCCATCTCTATCCGTCTCGCCAATTGAAACATTTACCCCAATACATGTGCACAAATATTCAGCATACACTACATTACAAGCTGTAGACAGGATATCAAAATGTGTTTTGTTGACAAACATTATATATTATACATTATAGATATTATATGCATTACATTCCACGATTGGCACTGAATGCAGCAGCAAATAACAATATATAGCATTGTTTTATTCCACTATGGTAGCTTAAAGGAAATCACTGAAATCCTGAATTGTATAACAACAATAAGGAACACTGCTTAACTGGTAATGCTACGCCTGAGCAGCTGAGCTATTACCATAACTGCTGGAAAACATTTATTATTAGCTGTTGTAGTCATATAGCAGGCTCCTCCCATGCTTAGCATTTATTCATTTCACAACCACCACCAGTGCAGTGCTGAATTAAATTATGTTGGCGGCATGGGATTGCCACAGGCCCCAAAGTGCTCCTTGGAGACCTGGATGATGGAGACTGAGATGCAAATAGAGGAAGTGAAAGGTAGTGGCTCCAGACATTTGTCACTGTGAGACCATCTGAAAGTTGTCTTTTAATATTTATCAATTAAATCACTGTTTGCATACATTTTGTTCCACTATTTTATTACTTCCGTGCACCCAATACAAGAAGTTTGCCATATCATTTGATATAACCATTGTAAGTTTAAGGACAGGTGTTAATGTCACATGAGCAGTACTTTAGAATTGGTACCACCTCCTGTAGAATGGGTCACTCTTCAAGCAGATGCCGTTCAGTTAAGGAAGCATTACGTTCACGATAAATTGCCTTTGGAGTCAATTTAAGGTTTGAAGAAAGTTTGCTAGAATTTCATTCCAAGTTCCCAGTTGCCATTTTGGAAAAATAATTTTGCATTTTACTCTTGTATGACAAAATCTATTTTATGATTGTGTCAATACCATGCATGGATTTTACCTGGTAGCTCTGTCTGTGCAAGGGACAGGAAAGAAACTACATCAATTAAACAAAACATGTACTTTGAAGTGAACCAGGCCAGCCTGAGCAAGATCAATCCCTGTTTTTGCTCTCTGGGTAATATCATTACCACTACCTCTTGCATATCTGTGGACATCAGCAGTTTTAGTCTCTTTCGACCATACAGTTTAAACACACTATCTGTGGTCACCATTAAATAAAACCATTATCCTGTTTGAAGCATCAAGCACTTTCAGACTGGGAGTGAATGTAAATCCACTTTCTCTGATGGAATATTCATTGAACCCTTGGGCAAAACAAAGTCTACCTGGAAAATACCAGATTTAAGATGCTGATAAACAACATTTACACAGGTTGTTCTATAATTGTACATGGGCGCTGTGTAAAATCACACATTAGACATATAGCAAAGCACTTCTAAAATCACAATGAGAATCACTGTCTATTGGGTTTATGTGGCAATGGAGCAGCCATTGGTGAAGCCAGCGAATACATGGCCCGCTCACGAAAATAGCTGCCTCCCGCTGTGGGAAACGAGAGCTGTGAGGACCAGCCAAGACAGCAAATTTGTAGGTGTGAAGAGCACCATGATACAATAAACAAGACAAAAATGCTCTGAGTAGCTGGAGGGATATGCAGGGCTCCTGACAAGATTCTTTGGATTCAGCAGTGTGAACGATATCTTTCACTGCACACACACGGCAAAATGATTCGATCTGATTTACCAAAAAACTCAGCTCCACCACAAAACTAACGGTGATGTAAATGCTAGAAAGACATGTCTGCAAAAATCCATAATTTAACTGAATCTAAGCTCACCGCTCTACTTTCAGACCTTCTCTAAAATGCCAGAATGCCTCAAAGTGTTAAGTGCTCCATGCTCATCCATCCCATTTGCCACTGCCCTCCAAAATTATGCATAATGAATGGAGTATTTTAATGATTTTGTGCTTATATTTGCAGAAAATCACTGCACATTAGGGCCTTGCATTACTGATGCATTAAGAGTAAGATTTGGTTGCGTTTCTGCCCAGAGAACATCATAGCTGCAAAATGATGGCAACGCAACACACTAATAATTTTTATTCTTAAGAAGAACAGTAGAGTGTGGCTCATATACCATTTCAAATGCCTGAAACAGACACCCATTCTCCCAGGACTAAGAGCTGAGTATATAGTTCATTTTCTTATTGTTGCTATTAATAACAACATGAGTGGTGTTAACTCATGATCAATTCTGTCACGTCATTACATGTTTTAAATTTCACTGAGGGATCTAAATTTGTCACTGTTGAGTATGAACATATAAATATTTCTGAAAAACAAATCAAAATATCAGTGCAACATCAGGAAGGGGTGGAAGACTGTTCAAACAGTGTTTGCATGCTGACTAGTTGTGTCCATTATCTATGATGATTTCACTCTGGGCATGCGATGGATTTGATAAAAAAAAATAGTGTGAAAGACACAAGAACCTGAGGAGATACGAGAGGAAGTTATTAACTCCTACTGCAATAAGACATCCTGACATCTCATATTTCATCATTCTGTCTTGACACTTCACTTAAACCGCTCTCTCTTGCACACACACGTGCACACATGCACACATACACACGCCCACACATAACACTGATGTACGTTGATATTGCCTTTCTCATGACACCCCTCCATGAATCTAGCTTTCTTGTATTTTTATTTTTAGCTTTTATTTTTTCTACTTGTCTGCCTTAACCTCGCCAAGACCTTATCATTTATCACCTGTCTTGATTTCAACACAGAAATATAGGAAACAGCCTTTGGGAGTGGAACCCTGAAGCAACATCATTTGAGAAACTTAAGTAAAATACCTCTGGAATTGTTGTTAATATTAACCCAATAATCACATTTCATGCCATGTTACCACTCCATTTTCCTTCTTATTTTGCCGAGATATAATCCATTCCAGCCATTCATAAAAGCAAATGAAATAAAGCAAGAAAAGGTATATGTGGAAAAGACTGTTCTGAACCATTCTGTACATGTGGTGTACGATAACCACAAGAGTGTGCAAGTGGCTGCAGGACACGTCAAATAGCCCAGTGACCCTGGAGTGACAAAACCTAAGGGTTAATGTCCTGCTGCCCTGTGCCATGGCACTGTAAGCTGCTTTTCTGCCTCTAGTTGCTTTTGTTCAGACAGGGGCTACACTAGGTTAGCCCACCTTACAAAATGGTCCAGCGAAGTAGCACACAGAACATCGGGTGTACATTAAAATGAATAGAAGCAAGAAATGCTTTCATGGTTCTATTAAGGTATATTCACTTAATTGTCTGAAATTTTCCTTTTAAAATAAACACTTGCCATCACCACTTTTTTAAACACAAAGCCAAGTAATTCTAGTTAACTAGAGCTTTTCTCTAGAAACAGACAAAAATGAAACCAAAGCAGTGGTTGATCAGAGAGTTCAAAAGAGGAGTGCGCTAGGACTCATTTCTCTACTATTTGCATTTTCTCTTATTATAGTCCTGGTTTGTTTATATTTGTGCCAGCTATGCAGCCTAAATACAGTGTATTATTACAGCTTTCATTTCACACTGCAAATGCAGACACGGTGTAACATGAACGGTAGTGTGCCCTCTTCTCATGCTTCTATTGAAGTATTAACTGATTACCACACACTCACACCATGTTTTGTAGAAGCCAAACACCAACACTTACCAATTCCAGCTGCCATGTTTCCTTGCCATTAAGCCCCCAAAGCGATGAGCAAATTACTGCTATTGAGGAGCTGCAGCACTTGTCACATTGTGACATTTTGTTTAAAGCAGTTATTGAATAGAGTCTGCCATTATTCATCCCACGACGGGGAAATCTTAATCGACGCAGCGCTAAAGAGGACAGCGCAGTAGAGATAGTTCAGTAAAACACAAGAGAAATGTAAATCTAAAAAACTGAAACAGCAGCATTAAGAATTACACTCTATTCGCAAAAGATCGACATAATTTTGAATTTAAATTTCAGTTCGATTCATTTGAAGAATTGGAATTTGGACTGGCTTCACACCGCAGGATGTTGAATTGGAAATTGAATTAGAATGACAGGGGGCCAAATTAAGTTAATTGCTTGGCTTATTTGTTCCAGCTTTTACTGAAAAAAACTGCCCCAAAACAACAAAAAATGAAAATGGGAAATGAATGAAATGAATGGGAAAATGTAGCAAATTCAAAAAATCACCCATAAACAAACATTTGCTGTAAAGCCATACATTGACCTAGAAACTTAATTTAAACTTAAAAATGCAGGACAACTTGTCCCCTCTGGCCGTACCCGACATCATGTTGATACCTTGTATCGTTTTCCATTCAGGCACTCTCAAAAACAAGTGGGTTTGGCATTTCTGATGCAACTAGAGGGGGCAGAGACCAACTGTCAGTGTGGGATCATTGAAAGTTCAGCTCTCATTTTTCTGTTTTCATGCTTTTTTCCCAGTTGTGTAGGAAAATCTCTGCTCTTTCATACAATGCGGGCCATATACCTGTGCGCCTGATGAAATTTAAACAGCGAGCCTCAGAGTCAGTCCAGCGCAGCCTCTTCTCTCCATAAGCCTCCATTCATTTTCCAACCACTGCGATCAAAGTTAAAATTTACACTTCTCTTTGTGACTGTGGCCTCATAGGACACACACTAAATCACATCAGGGCATTTCTAAGACTCTGTCCTGCATGACGGTGTGCTCATATTCCAGATAGGTGCAAGCGTTGTCTCCCTAGAGCCAAGTGTTTAGCACTTAGGCAGTTTCGGTAGAATGATATTGAAATTTGGGAAACATTCTCGATTACAGTAAGTTCTGAATTTTGCACAGGCCTGGTGTGGTCTACTAAGAGCAGAGCTGGGTTTTAAGAACCTGTGAAATCTGTCCTGCAAACACCTGTGGTAAAGGAGTCTGTCGCAGAAAGGGCTGCTCAGTGCAGCAATAGTTTTCTGCATGCGATGGGAGACAGTGTCCATTAGAGACGATAGCTAGGCTATAATTCTCCTCTCTCCCGCCACCACCTTCCTCAGTACTTTGTCCAGTCTCTTCCTGACAGCTGCTGACAGGCTGCTGTTCAAGCACAAAACGCGGCAGAAAATGGCTGATGCCCACATGGAGTCGAAGGAGGCCCCCAGGAGATGCCCCTGCTCTCCAAGTATGTACTGTGACCTGCTCCTGTAGTGAGGGTCAGTGTTTTGTATGACCTAGTCTTTAAATACTCTCATAGCATCGTGAACACAATCCTGTCCACGTCTAAGCATATTTATATCAAGATTTCACTACCAAAATGAAGAGTATGATGAGGTACAGAGAAGATGAGCATTTATCTCATCAGTGTTGTTGAGAAGAATAGCAATCATATGTTAGTATAGCAAACACAACACAAAAATGCTCTGAGGCCAAGTCAGGAAGCCAACAAGTCTGAGGAGTTAAATCAGCCTGGTGGGCCAGAGGAAGCAGAGGGCAGCAGGTGGGTTGTGGGTAATGGGGCATTATGGGGAAGAAAGAGGAGAACAGTTTAAAGGAGCACTCCTAAGGGGAGCTCTGTGACTGCTGTAAGTATGACAGATAGACTGATGCTTAAATCTCACTGAACTCCGGAGCTGTTGACTCCTGCAGATGAAAAATGAATCCAGTGAAACCAGTGTTACTGCTACTGTAGGTGTAGACTTGCCCCAGCAATCAGATGGGTCAGCTTGCTCACTGTTAAAAGAATGCATTTCTGTACTCAGTGCAGACTCCAACTGCTATTCCTAGATCTTGAACAGTCTTCCACCCCTTCAAAATGAACTATCCATTATAAAAGATTTATTACGTTCCCACCCACCCTGGTCATGAACTTTGGGCCATGACTGAAAGAACGAGATCACTGAAAGTCCAAGAAGCAAAACCAAAAGAGCTACGAGGGATCTTCCTTACGCGTACTTGCAGTCCACAGAGTCTGAGTTGTACATAACTACAGGACATTATTAAACAACTGAACAATACCATGCTCACGAGGATAATGTGACTGTGTACTATGCCTGTGTATAGAACAAGTATATGTTTCTATTTTCTGATCATTATGGTAAATCTTCACCAAAAAGACATCTTAAAAGATCGGCAAGAAAAATAAACAGCCATCTGTAAATGTCTTAACATGAAAAGAAAACTAGAAAGTAGGAGGAAAGAAAACTGATTTTGAGGTGTAGACTAGTTTCAGAATTTAGTTAGAACTGTCCTTTGGAATTCGAGGAATTAAAATCAAGACTGCCTAAATGACATAAACAGTGGCACTGCTATGACACAGAGCCACCAAACCTTTCGTACACTGACTTAGACCTGAATGGTTCAAGTGCGAGTGAGACCTGAATTTAACCTCCGATTTTAGTTTTACTACCAGCGGATGATTTATTAAACAGTTAATGTGACTCTTCTGAGCGTGAAATGGGGAGCTCACTTGCTGGGCTCTGCTTGTGTTTTGACTTGGGCAGCCTCCTCGGGGCCTCATTAGGCTGACGATGACTGTGTTTGTGTCTTCCAGGGCGGCGCTGCCTCCAAGACCCGATGAATAATACAGCCAGCCTGGCTCCAGTTCAAGTGGTACTATTTAAAGGAATTTCTGTTGCCGGTATGAGGAAATATGTCATATCTTCCACTTTGCCATGCTTTTTACCATTGAATTGAAGTCAGTCCAATTTTAACACACTAAAAACCTTAAATTCTCCTAAAGGCTGATATACACCCATCACCACCATAATACCATTCATGCCCTGGTGATGGAGAAATTCTTTGTCTCCTTTAGGGAAAACTGATGACTGTGCTGCTTTGCACCATATTTTTGGCACTCCATTTTTTTTTCACATATTCCATGTATTTTGCTGTATGTCCTCCTAAAAATTGGGGCATTTGTTCATTGCTGTCGGTGTCGACATCATTATGTATGTTTTATTATGCATTTATGTCACTCACAACGACATGTGGCACACGGCAACACATTTGTCTGACTGTGTGCACAGTTTGCTGGATCCAAATCTCTCCTTTTACTGCCTTCAAGACTATTTATACACGTCGCGCTGAACTCAAACTGAACAGTTATGAATTCCATCAGCATTTGTGTCTGTCACTGTGATGCTTCCAGCACAGCCTCAGTAGTCGATGCATTCTGGCTTGATGATAAAGTTCTAAATCCTATAACAAAAGTAGAATGCAGGGTTTAACATGAAAATAGATCCAGGCCTAGTATTAACCTTATTGTTTCAATTGTCCGAGTGGAATTAGTTCATTATATCTATTTCTCCATTTGGTGAAATGCCAAACTGAAAGGCAGGTTTTTAGATCATGTGTCAGGTGAGGGTTAGCTGGAGGTGAAAACTAATAGGGGATGGCATGGAGAAGAATAAGCACGTTGGTGAAAAGCTCTTTATACTGCTTAGGCCAATCCTGCGGCACGTTTCCCTGGGCTAATCTAGCAGCACGGGAGCAAGAATGTGCCAAACAGGAAACATGGGCTTATCTCCGACCATGGAGACAGTGCTAACCACTAGCTGATCCCAGCTGATGCAGTTTCTTGGCAATTGACAGATTTGTCGAACAAACTTTAATCCCAGAGTCAACATTCTTATCTCAATGCTGTTACATAATTAGGTTTGTTAGTTTTTAGTGTGTGTGTGTGTGTGTGTGTGCATAGAAAGAGAGAGATAGATTAAATATATAAATATTTACATTTACTCATTTGGCAGATGCTTACAATCATAAGTAACAATGGAGAGCAATTGGGTGAGTTTGGAAATCAAGGTCCTGAGGCATTAGGCCATGGCTGTCCACAAGCATAGAGTATAATGATCTAGAGATTACAGTGCCTGTAATGATAAACTGTTTTCAGAGAATACTCTGAATTCACCGAATCCTATTTAATAATATAAATGTAATCAATATTAAATAAAGTAATGATGTACAGCAGAATAAAACATCTATCACAGTGAGAAATGGGTCAGTTACAGTAATGGATCAATGTAGAAATATCCCATTAAGCTGGACCTCCCTTCAATTCACAGAGCTTTATGGTAAATTCAGCTGTGTGGACCCATTACAGCCACAGCAGGAACCTGTTGTCTGCAATAAAGTAGCTAAATAATGAATGTAATAGAGCACTTAGGTGTGATAAGAACCAGGATAAAACTTCACAAAAGAACATTCATTTGAACAAACATAGCTCACAACACATAATCATTTTAAAGATACCTCATGCAACAATCATCACAAACAAGATATTGTTATGACCTCTGCATAGAGCACAATGAAATCTTCTGTGCTGTGTCCTGGAGATGTCCTCTTAGGCCTTTGAGGTTTCCCACTAACATGTGCAGTACATATTCAACCTTTGACCCACACAGTCTATGTCAAGGCTATCCAAACCAACAAAGTCTATATTGAATCTTCGGTTATCGTTATCCAAGCATGAAAGCTGGAAAGCTAAGAAAATGGCAAAAGCCATTGGACAGATTTTCTTGCTAAGTAGTTCTTAAGTTATTCCTTAACCTCTCTCGTAATGTTATGACACACTCTTCTTCTGTAAGTCACATGTTGTTAAGAGTGGTCAGGGCCACCAGCTCTCTCTTAGCATTGTTTCTTTAGAAATAAATATGTTTGGTTCTGCAATGATTTTATGTCATGGGCATTGTCAGATACCTGGTTCATCTCCTTTGGATGTTATTGACATGTTAACCCACATTGAAAAAAATGTTATTGTAAGGACTTGAGCAATGTTTCAGTTGCACAGAGCATGTTACATTCTTAATGCTGTCATACACATTTGTGTGAAGTGGACAATCTGTTCATGAGTAATCGGTGTCAACTAATTCAGCACCTTCACTGTGGACAGTGCCTTGAAACGAATAGTAAGCGGCAGTGTCTTCAGAATCCTCCAAAGGGACCCTTTGGGGAACTCACTTAGAAAAGTAAACAACTTTTGAAGGATATATCTTAAGAGTCTTCTTAGTGAGCTAAGAGTGTACGTTATTGGGAAACCGGGGCCTTTCTGAGTTTGCATGCTCTCCCTGTGTCTGTTCATTTTTTTTCCAGGTACTCTGCTTTCCCCAATAATCCAAAAAACACGTATGTTTAGATTGCTTGGAGACTCTGAATTGGCCTTAGATTTGAGAGTGAATGGTGCGTCTTTGTGTGTCCTGCAATGGACTGGAGGTCTTTCCTGAGTCTATTCCCTGGATTAGGCTGTATGGCAACAAGATGAGTTTAGGAGTCTGAGTTGTTACTTGTGTTTGTTAATGCCATGTCTTGAGGAAAGGCAATAAAAAGCAAATTATATTTTAAAAAAAAACAGCTGAGCCCTTTCTTGTGCAAGAGCTTGAAAATATTGCCTGGAGTGGGTTAGTCCTGCCCCCAAGTTTGTCAGTGTAACCTATGTGCTCTATGGGCCCGTGCTGCTGTTAATAATCTGTCAGTCCTGTGCCTCTGTCAAAGTGTTTATCAGGTAAACCGGAATGTGTATTCCACGCTGGCCTCTTGTCAGTTAACAGACAAGGTGGAGGACATGGAGTGGAGTCGCACCAGGATCGAACAAATCCCACTCCTGTGTAATTACTCAGCCTCACCACGTCCATTGCCTGTAGGTGGGATAGTGACAGCAGCCCTCCTCCCCCCTTGTCAGCCGTGTCGCTGGGAGTAATGAGGCACAGCACACACACATACATACACTTTGCACAGATGGGCTCTGTGCAAAGTGTACGTATGTGTGTGTGCTGTATCTGTGTGTGTGTGTGTGTGTCTGTTCGAGTGGCTGTGGTGTTTTTGTGTATGAGAAATAAAGAAGTGGCATAAAACTGTAAGTAGGTGGATAAGGGTGAAAATCTGTGTTGTCACTCAGCTTTTGTGAGAGTGTTCAGATTCACAGCTTGATTATATACACTAGCCTCTTTTAACTTGTCAAGTAAGCAAGGAGGAATGAGAGTGCATTCATGTTAATGGGGATTACCGGGACGATTAGAGATGGCAGACTGCAGAGCGAGGGACAAAGAGCTGAGATGTGTGAAGTACTGCTGTATACATGCACCTGGCTGTGTGTGTGTTTATATACAGACACACAGCACCCTCCTCCACCCGGGGCTGTCCACCAGGCAGAAATGAGCAGCTGGATGCCGCTTCTTCAAACCAACACAGAATAATAGAGGCAATTTGGCACTTGATGAATCCCAGGAAAAACATAAATGATTTCAACCGCCTCAAATATGCCTTCATAGCACTCCTCCAGCTTGGTCCGCACAGGCCAATCCGATGCTCAAGTCTCTGTTCAGTACAACAAATGAATTCTAATCATTTGTATACATTCGTGTGCTCCCCCTGAAAAAAGTGCTTGACATCAAATCATTCGACAATGAATGAAAACAGCTTTTCCTCTCCCAGCAGGCCTTGCATGCATGTTGCCACATTCTGTATGAGATTTTAGAAAACTGCCAGTGACACAATATCTTGCAAGGATGGATGAGGTATTTCTGCCATGTTATCAAACTTTCTGTGGGAAATGGCTTTGCTCTTACTACTCTACACACATGCTCACTATTTCAAGGTCATGTTAAGAGAATTCCCCTTACAATACCTCAAAGATAACCTTCTGAGATATTTGTTGAGATCGGAGCTAAGAGGTATTTGTTTACGGAATTCTAACATTTTTATTTCATTTCTAGGGAGTAAACGATGCAACAATACATGATAGGGTGAGTGATTAGCACTGCAAATGATTTTGTTTTTTTACCAAAGAAACCGAGAGGATTTATAAGCGTTAGATAATTGATATTGTTTCAACAGTTCATTTTAAGTATTCAACTCGACACTATAATCTTGAGTCAAGCGCTTCACATCCTATTTCAAAAATCTTGTGTAAAATGTAAAATTATCTTGCTGCATGGACAGATAGTTTCACTTGTTAAGAGTTCTGTAAATAAAATAAGATGTGTAAAAAAACATATTGATATTTCTGATTAAAATCTCTCTAAAAACGGAAATACCATGATGAATTTAGACCATTTATTTCATTTCTATCCTTAGTGCTAACAGACATTTTTCATATTGATATTTTTACATTTTTTAAACCTTCATGTGGTAAGCGTCGCTTTAAATATGCAAATAAACACATTTTTGAAATCAGAAGACGGTATTGTAGTGTCTGGCAAGGAGTAAACCCAGATTCCCATTTTAGAGAGAGCTTATTAAATTTACTTGTGAAAATGGGTGAATTAGGCGCTTGACACCCGATCTGGACAAGCTGCTATATTTCACTCAGCCCCCCTGCCTCTCTCTCACTATTGATAGCCTCACGAGACCCCTCTCAGCTCTGAGGTTAAAGGTCACCTTGCGAGGGGGAGAGGGCGGTGGCGGTGGTGGCTGCATGTGTGCGTGTGTGTGTGTGTGTGTGTGTGTGTGTGTGTGTGTGTGTGTGTGTGTGTGTGTGAGTGTGCCGGGAGGGGTTATTCTTTGGGGACATTTGTGGAGAACAAAGAGTGGGCCACGTGATTGGAGGTGAAGCCTCTTCTTTCTTTTGTGTGGCACATGGTCAGAGGCTTCTGCGGCACAGGCCCGAGCTGGGCTGCACGCTGCATCAAGACACAACAGAGACACAGCATTGTTTTCTGTGTGAGCATGTGTGCGTGTGCGTGTGTCTGTTTGTGTTTCTGATTTATACAAGCCTAAATAGCCCCATTCACAGTGTCTCTGTGAAGCTGACTGGGTGTGGACAGGCAAGCTGCCCCACTCATTACCATCAATCGGGGAACTGGTATTGTGGTCTTTGTTGTTCTGCATTACGCACCAGGAAGTGAACACTTCAAACAACTGTCACAATATTCAAAGTGCAAAACACTGTGGTAATGAGCGTTGCAGTTACAAAAGATGTATCAAAACCGTGCCACATGATCAATAGTTTTCTAGATTTTAACTGCTTTCAAGTCCCGCTTGGGTCATCTCTCTCATCCTCGGTCCTCTTCATTTACCCAGGTCGAAGCATTTTTGATACCCCCCACGTGGCTAGCCAGGTCCCTAAAGCACATGAGGACTGGTTGGACAAACTCCTATGCTACCTCGAGCGACCTCACAGAAGTATAGACCAGGGCGCAAACCACATTGTTCCTCCTGGATCTGAGGTTCAGCTATAGTGGTATTAATATTACGAGTATTAATAACCCTAACCCTAGGTAAGTAAAGTGTTTATTAGTATTGAGTCCATGGCTGTTAGAGCTATGCAGTATTCCTTTACAATATCTCAGACAACCTTGTAGTACTGCCAATTTTTCCTCATATTTTTATTTTTTTTTGTGCTTCTCTTTTCTAAGGTAGCTTGCTCGAGTTGCTTGCTGAGTGTTTTATTCTGTTGGGTTCAACCTTCTGTCTGTGGCTTGTGTGCTTGTAACATTGAGGCAATACAAGTGAGTCAACTGCCAAAAGACATTACACACAGTGCCAGACTAGACATTGTGAACAAATACCATAAATACTGTATGACTGCTCCCTCACTGCAAATACCATATGCAGGTGGATCAGGGGAATAATGTGACACGAAACTCATTTTCATTAAGCCATTTTGGTCTGGGTACACATGCCTTGGAAGTAGTCCATACGCTGTGTTTAAATTAACTAATTACAAATATTTCCATGGAACGTTTAGTGAAATCACACCCTCGGCACTTCTGTGCATGTTGCTGGGAATAGCAGTCTCATGAGATCTCATTCACTACATTGCTCCTGCAGCTATTTGACATTACACTCCCCTAACAAACCTCCTTTTCTAAGATGTCAACACATGCCCTTTTGTCTCCCGCCCATTCACCCCAGACAAGGCACACCGAGGCTCACAAACAAAACACGCTTGATATATCACTGCGCTCGGCGCATGGGGACGGATCACAGCTCTGAGAGCAGTGCAGTTCACCTAAAAATGCCACTTCAAAGACAAGGACACAACAACATGCAGAAATGGTTGACTGTCATTGCTGTGAGCATCAAAGTCCAGGTCCTGTCAGAGAGCCAAGCCAGCATCAGGAAGCTGCTGCTGACACACTTAAGCCAGGAGGAGACACACATACAAACATGTCCATACTGTATCTAGGTTAACTTTGTCTTGCCAATCTGCTCTGCTTTCTCTCCCCTTAATCTCCTCATTGCCTTAACACTGTAGGAGGTATAGCACATAATACCACAGGATTTCCAGTTCATTCCTTTGCACAGAGTGTGAACAATGAAGCTGGTAAACAATAGCAAATATGAGGGGAGGGAAACAATTATTTCATTTGCAAAACAGAATGTTTCCCTACTAACGGCGATCATCATCATTTGTTGTTGTTGCCGTTTAATAAATTACATAATTGCACTGAGGTGCTTAGTATTTCTGTCAAATGTTTATGATTTTCTGGCATTGAACACTTCCACAGCAAAAGTCAGTTAGTAATAATGTTGCCTTCAGAAAAGTCAGAGTACTTATATGCTAGACAATTACGCAGGAACGTAAAATATGAGAGGAAAATCCAATATAATTATCCAATATAGGCTGTTTTTAGCAACTATCCACTGACAATGGAACCTCCTCATTTCAAAGTGGCTCCAAATAAGACCATTGCAACGCTGATGATACCAGCTGAGAGAATATTTCAATATCCATCCTTGCATCACCTTACCCACTTTGTATCCGATAGTGTCACAGAGGGTGCTAGAGCCTAGAATCCCTGCACACACACAGCAAATACAGGGAATAAGCCAAGTCACCAGTCCATCACAGAGTGCCCACACATCACTCACTCTCACAATAACAAGTACTACAGTGTTTCTTTTGCAAGAAGATTATCATCACTTTAGTGGTGCTCCATGTAAAGACAAACTATACGGTATGTCATGAAGGCTGACACAAATATATACAGTCAAGTTTACTGATTTTCACAATTAAGATTTGTACTGCATTTGCATCGTGCAAACTAGGTTACCTGGATTACTGGGACATATATGAGCGAGTTTATAATTGTGAGACTAAATAATGTCTCATAATGAAAATACTTAATTAAGACAAAGAATGAAATTACAAGATGAAAATATATTTATTCTATGTTTCATAAAGTATATGCCACAGATCACACATAACACAACAGTGGTGTTGCAGTACACTGTAACAGAAACATATTCTAATGAGGTAACACTACATGTTTATGCAAGACAAGGAATCATTTATACATGGAGAAATAATGTGTGGATGGGAAACAGCAGCTTGTGGAATGGTGCTGATGGTGAGAGGCTGAACATGCGATATCTCCTAACAAACTGTTTGTGACCAATGTCTTGACTCTGTCTCTACTGCTTCTTATCTTCAAACTTCAAACTTTAATTATTTATATGCATGCATTACACTGCAGCACAAAGTGTAAACAACAATGTGTAAAGACTTTGAAATTACATTCAGAGTTACATCTCTGAAGAAGTGGTGGGTTTACACCACATACGATGGTTTGTACGGGTGGTAAAAGAAACATTTTGTGGCATGTGCTAAGGAACTTAAACCTGAGCACTAATTCTGGTACTCATGTTCTATGCCGTAGACACTACAGATATTACCATGCAGGAGATTATATATGAGACTCCGCCCAAAGTCAACATTGATCTGAGCTGGTTTCCAGGACTATACTCATTGATCAGTCTTACTGGTATGGGGGTTGCAGGTTTCCTGTGAAACCAGTACATTGATCCAGGGAAACAGAGGGAGATTAGACAGTAGAGAGAGAACATTGATCCCCAGCTGCATCCAAAAGGCTCTCCTGTCCTGAAGGATAGGGGGAACCACCCCCACGCCCCACGCCTCCCACCACCCGAACCCACCCCCCCACGCACACAGATTTCTCTGCTTGCTGGACCATGCCTCAGTATTGTGTCCACTGACCATTTGCTGCTCTCTCACATAGACCCAGCCTGGTCCGGTGAGAGGCACCACCCAAAGCAGCAGCAGCAGCAGCAGCAGCAGCAGCAGCAGCCAAGCCTGACATTGTGCTGCATAGTACCTGCACTGCACACACCATACGCACAACACGCTGCTTTCATTAATATGCAGGGTGGACTCACTTCCTGCACAAATAGAACACCTGCATTAGCACTGAAACACTACACGAGTGCTTTTGGTATTTGTTGTCTACTTCACAGCACACTTGTATTTCACCCACCGGGAGGAGAGCCACATGCAGTTAGTGCACAAACACACACTGTATTTCATCAACTGCACACATGTCAAACTGTGATAAATGAGCCCAATAGCCGAGCAGAGCAGGCAGGCAGTCTCAGCTGCCAGACCAGAACAGAGGAGGCGCAGCCTGCTCCTCTCTGCCCCAGGCCGGGGGGCAAAGAGACATTCACCTCAGGGACTGCAGTAAATAGATTACCCCACGATACACTATACAAGATGGCTCCAATGCATCAACCTTTGCCACATGCGTGTGGAATGAATTGTCAGGGAGAAAAAAAGAAAAAACTTTTTTTATTGCAAAGATTTCGTTCTAATGTAGTAAATTGCAATATAATCATAAAAGGAATATAATACTAACTAAAAAATGAAGCTACTTCAAATAAATAGAAACACATAATCCAGCAGTGCCACTAAAACGTGGTGCGCTGGCTACAAAAACACTGACATGAATATTTGATCAGCGCTGCCCGAGTAGCAGCGGATGGGGCATCTCCAGGTGCCCCGGAGATGCTCCAACGTACCTGTTTGCCAGATGTACAGGGCTTTAGTTTCCGCTGCGGTCTGTCCATCCAGCTCTAGGGCGCAGAGACAGAGCAGAGCTATCCTCCAGTGGGAGAGCAGCAGCTTCCCCATGGCTGTGCCGCCCCCGCAGCCTCCGTACGCCAGGACCCGGGCTGCAGACGCAGTGAAGAGATAGGGGCAAGCGTGGCCACGAGGTGAAAGAGCTGCCTCTGCTTTGTCCAACTACTAGTAATCCCAGGCCGTCGGGGCTCAGGGCTCTTCTCGTCTCCCCTCGTCTCCAGCAGGTCCTCCTCCTCTTCTCCTGGAGGCTCAGTGGGAGAGAGCGGGCACAATGGGGAACAATAGATCCAGAGCGCAGAGCCCAGCCTGCAGAGCCCAGCCAGCTGCTCCTGCTTCCTCCTGCTGCTGATGGTGCTGATGGTGCTGCTGGGTGCTGCGCTGCTGATGCTGCACCTCTCTCTCTCTCCCTCCCTTTCTCTCTCCCTTACACAAACGCCCTCCTCCTCTGACCCTCCCTACTCGCCGGTCTCCGTTTGTGTTCAGAGCGCTCGGTACACGCTGGCGATGAGGAGTAGGCAGGGCAGACAGGTGCAGCAGCGGCGCTTCCTGCTCAAATGAACAGCATAGGAGAGGCAAGTAATAGACGGAAACCTGCCTCTGCGGCTGTGGGAGGTCTTGTCGCAGGGACATTTACGCTGCTCTATGAAAAATTAAACTAATACATTTCCCTTCAAGTCAATTCCTGATGAAATTTAAAACAATCTTTCTTTTATTCTAAATGTGACAATAAATTGACCGGATTCATTCATTGTCTTGAATTAGCTGCATTATTATTTTGTGGAAGCCTTTGCATAGTGGTATCACAATATACCCTATAAAGCAAATACTTAAATGACATCAGATTATTTTATTAAGCAACAAGATTTTCCTTGTTGTTTTCCTTGCTGTTGGTCCTGGGACCGGTACAACCAGGTACAACTAGGGCCGGGGGGGCTGATTGACCTCAGCAGGTGAGCTGAGCTGGCCAATAAATAAATGGTTTGACCATAAAACCAGTGTGCTGGCAGTGCCTGAGAGAAGAACTCACAGGCAGGAGCAGGCGCAGGAGAGAGCTCTTTTAGCAGGAGATCGGGACATAAAGTATGTCTGAAGTGCTGAAACCAAGCTGCTGCGTCGTGTCATGGTGTCAGACATGCTGGAGACCCACCATGTGCCAGAGGGTCTGCCACAGTGGTATTGCTCATAATCATTTTATTACAGTTGATGTAGGACTGAATTCTAATCACAAGGCCAGTAAGTGTTGTGTCACACCACAAGCATCGATACTGGACTCGCCTGTTTCACAAGGGTAATATCAAAGAATAAAAAACTTTTTTTTTTTGCTCTTGACCAGTCACAAAGGTTTAGCTCACTTCTCAACTTCATTTCGAACTTTTCGAACTGATTTTCTAACAGATACAGGTTTACCAGAGAAGAGTTTAGTGACTAGGTCCGGGCTAAAATAAATCGCTCCAGAACATTGTACAAGGGCCTATTCGCTATTCAGGAAATAGGTACAAACATTCAGGAAAAAGATACAAACAAAAAAAGTCTTGTGAATCTGAAACAGGTATGTCACTCGATTATAGTCTATGAACACAACTGCAACCAGTGAGGCTTGCTTATTCAGTTAGCTCTGAAACTGCACACTGTAATTTCAGTGACACACAGTCTTCAATAAATTTCCATACTCAAGTGTTTTTGAATTGTTTAGATAAGAAAATAAATCTTATCTTTATGCTCTTTATGCTTTTAAATCGTTGTCATTTTTGCATTACCATTTGCCCTCAATAGATTCATCAAATGCAAAGGTCAGATCACTTGCGGCCTGACTGAAACCTTACCAAGTCCCAAGTACTTGTTTTTACCGTTGTTTTCTCATGGTAACGAGTTATGGCATTGGTGTAAAGAAGTTAGCTGTTCATTCATTTTTTTATTATCTCCCTGTAATAGAGTTTTGCTTCTGTCGGACAATTATTATCTCCTTCCATCATCCCCGATTTGAGCCTTCACAAGTCACTGTCGGGTCCTGGAGTGTCCCAGCTGGTGAAAGGGAAGATCGATTAATGAATCAACCAATCAATAAATCAACCACTGAATCAATAGAGAAAGGACAATAAATACAAAAAGTACCCTTGCTTCACACATTGTCATGCGCAAATCTTCACAGATGATCACATACTTTGGGACATGTAGATACTTGAAATAAGAGCACTGAGAAAGAACTCAAAGAGATTACTGATAAATACATCAGCATGTACTTCAGTCAAGGGTTTAGACGGACAGAAATTGTCACTTTCTACAAGAGATGGCATTAAGATTGGCTCTTGTCTTTAACAAGCATGTAAGGAGAGGACCATCCTGGATGATAATGGAATATATAAATCTCAGCTTCTATACATTTGTGACTAATTCACGAACTGAATTCATGGATTTGAAAGAATAGAAATTGTCAACTTAATACAACCAGCAATGGGATTTGTAAATGCAGTGAGACAGTTATTCATTACACGAAATATTATAAAGCACAGATTCAAGATGATTAAGGGCTTTTCTTCCCAAAGAGAGAAGTGGCTACACAACGCAATTCATTGTACATTCAGAATCCCATGCAGACAAACATCTTTACATTTGAACAAGCATTATGATATAGTTGGCAGTGATGTAGTGGCCCCTGTCCTGTGTGGACAGAGGAGTAACAGCCTGTCCACGTTCCTCCTGCTGTAAGCCCCAAACTGCGTAGTTCACACCCTCCTGCACTTTTCACTACCTCCTCAATTCCCCCAGGCATCTTCAGCCATTTCACAGCCATTAGCTTAATAAAGGAACATTTCACCCGCTGCTTTGTGCGGACCCCACGACAAATTAGCCCAGCGCTGGACACGCTGAGCCGTTTCTCTCTACAGCTCCAGCTGGCATGGTGCTGTGGTAAACACACACACACGGATAAACTATCATCACTGCATAAATAGCCAGAATCAACATGTTATTCTACACATATAATTGGAAATAAGCTTTGACATCACTGCTAAATGTTCCGTGATTGCTTCATATGAAGTATTATGTCTTGTATTTTGTTGAAACCAGAGTATGAATCTTACATTTGTTTCACATAATGAGAGCAACAGATTCAAATTCTCAACAGTTTGGCGACCACTATGTTTCTGCCTTCCTCTGTGGGATTTTTTTTGTTGTTTTTGCTGTGCAGGTGTGGGTAGAAAGCCTGTGTGTGGCCACGCAAGGTAGTGGGCATCTGAAGCAGGAGGAGGACAGAGCAGAGAGAAAGCAAATTGGAGAAAGCGGGCTTATCAGGGCTCTAAGGGGCTTGCATCTGACCCTGATTAGTGGGAATTTGCTTGCTGGGATTACAGTCTCCAGCATTTAAAAGGACAAACAGACACTGGTAATGAGAAGGACACAGAGCAGATAGCAGTTAAGTTGCTCACGAGAGCAGAAACTTAAGTACTGTGGTCAACGCTAATTATATTTAGAATTGACTAGAATTCAGTTAAATTGAATAGACAAGAGTAGAATAAAATGTACAAGGATGTCTCACACAAAGCTAGTGTCTCTGCTGAGATTTCTATGATGTAGTGCAGCTAGTCGGAAAGCTTTTCAGGTCAATTTTCTCTTGATTTGACAACTATGTACACATACTATAACAAGTTGAAGAAAATAAATATTTCTATTTAGAAATATTGCAATTGTTGTTATATGTCATATTGTGTTGTGAGCTTGTGCTTCCGTCTACTTCTCCACTGTTCTAGCTGGAGCCCCATCCCAGCTGGTTTTATGCCCCAGATTAAGTGAATGCCCCTCCTCTTGCACGCAACTGCAACTCAATTTTCCTGACCAGCAGTTGGGGTTGAAAAGAGAGGTGTTCATAGGTGTTCTTACCTGTGTGTCTCCCCTTTGTCCTCTGTTGAAGTCTATTACAACAGATGCCCTCGCAGTAGCCCATGAACTCTGAAGTTCAGAGCAAGGTCCTTTCATTTGAACTAAGAGATCAAGCCCAGATCCCAAAATTGTGAGAGCTGGGATTTAGAATGGGATACCCCTCGATTTCATTTGCAAGTCAACGCAGCTGACAGAATACTTCTGGCAATATTTATATTAAGTTATGATGAGAAAGCCATAGGGTCAGAGCAGTGGTTGGGCCAGAGCAGTGGTTTGTCCAGTTGTCTCACAGTAGAACGATTGTGGGTTCATGTCCCAAACAATTGTGTTCAAACAATTTCTGTGTCTTTTGCAAGTTCTCCCCACGTATGCAGGGGATTTCACAGGGAACTCCTGTTTACTTCCAAAAACATACATTACATTTATTTTGAGACTGAATTGTCACTAGGTGTGAGAGAGTTAGTGGTACATGTGCCCTGCTGGTGACCTGTCCAGGGTGTATTTCCTGCTTTCACCCCATCTCAGTTGGAGATAGGCACCAGCAGACTCTGGCCTGCTGTCACACTCACCCCTTGTGACAGTAGTGGGTATAAAGCAGGTAAAATAATGGATGGATGGAGAAAGCTCAATGACTCATTGTGAAAAATGTGTCTTGGTGCACAGGTCATTATTTATTGGACAGAAAGCATATGGAATCATATATGGTGAAACCCATTTTAAAAGCCATGTTCATTGTGATTTTGGTAGTCCCCTGGACTGTAAAATCAACTTCAGCCAGAAAAAATGCTGAAAATGTTATATTCTATTTATGCAATTTTTCATTATTCTTCTTGTGAACAAAGAGCTACATGAAGAAAGAAAACACAGCTTCTTCGCGAACGGACATGATGTGTAAGCCAAAGCACAGAAATCATACATACATCACTGCATTGCACAGCTGTGTGTATGAGCATGCAAGAGAGACATCACAGGTCTCCATAGAGACATATCAGGTGAGATGATAATGAAGGAGAGAGAGCTTCCAGGGCAGAGATATTTGTGTAGCACAGCCAGGGAGGGGGAGCTGTGTTTTTGAATAATGGGGCTGCATAAGTGGAGCAGATCCAAGCTGAGAGTGAATAATCAAAACTCACACACAGCAGTTCTCTGATGCCCCTTGATCATTAGAACAGTAATGAATATATATATATATATATATATATATATATATACACGTCTAGCAGAATACATTTATGCCATTGTTTCAAACCAGCTACCAGCCACCAGCTATGTGCAATGTGCTCGTACCTGCACATGTCACTGTAAGCCATGTAATAAAACCCACAAGACATTCAGAGGCCGAAAGCAGCACGTAAAAGAGTTATCAGGGTATTAGTAGTATCATAACACAAAGATGCTTCCATAAACATGAGGCAGGAAATGAGAAGAGGTGGTTTTCCCTTGTTTTAACTCTTAGCTGGTTCTCTCTCTCTCTCTCTCTCTCTCTCTCTCTCTCTCTCTCTCTCTCTCTCTCTCTCTCTGTTTCTCTTCAGGGAGAAGTGCAGATTAGAAAGGACATAAGTATATTCCTATGTCTTTCGTACCCCTTAAGGACACTACAGGCAAAGCAATTCTCATAATGGGTATTGATAAGTAATATGACCCCTTCAAACTTCCCATTAAGTCAATACAAAGTGCTATGCTTCTACCTATTAACCCCCTTACGTGGGATCAGTCCTAATTACTGTATAATAGATGGATGGTGTGGTATTTGCATTTCCCTCATTTGCCTGCATGTCTACGGGAACTCTATGGGTGTGTGTTTTCCTTGTGATGGACTGGAGACCTGTCCAAGGAGATATGGGATGAATAGACATCCATTGGATAGTGTCACGCCGTGGTGAGGTTGTCTCGTCTGGGTTTTTTGTCAAGAGTCATTTCCTGTTTTATTTTGAAGTTCTAATCCTCCTCTCGTTCCAAGTCACTTGCCCTTTCTCCTGTGTCCTCTATCACCTGCAACCTCTTTTTCCTGATTGTGTCTCATCTGTGCCTGATCACTCCCTCTTGTATAAATAGTCTTTGTCTTCCCCTGTCTTGTGCTGAAGTATCTGCATTCCTATGCCAAGTCTCCACAGCTACAGTCGGTGCTCTTCAAGGGTGTTATTTTGTTTGTAATTTTCATAGCTTTAGTCAGAGAGGAAGATAGATAGATTATAGTTTTCCTCCTTTTGGAGTGCTTTTTGTTCAGTTATTTTGCCAGGAGTTTCTGATTTAGAATAGTTGAGTTGAGAATAGAGTTTGTCCTCCTGGAGAGTGATTTTATGTTTTGTTTCTTTCCCACTGTGTGGCAAAGCACCTTTTGTTGTTGTTTTTCTCCATGTGGAGTAATTTTCAGTTTAGATTTAAGTTCGAATAGTTAGTCTTTATCCACTAGCTCCTCGGCAGACGCAAGTGGCTATCTTTGCCTTCCCGTTTTGTTTGTCACTCTCAAAAGAGACATTGTTGGCAATAAATCTTGTCACAGAACTCACACTCTGCCTCTGAGTCCTCTCTATATCTTGGTGTGTTCAGCAGACCCCCATAACACTGTTTAGGTAAAGTACTGGTTGAAATGTAGGCCATGAAAAATCATGATATTTAATCATATTCAAGCCACTAAATCTTTATCTACACTTGTCAGTGTTGTAGATATGATGGCATCTGACAAAGATCATTTTCTTATCATTTGTTTTCAGTTTTTGATTTCAGGGGCATGATTACATTTTTCTAGTTGCTGGAGCAATCTTCAGTCACTTCTGTTCCTGAAATTGACTGTATGTTAAATGTGTCTGGGTTCCTGTCTTGGTTTCATCTCATCTGTTATCTTCTTCCTCATTTTGTGTGAATCTGCATATGCATCCGTATGTATTGTATTTCTCACAGCAGTTCGTTTATTTCCACACAGCAATGTGTTTTATATCTAGTGGTGTACAGAACAAAATTAATATGATGAAAATGGTGGCATTTTGCTCCTGTCCTAGTGTCATGACTCCTTTAGAAGGCCATTGTATTCCAAGAAATTCATGTGGACACATCAACATTTATAATTTGGGGTTAAAAATTCTCTCTGAAAGCAGTGACTCTTTCTACTTGGTATGTTCTTGGGTTGAAAATTATGAGAGTGTACTCAGTGCAAAGAGTGATACGGCAGCTAAGGGATTTTAGGGTATCAGCTTGCAATCAGTGTAAGTCGCTGCTGTGATGAGTAAATGAAATTAGGAAGCAGGACATGGATCAATCAACTCCTGCAAGTCTTGATGTAGTGTGAAGTGAAGCACCAGAAGTGTGTTTAATTAGAGGATCCATTGCCATTATATGCACTCCATCTGAAATCTGAGCAGCCACAATGAACCTTTGCTTGAAATAATGGACGTTGTTTGCACAAATTATACATTTTTGAACAACAAAATATGGTTGAACCATAAGTAGGAAACCATGGTGCATAAAATCAGTGGTTTTCATTTGATCTCATCCCAGCACATGAAATACAGACTATTTGTCATGCCCCTGAACATCTCATACTGTTGCACAAGGTACCCTTCGACGTCTGTATATCAACGCGCTGGGTTTTGAATTGTCTCTTATAGAAACCGCTTGCCTAGGGCAAAGGCACCAGCTATGCCCCTAAACATCTCATACTGGCGCACAAGATACACTTCCGCATCTATATAAAACGCTATGGGTTATCAATTGACTTCTGTTGAAGTGCGCTCGCGGCTGCAAGAGACACTCAGAGCAGAGGCTCCAGCTGTCCATTCACGGCAATAATAACCGGGTCACGGCTCAACGTCACACTGCGAGCTATAATCTCATTGGAGAACCGAGGATCCTCTGCCTGGAAGTGTTTTCATCACTATTTTAAGAATTACTTTTAATTACATCGTCAAAATTTCTCAGGACAAACTCATCAGTATCACTGAAGTATCACTAATAATTCAAAAAATAAATAGCTTCATGTTGTGGTCTCAGCCTTCGTACAAAAAATAATGTGACATATTTTCGTAGTTTTTCCAACAAAATTACTACTGCCCTGAACCGGATCAGTACCATCTCTCTATCTCTCTCAAATTCTCTCAAATTTTATCCTCATAGCTCAGTGTCTATGAGTTATTCCAGAAAAAGTCCTTCACAGTCCCATCATTCCTGGAGCGGCTACCTCGGACACTTCCAGAGGTTGTAGGAGACTGAAACTCGGTATGGTGGACTTCCCAATCGACATAGACAAATTTCAGCCTCTTAACCCAACGTGCCGAGGAGATATTAAAAATATATTTACATTTAAGATTGTGGTTCAGGAATAAGGGACTGTAAAAGCTATAGCCAACTAGACCATCGGATTCTGGAGGGCATTGCAGAGAAGATCTCTTACTGTGTTGTGAGGGGGGGGGGCTGGATGAGCAGATATGTGTTGGTTTGGTCCTGATCGAAGCCATACTCGGGGGGCTTTGAGTATTCGCCACGGCCAGTAGAATAGACCAAATGACCTGAAATTTAATCTGAAGACCCCATGGGTGACCGGAAACAGACCCTCTGAGCCCCACCTCTGTTAACCCTTGGGGTGTCATAAAGATTATAAAGTTGCTCTGTGAAGGTGCTATCAACATGGAGGCAGCAGGTCATAATAGAACACCTTCTGACAAGCAACATAGTCAAGATCCAGGAGGAAACTTCAAAGGGAAGGCATTTTCTCTCCCCTCCTCCCTTCTGACATGAAGGCACATTAGAACTACAAAGCACATGAGTGTGTATTGCAATGTATTTCCTTTCCGGGTAGAGCCTTTTTTCAAGGTTAAGAAAACCTCTTTCCGGTCAATATTCAAAGACATATGTATAACCATGACATTTATGTTTATTTAATGTGACAGGTACGGTATAAATCATAAACATATACATTTATTATTACCAGTGTTGGAGTGGGCACTGCACAGCCAGCTTGTCATGTGTGGCGCAGCCATGACATGAAAAAGTGTGGCGCAGTGGCTGCTGGGAATTGGAGTTGTTACAGAGTGAAGAAGTAATAAAGCAGTAATAAATGGTTGAGGGGATACCTCTTAAAGAACACCGGTTCGTGATTTTTTTGTCAATCATAAGAGCAGTTCTAGAAGCCCTACACCTCGAGTGCTTCATTAGTTTAGTGGCGACTCCTCTGTCTATGAATAATAAACACTGGCTCTGTATCGTAGACTGAAGGGGGTGTGTTCAAAGGCAGAATTGATTCAGCAACGTTTGAAAACGTGAAAACGAAAGATCATATCCATTCACTGGGGGAACATAAGGAAGCAAAAAATGTGAATACATATAAGTAGCGAAGCCGAATAAACTTTAACTTCAGCTTCAACTTTTATTTGGTGATCTATCTATTTGGTGGTCTCTCAGGGTGAGAGACGGAGGAGGGGACAGTATAGAGAAATTCATGTACTGATAGCTAACTCCCACTCAATGCTGATGTTGGAACACCTCTAGAGGAAGACATCCATCAGCATCCTCGCCAGATGCTCAATGCTGAGAAGCAGGACCTCTACCTTGACCCTCACCCAGACATCTGAGCTCCTCAGCCTATCTCCAGCCACCCTGCAGAAAAAAAGTTTCAGCCACTTGTACTCACAATCTTATCCGTTTGGTCATTTCCCAGAGCTCATGACCATAGGTGAGGGTTTGAACATAAAGGTGTGAATGGAATGCCTCACCTTGTGGCTCATTTCACCTAGCCCAGAGACATCTGGACTTCTCTGCATGAAGGGGGGACTCCAGGGATGGGCACTCGACCATTTCTGAGCTTAGAACCATGGCCTCTGATTTAGAGGCACTGATTTTTATCCAAGCTGTTTCACACTCGGCTGCAAACCGTGCCAGTGCAACCTTGAGGTCACTATTCAAGGCCAGTAGGACCACATTAGTTTAGGCAGGTAGAATTACGTGCCTGAACTAGTATGGTCTAGTTTAGTTGTAATATGGTCTAGTTTAGTTGCTTTCTGCAAGACAGAAGCTTGAAATATTCTAGAAAGTACAGATTTAGATGTGGGTAGGTTTTATGAGCTTCAGTGTGATTAAGCTTTGACTTGACACCTTTGCTTTGAAAATGTTAGTATTCTCATCTCAGATTTGTAAAACCTGACTTGAGATCCAAAACAACACACATCAAGCTTCATGTCATTCCATGGAACTCAGTTGTAGTTTTTTTTTTTTTACTGAAAAGGAGGCTGCTCACACCACAGGGATTTTCCTGTGAGAGCAGCTCTGTCTCTGCTTCTTCCCCAACATCAAGCAAATAAAATTGTGTGTGCAGCACAGATATGAGCAAGAGTACTGGTGCTAAAATTGAAATCTGTCAGAGTTCTCAGTACGTTGAACGGTTAATCTCTCAGGAGCTTGTTGTGACCACTTCCCAATCAGGAACAAAGACACTTAACAATAATCCAAGCAGCTCATATCAGTCAAAGCAAATCATCCCTGAAATGAGTTCACTCAGGCAGAAGCCACAACTGTAGACGGCCTTTAGCTTCATCCCTTCTCTCCATTGTCTTCCGCTTCATTGGCTCAGAGCCGGTAACCAGATTGGGTGAACAAAACAGGAGAGGGGGTTGGGGTGCTTGGCTTTTAGCCCCAAAAAAGTCCCACTTCAGACTGTCTGCCGGTGCACCCCAAAAAGAGGATTTAACAAGGCTGTTGTCATCCACCCCCACAGAATGCAGCCACAGACAAGGATATGCCTCTGCACTTATGAATGACACGCACACATGGATTAATACAGGATTGTGATAATATGTTAGTGCATTAATATACTATTGAGAGTCCAATAATTTTTGAAATAAAAATCTTGTCAATGGTCACCAGTGTTACATGATTATAAAACATTTATTACACTGTCTCCACTTTTTGTTTTTTATTGGTAGTGTTTCATTCTACAATGGCATTCTGCAAGTCAGTCATCCAAACCACTGTATTTGACATTAGGTAGAAATATTAATATAACTCACCCAATAGCTAGGCTGCTGTGTCAGTCTATTAAGAGATGGTTTAAAGCGTTCTCACTGAAATTATGAAGAATTAATATAAAAAATCTTATGTACATCTTATGCTTTCAGCTCTATAATTATAGTGTCCACTTTTAGTTTTAGTTTCTGTAGTTCACACTTAGACAGTAGTTTCAGAGTTGCAGGATATGTCTTTTTTTACCACAAAAAATGATGGGTTAAGAGGGCAAGTTAAGAAAATGGATAAATGGATAGAATAATTTTCGTCCCCTAAAAAATGAGAAATCTGATTCGTTACAATTCAATTGTACATTAATTCATCTTTTTACCATCTTAATACCCACTGGTGTCGCAGGGAGACTATTGGTGCTTGTCCCCAGCTCAGATGGGTGAGGGTGAAGGCAGGGAATACACCCTTGACAGGTTGAAGCACACACACCATTCACTTCACGTCATTCACACCTATGGACAATTTTGGGACAAAGCCATATTTCAATGCCAAGTACACAAGTTTTTACAAATTCCGTGAGGCTAGACTGGTCACTAGGACTGTCCTTCTACAGTTGGAATACAAACACACATGTCATAGCTTTGATTAGAAGTTGCAAATATTACATTCTCTGCCTGAAGGTTGAGATCCATTAATCAAATGAGCAAAGTCTGGTCTGCTGCCATTGAGTCAGTAGGCTTCTGTGAAAATGATGCAGACGTACGTAGTTGCACATGTGCCCCACTGAACTCGCCGCACCCTTAGGTGGAGTCGAGCCCTCAAAATCCCTGTTAACAACGTGGGAGACCTCATTTTTCCCCCACAAAGAAGTAGTTTATTGTTGGTTGTCATGGAAGCATCGGACGAGAGACATTGACCAATATGGACGCTCCTTCAGCTGTACTTCTGTCTGGTCGTACATTTAAAGCAGCGAAGTGCTATGGATCCGTGTTTAAATATGGGGATGAAACGTCCACTTTTACCCGGACATGTCCGCTTTTAATGGCACTTACATTCATTTAAAATTTTCATTTTTCAATTATCTCGCACTTTATGCAGGTTGTCCCGTGTGTGGTCCTGCGACTCACACACGGAGAGAGAGAGATTGTTAGCCTATTTTTGCCTATTTTGTCAGCCGATGGTCAGACGATCTCTTTGTCTGCTCCAGGGGCACAGACTTCTACTGACGTAGAACCATGCGGGAGGCACGGTCTGTGCCACGCAGCAAGCACAGACACTGGCACAGAAGCACACTGGGGCCTTCAGGCTTCAAAATCCAGTCCCTAGGCTCCATTCTTACAAATAAGGCCTCATTTGACCAAGTTGGAGGCAGAATGGTCTGAATACAGGTCTGAAGTACCGGACCTCCTTTCTGAAGAAGCAGTACTTCTCCAGTTTTGCCTTAAGTCCTTCTTTATGAAGCCGGTTCAGCACTAGGTCCAAGCAGC
This sequence comes from Karalla daura, assembly GCA_029224185.1. Taxonomy (NCBI): domain Eukaryota; kingdom Metazoa; phylum Chordata; class Actinopteri; order Chaetodontiformes; family Leiognathidae; genus Karalla; species Karalla daura. The sequence continues at coordinate 2,381,671 of CM055205.1, read as the reverse complement.
TCACGCGGTTGTCTACATTGGAAGGGAAAATAATAATGTCATCCAGATACAGAAGCAATGATTGGCAATACTGATCCCCAAACAACCTCTCCGTCAGCCGCTGAAATGTGCTAGCAGGGGTTGCACTGACCAAAGGGCATTCGATTAAACTCGAATAACCCAAAGGGTGCGCAAAAGGCAGTCTTTGGGCGGTCTTGCTCAGTCACCAGAACCTGGTTGTAGTTACTAGCCAGATCCAGCGTGGAAAACCACTGGGCTCTTGACAGGGCATCCAAGGACTCTTTAATGCAGGGAAGCAGAAAAGCATCCTTCCGGGTCTTGTTGTTTAGTTGCCGGTAATCCACACACCCGAATGCTGCCATCCTTTTTTCAGACCAGAACAATGGGAGAGGCATGGGGGGGCTACTACTTTCCCGGATGACCTGGCTATCCAAGAACTGGCGTTAGTGGGCCTTCACTGCCTCATGATCTGAGGATGGAAGGGCCAGCATTGCTGGTTACAATAGCCCTGTTATTATCAGATTTTAACTGAAAAAAGGTTAGACTTCACTCTGTAACTTTTGACTATTTTCTAGTCTCCCACTATATCCCTTTATCTGCCATCAGACAAACTAAAAAAAAAAATCAGGTGACTTCTGTGTGTTCTAGTTTAAATAGTTAAATTCTTATTATGGTTATGACTGCTAATTATAAAACATATGCATGCTAACCCTAACCCTTCCAAAGGATGGAAGAGCAGCAACTCATTTAGTTTGTGTATGTTTCAGACAGGTGTGAATTTAGAGAAAGGGGCTCCTGTCAACAACCTCCACCCTGATGCAGGGTGGGGGCTTCCCTTTCGAAATTTAGGAATGAATGTGTTGCACATCTGAATCATCAACAGTGTGCTGGAGGGATTTCTATATTGTTTTTACTGTAAGAAACACAACATATGCAGTAAATGGTAAGTTTGCAAGTGACAATCCCCCTGCAGCTTCTTCTGCACTCCAGCAGTGCATTGGAGGGCATATGGAAATTCACACTAAAAGCTATTAAACTATGACTTTGCATGAAAATAACAGATTGTGGCCGCTGTACAATTGCAACACAATTTCCAGGTTTATCTCTACAGTGGCACAGCAAACATCAAATTTCACACTGTGGGTTCTTCATGCTCATGCCATGCATTAGCTTAGCTGCTAGCGGGCTACAGCTAATAACTCTCTTCATATACACGCACACACTAAGAGTAAACCGTCCAAATACCCCTCTCAATTGACCCTCTCTCAGTCACTCATTTACATTCACTGTCTGTTTACCTGTAAGAAACAAAGACGTACAATGCACTGATGGGCATTCAACATGAAGCGACCTCTGCATCTGTATTTTACAGTGTACACCATATTCCCTTAGGACCATAATTACAGAGACAAACTAAATCTTTATGATCAGATGATGAACAGATCAAAACCCGAAATATATACTAGCTACGTATAAACAAATGTATTGGTGTCCCTTTTTATTTCACTATTCTGACTAAGGGTCCAATTCCCTTGAACTGATGACTACTAACCCTCATTTCAATGCCACTAGCAGTGTACTCTGAATGTCTTTCTTATCTAATCTTCCGCATGCTGAGGTTGATTGATTGATTGATTTGTAATGGCATCAACAGCTCAATGGCAAGGGGGAAGAAGCCTTTTATCATGGCCTGCGCATTGCTTCAGCTGCAGTCTCTGCTGGGGCATCAATCTTATTCTATTTGAGCAAATTGAAACAATTAGCAGAATGGTTTGCAACTTAGCACATCACGTGAATGTCCTGTCTTGTAACTCCAGCGACACAGGGTCAGATGCTTATGCTGAGGTAAAGCAAGACAATTAAGCCGTGATGTTATTCATGTCTGTTACTCATACATACTGTGCCACCAAGACCCGGGGAAGTGCAAAATCTTATAGACATATATACATTATAGTATGTTTTTGAAGAATTTGATCACCCATTTGATGTTTGTCGGTATCTTGTGTCACGCCCAGCTTTGCTGTGCTGTCTTTTGTGCTGTGTGTTGCGTGTCTGTTCATCTCCACTCCTGCACGTTGAAGCCTTCCTGTCTGCTCTCTCTCTCATGCTGGCTCATTCATCTCGGGCAGACCGCGTGGCTGGGCTGTCGGCAGCCCTGCTCTTTCCTCTTTACTACATCTGTGTGGCGCTTTCATTTACAGATATGCACCACACCGTTTTTACTTAATCACACCACTGACATGGTTTTGTTTCTTTAAATAAACACGTATTACTTAGCCTTCACAAATCGGTTTGGTCTCCCCTTCATGTCTTCGTCGGAGCCAGTGGCTCTGACACTTGTCAGTATCTTATGGTGCAGGAACATATATTTCTTTGCAAGGCACCTTGCAGCAGGGACACTGCATTGTTGTTTTGAACAAGCGTGCAATTGGGGAATTCCTCTGCACCATGGTATTCCACTCTCAGCATAGCACAACCATATTTTACTGACACCTCTAACTGTATTCCTAGGGATGTGAGTTATGATCTAAAAGGCAGCATCTTCCTCCTAAGAGACAGTAAAAATGTCTCTTTTATATTCAGACACAATACCAGTTTTCCTAGAGTTATTCAAGGGTGCTGGTCCTTGCTGCTGCACTAGCAGCTCCTACTGGTTAATTAGAGTGTCTGCAAAATGGTGGCGATCCTGTGCAGGACAGAATGACACTCCCCCACCGCTCCCTTCAGCAGGCAACAGCATGTGAGGCTTAACATGTCTATATGCTACCTTCCATAGGCTGGAAATATCATTACTAATGACAGGGGCTGCAATGCAGGGAGGCGAGGGTAAAAAAGGGAGATAAAAATGAAATAGCAGCATTAGACTGCACTAGAAACTCTTTCAGGTGTACACTAAACGTTTGCTGTACACGCATCACTGTAACGATGCTGATGACTGTAATTGTGCTTAACATGGTAGCCCTCTGTGCAGTGAATCACATTTCCTATTTGACAGCCATGTTTTGATTTTCTTAGTAATGCATTTCTGCATGAATACAGTGACTTTTTTAAATCTCTCAAGTCATCTTTTATACAGTCTTTATTTTGGTGTATTATTTTAGTAGGCAACATTGCCTGTTATGTAAAAGCAGTTTCTTTGTGGGGCATTGTAAAGATTATCCACGGCTCCTGAACTGGATATTGATTTGGATAAAATGGATACATTGGATGGAGATTTTTAGATCCCATATTGGGTTTTGACAAAAAAAAAAACTTTTGATCTCATTATTTTGTAGTGAGTGTTATTATTTCAAGTACTTAATTCAAATGTTGATTTTTTTCCAAGGTTTTTCTTTTTCAACATGATGAAAGTTCTGGAGAAATTTTACAAGACTAGTTGTGCTAATCAGCGTTCTAAAATTTTAAAGCATATTTCAAATGTAATAAAGTGATCATTAGTGGGGAAAGTATGCAATATTGCAAAAGGACTGTGAGTACATTAGAATTTTCTGCAGTGAAATATATAAATTAAACTGTAGTCAAGAACATTCTTCTGGCTCTGAGAATATTCATAAAAACTGAGACTGGGATTTAACATGCTTTGCAGGAGTGAAGTAATGAGAAAGAGTCCGTGGAGACTGAACTTTAAAGAAACGGCACAAAGTGGCAGCGTTAATTACAGTTGACATGATATTAGCTGTAACGAGGATGGAGGAGCGGCACAGGCTTGTTTTTCATCTTTCCCCCATGCTTTTGCTGCCCCTCCTTTTCCCCCATCCCCCAACACCCCAACTCCCCGCCGCACTCCCCACGACCCCCCAGGATCTTCAGGGCTCTGCCAATGAGAGCTCTACAGCAGCATTCCTTCCCAGAGACAAGAACCTCCAGGTCTGGTTTAGTCCTTCCCTCTGCCTGTCATGCTGCTTAACACCAATCACATGCTCAGTACCGAATGATTCCACATCACAGAGTTGCCGGATGGGCAAAGTGCACAATATGTGGCGTTTCATGGTTTCTAGCCCTGAGCATGATAACTGCCTGCCTGATGCAGCCTTGCACAGAAAAGAAAAGAAATGTAAATATGTTGTTGATGTTTATGTCCAATTCTGCAAAGTTGAAATACAAATAATGAATAAATCTTCACACATTTCCTCCTTCAAACTCAAAGAAGGGCGCACATGGTCAGGACATGGGCATTTCCAGTCCTTGCTGCAGCCAGCATTGTTATGCATCAAAATGAAAAATGAAAATGAAATGAAAAGCAACTTGCTGTAGATTAAATAAACCAGCTCAGCATAATGTCAATATCAGTAACACAAATGTCAACTTGTGGAGCTGAGTTTATGTTAAATTTGTTTCATTCAATCCAATTTCTCTAAATGATGGTTGTGTAAAACTCAAAGAAAACATTTTCATTCATTTCACCCTTTTCAAAAAAATATAGTTGTGACGGGGACACGTAGAAGGAATATAGCTATTCTTTCATGACCTTATTACAACCTCAACAATAATGTAGGCACTTCTCCATACAAAAAATGGGTCAACACATTCTTTGGTTTTGTGGGCTGTAAATACCCATCGGACTTAACAGGAAAATGAAAAATCCAGGTCAAGAAAGAAAGAAGTATGCCCATGTTGCATTTCTAGGTTTGAAACACACTAGAAACTATAGGTGAAGCTGTAGAAGAATGCTTACTCCAAAAAGAGGCACAACTATACCATCTTTCCAACCCTTAGTGAAAAGTTTAAATATTAACCATAAAACAATTTAGTTGCATGCACTGATTGTTGGCTCAACACTGTCAGAATCACAGAAAGTCTTATAGTCTTATTTATTCTATTTTGGACTCTTCTCACCAAGCAGGTCATATTAGGTTTATTAGGTTTAAAATAAATTAAGTTTAGTTGAGGTTTATTCAACCCGCCAAAATGTTCAATAAGCTTCTAAAGTTCCTAGTCAGAAATCCATATACTAGGGAAAACACATTTGAACTACAAAATATAAGGTGCGGCATACAACTGTGCATTGCTTGCTACAAATTACAGTTCTTGTATCATTCTTGCGGGCAGGGTTGTCCAGTCATACTTCAACCAAAAAAGTATAGCCATAACAAATAAGTTTATGTTTTGAAAAGGAATGTTATAAAACAAAAAATCCAGCTCACATAGAGAGTGAAGGCAAGGATTACATGCTGGACAGGTCACACAACACAAGAACAACAAAGTGGAGGAAATCCAGTGGATGATATTTCCGATGGCATCTTGACACATGCCACATTTTCACTTCGTAATCACTGTGTCATTCCTCATCATGACCCTCGCCTGGCCTGGCCCGGTTTGGCCCAGTTTGGCCTGGCAGTCAAGCAGGAACTAAAAAAAAAACAGCACACATTACCAGATTCCAGGTAATGGAAAGGCAAAAACACCTTGAGTTGAGTCGAACTGGTACCACAATGTGGAAACACGAGAGTCTCCTATTGACCTTATTCCATAGCTTGGATTCTGTGAAGAAACCACAGTAATCTGAGAAAACCCACACCAGAAGAGCATGCAGACTCCCCCACAGAAATGAAAGAAAACAGACAACCTTCTTGCTGTGATGAAACACCAAACATAAACATTTGCATTTATTGGTGGTAGTTTAGAGACAATTCTTGCCATTGTGTCTGAAACTTCCCATACAATAAATTTCCCATACAATACACACTACTTCCGAAATAAATTTAATCTCATTCTAGAAAGAAAAAGCATATAAAAGTAGGGATTGACAAACACAAAATGAATCTGTGTGCATTCAGTTCATGTAGTCTGCCATAGGTTCATTAAATTGTTAAACATATTTCCACATACATTACTAACACATTTCAGGCAACTTAAAAAACATGTCTTTCTTCGAAATCTTTTAAATTGACAAGTGCCTCCATCATATGCTCACCTTTAGGTGTCTAAATGTCTATTGTTTCTCTGTAAAGCACTGTGAATTGCCTTGTGTAAGAATGGTGCTATACAAATAAACTTGCCTTGCCTTGCCTTTAGAACTTTTAAATACATATTTGAAGGAAAAAACAGGACAGGCTCAATAAGAAACACTCTGCACCTACTAGGCTGGAATGCTATAGAATCAGCCACGTGAATGAGTGATCATGGTGCAGTAGGCCTCTACTAGCACATATCTATGGGATGATGGTATCAGGATAGTGCTTATCCAATGGCATAAGAGGACACAATATTAAAAAGGCAATACAAGATTTAAAGAAGGGCTGGAGTCAATTTCCATTTCAACTTTAAACTTCCCTTGATGTAAGGTGAGACTTGGAACCAAGCTCTCCATGGGATGAATAGAACATCCCAGTTAAGTTTGTAAAAACATATCTATTATTTAGACTATGAACTGAAGGCTGATATCCCTAGAATATGGGTCAGACATGGTTTTCCTCTACAGCTGAGATGGAGGAGCCATAGACCGCTCTCATGTTTTTTGACCTTGCATAGTCCAGGCTGCAGCAACAGACATGAAATGCAGATACTGCAGCTCCACTGATGGGATTTAAAATCCATTGCGATCCAGACACATGGTACACAGAGGACATAGTTCAGCCCGCTGATGAACCTGTTGAAATATTTGAATGAGCTGAGGCTCTCATTCTCACACCTCTTCGTGCAAATGAGTTTGTGTAACGCAATGCAACCAGCTCCATGAAATCACACCTGATCTGATATGAGCAGTGCTTTTTTTATGTTTCATAGAGAAAAGCTGTTATTGCTTTTATTGATTTTATAAATGCATTCTGTAGCATTACTACATCAGTTGACTGAACTAGCCCAAGCCATACAGAGAAAGTAGGAAAGGATAGTAACAATAAAAATTACAGCAAATGCGCATTATTTGGAATCTTTATCATCTGCCAATTTATATTACGTCTCTGTGCAGTCACGACGGCATGGTGGTCCACTGCATTCTGATGAATCTCATATCTCTGAATGACCCATCCAGAGAGTTGACTTTAACCTGAGTGAACATCTCTAGAAAGACCTTAAAATGGATTACAATAGCAGAAAATCTCCAAAAACGGGTGTGAAAAAGTAGCAAATTAATGAAATATGAAATAAATGTGTCTCCGACCATGTGTCATTAATGTACAATGTGAGTCTGAAACATGATAAACAGAAAAATCGAAGAGTCTCTGCAGGGCCGTCGCTGCCTATACGCAGAACACGCGCAGTGCGTGGGGCCCCGCGATCCAACAGGGGCCCCGTTTTGCCCGAAAGATGCGCATATGCACAGCCGTGAGCCACGTTACTAGATCAGCTGTCACCACGAGGCAGGAGGAGAGAGAGCCGCACTAGCTGTCACTGCAATGATTGACAGTGGTCCATTCGACCGATCACTGACCAGACGCTCTCTTCGGCGGGGTGGGGCGTGCGAGGCCGGAGGAGAGAGTACTCTCCAAGTTACGACACGAGAGAAAAGAGACAGCAGAGGTCCCGTGCGATTTCGACACAACACGACAGGACACAGAACACAGCTATCCGGGGAAATTATTATAATATGGTCAGGACTCCAATAGTCCCACCAACACTCACTTGGCACAAAGTATCTACAGCAATTCCTACTCCCCAATTCCAAAGCTCCTGACGTCAACATGATCTTTTATACCCTTATGTTCCAAACACTCACACTGTTGGAGGCACACACATGGACACATATACAAATGGTCAGGCTTCCTGGAACTCTGTGCCAGATTTGAGCCAAATCTGGATGTTCCAGGGTGATAAGGTAATGTGTTTTCTTCTTTCTAAGGACACTGTACAATATATCTCAGTATCACTTGACCTCACCATTTGTCCCATATCGCCATTCATCCTTTACTGTTCATGCAGGCCAGTATCCATGAAATTGGATACTGGCCTGCATCATATCTGTCAGGTTTTCGGATATTTGGTCTATATCTAAGGCCAAAATCTCTTGCTATTGGCTTATCGATTCTTGTTGGCTGGGGAACCTCTGGCCACAGCTTAGTTCCTCCATTTGTTTGTCTGTCACTCTGTCATGATAATCATCTAGTTCTTCCTCCAGTTCTTGTATTTGAGATCGATTTAATTCTCTGTGTAGGTCTACCCCTGCAGGGTCTGGGTTCAGGAAATAGGACCATCCTGCTTCACTCGTGCTGTGGTCCCTGTAGCAGTCAAGCATGGAAGGCTTTCTTCCTGTGCTACAGAATTTTTTAATTATGCTTGGATCGCAGTTCGGTCCTGGTGGCATCTTATTACCACCATAGGTGTGGTGGCTGCTTTCACCTGCTCCCTGTTCGAACACGTGATCAGTGGACCTGGCTCGTGGGCTTTGAGGTGCATTTGTCCCACTTGCCTGGCCTGGGTCAGTGTTCTAGTAAGGTGGTGGGGCCTGTGTAGACGCTGCAGCCACAACAGGCTTTTTGTCTTTGAGCATATCAGAATCTCCTGTGAATTTAACTGTGCCAGCTAAACTGGGATATATCCCTGCAGCTTGGTGTCTGAATTCATCTTTCTCCTTTTGGGTCTTTTTATAATTTTTTTCCCTAAGTGTCTTTCTGTGTTCTTGACCTTCATTTTTAAACAAGTCTAAAATTTTCAACTCAAGCTTTCTTTTTCCTTTCCTTTTCTTGCTTCCATCCTTTGGTTTGTAATCGCTGATTCGCCTTTCCACATCCTCATACACCTCCACATCAAATGTGCCGTCCTTAGGCCAGGGTGATGGCATGTTTGCTGTATGCTTTCCCCATTTTTCAGAAAGTCTTGGAATTTCTTTAATGTGCTCAGGATATTTAGCACCCAGTATTGCAGTCATTGTTGTGTTTTTGTTACTTGTTTTCTATTGTGTTTTTAGCTATACAAGTTGTAGCATTGGCTATGCTAACTATGCTATGCTAACCGGTGTCTAGGTTTTATCCCATACTGGTGCCAAACTGGTACGACTAAAATCACGGGGCGGTCATGAAAAATTCCAAAGCACCAAAACTAAGCAAATCATGAAATCTGCATTGGTTTCCGGTCCCGGTACTACCGTTAACGTCAGCACCGGTTCTGTCATCGTACCGGATATCTATACCCATCTCTAGGTGGTGTGGTAACTTAAAAAATAAACAGGTGTTTTCATTTTTATGTTTGCGTGTGACTTTGTGTACCACTCATGCAGTGAATGCGCTGGTGTGGATACGCAGCAGTGCGGCAATGGATGCAGATTCAGTGAAAATTATTACATTAACTAAAGTGCGTGTGTATAGCTCTACTGACAGGCTGCTGCTGTTACGGTCAGTGTATCGAGGGCTGATGTGATGAGTGAATGTGGTGTTAAGGAATAGCTCTTTAAGGAAGCTATTCCCTTGTCTTTTGCTGCTGCATCACCTCTCTGTTATGAAAGTCCCAGTCCCTCCTACATTGATCATCTTGCAGATAGCTTTGTAGGCTCTCTTCATGAAACTCTCGATTCAGTTGCACCCCTGACAAAAAAGATAAAATCTAGACCAAGATCGGCCCAATGGTATACACCAGAAACTTAAAGCAGCTAGCATGTAAATTAGGGAGGAAATGGCACTTGATATTTAATATTTTTCTGACCTGCAAAGATAGTCAGAAAACAAATAGAGTGGCTCTGTGTAATGCCAGAGCCAGATAATAATCTTCTCAAATTGAGGAAAATAAGCAAAACCCAAGGTTCCTTTACAGCACTGTTGCCAGGCTGACTCAGTCAAAACTCCATTGAGCAGTGTATTCCCACGCATCTCAGCAGCTGTGACTTATTTTGTAGCGCTGTGATGTGAGATATAGAATCCCTTAAGTGTTTACGACCTATGAGCAGTAACTTTTTTTTCTGACCTTAATGTCATCAAAGCAGGATTGAAAAAAAAAACAAAATTATAACAATCAGACAAGCGATTGACAGCTACCTAGCATCAAATGCAATTAATCTACCTCCTATTGCAGCTATTCAGGATACAGCTGGAAATACAGTAGGTCACCATCTTCATTTGTCCCCATCGCCCTGCATTAGCTGATGACTGTCATCTCCTCCTCTAAATGATTGACCTGCCTCCTAGACCCAATTCCCACTAAGCTGTTCAAGGAAGCGTTCACATTAATTGGCAATTCCTTATTTGACCTCACCAGCCTGTCCCTAAACACAGGCTACATTCCTCTTCATTTTAAAATTGCCATAATCAAACCCCTTCTTAAGAAACCTTACCTCGGTCCAAGAATTTTAGTGAACTACAGGCAAATCTCCAATATTACCTTCATCTCAAAAATCCTAGAGAAAATTATTGCCAACCAGCTCTGTGAACACCTTAATAACAGTTGCTTGTTTAAGACCTTTCAGTCCGATTTTAAGTCTCAGTCCGCGAGGAAGACACCCTCTCTACCTTCAAAAATAGGTTAAAAACTCTCCTTTTTGACAAAGCTTACAGATAGACCTTAAATCAAAGATAAGCTGCTATAGGTTGAGACCTGCGGGGGTCCCCCGGTACCTTGAGCGCTCTCTCTGTTCCAAAGATGCTGAGTTGGATCCAAGACTCCGTCCCTTAAGCCAGCTCTTCCTGCTGCATGGATTGTTTCTACTCTTGAAATGAGACACTAGATATGGAGTATCTCCTGGATGTTGCATGACAAGAGCTTTCCTTGGCAACAATGGCAGCAGATCACTTAAAAGTTGATCAATGTCTTTCAATCTGTTTCAGAAACATCAGCTAATGTGTCAGATATTGTAACTGCCTCTGTGGGAGAGCTGGGACACCCATGCCTGGATATAGCGGTTAAATTGGCTTGCAGAGCAGAGTCTGCAGTATTGCAGTTCAGTGTGTTGCGGAGCAACGTCACTTGTGTCCACTTCACTTTAATTTTCTGAGCATAGTGGCACTTGTGCAGCATGAGGGGAAAACAGTTATGGCTGAGGAGGAGAAAACTGACATCAGCTTTAAGGAAACATCCATCTGGATGGACATGTAACTATGACATATATGTTTATTTAGTTACAAAAATGACATTAGTAAACACAAACACATTTCTGTGCTAGTTTAGTGGCTTTTCCTGCACCTCTGTTTTGAGAAAGAGTAAATGTGGAAGTTCGTCAGCAAGTCGCACAACTTTATTTGTATATGTGTCCGTAACAAACAGGAAAATAGAAAGTTTCTCCATGACAATCTAGAGCTCATGGACACACATAGACACAATTACAGAAGATAATGTAAATGAATGTTCATTGGGGACTGATCCGAGATGCAACACATGCATGGAGAGAATATAATCCGTAAAACCAAGTGAGAACCAGAGTGTGCATAGGACACAGTTACGGTTAGCCAGTTAGCTCCGTCGGATGGGGAGAGCAAGAGCTCCATCTGCTGAAGAGGCCACCATGTCACCCTTAGCCTGTGATAGTTGTCATTCAATTGTTTGTGGCAATCTCAGACACTTCCAGAGGTAGTTGGAGACTGAAACTCAGTATACTGGATGCTCTTGACGTCCTGATGAGCATAGTCAAATTTCAGCCTCTTAGCCCTTAGTGTTGATATTAAAAAAAAAAAACATTTAAGGGCCAGATTCACAAATCAGGGGCTGTAAAAGCTATAGCCAACTTGACCATCAAATTCTGAAGACCATCCCAGAGCATATTTCTTTCTAAAAGGGGGGGGGGGTATGTGTTGGTTTGGTCCTGCTTGGAGCCATACTTTTCAAAAGGCGGGGCTTTGAACACTCACCATTTTCAACCTTTGAAGGCTCACCATGGTCACAAAAATAGATCGAATGGCCTGAAATTCTATCTGCAGACCCCATGGGCAACCTGCAACAGACTCTCTGGGGGCCCTTGAGGATGCAAAGTTGCTCTAGGAAGGTGCTATCAACATGAAGGCAGCAGCTCCTAATACAAGACCTTCTGACAAGTAAGTAAGGGGAAGGTATTTTTCCCTCCCCTCCTCCATTCTGACTCCAGCACATTAGAACTACAAAACAATATGGCCAACCCACCCAACAAACAATGTTTGTGGAAAACAAATGCCAGCACACTCAGGAGTTAGCATTCTTAGAGTTAGCAACCTACTCTAGAGCTTACCTGGGCACATTTGGAGCCAACCCAGGGTTACCCTAAAGTGGTGATGGTCACTTCAACACCTGCCAGCTGACTTAACCGGGAAAGCTCTCAAAAAAAAAAAACCTTACCTCATTTGGCAACGTAAGCATGGACCTCTTAACTAACATACAAAATGGAAAATGTGTGTCTAGGGGCACATAAATGACACCAAACTGAAGACGAGACTCCATTATGTAATGAAAAACCACAGCACAGTGATGGACTCCATGCCAGGTATGAGTGTGAAAGAATAACATTTATATACAACATACCAAGAAAGTGCAATATGAACAAAGGCTGGGTTCTTGTGCCACGAAGCTGAGAGAGTTGGGGCGGAGAAAAGATCCACTTTATAGGCTGTACCCATAGCTAACTGAAAGCACAGAAAACGTATTTTCAATTTGCTGCTCAGTCAACATTCTGGATTCGGAAACATTTGGAATAATCCATCTACATACATAAGCATGTGGTTATTTTTGTATTGTAATCAATTGGAATATCAAAACGGCAAAATATATGGACATCTCAACTCACAGAGAAAGTCAATGCGCAGCACATCCATTTCTTCCTGTATCCAGAAACAATAACAAAGAGACTGGTAGCAGTCACTTTCATTTGCACTAAGGTGCTAGGACTGACCCACTACTCGTACTTGATACTATTTGCCTTCGCGCTCCAGAAGTGTGGTGGAACTTTAATTTTTTACCGTGTGCCTACTTGTGTTGTAATTCCTGTACTCAAAAAAAAAAAGATTCCTTGTGAATAGAATGTGCACAGAACACCAATTAATGTTCCTTTTGATAGGGATATCTGTGTTGACTTTCAGGCATAAATCTGATTAGAACTTTATTTTGAAGGGCAGTTTTGGCGTTCCGGGTTGGAGCTTAATTTTGAAAGGCAGTTTGATGTTTATGTGCCAGGTTCATTGTGTTCATACAGCTCATCTGTATCCCGTCTGTATCACTTTTCGGTCCAAAGCGACAAAACCTCATAAGAAGAGCATGGAGAAACAACACAGCCTCAGGTGAGATGTAGATGTTGGACAAAAGTGGCCCAAGAAAAGAGCCTGGAGGGTCCCCCCCAAGTGTGATTTTTGTTAGTATTCAATATTTCTTTTGCACATCCATCTTTCACATTATCACGAATGTTAAAATCACCAATTCAAGCAACAGAGTCAAAATCAATGAAGATAATGAACAATAGCTTGACTTTCTTTTGACAGATGCAATCACTCGCAGCTCAAGCACAAAAGCACTGAAACAATTGCTATCCAGCATTTCAAAATCAGTTTGCCCCTTGGGTCAGAGAGAATGAAGGGACAGGTGTACAAGACAGTGGCCATCGATACCAGCGATGTTGTATGGTTTACAGACAACGGCACTGAGGAAAAGACATGAGCTGGAGCTAGAAAAGACAAAAAAGTTGAGGTTCTCTTTGGGGGTGACAAGAATGGTAAGATCAGAAACAACATGTTAGATGTTTTGGAGATAGAGATAGGGAGGCCGTATCGAGATGGTTAGGGCATGTACAGAGGAGGGATAGTGAATATATTGGTGGAAGGTGGAACGCCAGGCAGGAGGCCTAGAGTAAGATGTGATATGAGAGAAGAGTATAGGGAGAATAGGGTTAGATAGAGGCAGATAATTTGGCAGCCCCGGAAGGGAACAGCTTGAATGGGTAACATGATTCTTGTGATAATCTGTGATTATTGATTAATGATGAGATGAATAGTGAATAGTGAATAGTGATTTGCGCTGACAGTACATGAAGATCATGATGACTGCAATTTAATGGAGGGGTTAACAAGAACTGGATTTTTTGTACAGTCTACATTACTTCACGTAGTGGGATAGCACTGGTGATAAAATGAATGACCAGCAAAGGACTGTAACAGTCTCATTTTACAGCACAATGGCTCCACTGGGACTCACCACAAACCCCAGGTGGAATGATATCAGACCAGTAAATGTGTTTGTGTGTGTGTGTGTGTGTGTGTGTGCGTGCGTGTGTGTGGAGTAAATGGGTGTCGCTAATGGCGTGTGTATGTGTGTGCATGTGTGGACTTCCATGTGAAGTTAATGGAGTTGCTAATGTGTCCCATCAAAAAGGCACTCAGGCTTTTTCAAATATTGTGTAAATCAAATTAACATGGCAGACACCTCTGATGAAATGACATCATCTCATGTGTCCATTTCTATGTCAGTAATAATTTTGCAATGTTGGACTTGATAAATCAATTTCATGTCATGGTGCCTACAAGCACCAGCACTGTCTGTTTTTCTCATGCTTAAGAATTTACTGGCATACGTGTCGTCTTTTCTCCCTCTTTTATGTTTAATTGCTCTCAAAGCACTGCTTCTCAAGCTAAGCAAAGAATTAGTGATTACATGAATGAATACAGATTTTCTCCATGAATGCTTGGGAAACTAATCACAGCAACTGTCAGTTTTCAATATTAGTTCACACAGTTTCCGATTAAAAGTTGTCATACATTAATTGTCATACATGTCATGCATAAAAATGATTTTCTTTAACAAATTATTCTTGACCTCATGGTGATTAAAAGAATCTAGGACTGTTCATCCATCATCTCCAAAATATAGAGTAATTTTCTAAGGACACTAACCAAGTCAAAGTAAAAATGTTAACGACAGGGCTACTTTGCAACTTGCTAACATTCAGGAAAAAAGAAAATCACTAATGTTCCTGTAAATATAGGCTATGTCACAATACAAGTTTGATAGCTCTTTAGCTAGGTATGGGACAGAGATGGCTCAGACCAGTTATGTTACCTCAGGAAACTGGTCCTCACTAATGGTGAGAAATTACCAGACCCATATAGTATTCCCAGTGATGAATGGATTTCAGATATATCCAAATGGCTAGCTATCATCATGGTCTGACATGTACACTTGTCTCATAGAGAAGACCAGTGTCTACACAAGCATAGATTTATATGCAAGCATGTAAATCTATTTTTTTAATGTATTTATTTGAACCATAAAGTCAAAGACAATGACAAAAGCAGAAATGACTGAATGCAGGAGAGGTTAAAAACCCTATATGGGCTCATACAGAACACCTCCATAAAAAAACTACAAAAGAATCAAAAACAAATTACAACAACAAAGAAAACAATGCAACTGCCTTATTATGATGGTAAAAGTCAAAAGTAAAAATTATAGGTATATATGAATGTAAGTAATTGTGTGTACATAAATAAGTATGCATAAATAATGATGATCTAATGATAGCAAGACTAGGAAAAAAAATTATTGGGAGTCTTGATATATCAAATGGGCCTCAAAATGGACTTAAAATTAATCAGGGCTGAAGATGTTTTTGCTACATGACGATAAGAATTCAAAAATGAGGAACCTCTGTAATCAAAACTAAACTGACTATGGGTAATGCAGCTAAAGGGAAGACGAAGTTTATCCATGTGTCTTGTATTGTGGGAATGGATCTGAGACTTTACTATAAAGAATCCATTGAAGGATTTTGGGAGCAAATGTGGAAGATAAATATTTATAAACGAATATGCAGGATTGAAGGATCTTAATGTCATAAACTGACAATATGTTGAGTTTCTTAAATAGAGGGGCGGATGGAGACATGTAATTAGAGTTGTGTGTAATTCGAGGTGTGTGTGTGTGTGTTCTTAGATAGACAACTTGTACAGTAAATAAGAAGCAATTTCCCCACAAATATTTTTTCTAGTTATTTTTTTCCTCCAAGGTAGGCATAGTCATGTCGGCTCTTCTCCTGGTGTTGCATCTCCTGCCCTCTACATCAAGAGGCCAAAAGAAAAAGAGCCAGCCAAAAAGTTCAGCTCAGCACAAGCAGCCGACCATTGTGTCAGATTTCTTAAAGTACATACCCTCAGCTTTTGTTGTTACTACCAAAACCACCAGGGTTCCGAACGGGTAGATGTTTTCGATGTTCTGCAAACGTTCCGTCAGGTTCCCCGAATCCAGGCCTCTCGCAGAGAAGATGGTGTCGCTTGCAATGAGAGGCCGGCGGATCGAATCCCTGGTTCCAAATTTACAGTTTAGAGGGCAGGACGAAGAAGCGAAGCAGAGGGAAGATGGGGAGGACAGGGAGAGACGAGACATGCGACCGCCTGTGCTGAAGGGCAAGTCAGTAGATGGCTCAATAGATTAGAGTATTTTCACAGCACTGACAATTATGCAGTTGTTATTATACATGATTTGTTTGATGGTGTTATCTAGTATGAGCTCAAGTTGTTTTGTCAGTACCTCATAAAAAATGATTATATTTCTTTGAACTGTATTTTCAGACAGGAACATTATCGTTTTACAGGACGAAAGAACAAACCAAGTGGGTTATAAACTGATGGCAACGGCAAGCAGTGCTGCCCCTTGTGGCCAATCGTACGATCCGAAATGCATGAAAATCAAATCAGTTCTTCCCATATGAGCGATGAATCTGTCTGCCAAACATCAAAATTCAAATCCAAATGGTGTTTGAATTATAAGGACAGATGTAATTTTTCCACCAAAGTGCTGCTCCTTGTGGCCACACGTACCACCCGAAATGTGTGAAAAGCAAATCAGTTCTTCCCCTGTGAGTGATGAATCAAAATTCAAATCCAAATGGTGTTCGAGTTATTGTGATAACATGTAAAACATGCATCGGCAAACATGGCAGCGGCGGACGTGGCAGCGGCGGACGCGGCGGTCAGGCCAAACCTGTGATACCCCCGACACTCTGCATTCAGGGATTTGATTGGTTTATTCATAGCTACTGAAACATTCATAGTGGGTTGCACTGTCAATACACTGTACTTCGATGAACACTTTCACGCATATTGTGTAGAAGAGCAAAATAATGACAATGGCAATGCATGTATGGACAGCCTCACTTGTTTCAGACCATTTGAGAAGCGGTACTCCAGTGACAGTGACAGAGCATACATTGTGCCTTACGACCACATGTTTTAATTTTCTTTTCTTTGTTTTATGAAGTGAATGTAAAACTGTGATGCGGTGCACAAATAAATGTGTTGAAACCAATCTTGGCCTCATTATTTTAGCATGATTTATTTTGAAATTAATCCGGAAGGTGGAAGTTAACACTACAAATTTAACACTACCCCCTAGTCAGGTGACACTGGATGGTGTTAAAAAAGTGTTAATTTTTCATTCTAAAGACTAAATTAGTGTTAAGGTTCCAACTCTCCAAAAAGAGTTCAATTAACACTTCGTGGTTTGGACCCATATAGAAGTGTTGAAATCAATTCTGACTGTAAATTTTGGTGGATGCTGATGGTTAGGATGCTGAGCTTTGCTGTGTAATGACCCAGAGCAGCCAGTTTCGACTTACCAATGATTTCCAGCACCTCTCCTGTATCTGTATTTTCAAACTGTAAATGGGGGGAGAAGTGACCCCTTATATAGTCCAATCCCCACATGGATCTATGGTCCTAACTGCTAACTGCACATGAATGGCAAGGTCACGATCAATGTCGTCATCCAGAAGACCTGTGACAAATTTACATGTTTAGAACCTGTGTATTAGTATACAAGTGTATGTTATATATGGAGGACAAAAGCAGAAACAAAACAGAAAAATGCAAACGTTATTCTCTGTGGTGCAGTTGAGGCAAGTGCCTTGTCCCTGCCCTGTAGGGAAGAAATACAGAAACGACTGTCACATATTCAGACAGCACTCGGAGAATCACTTATTGACTCAGACGTTCTCTCCAATCACTGCCTACTTGTGCGGCCGGTGGAAATGACAAGGACTGCAATTTGAACATGTTCATCAATCAGAAGACAACAGCTGCTGCTGATTTGAACCACGGACTGGGGCTCATCAGAGACATTCAGAATAGAAAATAGAAGCTCAATCAACAGAAAAGGGGACAGACAGCACACTGTGTCCTGTGCGGGATGCTACACATATACGCATAACATAAAATATCAGTATGTTCAATCACTTTTCAGATACAACCCATGGAGCAATTGTGTTCTCACTTCTCTGTTGTGGTTTCATCAGTCCTTTTTAAAAATGGCATGTTTTTGACAACATTCCTCAGTGAAGGCTTCCTGTCTTGTGCCGGTCCCCAAAGTAGAGTGTCCAGCCATGATGAATGATTTCAGATGGGTCAATCTCAAATATTATAAAGGCACTGGAGAGGCTGACCTCCCATCACTTGAAGGGTAAAGGGGAATTGCAATTTCACGTTTTTTATCCCAACCAAAAACTTTTATTTAGACAGACACGAGAAAGCAGCAGAGCACCTTCTCAATACCTTCTCCCATTATCAACTGATCTCTATCGCTTATGAGTTCAAAGCTTATTCCATTTAGATTTGTCACCCCATCTTAAATTGAGGTGACCCTGAAGGGACTAAAGATGGAAATTAGCTGTTGGATATAATTTAGCAAATTTACATGAAAATGTTCACTTATATGTATTGTCCCTAATTTAAATAAATCAATTCCACATTCCAAATTCAAAGTATTGGCTCTTTGTGTGAGCTTATCATAGTGGGGTCTATTTAGTTAAATGTCATTTAGAGAAAATGATATTTATGATATGGGACAATAATACTTTTAAAGTATATCATATTCTAGGCTGTTTACAGCAAGGCTTTAGGTAAGTGGCATACTTGACTCAATGACACTAAAAAACACAGACAAAACTAGGGGAATCCTGGTAACAGTATATATACTGTTACTTTACTGTACTTTCACTATTATAATTAGTGCTCCGGGAGGGAGCACTGTTGTTCTCCACCGTGTTTATTAGTGCTCCGGGAGGGAGCACTATTGTCCTCCTGCGCGTTTGTTCTTCTTCTACTACTTCTTATAGGGAAATTTCAGCGCAGCGTATCTCGAAAACCGCTGATCGCAGACCCACAAATGATACACCAAAACGTGCAGCTCGGCCAAAATTCCAGTTTTTGGCCCAATCAGGGGCCATATAATTTATATTGTATTATATATATATAAATATAAAATATAATAATATTATACATATATATAATATATGTACACACACATATGTATAAATATATATATATATATATATAATATTATATATATAAATGTATGTATGTATGTAAGTATGTAAATATTACATGTATGTATAATGTTAATATTGATTAATATATTATTTATACATGTATAAAACATATAATAAATATAAATAATATTATACGTATATAATTATTCACAATTATAATTATTATATATTATATACATTTACATGTTTATATACATATATACATATATCATATATAATAAATAAATAAGTATAAATATGTGTATATACGTATATATAATATATATGAATACATATAATCATTTTAATTGTGATTAATTATATTATTTTATAATATTATATAGATTTATAAATGTATGTATATATATATATTATAAAATAATATATAATAATATATACCAATACTATATTATTTATATTATACTATAATATCATATATTGTATATATATATATGATAAATAAATACATATGAATAAATGTAGAAATATGCAAATATATGATGTCGAATATCGACCCTTTTACTGTTTGTATACAATGATGTATGCGCGCGCATTGTGGCAACGGAAGTGCCGTTGTTCCCCATTCATTCTTAATGAGAGAGGCAAAAACATTGAGAAATAAGCTGAGATAGCAAAATGTTCCCCGCATGAAAATGTCTGGCTGTTGATTTTACGGTTGTCAGAATCGATATTCTACTGATAGAATAAAGTTTTACAGGATTCCGAGAGGATCGCGACCATTTCAGAGCAACCGACAGCGGCTGTGACCGTGTACATGGAAACGTGCTGTGATCCTTGTGGGTTATCTCTGTTCCTGAAACCAGGTCTAATGGTCAGAAATGTGCATCTCTGATCTCGGCGAGTGGCCGAATAAACAATTGCCCGATATCTATACTCATTTAATTCAGAAACCGAGAGAAATCGAAAGTTATGAGCCTACAAGGTACTGGATGCTTACGAATACATCGCCTGTGGTCACGTACAGAAAATCGGGTACCATGACATAGATTCCGAATTCTGTCTTAAAAGTTCTCCCAACTCAAAAGTTGTTGTGAAAAGATGAATATTGCTTGTTCCACTCAGCGGTGTAGTGGAGCTGGGGGACAGCGCAGCACGAGGGGGGTGCGCCAGTCAGAGGTTAGAGCTGCTGCGGGGAGCAGAGACCCGGAGCCAGGGACACAGAGACACTCTGGACCGTGGACACAGAGAGACTCTGGACCATGGACACAGAGAGACTGGACCATGGACCGTGGCCGCGGCACACAATAACGGATTACCTTAACGGATATGAAGTGGGCTCTACAGACATGAGCATTTCAGATTACGTCCTGATTCGTGTCAACACGTTTTGATCGCCTGCAGCAACGATCCCCAGAATCCTACAAAACTTGACTCTGCCGGTAGAATATCGGTTCTGACACCTGTAGACACAGCAACCAGACATTTTAATGGAGGAAACAGTTTGCTATCTCAACTTTTCCCTCAATGTTTTTGTCTCGCTCATTCAAAATGAATGGGGAATATCGACACTTCCGTTGCCCCTATGCGCACGCAGCTTCTTGATGACGTCGGTTGTAAAAGGGTCTATATAAATATTTAATAGTTATTATTATGATCAATTACATTATATTAATAGTAAGTATATACATACTGTATATATACATATAATATATTATATATATTTGTAGCTGTGGGACTCGAGGAGGGTGGGACGGCTCTGCCCCACTTCTCCTCTCTGTGACTCTTCTTCAGTTGGTGAACAACGGCCCAGTTACGACTATACATAAAATTATGGGCGACCTCGACCCACAAAATATGATAGTAAAAGGGATAGCAAGCCGCTAATGATCCACACTCTCTGTCGCTCTTCGCGCCAACTGTCTCACTCGGTGAACTCAACCGCTAGCCGTTGGTGCCCGCCCCCCTGCCGGTTCCCCTGACAACACTAACACACACACACATTGGCTGGATACAGATGTCACTCACACCCATTCACCAGCCCTCACAAGCACTCACCAACAGTTATTTACTTACCCTAGAACACTGACATTTCATAGAAATGATCATGGGTATAAACCAACTGAACTATTGCCCCTCTAATAATGCATGGGCCTTCATAACAATATTGTTTTATTATATTATATCATTTTATATTTTATAAATATATATATATATGTATATATATATATATATATATATATATATATATATATATATGTATATATATATATATATATATATATACACAGTGGGGAGAGACCAACTGTCAGAGTGCGGGATTGCTGAAAAATCAGCTCTCATTTCGCTCTTTTCACACTGCTCCCAGCCACACCATAAGCAGCAGACAAATTCTTTTTTCCAGTTTTGTAGGAACATTGGTGCTCGCTCATGCGGGCCAGGCCATAAACCCGTGCGCCTTGTGTAATTTAAACGGCGAGCCTCATCGTCGGCCCAGCGCAGCCTCTTCTCTCCATAAGCCCCCATTCATTTTCCCACTTCTGCCATCAAAGTTAAACATTACACTTCTACTCGCGACTGTGGCCATAGTTTTCATAGTACAAACATCAAATCGCGTCAGGGTGTTCTGGAGACTCTCCCCTACGGCGAGACAGTTTGCTCCTATTCCAGACAGGTGAAAGCGTTGTCTCCGTAGAGCCAAATGTTTAGCACTTGGGCAATTTCGTTTTTTCTCATAAGAGTGAATGGGACAAACAGAACCCCTCAAACAGAAATCTGCTACATCGCCATACTTTGAGGGAGAAACTTCATTTTAATCTCAAAAATTCAAGAAACTTGTGGTCTGTTTGTGTACTAAGTTGCATGTTGATAGGTTGTATGTTTTTTTCAGCAGCACCTTCTCAAAGTGCATGTGGTCAAGTACATGCTCCTGTGTCCTCCTCTGCTGACATTGTCCTGCTGGAGCAGGCTGACTGATGACCTCATACAGACACACAAACACTTCAGGCACACACACACACACATACACACACACTCAGTCTCTCTCATACATGTATGTTAATCCAAAGTTATGGCCGAAAAGAGCAAAACTCCTTCAGTTTTGGGAGCACCCAGACAAATCATACATAAAAACGATCAAGAGAAGTTGGCCTCTATTTTTCTCTCCAGAATATTAGCTTTTGGGCCCCACAGGGGCCCCCATAAAGAATGAATGGCAAAATTTCAAACTTGGATATGGTGATGAACTCTGTGTGTGTTGTTTTCACCATGGAAGCACGCACACACACACACACACACACACACACACTCACTCACTCACTCAGTCTCTCTCTCTCTCATACATGCAGACACTCCCTGAATGCTGTCTTGTGAGCAATCCAAAGGCCTACAAAGTGCTACAAACCAACGGGCACACATCCCGGAGCACTCTCAAAATTTCAGCGCGCTGGAATTTTCCAGTTATATTTATGGATTACTCTCTTTTATGTCATCCTTTATATGCTGCTGGAAACTTCCTTGAAAGTCAGTCTCATAGTGATCAATAAAATTCAGTCTAAAGTCTAAATCTGAGTAGGTATACGTAAGTATGTGCAGAGGTCAGCTGTGACAGATTGTATGATTAAAATGTGTAAATATTATTAAGCATTATTAAGCATTGTTACTCAAATGATTGTAGTACTGAGCGAAGCTTATTTTTACAGTGTAGAATATGCGCCAATAAATGATATAGAAAAGTATGGTAGACAAAGTTTTGCTCCTTGGGTGTCCGCAGTGGTCATTTCACTCATTCCTGCAGTATGCCCTCCTGGATGAGTGTGGCACACTGTGGCTTACGCTGTTGAAAGTGCAACTGCTGAAGTGCTTCTGTTCATTGCTGAGCCTACGCACTGCTCCTCCACCAAGTAAAAATACACTCACCAGCCACTTTATTAGGTACACCTGTCCAATTGCTCGTTAACACTTAATTTCTAATCAGCCAATCACATGGCGGCAACTCAGTGCATTTAGGCATGCAGACATGGTCAAGACAATCTCCTGCAGTTCAAACCGAGCATCAGTATGGGGAAGAAAGGGGATTTGAGTGACTTTGAACGTGGCATGGTTGTTGGTGCCAGAAGGGCTGGTCTGAGTATTTCAGAAACTGCTGATCTACTGGGATTTTCACGCACAACCATCTTTAGGGTTTACAGAGAATGGTCCGAAAAAGAAAAAATATCCAGTGAGCGGCAGTTCTGTGGGCGGAAATGCCTTGTTGATGCCAGAGGTCAGAGGAGAATGGCCAGACTGGTTCGAGCTGATAGAAAGGCAACAGTGACTCAAATAACCACCCGTTACAACCAAGGTAGGCAGAAGAGCATCTCTGAACGCACAGTACGTCGAACTGTGAGGCAGATGGGCTACAGCAGCAGAAGACCACGCCGGGTGCCACTCCTTTCAGCTAAGAACGGGAAACTGAGGCTACAATTTGCACAAGCTCATCGAAATTGGACAATAGAAGATTGGAAAAACGTTGCCTGGTCTGATGAGTCTCGATTTCTGCTGCCACATTCGGATGGTAGGGTCAGAATTTGGCCTTTATCTGGTCGTCATAGCAGCACTACACGAAACACGTCTGTGATGTCATCTTCAATGTGACACTGCTGACCACTGTTGTCTCTTGATATTTTTCATGTAATGTATTGGATGCTACAGGATGCCTTAATTTCCTATGGGATAATCAAAGTATCTATCTGTCTATCTATCTATCTATCTATCTATCTATCTATCTATCTATCTATCTATCTATCTATCTATCTATCTATCTATCTATCTATCACTGGTAAAGCAAAAGGGGGAGTGGAAGAACAGCAGCAACGAGGAGAACAATGCAATACATGCAAGCAATGACACAACAAATCAAGGGCATGACATTTTCAATGACACTGTGACTACTCACACTCATTTGGTGACTGCTACACAGTCACCATTATAATCAATGCTGCCATTATAATCAATGAAAGTACCTCCACTGGATGCACCTCGGCAACATCCAAGACGCACTCAGCTCAAAAAAAAAAACCTCAAATCTGAAAATACACAAATTGCACCTGGATAGAATTGCTCTTTTTTTTCTTTAAATGATTTATTGGCTCCATAAATGAAAAACTGATGTTTAAAAATGTAATTTTGGATTTAGTCCAATTGTTAACATGAGATCACAAAATGCTGTAAAAAAAAATCTGAGAACATGGAGCAAAACAATAGGTTCCTGGCAGACTGTCTGGCCCCTGAAGACTATTCAATGGGCAAAAAAAATGACAATTTCACATAATAAATCAGACGTGATAAAAATGCTAATCATTAATCATTCTCAACACCTTTCACACATTGCTGTAAAAGAATTATGCTCAGTAAGAGGGGATGCACAGATAGCGAATCAGGATTACAGAGCTCCGTTGAAATGAAGCAGCACGCGAGCTATGCTAGTGCATCTGGAATGTAGAGGCGCAGCAACTGTCTGCACTGGAAAATCATTGGAGGATGTACAGATGGTTCCAGGTCCAACAGGCAACAGCTGCTGTTGAGCTGTTGACAAGAGCATGCACACCATGCTGGAACCTCTGGCTTGATCTGATAAAGGGTGAATAGCCTGTCACACATGACAGGATGAAGCATGACAGCTGCAGAGAGTAAAACCGTATCACTCACTGCAAAAGGGCTAGACACTCACTGGAAACCTGTAAAGCCAGAGAACAGATAGAATAACAGATAGAATTCCTCTTGCCTGTATAGAGAATGAACCCTCAATATATGGAACGAAACTTTGAATATATTGAATGAACCCTTGAATATTGAATAATAATTTAGTAGCAGCTAACAATGAAGATATCATAATATACAGTATTGTGGTACTTCGCACCGATTTATGTACTGATGACTAACTAACACTTAGAGCGTTGTTTACAGAATGCTGTGTGACATCGCAAGTCATAACTGGTATATTGATCTTCCCGCGTGGGAAGTTATCGATAGATAGATCAGTACTTTATTGATCCCGGAGGAAATTCAAGGACTGTGCTCAACATACACAAACATCCAACAAAAAAGACAAAATAAGGGCATAAGAACGGTAACAACGGAGCACTGGGGGGACACACAATACAAAAAAGGATGGGAGTGCAAAATGGAGGTTAAAAAAATGGTGAGTGTGTATGTGCAAAGTGGGAAGTACAGGTGGGATGTGAGATGACGTGTGAAAATAGAAATGAAAATAGAAATGAATAGAAACAAACAAAAGTGAATAAAAAGTAAATAAAAGTATATTTACCTGAGGTAGAGGTGTCAGGAGAGTCAGGAGGGATTGACAGAGGAGGTAGACTCATCATCATCATCTCCATCATCATCCCTAACTAGAAGGTTTGTTAATGGGTTCGACTGTTGTTCCATTGCACTCTCATGGAACACTGCTACATCTACACATTAGGTCAAAATAAAGATGGCAGTCAGCTTTCATGTGATATATTCAAAGTATAATTCAATGTATTCAAAGATATATTCATTCACAATGCAAATTTTCAATTTTTCGGAATATGAAAATTCGAACTTACGAAAGCCCTTCCGGAACGTACTCATTTCATATCTCAAGGTTCCACTTCCCCTCTTCATTGAATCACCACAGAGATCTCAATGGGCCAGTTAGATATAATGTTCTTTATAGGCATGATTCCAACACATTCAACAGCGTTTACATGATTTAACTGCTGAAACAGTTCATCACACCTGATTCATCAAGTTCATCAATGACATATGAGCCCAGATTTGTGCATTGTAATGTCTGCAGGTCACATCCTACCAGTTGGCTGTCCACACAAAGTGGGTTAGGAATTAGGAATCAAACCTACATTTGTGTACAACATAAACACAATACACTGCTATCAACTGTTTTTTTTTAACTAACTCTGGTACATAAATTTGGACATGTGCAATCAAGACCTACGGAAAACAGTGCCAAGTTTGTGGGGTACAGGTTGCTATGTTTAAGTACTACATTACCTGACGTGTAAGTGACTTAGGATCTAAAGAAAGCACTGGTGCTTTTAGAGGGGAGCAGTTGGAGTGTGGTGCCTTGCTCAAGTACACTATAGCCATGGGAGGATTCTATATCTGAGTTATAAATCTAGATCAAGATCCAAATCTAAATCTTCAACCTAGACCACGGCTGCCCCATAACAATATGAAGCTCTGAATGAACAGTAACATATAACAAAGAACATTCTGAATAGCTATTTGGATGAAATCCAAATTTCTTTTTTAAATACTGTAAAAATAAAGGCCTCTATTTTCAATATGCTTTTGGGAACAGTGATTCAACAATGTTCATTGAATTGAACATTGAAAAATCTTGTATGACGTTAGTGTATTTACAACGCCTGCATATTTTACAGCACGTTAGATAAACACTGCCACCAAGCGGTAGAAGTCTCAAAGTGCTGTTGGGGGGGGGAAAGGAAACCTGCTTTCCAGGCAACCACAAACGTCTGTTTTCCTGACCTCCAAGCCTTGAAAGTGATTCATTAAGTTTGGCAGTCAAACAAACAACTTCCCACTACTATACTCGGATCAGATTTTTTTACAGCTTTAACAGCTTTACTGGAAATTGTGACAACAATCAAATAATTCAGACTTTCCAGTACACATTAGTACCACAATAACATAGTAGCAGCATGACAGCATAACAAGGGGAAAGGAAAAGTCAGAAAAGAAACAAACAAACAAATAAATAAATAAAATCTGATGTGACAGACTGTGATTTTGCCTATAAAATGAAAATTGTATTTATAATTGTGACAGATTATTGGCTGAAAATTTCTGAGTGGATTTTTTTATTGATATACAATTCTTATTCAGAATTAACAGCCACTTAAAATAATAACCAGCTTCAATCAAAAACAGTCAAAATGGTGGTGATGATTTTTTTTTTTTTTTTACATTTATGGACGTGAAATTTCCAACATAGAGGCTGACAACAGTACATTAATTCTTTTCTTTGGATTTGCAACAAGTAACAATTTTCTTGCCTCAATGTTGCTTTTGTGTTTTATCTTATATAGTATAGTTCTCAATTTCTCTTCAAAATGTACTGCAATATGAACAACCATCAAAACAATTCCATTTTCAGGATCAGTTTAGGTTATCAGGTTATCGACGTTTATGAATTTTCATGTATAAGTCTTAGAAGGGAAGACATGCAGAAGCTGACAGGCAAGAGACAATTTTATAGTATAGTGTAGTATAGTATAGTATAGTATAGCATAGTATAGTATAGTATAGTATAGTATAGTATATGTATATGTATATGTATATGTATGTGTGTGTATACACGCACGCACGCACGCACACACACACACACACACACACACACACACACACACACACAGTCTATGGTCGGGAATTAATCTTTTCTGTTTCCGGTCACGCTGCCTGAGTTTATGCAGTTGCCTCCATGTGGCGAGAGAATGAACTGCATGAAAATGAACGAATCCTCACGGACGTCCAGGGGTTGGATGCGAAAGCGTGGGGTCCGGTGTTTGTGTATTGTCGTGAGTGAGGAGGGTAGAGAAAGTGACAGCTGTCAGATGGGTTTGTTGTTTTTGACGTAGTTACGGTCAACGATTCCTCTCGTGAAGCAAACAGTTTATAAATATTGTCAACAGCTGAATAAAATAGAAATGAATCAACGTCAAATGAAAAAGAAGCATTATAGGGTTTACTATGTTTGTTTAAATCTTGTTTGGACAAAAATTTCTTGCGCTGAAACAGTTTAATGTGACTTGCCTGGAACGCTACAAAGTCGTAAGTCTTTGTAGTCTTTGGAAAAATTTTACGAGCTGCTTGGAGCGCAGCAGTGCCTCCATCAAACCGACCGAAGCCAGTCTTTCCGTTGCTCGTGAACGCACCATTTCTGCGCATGTCCGTTTATCGTCAGCAGTCTGGTAAATAAAGAGTCACGTTCAGGTAATTCGCCTCCTTTCATTTAAATGATATGCTAGTACGGCATTTCAGGCTGCGGTGTCTGATAACCCCGCCGCGCTCGCGCGTGAAATGCCAACTGCGTAGTTTGTGTCGTTACCGACGTGTGTTCATCTCTGCGTCCGTTAGCTGCTAGCCTGTAGGGTACCGCTCAGGACTGTTTTCCTCTAGGATGTGAGGAGGGCCACCAGCCTCCCTGCTCATTCCTCTCTACTAATGGTTGTTTCGGCGACAGTGGCTGCTTTTCCTCTGCTGCCGACGACAACACACTAGCCTCGTCCGCGGCGCAGCCTCGCAGTGAAGCCGACAGGCCCAAAATAAGCCAATGTTGGCTGTATCGTCGCTCCAGCGCAATGGCGCTGATGGAGGGCCGTACGCTGGGCCAGACGGCCGGACGCGGTGAAGCGCTGGTGGATCAACACACCGGCCGTCGCCTCTGTCTGCTGACAGTCTCTGCTGACACAGTGTGTGTGTGATTCTGACGTTGTCACCAGTCGGCTGACGAGCTAACTAGATCGATCTGATCAGTCAACGGCCGGGGCAAACAAACTCCCTAACTTCAGCTTCTTGGTTCTAGAAAAGAGTCCAGAATTGAAAGGGAAAACCCTCAGAAAG
The DNA here is from genome assembly GCA_029224185.1 of Karalla daura. Classification (NCBI taxonomy): domain Eukaryota; kingdom Metazoa; phylum Chordata; class Actinopteri; order Chaetodontiformes; family Leiognathidae; genus Karalla; species Karalla daura. Next base: position 2,352,978 of record CM055205.1, on the reverse strand, counting down.
AAAGGCTGAGACTTTGACCTGGGCGAGGTGCGGTTGTCAACACCGGCCCAGCCAGGAAGTAATTCTCCTGTAAAAACGTTCATGCTGTTTGTCATTTTGGACTCATGTCTCAAATCTCATGTCTGCACATGTACTGACTTGTCAATGGAGCATATTTAGCCATAGACTCGTGCCGTCATTCTGGTATTATTGATCTTGTTAGGACACACGAGTGGATCTTTGTGGAGATTGGCCACAAGCTGCATTGCTTGTTGAAGCTGTGCTACTGTGATCGGTCGTGATCAAAGCTAATACCGGCTTCGGAAGGTAACATAACAATTGTTTTTATTATCAACCGATCAGATCATCAGATAGTCTTATGAGTGTCTCAGCAGCTTTCCACAACCCAGTGCGATAAAGAAAAAACGGTTTGAGGTGTTAAAACCAGAAAATGACACAAATAGTTTTTATCAGAGCGGTTGATCAACACCTGTAACTCTTTATGCGTTCGACCTGCTTTCGTATGGTCCAGCAGTTGAGTCATTGCGTAGTTATTGGTGGTGAGTGTGACTCATAGACTGTTGTTTCGCAGGTGTGACTATGGGGAAGTCTTTTTCCCACCTCACCAAGCTGACGGGCCAAGACGAGGGTCAGGACGGCTTGACGTCTCACCTGGAAGAAAGCAAGAGTGAGGACGGGAAGAGCGGGGATGTCTCGCAGTTCCCCTACGTGGAGTTCACTGGACGGGACAGTGTGACATGTCCCACGTGTCAAGGCACGGGGAGAATCCCCAGAGGTAACGAAGCTGAAAAGCTGGCTCTGAGTGACAATCAGAGGGAGGAGGGAAAAACGGGACCGAAGACCTGATTCTAACCTGTCATTAACTGTTGCCTGCGTTTCAGGACAGGAAAATCAGCTTGTCGCACTGATCCCGTACAGCGACCAGAGGCTGCGTCCCAGGAGAACGTAAGCAGTTTGAGTCGAATGTGTCCTTTGGAAGGCGCCACTGACAGCCTTCCAAAGTTCACAACGTCTATCAGAGGCGGCACGAGGAGACCTGAATCAAAGATTGAAGTGCTCACCCATTCACACCCATTCACGCAGTGCTGGCAGAGGCTACCCCACACAGTCCATCTGCTTGAACAAGTAGCTTGAACTATTCGCACACATTCCTACATCGATTATCCAACTTTTTGAGTCACATTTGCTTGAACTGGATACTTATTTGAAAAGCCCTTTTGATAAAGGGAGGATGTTTCCCTCATGCACAGCATGGTGCCCACTACTGTACATATACAAATGTTCCAAAAACACACATTCCCGATAGAGGGGAATCGTGGCTAACGTGGTGCATTTCCTGGTTGTGTCCTCAGGAAGCTGTACGTCTCAGCCTCAGTGGCAGTGTGCCTGCTGCTGTCCGGTCTGGCCGTCTTCTTCCTGTTCCCTCGCTCCATAGACGTGTCCTACGTGGGGGTGAAGTCGGTGTTCGTCAGCTACGATGAGGCCAAGCGCAGTGTCTATCTCAACATCACGGTGAGCTCCGCCGGTGCCCTCAAAACTCCGGGGGCCTCACGGCGCGACCCGAAGGGCCCTCAGTCGTGGATGGTTCACAGAGGGCCCAGCAACGTGACGTCGCCACAAACATTGTGCAGAATCAGAAATGTGTCCAATTGATAGACATATTTGTCTATGCATAGTGATAAACATCAGAAACCGTTTGCGTTCAGAGCGTTGGACTAACTTGGAGACATCAAGGAGCCACGTCGGTGAGTTTTTGATCGAAGAGGTTTGCAAAAGGTTTTGACTCACACACGACTCGTGCCCCTCTCCCAGAACACGCTGAACATCACCAACAACAACTACTACTCGGTGGAGGTGGCCAACATCACCGCCCAGGTGCAGTTTGCCAAGACCGTGATCGGCAAGTCTCGCGTCAGCAACATGACGGCCATCAGCCCGCTGGACATGAAGCAGGTGCGCTCGCCGGGGCGTCCCTCCCTCCCCGTGTGTCCCACGGACACCGTTCGCTAATCCTCCCGCTCTGTTTGCAGATCGACTACACGGTCCCCACAACCCTCGCCGATGAGATGAACTACATGTAGTAAGTGTTGTCTCACGCACGTCGCCTGGCATAACGATTTGAGGGTCATAGCCACTGTTATCGTCTCATATGTTGGTCCGCCAAGTAACTGGGCTCCCAACAGACACTGGCTTGGTTGAATTGCCGTTGAGGTGTTTTGCACTCTCGTTTTCTGTTCCAGCGATTACTGCACTCTGCAAACCATCAAGGTCCACAACATCGTGGTCATGATGCAGTAAGTTTGGTTGCTCCCTCCGAGTTCTACTGATGTGGTTCCGAAGCACTGACTAACGTTAAACCCCCACCTCCCCTCCGCAGAGTGACTGTCACCACCACGTACTTTGGTCACGCGGAGCAGGTGTCTCAGGAGATGTACCAGTATGTGGACTGCGGGGGCAACACCACTTCTACCAGAGGGATGACCAAAGCTTTCAGCCTCCCGCACCCCGCTGAGTAACCACTGCGCATTCCCAGGCTGGGGCCCAGGCCGGGACCCCGGCCAGCTAGCTTTAGCTGGACCCCTGATGCTCCACTGCATTTTGCCCCACCCCCTTAGTGTAACCACTAACAAGAGTGTTATCACATTCCCACCGTGTCTCCTCCAGCATCGGTACCACATCCAGGTCCACAAGCCATTTCAGGCAATGTGCGCGTCACGTTAAACAAAGAAACCCCCCCCCCCCCCCCCGCCACTCTCCAGAAACCGCGCTCCAGCCGGTGTGGTGGAAACGCCCACTCGTTTATCGAGCAGACTCGGCTGTCATACAATCACGAAATGACGTCATGTGTAAGTTCACCGCTTTTCATTCGGTGAGTCGATCTAGAATCGGTAATTGGCGTGGGGATTTGATTCGTGTTACGTTGCAGACAAACCTAGAATCCAAACCTTTGCTCTGTTTTTGCGTCATTGACGATAGCGTCGAAACTTATCACCAGCAAGGGGCTCCGTTTGTCCATCGTGGGGACGACTTGACGACAATAATGACTCCACAGAGATTTGCCTCCGTGAAGCTGTGACCTGTGATTCCTGTGCCCCTGAGCAGGGGAGGGGACGAAAGCCACCCGAGAGGCATCCCACTACCCGGCGAACCATAATGCACTTTATGAGTCATTTTCACATGCACCGCCCAAGTTCTCCACCACAATATGCTAGGCTTGACAGTGACATGTAAAACGGTGTCTATTTCCTGATTGTTTAATATGCTCATGTCGGCTCTCCCTGGCTACGCTGTCCTCTGCACAACTGTACCTAACGTCACACGTTACGTGCTCGTACTTGTTATGTTTATTGCTTTTGTTGTGTTTGTTTTTTTCTTTTTCCCCGATGTTGTAACGGCCGAGGACCGATCCAGCTCCAGCAGACACACATCATCTGATTCACAGATCTCTCGTGACAAATGTAAACCTGACAGAGTCTTGTTTACAAATATCCAGGACAAGTGGGAGGTTTACAAATATCCAGGACAAGTGGGAGGTTTACAAATATCCAGGACAAGTGGGACTTGTCCTGGACATTTGTAAACCTGACAGAGTCAGGTTTACATATTTGTAAACCTCCCACTTGTCCTGGATATTTGTAAACTCTGACTCTTGTCCTGGATATTTGTAAACCTGACAGAGTCAGGTTTACAAATATCCAGGACAAGTGGGAGGTTTACAAATATCCAGGACAAGTGGGACTTGTCCTGGATATTTGTAAACCTGACTCGGCTGGGGAAGTGGCATCCTGAAGTGAATGTAAAAAAAAAACGTTTGTAAACCGTTTGGTTTCCTCGGTGTCATGCCTGTAAAGGAAGAGCTGCTGAGAAGAGCTGCTGAGAAGAGTTGCTGTGCGAGCGGCGAGCAAGCAAGCAAGCAGTTTTCCTGCGCACACCTATTCCGAGGTATAAAGCGAAGCCCAGCGTTCAAATTGACACGTATCTGGACTGAGTAAAACACCACAGGGCTGACACAGTGCAGTGTGAAATCCACGGCAACCACTTTACAACCGCGAAAAGTTGGAGAAAAATAGCAAATCTCTCGAATTGGAAGCTCACACATCCATCGATCTCTCATTCGTTTTTTTTAATTAAGTTTTAATTTAGTTTATGATTGGTCCACTACTATACAAATGGGCCAATATAGTGACATAACGGCGCTATGTCTGCAGATCTTTCAGTCGGCTGAATAATTGATTAGTGTTTGTGTCAGCCGTTGTAGTCGGTTTAGTAGAGGTTACTAGGGGTTTCTCTCATCATTCCAAGTATTTGTCTCATTCATTTTACGGCATTCTGTGATTTACCGGCCCCGACTCTGTACATTTGTGAACCACGCTCACTCGCCTTCAACGTGTTCATTTGTCCGATGGGTCCTTCCTGCAATTAATGCTTTTGCATTTTTTTTCCTAACTTAAAGCTCTCACTAACATTTGTACTGACGATAGAAGACTGTCGATATTTTGTCGAACATTTTGCCCGGTTTGTTTTGTCGATCAAAGTGCGCTATATTTTTCCATCCTTGACAGAAAGTCATCCCGATCGTGTGGCGAATATTTTGGATTTGAAAACCGTCTGGCGCATCTGGGATTGTACGCGCTATTTATGTCAACCTGTAAATACCTGAGTTGTGTTTATAATATCCTCATACAAGTGAGTTGAGGTGAGTGAGATCCGGAGAGGGTGTATTAAAAAGTGTGTCCTCCCTTGTCGTCCACTCTGTACTTCATGTTTGAGAAGCCGTTTTAGATGCCTACCTCTAACTCGATTTTAGAAATTCTGTTGATCATGATTCACAGTGACTGTCGTTGAGCATGAATAAAGTTCTTAAACGTGGTCGTCTTGAGTCCTGTGCTCTTTCAGGGGTCATGGAAGGTGCCGCTGGGGGGGTGGTGGCTTGCTCGGTCGCAGGCCGATCTAATCAGCGCTGAGTGGTTTTTCTCAGCAGTTTTTTTTTCTTGACACGTACTTGCAGAAATGCAGCGGGTATTTGCACCCCACTTTCGGTTGCATGGACACGTGCGTGCAGTTATTTTCATATTGCAGTTTTGCAGCGGCTTTATTGTGAGATGTTTGCATTCGGGTAACGACGAAGAGCCGTCTTAACCTGCCATTCAACAAGCAGACAAAGCAAAATGCCAAACGGTGCAAAGTTAACTGTTGAGTGAATGGGTTTGATCCAAAGTACCAGTCACAATTCACTGCTTGCTGACAGGAAAACCTAACGAGTAAAGAGGAACAAGATCTGTTCTGATGAGCAGTGTTTAGAGAAGTGATCTGGTGATGCAGCTGGTTTTCCTGTCGAGGAGATATCTTTTTATGTTTACATCCTGTTATGCAAATGGCTCTGTTGTGCGCACAGAGCCTGACTCAAGTGAAACGGAGCTGATGGGACCCTTGCAATTTGTCGGCCGTTCCGTTCAAACTGATGCCGTTGTCTCAGTCAGGTACAAGACAGTGAGTTGTTCTGACGATGATACATACATACATACATACATACATACATACATACATACATACATACATACATACATACATACATACATACATACATACATACATACATACATACATACATACATACATACATACATACATACATACATACATACATACATACATACACAGACACATCCCCAAAAGTCCATATGAATACATGAGGTGTGTGGTTGGCTCAAGCTGGACAAAGGAAGTGAAGACATAGTAGAAGTGCATTCTTTTGCTGCCTGTCAAATGCCCCATTTACATAATGTAAACTACTATTTACATTGGAAATAGCCGGGGTACGCACCCTGCGCAGCAGCAATCGGGACACTGACTAAGCTTAATAACAAACTAATGACATATGGAACTTCTTGTTTTTTTTTCTTAGGAGAATATAAAGCTGAAAAGTTCAAATCCCAATAAGTACAACCACAACCCAAACTTGGAAATCTTTTCATTCATATTTTTTCTTTCACTTTCTTTGTCCTTCACAAAAACAACCTAAACGACAACAAAACAAAAAAAAAATCCATAAAAAAGTCCTGAAAAGCCCTAGCCATGCATGTGTGTTTGAGGATGCTGCTGTCTGTTGGCAGCATGTGGTCACACCCACTCTATGTGTGTATTTGTCTTAAGGCTGAGAAGCGGAAACACCGCTGCTCCACTCTCAGTCAGTGTGCGTGCATGAACAGAGCAGCAGTGTGCACCTCCTCCCATCCAGGACTCAACCTCAGACCCAGGCAGGCAGCGAACATGGTGCTCCACCACGCAGAGTTCACCAATGCAGGCAAGGCAGCCGGCCTGCAGATCTGGAGGATTGAGAATCTGGATCTGGTACCCGTGCCGGAGGGTCTGCATGGCAGCTTCTTCGTCGGTGATGCTTATGTAACTCTGTCCACCTCAAAACAGGGGAGCAGCTTCTCTTACCACCTGCACTACTGGCTGGGTAAGTGGGGGAAGACCTGGGGCAACATTCACATCTGCTCACTCATTTCAACTATGTGTCAACTGTGTATCAGCGAGTCACTTTCAGTCACTCTCTCAATGATAGAATAGACAGTAAACATTATGATCTTAGAGGGTTGCAGGGCTGTTAATTCATGTCCTGAACTATCTCAATATTCAGTTATAAAAAAAAGGCAGGTTCACCTGATGGTCGTTAAATGTGACATCCCCACTCAGATTTCGTATTAAGAAATACTGGTGCCTGAAGTGTTGGGATGTTACTATGGTGAATAGGTGGAGGCACTACTTCAGTAGATTCAGAAGCCTCCGATGTCAACTTTTCCAGCCAGAGATGTTTGGCATGCAGTGCAGCTGTACAAAAATACGGATGGAGTGTGCAATGTCACACTGTGGAGTCAGAGCTTCTCACCACCTGCAATGCCGTTGAACTTGTTCTGAAGGGTGCTATTCTCATTTGCTTGCCTGCCTTCTTTTTTTTGAGAGAAATGGAGGAATGGTTAAAAATAGCTTTTAGAAAATTATATGTATATATATATATATATATATAGCGAGAGAGAGAGAGAATTTCTATATTCTTCAGTTACAGAGCAGTATGCTAAATAAAGAGTAACGTTTTCCAATTCACCTGTCGTGTTTCTTATTCAGCTTAATGATTTTAACAGATCATTTTGTGGAAGTGTAAATGTGTTTTTAGCTAATGTAATGCATATCAATATAAATGTATACAATGCTTGCATACACAAGTAGTTTTTCCGGTAATCACGCAAACGTAAGAAAAGTATTCAAATACTGAAGTCATGAGGTCTTGCATGTAACTCATTAGACCCTCTAAATCTGTGTCATGGAACTGCACTGTTTTGCACAATGATGGGCCGTACTGTTGCAACTTCAACTGAACTTCGTAAAAAGAGCCAAACACAGTAATGCATGTCGGCGTAATCCCTCTAACATCATTCTATTCGTTGCCCTGCATAACCACCAGAGCGCCAAATGTGGATTAATCCAAAATAGTCCCCAACCAATGCTGTTTCAAATAATCACTCAAAATGAGTGGGCCACGCAACTTGAATCAAGCTCCCCAGCTTGATCCCCCCCCCCCCCCGTTTGGTGTGATATGATTCTTCAGAAAGACGAACACAAGGAGAGTCAGGAGACGGGAGAAACGCTGATGCGAGAGCTCTCGTCTCTCTCTGTAATAGCTCTCAGTGTTGGTCGGGCTGGAGAAGCACTTAGAATGTGGCGAAAAGGATGTCCTGATTAGATTTGAATGAATGACGTGCCTGCTATAATGCGTGTGCCCTGGAACAGAATACAACAAAGAGAACAGTGTGACACCTAAGCTGTTCAGTAAGAGGAACGTGATTGGATGTTTGAATGATCTGAGTTGATGTTAGAGGAGACTATCCGCGGGAGGATCATGGGAAGGAAATAATTACTGTTGTAAAAGTGTAAACAGCTTTTACAGTGTCTATTACAAGGTAATGGCACACAGAAATGCTGATCTCTGTTTCACTATTAGATGATCAGTGGGTTACTGGGGGTTCAATGAAGCAAGTGTAATTTCAAAGGTAACGAAGATTTTCTGACATCAAGCTGCAAACAGATAGATTCGGGCCTACTGCGCGGTAAGACTAAGACCATCTCTGTATATGCACAACCTGTGTTCGTGGCTGGTTTTCCCTACGTCTCCCATGTCTAGGTCAGCCTGAGATTCTAAACTCTCCCTATGGGTCAGCATCACAGCGCTACATATTGCATTACATACAAGCATTACATACAACGTACAGCCTGTGAGACTGCGCGGCGTGTGCAGCACACTGCATGCTGAATTATTGAGAATGCCATTACTAGCAATCGGCCCGCGATGTGGTTTGTCGAATCAATACGTCCTCTCTGCGCTGCAAAGCTGCAGCGGTCCCAGCATCAGAGCTCCGGGCCTGTACTGAATGATTTAGTTCATTTTTCATTCGAATGTAAATCAAAACGACCTATAGATGGAATGTCCATCCGTCTCTCGTCATTTAATGCAATTTTATCTTCCTCGTCCTGTTGCTATCATCGCTACACTGCCGGTCACACTTTTATTTATAGCCTGTGTATTTAGGGTTAACCTAACCCTAATGTAACTACTATAATCCTGTGTGACACTGCGATCCTATACTGCTCTTACACTTCTGGTTAGGGGCATTTTGCTGCCTTATACTTGTGACATGCATGTTTTTGGACAGTTGAAGGAAACCGGAAGTACTGTGGGGGGGGGGGAACACTAATACAAATGAATAACGTGTAAATTCCACACAGCCTCTCAATGCAAACCAACAGCACTAACCACTGTGTGGCCGCGCGGCCTGTTAGTGGAATATTTTGCCGTGAATGACTCCATTCATCATCAGTGTTTCCTCACCGTTTCCGTTGATTCGCAAACATCTTTCGCTGGCGCAAGGAGAACCGGCCAGAGAGAGGCGTTTTCGTCTGCCCCCCCCCACCACCGCGCTCATTTCTGTCCCATTCCAGGGAAGGAGTGCAGCCAGGACGAGAGCACGGCGGCAGCCATATTCACCGTGCAGCTGGACGACTACCTGGGGGGCAAGCCTGTGCAGTTCAGGGAGCTGCAGGGCGCCGAGTCCACCGCCTTCACCAGCTACTTCAAGGGAGGGATCACTTACAAAGTACGAATCGCACGCCACGCATTGGGCTTTCGTCGGACACTCCAAACCACCCTGACTTTCCTCTGAATTACAATTTAGCTGAGTGCCTTTCCCGGCATTTTAGCGACAAGCTCTTTGTGTGCGTTGTGAAAATTTATAGCCCTGGCTCCTGAATGGCCATTGAACTTGAGTTATTAGTGAGTGGAGAAAACACTCACATTTGAATCATGACTGAATGCTTTCACAAATTGTCTTGGGGCATTACAATATTCCACAGGGAACACTGACTCATGGGACACCGACGCTGAAGGCTAGAATAAATAGACACGGAAGATGTCTAAAAGTGTTCTCTGTCCCTCAGACGGGAGGCGTGGCCTCCGGTTTCCACCATGTGGTCACCAATGACCTCTCGGCCCGGAGGCTCCTCCACGTTAAGGGGAGGCGAGTGGTGCGGGCCACTCAGGTGGCCCTGGCCTGGGCCAGCTTCAACAGTGGAGACTGCTTCATCGTTGACTTGGGCGATGTAAGGAGAGGAGGAGGGGGGGGTGAATCAGATTGAATTTTCAAAAGACGAGAATGGGCATTTCCGCTGTGACGCCGTTTGTTCTTGTGTTGCTCATCGATCATTAGAGGATCTATCAGTGGTGCGGATCCATGTGTAACAAGTTTGAGCGGCTGAAGGCTGCACAGGTGGCCAGAGGTATCCGAGACAATGAGAGAAACTCCCGTGCCCAGCTCATCGTGGTGGAGGAGGGAAGTGAACCGAACCAGTTAATTACTGTGAGTGTCAAGGTTTTTTTTTGCTTCATGTATAGTTCTGTGTCACCCGCATTTGGTATAACAAGTCGGTCGTACCAGTTTTTCTTCTCTGATGCGCTGTATTTCTGGTATCAGGATGTGGTCCGGGTGAATGTTTTCACTTTAGGCTGGAGGCAAACCACATCCTAGCTTCGCCCGTCTACGTGATATATTTACTCTAATCTTCACATTAAAATTTGAATATTAATATGATTCACTGGAAGCCGTTTCTTATGTTGTTTTATTCAATGAATAATCACTATCTCGCAGGTGCTTTCGCTGTTGCACTCCAGTATGCCGCTGCCTCCAGCCAGAGTTAGATGCTGCTATGTTATTTTAAGCAGAACTTCACCCTTGTTTTTTTGTTATGTTTTGTTTTGTTTTGTTTTTTTGGAATAATTGGATGCATCAACAGCTTGGAATATAATTTCTCATACCTACAGGTCCTTGGAGAGAAGCCAGAGCTATCGGAGGGGTGCGATGATGATGATGCGGAAGCAGATGTGTCTAACAGGAAAATGGCAAAACTATACATGGTATCGTACGCTCACAGCACATCTGAGTGATTCAGTCCAATTTATGGCTCCATAGTCTCTTAGTTTAGAAACTTTATGTACCAGAGCAACAGGTGGAGTTAGAGCAAGTAGCAAACTGGAGATGTCAGCAAGATGGCAACTAGGAGTTGTTGTTTTTTCCTTTATTGAAAGGAATCATTTATAGAATCAATAATTTGACAAATCAATCATTTAACAAATCAGTCATTTACAGAATGTCAAGGCACGTTAACAACAACAACGAAGACCTCTCAGCAGGGCACATTTAAGTGTTAAACTAAAAAGAAAAAAAGAATATCCTTATATACACATACATTCTTGGAAGTTTCTTGCTGATTCTAAGTTGAGGGTAACAGACCACTTCGCTATGGTGCTGGTGACTGCCAGCCTCCTTTTCATAGCAAGGGCCTCTGCTGCTGCATCTGCTAATCTTTTTCTAATGCTTTCTTTCCAGGAAGTCTTGTGTTTTTTGTTGATTCTTTTTTGGTGTTGCTAGGTGTCTGATGCTTCTGGATCGATGAAAGTGACCATTGTGAAGGAGGAAAATCCATTCCTTCAAAGTGACCTGCTCTCAGATGAGTGCTTTATCCTGGATTATGGCAAAAACAAAATAATCTTTATATGGAAAGGTACTGTCGGCGTCAGCAGCTAATGTTTACCTTAGTTTACCTTGCATTACCTTAATTTCACTTCATTTATCCCCAACAGGGCATAATGCCAACAAGGATGAAAGAAAAGAGGCCATGAAAACTGCTGAGGGATTCATCAAGCAGATGAATTACCCAGCAAACACACAGGTTTGCATTCATTTTTACTGTTGACTGTATGTTTTAGTGCTGCGTCATCTAAAAAAAGCGTACATTCTGAACGAAATCAAAACTCTGATCTCAGCATTGTTAATCTCAAGACTTTGTGGCCTCTTAAATACTCTGTGACAGCAAGCTGATTATCTTTGAGGTTTTGGACAAAACAAGGTATTTGGGGGGCTTCATCTTGGCCTTTCTGAAACATGGAACAACACAATACCCATTGTTCCAACATTTTCAGAGTGTCTGGGTTCACTTTTCCACAAACCTAATAACTTGATTTAGCTTGAGTCGTTTAGTGAGCAATAAACAAATAGTAGCACCAGTCATAATTGTACCGCCCCTGGTGGTCCCCACAGATCCAGGTACTGCCAGAGGGAGGAGAGACTCCCATGTTCAAACAGTTCTTCCAGGGCTGGACGGACAAGGACCAGAGCAAGGGCATGGGGAGAGTGTTTGTCACTGAAAGGATTGCGAAGATCCAGCAGGTGGAGTTTGACGCGTCAAAGCTACATGAGTCCCAGCACATGGCTGCCCAGTACAACATGGTGGATGACGGGAGTGGAGACACAGAGGTACCGGAGTACACATGGGTTTACATGCAAAACCATGCTCACACTTAACAATTTACCGATGACTGTTGAGGTGACTGTTTCAAATGGGTCGAGGGCATTAGAAGAATTTCACGAATACTTTATGTTGACTTTTTCATTGAACCTACTTCTGAAACTACTGAATACAATGCACCCGCTCTACCTAAAAAGCTCTATTGTGGCCTTCTAGCACGTGGCGTGAAAGTGGTGGATGTTGGTAATACGTCCTAAAAAGCCTACCTGTCTCTTCACACAACAACTGGTTGACCGAACCAGGGCTGGCGGTGGAGGCTGTGAAGTGCTCGTGAATATCCTGAGAGACAGCTGCGTTGACTCTACGCTTGACAAAACACAGACCACAAAAAAAAACGTGGGCATGATGCCATGTGCCGGCGTTGGTCGACTCCATTTTGTCAAGTACACAGTCATTACTGTGCTTGACTTGCCAGCAAACTGGCTTGACCTGAATCCCAGGTAAAGTCTGCGAGGCAGTGTCGAGAGAAAGACGAAAGACAGGAGACCCAGCAATGCAGATGAGCTGCAGGCCACGGCCAAAGTAACCTGGGCTCGCCGGGCTATGTAACACCTAACCTGGGCTATAGAACACCTCAGCAGTGGCACAGGCTGATCGTCTCCATGTCACACCACAGAGGACCAGCATTTCTGTTTTAAAACTCCTTTTTCTCACTGGCCTCATGTAACGTTCCAACTTTGTTTTAGCTGCAACTCATAATCATGATTTCAATAAATGAAGGGATGAAATACTTCAATTTGTATGCAGTGAATCGAAAATAGTTTCTCTGTTTTTTACTGAGATGAAAAATTTTCCTGATGCTACCACCTGTGCAGAATATGCAGCAAGTGGAGCTCTATGAACACTGTAGAGATATAATGTGCCCATCCTGACGGTTGACGTGATCCCACCATCCTTAGTAGTTTCACCACACTGTAAACAGACCCGATGATTGCATTCGATGACTCCAGCTCAGTTGAAAGACGGCTAAGCATCTTCTACTTCTTCAACTACTCTCTTTAACATCATTTACATCTATTAAAGACGTGCCTTCATCTTGCAGATCTGGAGGGTGGAAAGCAGCGGCAGAGTTCCCGTCAACCCGAAGAGCTATGGACAGTTCTATGGCGGGGACTGCTACATCATCCTCTACACCTATGGCAAGAGACAGATAATCTACACCTGGTAGGAATCGGCGTTGCGCAGACCACAACGAGCTGTGGCTTCCACCGGCTCCATGGGCTTTCTGGTCTATTTGTATTCTATGTGTGGTTGATCTTTAGTCAGTCAAATTGCCTCTCGTGTGCAGGCAGGGAGCCAGCTGCTCTCTGGATGAGCTGACTGCCTCAGCCTTCCTCACTGTGGAGCTGGACCGCTCGCTGGGAGGAAACGCAGTTCAGGTACTGGCGCTGTGACGTGGAGATGAAAAGCACATGCACGTTTCGCATTGCTTAAAAGTCTGCCATTTGGCAGAACAATGCTAAATAGATAGATAGATACATAGACAGACAGACAGACAGACAGACAGACAGACAGACAGACAGACAGACCGACCGACCGACCGACCGACCGGCAGGCAGACAGACAGACAGACAGACAGACAGACAGACAGACAGACAGACAGACAGACAGACAGACAGACAGACAGATAGATAGATAGATAGATAGATAGATAGATAGATAGATAGATAGATAGATAGATAGATAGATAGATAGATAGATAGATGTTGTTCATCCAACTTCCTCTGATCTGAGTGCTTTTGTTCGCCTGCCCCCTTACTGCCCCCTGTGGAGAAAGATACACAAACACAGGCACAGAGAGATGCACAGAGAAGAGGAAAGAGAGAAAGTGAGAGTGTCCAACACTTTGGGTTGGGAGATTCAAAAAGCATGCATAGTAAACATGTATTATTGATGTGGGTGTGCATGCATTTTGGGCTAGTCCTCCTCCAGCGCAGGCACTACATCCTGCTTCCTCTCCAGAGTCCAGAGGATGTATGGATGGAATTTCCTTTGGGATCAATAAATTATCTGTTCATCATTACTTGCTGCTGACTAATCATAAATGTGTTCCCTCTGGGAAATTAATAATAATAAAAGTCAGGATTATTATTAAATTAATAATAGTCAGTCAGATTAAGTAAGTTGAGTAAAACTCACAGCACACGATGGGAGGCAGCAGTTGTGACATATGACCTATTTTTCTCACTGCAATCCCAGCCACAGATATCACTGTGTGTCCTACTGCCCTCTCTTCTCCATCTCTTGCATGCATCATTTGGGCTATATTGTTATCTCATTTCAATAGAGATGAGATAACAATAGAGCCCAATTAATGCTCTGTTGATGTTTCGGCCAGAGCTGCCTACTCTCCATTGCTTTGGGAGGATCTACAGGCGTCAGACCTCCCCAGTTTGTTTATGATCTTTTGTTGCTACTACAAAGGAGGCATATTCTCCAGCTGACATCTCCTGGCGTAATGTTGATAGAGAATGGTGCTGTATCAGTGGAAGCATCAGCCCTCCTTATGTGAAAACCAACTCAGGTGAATTGAGCGGTGCTGAGGAGAGCACGTCCTCTCCTAAGCACTGCTCAATTCAAATTCTGTATTGAAACTTCATAAAGGAAAGCTTTTCAAGTCCCAAGATTTCTTCATTGGTAAATCTACAATTTACCAATATCAAGGATAACAAGAATGTTATGCTGTACCTTGTGTTCCATAAGCAATTGCAAGTTTTTGACTGAATGTGTTTCTTTTTCTCAGCCGTGAAGTTTTCTGTGTGCATCCTCTAGGTCAGGGTGTGCCAAGGTAAAGAGCCCCCACATTTGCTTAGTCTCTTCGGATCCAAGCCCCTCATCGTATATAAGAGTGGTACATTTCGCCACGGAGGTCAGGCTCCGCAGCCTCCAACTCAGCTTTTCCAGGTACGCCGGAATCTGGGCACCATCACCAGGATAGCAGAGGTGAGGATTTTCCTGTTTTACGGAGTGTACCTCGAGGATTGAATTGTGACAAAAAAAGCTCTTTTCAGTCCATGTTTTTGAAGGTGTGAAATATAATGCAACGTGTGTACGTAACAGGTGAATGTCTGCGCAGCCAGTCTGAACTCTAATGACGCCTACCTGCTGAAGATGCCTGGCGGCATGGCTTATTTGTGGATGGGAAAAGGGGCTAGCGAAGAAGAGGAAAAGGCCTCCGAGTACCTGAGTGAAGTGCTGGACTGCAGCAGCAAGCACATCACGGAAGGGGAAGAGCCAGGTCATCATCTACATGCGTACATAAATTCATATGTTGTCTGTTTAACGATCTGTTAGTGTGATCGATCTCTTTGGAGAGGGCGGAGAGTGTGCAAAATTCAAAGTAAAACATGACAGCAAAAGCGACAGATTTAAAACTGTAAAACCACGAAAAACCTGTAAAGCCAGCCAGTCCCCTGAGCACTCCACTCGTACGTTTATACTCATTCCACATATCATTGAAAAGAAAAGGCTGATGAGAGTCACTTGATGTAAACCATCAAACAAAATACCGATGGCAAAGAGGTTAAGAAATGGAGTCACACGACACCATTTTTGCCACATTTTCTAAGAATATGTAATGAGATTTCCCTCCATATGTCTCTGGCTTCACATGATGTAGCCTTTGAAAGCGAGAGAGCTACAAACATACTGATTCAATGTGTTTTTATAGCACGATCAAAATGTTGAGTTTAAAACGACAAATGTATTGAATTTCTCTACCGTGAAGACATGAAAAGCATAAGCACACAAAATATGTATACAGGTGGCCTAAATGTGGATTGTCTGAATAGAACTGCCCTCAGTTTCCTGTGGGCTGCTCAGACACGAGTTTTTCCCTGCTGCAGTTAATGTATTATCTTCTGATGTGTCTGTGTGGTTCGTGTGGCAGAGGATTTCTGGGCGCAGTTAGGGGGGAAAGGAGAGTACCAGACCTCGGAGAGCCTGGAGAGCCAGGTCATGACTCATCCTCCGCGTCTGTTTGGGTGCTCCAACAAGACCGGCAGGTTCATGGCAAGTAGCCCGCTTTTCATCTCCTATTCCTTCACAATGGGGTAAGGTGAGCTACGGCCGATGTAGCGGATGTGTTTTGAAGCATAGTTCACTTGCATTTCACAGATCTTATTCAAAAATGTATGTCTGCCCAACTTTCTCAATTACACCCAGCATCAAAACAGCTTTAATATTTGCAATGCACAACTTTGTTGTTTACATCCTAAGAACTGATAGTGATCACGATCTCTCTAAAAGAAATTTCTCCACAACACTTAAGTTTCCTCTCATATTCCTTGTGCGATGATTAGAATCCCAGTCCAGTCTTTCTGGATCTTTGGTCTGTGTTGAATGGGATGCGGCGGAGCAGTCTTCTAACCAGTTCTCGCCCATGTACAGATTGAGGAGGTTCCAGGAGAGTTCACCCAGGATGACCTGGCTGAAGATGATGTAATGCTGCTGGACGTGTGGGATCAGGTGCACAGCCGCAGCAGCAGACGTTAGGGCCTCTGTGAGCAAGCTGCATAGTTATTCTAACACACTATCCTCTTTTGCAGGTGTTTGTCTGGATTGGGAAGGATGCCAATGAGGTGGAAAAGACAGAATCTGTCAAATCTGGTAGGTTTTTGGCTCTAACTCTTCTCCAGAAGTGGATTAGGTTTGTAGTGTGGCTGTCCTGAGCGAGTGAGTGTTTCTAAATGAATAGAAACAAAAGTCACTTTTTTCACCAGGCGGAACCTGCTGAGCTTAGCGTCAGTGCCGCCAACAAGTGGAAAAGGAACCGTATGCTAACAATGTCACAGAAGGCCCAGGGTCAAATTGCACCACCAGTCTCCAACCCCGACTCTTAGCAAAAGACGCGTGCAATAAGTGAGTTGCAATCGAAGTACAGTTTATGAAAAAAACGAGTATAACCAGGAGATAATTAAAGTGACAACCTGCAAAGCGAACAAGACCGATGAGGCGGATGAAATGAAAAGAATGGAAGCTATGCAAGACGAACCTACAAAGGCCTGTCGGACCAGTGGCTCCCACTAAAACCAACATCAAACAACTAAACCAAACTAAAAAGTTGCAATAAGCAAGACAACAGCGGCCATTAGAAAACAAAGAAAAAAAACAGCCAAGACACATAAACCATACACAGTGGCTGGCTTACTGCACGATCTTGTTAGGAGAAATGTAGCTTTGGCTTTTAGTCTGAACTAAGCATGAATTTCTCTTCTCTGTTGAGGTCTTTTTCATGTTATGCATACAGGTGATAATACGTTATGTTGCTAACAAGAGATGTTTTTCTAGATTCGATCAGTGAGGAAAAAAAAACAGATCTCGGCGAATAGAAATCTTGTGAAAGTGTTTGGAAATATGTATAAATAGTCTTGCTTGCGATCACTCCTACAATACAAATAACACAACTTGTTGACGTTTTTATTTATAGCCCTCCTTACTATAGACTCAACGGAAAAAGAAGCCTCGCCGTAGCAGCATGGGATGGAATTTTCACTGTTTATCACGGGTCTAGCGGGGCTAATATGAAGCGGATGTGACAGCTTGTCACATCTTGTCCCACTGCCTCTCCCTGCTACCGATCTGTTTGTGCTGTCGATGTGTTAGAGCACCGCTGCTCACGCTCGCTCCCTGGAGGCAGATCGAAAACAGAAGAAGACAGAAAATGACTCATGAGCTTGTTTTGACGAGAGGCAATTTTGTCTGCAAAAATCCGTTCGTCTATCACAACTCTCAGTGACCACAGAAGAACGGAAAAGCAAAGGCAGCTTTAACTTTGGTCCGGTCTTCAACTTCATTAGAGCAGCAAGATGCAATAAAATGCAGAAACGCTTATTATTTGTTATTTGTTTTGGCCACAGCCCACACTCTAACCTTCATAGCGTCGTATACTGCATTTCTTTAATAATTCATTTTTGCAGTCCCAACGTTTCTGTGTGAACTCGGTGCCACGTGTCTGATCTTTGCTGCTGATACGCTGACAGATACACTGACAGACATGCTTCATTGTTTCTTACTTTGTTGTATGCTTTTTGACTACCCTCCTTCTGTTTTCACCATATCGTCGCATAATCCTCTGCTGTCATACAGTGGAGTCTGACTGGGGGCTTAGCACCATCAGGTGTCTATCATCATGTGTCTACCTCAACTCAACTCAACTTTATTTGTTTTAAGCACCATTTCATAACAGCTGTTATCTCAGGGCACTTTACAAAGAGAGCAACAATGTGCACATAGTGAAAAAAAACCCTGTCCTTAGACCCTCGCAAAGGCTGAGGAACAACTCCCAAGAAAAAACCCTGACAGGGGAAAAAAGGGGGAGAAACCTCAGGGTGAGAGACAGAGGAGGGGATCCTCACCCAGGACGGACAGGCGGGCACAAGCAAAACAGTACCGATGGCTAACAGTTCAGGATATAAATAAATCAAAAGTTTAATCAGTCCTGGATCCAGTTCAGCATTTATGGAAGGGAGGGAAAAAAGACACAGACACTCCGGGGACACGCAGTCCCCGGGCCATATGTTAGTCCTGCATAGTCACAGAGTCGGAAAGGAGAGGAAGAAGTGGTGGAGGAGGAGAGGGAAGAAGAGGAGGAGGTGGAAAACAGACAGGGAGAGACCAAGAGGAGAGTGAGAAGCTAGAGGGAACGTGAACCTGATCCACACCCACAGAGAAGGCAGAGAAGATAGAGCTCAATGTGCCTGGGACCCCCAGCAGACTCAACCTATAGCAGCTTATCTTGGATTTATCTGTAGGCTCTGTCAAAAAGGAGGCTTTTTAACCTACTCTTAAAGGTAGAGAGGGTGTCTGCCTCCCGGACTGAAACTGGTAGATGGTTCAACAGCAGAGGGCCTTGACCCACCTCTTAGTATTCACACAAGGGTCATGGATGGGAGCACATTTATTTACACTTACAGCATCTTAGAGTTTGCACAGCACATATGAATGCAACAACAAATGACTGAGGGGGATGTAGATCAGCGATTACAAGTTGTTTTTTTGTTTTGTTTCGTTTTTTTCCCCTGAGTAATCAAAAATGTCACAGCGGCGTATCGGCATAAATCAGTTACCCATTACTGCCACAAGAGGTCCCCACCGACACGTGAAACAGATTCATGGCCTTGGGAAAATGGAAGCAACCAGTGTGCAGTGACTGTTTTTGCTTCCCCCCTCCGCAGCCGAACAGTACATCAGGACGGACCCGAGCGACAGGGACAAGCACACGCCCGTGGTGGTGATAAAGCAGGGCCACGAGCCCCCTACATTCACCGGCTGGTTCCTGGCCTGGGACCCCTCCTACTGGGACGCCGTCACCAGAAGCATGACGTCCATGCATCTGTAGCCTCGGATCACGCAGATCGACACATCCTGGGGAAAAAGTGGAAACTGTCCTCGCCCAATCAGTGTACGCGGAGAAACAAATTCACCGTCTTCATTAAACGTGCCTCCTCCGGCGTTTTTCTTGGAAGTTGTGTTTTTTGTCTTTTTTTTTAAGTCAACGTTCAAATTAACTCGAAAAGGCACTTGTCCTCTACTGATGTACTGTGAAGTAGTTCTTGTATTTGTTTTGTAAGTCAAATATTGTACAAATACTGTTGGCAATGGTTCCCAAATATGCATTCCTACACTCAGACGCCAGCCAATGAATTACAATCTGCAACGTGGTTACCACTGAAAATTGTTCAATAATCTATGTGGTTAATATACTATTTAATTAATCTAATTAATCTATGATTAATCCATAATCTTAATCATAATGTTTTACTATTAGGTTGTGTAGGTTCCTTTTTAGACATTGTAAATCGGCGTTCAAGAAATATTTTCTAAGTTCCTAAAAGTAATGGCTTTTAGCTAACACCTTCACCAGACCAGTCACACACACACACACACACACACACACACACGCAAGGATGTTCAGGGTAGCTGAGGGTCCCAAACTTCCAGTCACCTGGCACAAAATGCCACAGCCTCTGGTGCCCTCTACGCAACTACAACCCTTACTTTCACCTGTAACGACTATAATCGAGCGAAAGGCAGTGCTCGTCCTCGCGTCCTGGAACATGTGAAAGGGTCAGACTCTCGAATGAAAAAAAAAATAAAACGCTCTGTGGTTCGACCTCAGCCCAAAACTTGATCGACGGAGGCAGGTGATGGAGGTGGACGCGACACTGCCCACCGCAGGCGTCGTCCAGCCCGAGCAGAGTGCGCAAAGTCAGCTGCTGTTAGACGCCACCGACCGGATATGTCCTGCCCTCCCCTCCACACTAAACCGCTCAATCTGCGGCGCAACAAGCGGACTGCTGTGAAAATGGGGATCTTTGAAATAGATCAGCGTGGATTCTGGATAGTTTATACACGTGCCGTTGAATATCTGACGTGTAATTCGAAGCTGTTTCGATTGTAGCACTACTCAGAAAAACAGAACAGTCTCCTCTCAGAATCTTATGTACTTGAGACACCCTTGAGTCAAACCTCAGAAAACCCGGCTGAAAATCAACATTGATCAACCATAGTTGGTTATTCAAATCTGATCGATTATTTGTTTGTCTTCTTGAGCGGTTAGAAATGAGTGTGATTTTTTTTTATTGTAATAAAGTCTTGTTGTTGTTGTTGGGGACTTTCATAGTTTTACTTTTAAGCAATGTAACCGAGAGAGAAAATGACATTGACTAACTGCAACATGAATTATTCATATATCAAAATTTGAAGCGTACTGAAATGACGAGGTCTGCTATCATTCTCCAAGGTCTTAGGAAAGAATCCGAGCATCCTTTTCATTTCTTAGAGATTCTTTGGCGGGTGGAAGATGAATGGCGGGGTATGTCCGGTGGTTTTATTGTGAAGGGCCTGAGCGGAGCTGGTGTGGTCTTTGCCGAGCGAATGAGGAGGAGGCATGCCGGCCCGGGCAGCGGCGACGTCTCAGTGTGGGTGTGGATGTGTGCGGAGCGGGGACTCCCAGTATGTCCTCCTCCTCCTCCTCTGTGGACCTCAACCCGTGGACTGACTACGCGGGGAGGCGAGCCGCGCGTCACGGTACAGTCGCTGTTCACTTCCCGTGATTTGATGAACGCCGGCGAAACGAAATGCGGAACGCATCTTTCATCTTTCGATTAATAACGCGTACGCGACGCGCGTCCCCGCGGCTGTCAGGTGCCGTGTCGCCGGGGTTGGATGCGCCTGTGTCCGGCTCGACTGCCGGGGTGTGCCCGACGATGGCACTTTCAACTTTTGGCGTTTTTTTGTAACACTTGTTGGCATCGTCGCCTCCCCGCCGCAACCCGCCCGGTGTGTTGCGGCAGCGAGAGTCACGCCGCGGGCTCGGTGACCCTACAGAAATGATAAGGATGATCGTCTGAAAAGCGACGCTGCAGCTCGGTGCTCGTATGCCCATCGCTGTTTTACCGCGGGTTGGGTCTACATGGCAGTGGATGCTGCTGAAAGGTCCGCCCGGGGAAGTCTCTGCCTTGCGGCTCGGTGCGATATGGGAGCGGTCACCGATTCTCAAACTCAACATTTTCCTCACAATTTATCGGCGCATCGCTACGCAGCATATACCAGAGCATGTTTCTGGGTTTTTTTCTGTCTGCGGGTGTCGGATTATTAATGGAGCGATGTTTAAGATTGAATCCATGTTGCCGAGCAACACGTCTCTCCACAGCAGCCCACCCCGAGCCGCGCTTGTCACTCAAAGCGGGATGCGTGGTCGATTTGGGGATTTCGACAAAACCCCAAAAGCCTCCCGTTGTTTACTGGCTCCTCCGCTGAATGGAAATTAGCGTATGAAATCATTCCCCAGTTGGCGACCCTGGCGTCTCATGTGCAAATGCTGCCCTGCTGTTGTCTTTCATTCATCTCTCTGCGTTGGGATGATGTGCCGGTGTCTTGTCCACAGGCAGAGAGCTATTTATTCACTCGCTGGCTGTTTGGTCTGTTGTAAAGCAATTGGGACTGGCTGTCTGTGCTCTTTGACTCACTCTGCCTCCTTGCCACCCCTCCTTGTAGGCTCCTGCTGCAGGCTCTGAGGAATAAAAGAACCGCCACCCCCCCCCACCACCCCCCGGTCAACATTTGGTGATCTGACCCGCTCCGCGCATCAGGATGGGAAACGGATTTTCAGACCACCGTCACTCCCTCTTCCCCTGCTTGCCGTCCTTCCAGGCGCTCCACATTGTCATCCTGGGACTGGACTGCGCAGGCAAGACCACCGTGCTGTACCGCTTGCGCTTCAATGAGTTTGTAAACACTGTCCCGACCAAGGGCTTCAACACGGAGAAGATCAAAGTGTCTCTCGGCGGGGGCAGGCGGATGGCGTCCTTCCACTTTTGGGACGTAGGTGGCCAGGAGAAGCTGCGGCCTCTGTGGCGCTCGTACACACGCTGCGCAGATGGCATCGTGTTTGTGGTGGACTCTGTGGACGCGGAGCGCGTCGAGGAGGCCAAAACCGAGCTGCACAAGATCACGCGGCTGGCGGACAACCAGGGCGTGCCGGTTCTGGTGGTGGCAAACAAGCAGGACCTGAGGAACTCCCTCAGCCTGGCTGAGATGGAGCGCGCGCTGGCTCTGAATGAGCTCAGCAGCGCCACGCCCTGGCACCTGCAGCCTGCGTGCGCCATCATTGGCGAGGGGCTGCACGAAGGCCTGGAAAAGCTGCACGCCATGATCCTGAAGAGGAGGAAGGCACTGCGGCAGCAGAAAAAGAAGAGATGATGTGCTGCCGGTAGGAGCTACATGGCATCTGAAATGAAACTGGAGCTGTGGAGGCCTTGTACAATGACAGACCACTGAGACCAACTACTCTGCAGCCCCGTGAAGCTCTAATCAGCTGAGTTTGAATTGTTGGTTCAGGTCGGCCAGGGATCGGCTGCTACAGATGATAGTAGGATTGATTTTGCCCTGTGAACTTTGGATGCCAACCATCCTGTCAGCAACTTGTCCGTGGAAATCCAGCTGTATGCTACCTGCAGGATACTAAGTTTACACCAACTCTTTTAAGTGGACAATGAGCTCAATGAACTCAGACTTGTCTGTTTAATGTCATTCGTTGAAATTTGTGCTGCTTATCTATTGGAAAACAATCAGTAATTTTATTTGTAGTCTACCAAAGTTTGTTTTAAGATTGCAGGCAGGACCATAGTAGAGCCAAACTATCAATCTATGGCATGTCAGAATAGAGACACGTATTTTGTGACTGTGTTGAACAATCAGAATTTAGTCCAGAAGTTTACATGAAGAGAATTATTCACAGAGAACAGGTGGCAGCGCGACCCTGAAACATGTTGAAGACTGTTACGAGAGGCTATTTGTCATGGAAATAACCATATAGCTGTTTGCTATGACATACCTTCCTGTGGCTAGATGCTTTTCCCAGGATGTTCTGAACACTGCACAAGAAGATGGTAGTTTATCTAATGTAGAATAGATCTTTTTAATCTCAACCCTTAGACTGAAAAGGAGCATGGGTTCCTTTTCAGAGTTGTCACTTTATGGTGGAGGTGTCTAAATGACCCTCTGACAATATTAGTACCTGAATGCAGCACAGCCACATCCTGCGTTGCAATGGCAAAGCTGACTGGGGCCGCTAGAAACTTATGGAGTATCGATTGATGCATTACCTCCGCTGCATAATTACCACTCTAATTTCAGTACATGTCAGACTTGTATACAGTACACACAATGACAAATGCAAGCAACAGTGTAATAGAACATTTTTCATTAGAGCTAGATCAGCAAATCCTCCTGGCCAAATGTTAGCCTACACTAGGTAATGTCAGATGAATCTGGTTCTTATAGGCTGTTACCAGTGTGCATACAGTATATAAATACCAAAGATAAGGTTCAGGTATTTGGTGACATCTTGACTGTCCAGTTTTTACATTTATCCCATGATTTTGACTTGTGATCACATGCAAGTGTCATATATGTAATGCATTACTTATGTGATAAAGGGTTCTGTTTATAGCCACTCGGCATACTCGGATAGGAGTAGACAGAAGCGCAATGGGTTCACCAACAGAGGAATGTTGTTTATCACAGAAGCCCTGGGCCCAGGATCTCTCCCTGATGTATCTTGCTGTGGTGCTGCGACTCCATCACTGGCACAGCTTGTTGTAGATGTGTCCGATGTTGTTACGGTGATCGACGTGGCCAGTTGGCTCAGCAGGAAGCAGCCCGGGCTGCCTGTCGAGGCTCCTCAGAGACTGGCTGCCACAGGCGGCCTCACCTATATGTCAGGTGACACATTTCCATGTTCAGCAGAGTAGGCCTTTGAATGCACTTTATAACCGTCCTTTTTCCTGACCCGCCGAAAGGACGGCGACTGACAGAATTCTGATTGATTCTGAAACTGGAAATAGTTGAATATTGCTTCAAAAGAAGCGTTCTACATGCAGAGTATATAAACATATACCAATTGTTGCTAGGTGTCACTTTTTCCTCTCTGGCAAGATGTTCATATTTTGGTGTCTGATCCACTTTGGTCACTTGTAATAAAGATGCAGTATCACAGTAAAATTGTCAGTGTGGCTGCTGATTAGTTCACAGAATGGTGCTGCGGATTTGTTCTTTTGCTGGAAAATGTAAGTGATGATGTTTGTTCCACTAGTTATAACCATTCAGCTTCATCACTGAAGATGTGTGTGGATCTATTCTGTGATGATCTACAAATAAGTCCAGTTGCTTATGCGTCCAGATCACCTTGTAAAACCATGACCTGGCCTGACTGAGAACTTCCACTGACACACTGCAGAACATCCCCTGATTAGTGTGGGAGTATTAAATGATGTAGATGTAGAACTGATTAACTGAGAATAATGAATGTGACAATCTGCTAGGTGTACTAGCTGCATGTGTAGCATGTCACTGGATCCTCTCTGTCCTGCTATTATCACAGGCATTGTTGTCAGGTTCCAAAAATCAAATGATCACCTAAGCTAGTGGCTGGAAAACTGGACAGATTCAACAAAAAATGAAATGTTAACAAAAATGAAAAAGACTCACAGAGGTCATGAATCACAGGCACAGGTTAAAGCTCTGTCCAACTCAAACCTTGAAGATGGTGAATGTTATGTGGGGTTCTTCACTGATCTCGGTGAATCTCAAAGCAGTGGCTCTCTAAATGGCAGGCAATCCAGATCAGTAGCTTTACTGGTGGAATGAGTGTGTTTAGAGGCTCAGACTGAGAACAATGCCAGGCACAAACACATGGAGGCAGGGGATTAGGGTGAGGACGGGTGGGGTAGAATCCAAGGAACAGTTACAGTCATGTCTTTGTACTATACACATTTCTTCTTTTTCGGGTAATAATGGGAGAAACTGGCACACATTAATGAGACTGAAATATGTCGCCAGACTGGCTTCCCAGCATGCTCAGCTGAATCCAACAACCTCAAAAAGAATTTTAAATAGCAAGCCTTTCCAGCCAATTTTTAATAAGCTTGTGACTGGTGGATGCTGATACTTAAACCATGTCAAGTGAAAAATGGATTTTGATTATGTACTTCTCACCACTGCTCCCTCTGACCCCTATCATGGACAGCTGTAAAATGGTAGAACGTGTGGAATAATAGGCATCCTCTTCAGTGATTGCCTGTGCACACCCGTGGCCCTCTGGCCTGACTACATCTGGAGCATCCGTCCTCCACAGCAACATGGCTGCACGCCCAACGTCCCTTTACATTTTCCATTACAGCGGGCCCACACTGGACCGGGTGCCGTGCCAGGTTAAGCCTCTCCCTCTTCCCATGGCCTTTGGCTGGAGGATGACCAATACGCTTTAGCGCTGTGGCAGAGGGGCCTCAGGGGTGACTTGTTCCCAAACATCCATATCAGCCTGCGTGACTTCCTAGAACTGAGGCCAGGGTTTGGCCGGGGCTCCTTTTGATCCTGGACTGTAATTATCAGTGGATTAGCGTCGGTGCAGCTGAGATGGAACACACGTTTCCTCTTTACGCAGTCAAGGTAGGACAGCTGTATTTGAAATGATCCACTGATTCAAAGCACTGTAGGACGACACTTTTTGCTTTTCTGTTCAAATCATAGCAACAGCCATCCCATTCATAAAGCTTTGAGTACAGTCTGCAATGTCCATTTCTGAGGCGTCACAAATGGGAGGCTGCTGACTTGAATTGAATTGCCTTGAATTAGACACCTCAAAGATTATCAAGGTGTGAAGTGGCTTTACTGAAACAATTTGAACAGAGATCAGGTATATGACATTTTTTGTGTGTATTATTTAATTTCAGACATTCCATGTTCATATTTGCTGCACTTTACCAAAATCTCACAAAAACTGCATCTACCCATTGTTATGGGCCCATCCAGAAAAGAAACACATGATGAGAGTATAAATTAAAGCATGTGGCCATTGAGCACTTAAATAAATAGGAACAGTTTGGGGCCCATGCTCTGCCTCGCTTTACAGCTAAGGAAGTGGACTCTGAAAGCACAGCCGTCCATCTGAAGAGAGGGGAGGGTGTGTGGGGTTTGTCCAAGCTGATTGATGAGTGTGTGAACTGCTAATCTGCTCCTGGTTCAGTGTGAGCAGTGAGGGGCGTGTGTGTCTGTGCGGTGTGTTCGTCAGAGCGGAGGACAGGATGTGGCGATAAGGGAAGAGGAACCACTCCCTCCCTGCCCTGGTTTCCTGAGAAGAGCCTGGCTGTCTGCCACTGCCACCCCACCCCCAGTCCTTACCCAACACCTCAGCACTGAGCCAGACATGGAGGACACTTTTATGATATAGGTTTCCACCTGTGGGTGTTTTGCATCATTGTCCAACTAACTGTACAGAGGCAGAGATATTCGCAACTCAACTTTATTTTAAGTGCCAGTTCATAACAGTTATCTCAAGGCACTTTACAAGGAGGGCAACAATACATACAGAGAAGTGACATAGTGAACACCCCCTGTCCTTAGACCCTCGCAAAGGCTGAGAAACAACGCCCAAAAAAAACCCTGACATGGAAAAAAAAGGGAGAAACCTCAAGGTGAGAGACAAAGGAGGGAATCCTCACCCAGGACCGACAGGCAGGTAGAAGCAAGACAGTATGCAGAGATATAAGAATTGATGGCTAACAAGGCTATTCTCTATAGCCTTATCAAGTGATATTCCTACGTATCTTTTTACATAACGTTTGTCTTTGACCATGTCCTTTTTGTCATGACTACCTGTGCTGCACCTCTATAATTTATTATGATCTATAATCATATTCATATGGTGTTTGTGATTCCAGCATGACTCATTCAGAGCATGTCCTTAACGTCATGTGCTGAGCAGCTGTATCATAAAAATGAATCTGATCATGCAAAACAACCCTGTGAGCAGGGAGCAGTCTGTACTGGAATGGGTTGTGTAATCCTGACCTTTGTAAGTCCTTGCACTGCTGCTTTCTCCTCTGTGTGTTTTAGCAGGTCCACTATTTGCAGTGAATCAAAGATCCTTTGAAGTTTTATAGGAACCTCTAACTACCATGCTTGTTTATTGGACCTGTGCCTGTCTCTGGACTCTTTCTGACTTCAGGGGAAGGAGAGGAATAAGTATCTCTGAGAACATTAAACCTGGTTTCCCTTTAAGCTCTCAGCAACACTATCTCTCTGGTTGAGGTTTCTTGGTTAAAGGCCTGGACAAACCAAGATGACAGGCTTTGTCATCTCAGTCTTTTGCACATGAATCACACCATGCACAGGCTCCCGCAGGGGGTGGTACACTGTATGTTTCATGATAAAGCAAAGTGTTGCGCAAGTTCACACTTTTTAAGAACTGGTTCAAAGTTCAGGTCACACATGTGACATGTTCAAAGTGAACTGTTCACCTTCATAGAACAACATTTTAATTTTGAACTAGTTCAATGTTCAGTTCATTTTATTTTTAGGCAAGAACTTGTTTGCCAAGGTATGACTTCAATCACTAAGCTATCTTATAGCCTAAATTGTTCACTGGAGATCTTATATTCTGCCATACAGAATGGAAGTTGCTGCATATATACAGGGGCACACATAACTGGTATGGAGGTACGCATCCGCAATAGAAATCAGCATTGCATAATGCCACTTGTACTTCTGCGCTTTTGCATACTGACCAACCCTTCTTGAAGCCTTAATATCTTAATAATCATAGTAATAATCATAATGATTGTTTTCAAATTGACCACCAGATCACAAGCTGGCAAGGGAAACTTCAGCTGTTGAAGCTGGTGTGAGTTGTCCAGACGTTCAGGGCCACCCTGTCCCCGGTTAAAACGGTCCCTGAAAATGTCCATGACTTGAATGGGAGAGAAAAAATGCATGGAGCGTGAGAGAAAGAGAGAGGGATAGAGAGAAAGAGAGAGGGATAGAGAGAAAGAGAGAGAGAGCAAGCGAGCAGAGTTCAGGTCTGGATCGTGACTGAACCAATTCACGTTCAAGCTCTCTATTTACAAATGTGTTGCGTTCGGTTAAAAGTTCACAGAAAAATCAATGCGTTCTTTTGAACTTGTTTATGCACAACACTGCAACAATGGGAGATTGGAGTTGGGCGTCCCTCCGAAAAAAGACCGATTGCTGAAAAACAACTGCCCCCAATGGGCAAACTATGGGATATGTAACAGCAAGAACAGTGCGGGTATGTTGCATTGATCTTTTCATAAAGTAAAGTGAGTAGTTCAAGTGAGTGCTTGTCATTCTTTGAATAAATAATCATGAGTATTTGTGATTTGCTTGTATTGCTATTGTTGTTTCGCTGCTCCTTTAAGAGGCTCCATGGGTATTAAGGTGACCTGAATTTATACTTTAACCTATAAATAAAGTTATAGTCAACTTTAATCAATAGTTCCAGTTTCAATGATTTCATGAGGAGAAATAAATGAACACAAAAAAGCTTTCTGCAACCAATTTTTTTTCCGCACGACACCGAAAGTCACAAATGCTAATGCTAACTTGCTAGCATGTCTGTTGTCATTGGACAGCAGAGGTAAAGTCTACCAAGTCTCCAGCAAACATGAATGAGCGTAATGACGTTTATGTGATTATATTGATTGCAACGTCACACAACATTATTATTAATTGACACAAAGTGAGCTACTTATACGCGGTTTAGCAACAAAATGGAGAGCGAATCCGACAGCATGGTTGCTAATAAGTAATCAGCTAAATTCTCTTCTTTCGACCAGTGTGAACGCTTTGCTGCTCCCATTCTTGTTGTTCTTGTGTTTTTGCTTCAAGGTACATATGCACTCACACTAGCTACAGAATCTGGACTTCAGAATGCAAACGAGCTTAGGCATGGTGCGATTTTCTCGTGCGAGTGCAGTCTTCCTTATTTACATATAGTACTTACCTGGAAAGGCTGAAGACAGGCCATTTCGTTTCCATTAGTAAACTTACCACAAAGTCATGAGCTTAAAAACAAAAATACAAACTGTGCTTTTTATGTTCTTACATCTACATATACAATATTAAATAATATATGTTTAATATATTATTAAACATATATAATATAATATATAATATATGTGTAAAAATGTTTTCTAACATACATTAGCAACACATCGGTAATAAAGCAATACATTATTACCAGTGTCAGCAATGATACACTTATTAATTTGTGCCATTTCCAAATTATTACGCTTCATTGGTTCCAGAATATATGTTAGAAAATATAAGTTAGAAGAATAAAGAAACCTAGACAGAATAAAGAAACCTAGACAGAACAGAACACAAAAGAAGGACATCTGGCATAAGAATTTAGAACGCCTGCAATAAAACAACACTTTGTTTTTCTCTGGTCAAAGTCAAGGTCCTCCATGTTGCCAACCAGAACACATTCAATAAGTGAATTCTTATGCTATTTCATTCCCTCCAAGCTGTTACGTAAGTTGGGCCTGTTTTAACTTTGGCCCCTAACTCTAACCTAACCAACTTTACACAAGCTTTATTTAGTGCCCCCCCAACTCAATATTTTATCAGAAAAGGCAGATTTAAGATGGCATTCATGTCTCAAGTGCTCTTAATCCTCCACTTCCCTTTTGACCAACAGTTCATCTCATATGCCACCAACTGTACATGCTGGCTCAAATGGAAGTCGGCATAGCAACCTTGAAGTATGGCACAATAATCAGGGCAGATGGGCCTTTTCTCTCACTCTGTGGCTGACACAATTCTCTACTCACTGCCTATAACAGTGGAGTATGGGAGTTACAAATTATTCATATACTCTATAAAGGATACAAGACTGTGCGATGCATTTGTTGACATGGTGTGGTGGTCTTATATAATGGTTCGTTCCAGGCAACCCGTAGCTCATGTTTGTCCAACCCGTAAGTCACAACTTATGGCTTTGTGGCATTCCAGGCAAGTAACACCAAACCGAGCGCAAGGACTTCTGGTGGCAAGATATAAACAAACATGGCGAACCGTATTAGGTTGGAGAAGTACAAGTTACAGGTTGGAGTACACCATATGTCTACAGAAGGGTGTGGAGTGGGTTGGAGGGAGGGATGTTTCTGGATACATCGTTACCACTTCTGAGTGACATGTTGGGATGGGCTGCCTCGACTGCTGGCATAGCCAGATTTGTCGTCCCGGTCACGTTAAAAGGAGGCAATATACAACACATCTGGACCGCAAATACGTACTTGCTGATGTTGGTTTGATATGAGCGACCGGGAAACGTCTTCCATCAACACAGCAGGTCGTCCGCTTGCACACTGAAGCTGCAGGTGAGTCGAGCTCCGCTGTTAGAAAATTATTGATGAGCGAGCCTCTTTGCCGTGCTGTTTCATAAAGGACTATGGGTGAAATATTCAAAAGTGAACTCTACTTGCTCCGTCCTTGCACTCCTGGAACGAGGCTGCTTGATAATGATCAGTTTGAAAGACAGACCAAACATGATGCAACAGACATACTGTCACCTTTGTTCCATGTGGTCTTTTTGTTTTCAAATGCCGACACCCATATTACCTCCATTTCAGTTAAATAGCGATTACAACTCTTGTAGGAGCTTGCATGTGGTTGAGAAAGGTGAGATGCATTTTAATTTGTCCTACAGGGAAAATTAACCCAAGGATGAAGTCTGAACTGACTCTCATTATCTCATTATCTAAGGCAGTCGGTTGTTCAGTCAGTCTGACTCGATCAGTCAAACACTGGTATCCATCAAACAAGACGCAACAAGATTCTTCGAGGTGATTCAATTCCATCAGCACCCCTGTGTGACATCAGCGACCAAAACTGACATCCAGTCTTCTTCTCCACCAACCCAAGCTGCAACTATTCCACAAAATTAATCACGGTTTAAAAAGACCCTCTGGCAGGATTGCTTTGGACCTTGCTGGGATTATGATATTACAGTTTTATCCTCAACATCAGCTTGGGAAGCTTAGATCTTGTGGTTGAATGGACTCACTTTGCTGTTTTAAATGGCAGTTCATCAGCGTTATCTTTGTCTATAGTTCTCATCCACCAGGTAATTTTGAAGTTAAGAGGCTGTGTGTTTCTGCTTGCCTCAAACACAGTGCCAAAACACTGTTCCTCCCAGATTGTTTATTATCTGGGATCTGAACTCTTGTCTCTCAGTGTTCAGAACATTTGGAGAGGACTGCAGGCCAATCTAACTGCACCACAGCTGTCTCCTGTTGGAGCTGCTTCAACCATTTATACCTCCATCACGCAGGATTACACACACACACACACACACACACACACACACACACACACACACACGTGCCTCCAGCTCTCTCAATCTGACCAGCACGGATGATTATTATCATCCGAGACTGAGCTTTCATCCTCCCTTCCTTGTCTCTGGCCTTATTTCCACTGCAGAGAATAGCTTGGCTAAACTTGAATCTCTTTTGTTACTGGCTTTTCTTCTTTTCATTTTCCAGTGCAAGTTGGAATAAACTCATCTAACTATAGCCTGCTCAAATCTATCCTCAATGGAAAACAGACTATATTTATATATAAACATATGAACTTTAAACAAATGAACATATTGGAGCCATGCTGAGCAGCTCTCCCAGCATGCAGTGAGACTCCAGCAAATGGTATATGGTATATTGTAATCTGGTATGACAATGGAGCAAAACGGGACAAATGGACTGGTGGATAGTGTTGTTATGTAACATCAAGTTCCGCGGTTCAAGTCCCAGTCAGACCAAAGGATGTTCTCTGTGACTGGGTTATTTTCTTGGTACTCTGGTTTCCTCCCACAGTCCAAAAAAGGTACATGTTTTGACCAATTGGAGGGTGTATTGGGTACTGGAGATGGCAGGAGCAGATCCCTGCAACACTACCCATGTTGTACCAGTGGTTTGGTGATGAAAATGAAACTGATATCATAATGACAAGTAAGTGTAAACACTTCCTGCAACTATCAAAAACTTGACATAACAGACTCGGACAACTTCCTGCTTTAACTGGCCTGAACAATAGAAACAAGGCTTCCAACATACCATGTTTCCTCACAAGCAGCAAGACAGCAACAGTCCAAGAGCTAGTTCTGCGCTGTATCTGTATCAGGAGCCCTCTTGCTCTTCATTTCTACAAAAATTCGCACTCTACATTCAAGACAAAATTTGACAATTTCTGGTAACTTCTTGACTGTACCACTGTTATGCCAACTCTATGCAAAGGTCTTTCAAGTCTGAGCCTGTCATCTACAGGTTTTAGGGTTTCTTGCTGTGCTAGGCAGCAAAGGCTTTTCTGTATTTCAGCCTTAAGCATAAAGGAGAGTTTACTTACACACATTTACCACTTGGTAAATTGTAAATTGCAGTGGTGCTATCTATATGAAAACCAGTGCTTTCATGCCACAAGTCAAAGTGCAATGTCTCTTTATTTGAGGTGACAATGATAATCCATTATGAGTTGGTGTTTCATGGCTACCAGGGCATGTAGCGAGCCACCTATAGTAATGAAGGCAGGGGGAGGCCTTCATCCTGTAAAAAAGGGTAGCATTTTATTGAAAAGCACGTTCAAATTTGCAGATAATTTAATTCAGCAATGTGACCAGAAAATTTTACCCAGATAAATCTAGATTTGAGCAGTCATGTTGCTGCCAATCGTTGTCGGAGCATTTCCAAATAAGCACATCCATACGGTTTCAAGAAGCACATTAAAGAACACATCAGATTGCAAGCACACAAAACGTTTAGCACTGCTAACAAAATTCCACTAATGGGTACAAAGTGGGTAAGATAATGGTTGGTGGGTAATTCAGCAATGCTCGATTTTAGTGTGTCAGTGTGTCTTATTGCTGTTCCTTCAAAAGTGATCTGCCTGACAAACTTCATACAAACAATGACTTTGTTAAGCTCTATAAACATTATAAGTGCAATAGGGTACAAGGTAAAACAAAACGATGACTGTAATTGAAAACTCAATAAAGCAAGAACAATGTGTCTTTCACCATGGATGTAGCCACCAGTTCATGTCCCTCCTGTTAAAGTCCATGTTGACACGCTGGATCATAGTGTTCTCTTAACTCACTGTGAATCCCCTGCCTTCAGAGGAAGCACCCCCCAGGGTCACTGTTTGTCCAGTGATGCAAGACCACCACATTGATGTTAATGACCTCAGTGTTGAGGGAACAATGGCTGGGAGGGATGTGTTTTTCTTTGGAAAAAGGGGGCAGGAAACGAGGATATACACCTTCTTAAAAGTTAAAGAATTGTTCCACTTTGTCCAACAGACTGAGGGATGATTAAAGTTAAAGTTCAAGGCCTCTATTTCCTGTCACACTTGTTCACAGGAGCCTGCACGGACTTTCAGTTTTTTTTTGCCTCATGTTTAAAGCAGACCTGTACTGTGTATGCTGTTGCCAGCAATGTTGGGAGATGTATTTTAGTCAAGTGCTCTTTAGAAGCACCAACACCAGGTAAGATTTTAGAGTAGTCAATGAATAATATTTGATATTCAAATGTTCATTCATTCATCCATTCATTCAGTGGATCCTCAGTTGCAATAAGTACAGCGTGTGTATCCCTGGCCTTCACTGGGCTATCTATGTCTAGAAGGAAACTGAGAGCGGCGATAGCAGAACACGGTCGACCACGATAAGAGGAGCACCACCCTTGCTCTGAAGTCTGTGAGGGAGTCTTTCTTTTCAGCTTCCAAAGCATTTAATCCTGCTTGGCCAGACCCTAAACTATTAGCTCTCTCAATATTAGCAGACGGGACTGACAGGTCCTCTCAGTTATAAATACAGTTATACTATGTTATTGCAATGGTTCCATCCCATACAGCAAATTGCAAGCCGCCACCAGTTGTTGATCGAAGATCAACAGGCTTTCCTGTTCCACGTATATTGACTAGTGATACTGCTGCTTTGTTTAACAGTTTTCCCTTAAATGTCAGGCGCTGTACGGTTGAATGCTTAATTCTTCTTGAGTTCTGTCTTATACAGTCACAAGAAACATCTTTTCTTCTCACTAAGCACTGTTCCTGCAGTCTGTGCTTTAAACGACAACAGCAGCCACTTGAAAGAAACTGTACCTTGGAGTTATGTAACTCAGCTTATCACAAATGCAGTAAGAATATTCAAAGGATGTGGTTCTAAATACATCAGTTCTGCAGTTTCTTAGATATATATTGCTATGTCCAGGTCAGTTTGTGGGGGTTTGTGGGGCACAAATGAAAACAAAAAACTAGCAGGTGCAAAAAACAGTGCAACTGATCATTGATGATTGATATGTCTTCCATATCCCCCTCTAGCGTGCCAAATGCCAAACACAGGTGCACTCCCCCTGAGCACAGTCCAGTCTCTCCTTGGATGACGTCAGATGCCTCCCTTTGAGGGGGCCGCTAATTAAACACACAGCTGGACTGCAACAACTGCTGATCAGCCACAAGTGCTGATCGGCCTCTCGCAGCACCTGCAAAAGCTAGACACAGACAGACACAATGCAAAGCAAACAATTAAAAAAGCACACCAAAAACACACACACACAGGGATGTAACACCCCCACCAAGAGTCAGCAGTGAGAGTGAGACATGGTGGGATGCTCTCAGTCCCCTTCCTATACCTCAGATTCAAGTTAAAACCCTGCAGGTAACAAGACCAATGCAGGCACTTTTAGTGCCAAACAATGCCCCATTTCCACTGCACGGTACCGGCTTGGCTTTACTCAACTCTACTCGACTCAGCTCTACTCGACTTGGCCAAGCCCACCTTTCCATTACAAAGCCATGCTGCCTTCAGGGTACCCGGTAGCAACTCATGCACGTCACTGTAAACGCGACACCGCTGACCGCCGGTTATAAGTAAGGGGAAGAGAAACAACAACAACAACAACAACAACAGGAGACGACAAGACAAGTACAGAATGTAGGAAATCGAGGCACTAATCAGTTTGATCCTGGGTATGTGGTTGTTTGCTACAGCAAGGAGAAAAGAGTTGTTTTAGAAGAGGATGGAGGCAGCGAAATTATATACTGAGGAAGGGCAAAGGGCGTTTTGGAAAATTCTGCAGAGATCAGAAGACGAATTGAGTCGAGTTGCACGGCGATGCAAGGTATGCACTGTTCTGTATCCACTCCAAACTCGCGCTGATGCTTTAATAGGTCACTGCGTCATTGCGCCCCTGCCCAGCGCTTCTCGGTCTGACTTGGCCCAGCTTGGCCTGGCGGGCGAGAAGGTACTAGAGCCAGTACTGTGTCGTGGGAACGGGGCACAAGATGGCTCTGTTCGATGTGAACAGTGACTGGAGCTGTAGCAGAACCTACACGGACCTCAACGTGTTGCACCGCCAACAATGCCAGTGCATCCTTATTGATGGTACTATGGCACTATGGCACCTGGAGTAGGACAGCACCAGCTCCCATGGGAGTTTTGTGCAGCCAACCCTGGAGAACTGCAAAGCAACCAAACAAAACCTGAATTGCTACGAAGCATATTTGTGATCGGCATCCGAAAAGTTACAACAAAAACTGTGATAATAACCAGCCATCCTTAGAAACCAGCACAGCCCACACTTAAGGCCCCTGTGGTGTGCTACCACAGAATAGACACACCCCACCCCCGCAAGCCGATTGCGCGTGGCATTTTGGGGCAGGGATTTTGGGGCTGTGTCGTGTGCAGGAAAAAATTTGAGACTCTTGAGAACAGCGCGCTGGTCACGCATGCGCCCTACTGAACTCACCACGCCAGTTGGTGGAGTCAAGCACTCAAAACCCTGTTGACCGCATGGAAGAGCTCATTTGGCCACGAGGAAGTCTGCTTCATGTGTACTCTTTGTTGTACACATGAAGCAGTGAAATGCTACGGGTACATTTTTTTAGATACGGTGCTTTTTTAAGTACGTTATTTTTTTAAGTGGCGTCCACTTTTTGCCTGGACATGTCCTCTCTTTACGAAGCTTAAATGAATTAAGACGTCAAAATTTCAGTCGGTGCTTTCCACAGGCTGGCCCGCACAAGCTTCCGCAACCACGTAGCTCGTGGCACGCCCCGCTTCCTGCATACTTCCACGACCATTCTTCCGAGCTCTGTAATGTCCTTGGCCACCACAAGGGGCAGTATAAATATGCACATAGGCCTGTCCTGTCCCCGAAGTACACAAAGAAGAATGAGATGTAAAACAAACAAACGCTCCTCCCGCCCTAGCATCTGTGCTATCTCATTCATAAAGAGTTTGCACAGTGAAATATGGTCACCATAGATATATATATATATATATATATATATATATATATATATATATATATATATATACATAGTTTAATACTGTATATATGTCTATGATTGTCTGCCTATTTTGAGTTGGATGTTCGACGCTCTTCTTCATCTACTCGGGACTTGTACCGCTCTCCCGGCAGTGGCAGAGACTCCAGAGAGGTCTGCTGCAGGATTATGGTGCGCCACATGACAAGCACAACCTGTTACACGGTAGCATACTGGGGCCTTTAGTTCAGGGGGTTGGAATGTTTACAATGGCAAGGATTTTTGCCTCCAGTGGGCTAACCTCTCCATGACACACGTGCTTGCCCAGGTACGTTACAGTAATGTTGCAGAATTTACAGGTCCAGTCATGCATGGCAAAACACAGCTTGAAGAAGTTGTAGGTGGTCAGACCAGGACACAACGGGAAATAAACAGTATGAAGAAGTTGTAGGTGGTCAGACCAGGACGCAACCGGAATTAAACAGTACAAAGAAGTTTTAGGTAGTCAGACCAGAACGACAATAAACAAACTATGCTATCTACTATCTAAATACACATTGCAGTGCTTTACACCTGCTCGAACCTTGCACATGAGACGTTGGAAATGTGCGGGGACATTCCTGAGATACTGCATGAAGCAGTCAGGGGTTACAAGTGACTTCAGCAGCATGAGGTGTCAGGGGAACTCGCCAATAACCCTTAAAACAAATCAAGATTACTGATGACTGTTGCTGAGCCGACTCCGTCAAAGCAGTGTTCCAGGCGTGGTAGTGGAAAAGAGCCTGACTTGGACAGCATTTACTTTTCTATAATCTGTGCAAATCTGAAAGGTTCCATCAGAAACTTGAACACGTGACATGTCACTGAGTGGGCCCCAAATGAACGCACACGCACACATATGTATGTATGTATGCATGTGTGTGTGTGTGTGTGTGTGTGTGTGTGTGTGTGTGTGTGTGTGTGTGTGTGTGTGTGTGTGTGTGTGTGAGTGTGAGTGTATATAGTGTATGTATAGTTTTGTGGGTTTTTGGGGTTTTTAAGGACTATCGAATGGGAGTGCCCCCCCCCCTTTCCTCACAGGTGCTGCAGGGACATACTCTCTCACACTCTCACACTCTAATTTGAGATTTTCTCACACCATTGTCTGCAAGTATGAGTGCAATGGATTATGGGATTATGGTCTTTGTAGTTTTTAGACCCTTTTTTTCACCTACAGCCCCATCTTTTCATATCATTACTTGACTGCGGTAAAACCAGGGGCGCAGATAGGTTTTTGGAACTGGGTGGAACAAAGCTCTTTCCTAAAGTCAGGTGACCAATCGATCGGCTTTGGGGGGTGGGGTGTTGTTATCACGGATCTTACCGTAATATTATCAATGATATTATTATTACTGATACCGTTACATCACATATATACACACACAGTACACACAGATATCCATACAGTGCATTCTCATTGCATCGACTGTAACATTTTGAATGACAATAAGTTTATATTCTGTCTGATCAACATATCAAGTTATTTACAAAGTATCCTCACCATATTTGCCACCAGTTTCAAATCCTTTTTGTTTACTTGTTTGTTTGTTAAGTTTAGTTTTTGTTTTTGTTTCAAGGTACTTCAAGAAAATCAAGATTTTGTTAATGTGATTATCCTTGGATGTCAAAAGCTACAGCCTCTCCTACCACCAAGTGGGTACTAACCTCATTGCTAAAATTAATATCGGCAATAAAAACCTGTCTATTTCTGATTCATGCAACTGATGACATGTCTCTTGAGTGAATCATATTTCTAAAATCATGGCTGAAAAAAAACAGTCCTCCACAAGAAAGATTGCAGCTTGTGCTCACTTGGTATTAGCCATCAACTCACCATCAAGTTGAGGAGAGTAAAGCCTCTTACAAGTTATTCAAAGAATGCACACAAAAGACCCAAAATAATCAGCTGAAAATACTGCCCCAACGCATGTTCGCAGATGCAAAAACAGAGTTATTTTTACTCCACGGCCCCTGGCACTGAGTGGTGAGTGTTCTGAGCATGTGCATGAGTGTGTAATACCATCTGAAATGAGAGCCAGAGTGGCAGTTAGACCCTGTGGCCTATGTTACGTATCTCTTTCAGCTTGCATCTACTCTCTGCCACTTTTCCTTGGGACACAGGCAGTCCTGATTGTCGTCATACTTTACAAATGGATTTTTTTTACTTGATTTAATTGATTTTCCTTTTTAGAATACAGGAGTTGTTTTGCTCTGTGTTGTTTTGTTTTGTTTCTATTGCTTTATTTATTCCTAGTGACATGATCAGAAATGAAGTAAATTCATTCATTCATTTATTCATTCATGCTTTCACTGTGTTGACTCCACGAGAAACAAAACCTTTTAAGCAAATGTAGACTCAAAGACGTGCACATAAACATCTGTAGCAGGTGGTCTTTAAATTCAGATGACTTTATCACACAATCCTCCCAATTTCTGTGTTCCAAAAATAATATGGACCTTTACTATAAACTTTTATTATTTACTATAAAGCTTGTATATTTGCCAAAGACTAGTTGTTTCCATTTTTGTCACAAATATTTAAGGATGACTTCATTATATTCAGAAATAGGTGCATATAAAAATATATATATATTATCGGGCTTGCCTTTTCACAGAGAGTTGGATGAGAGGACTGATGGCATTCTCATTTCTCCCTGTTAGATTTCAACAGACAGCCTGTTGCCTACATAGACTGTATATAAAAGATGGACGTAGTCTTCTGGTACGAAAAATGAAGCCTACGTGGAAGTCACTTTTCTTGACTTTTCTTGAATGAATGAATATGGGCGGGTCCATTTGGCCGACAGGGGAGACTCTAAGAGGAGAGAGCGTCAGTCACATTAATTGGACGAATAGACTGTGTTTACCTCGTTCGTATGGCCTTGTTATTCTCCGATATCCAGTATGGATCGTATGGATTAGTGGGTGTGTTGAGGACGACGGAGGTGAAAAGTTATATCCGTCACTCGAACCCCCGCCTTTTGGTTTCTGCTGGTTCCATTACGAGGAACGGCAGCCGCCTTCAATCGCGTCCTTCGCAAACCAATGGGTGACGTCATGGAGGGTTGGGGCTTGGTTGCCTATCTTTAGTTGGAATTAGTCACCACTATTTCAATGTACTTTAATCAGAAGGGAAAGGTAATCTGGTAAAACAGATTTCATATCGATATAATGAACAAATATTGCCTAAATTGTACAGTGGACACAAGCTGAAACAGAAACTAGGCATATGCGTCCATATACAGTGGCCGGGGCTACGTGTATTTCCCGCTGATGTTATAGGAGCAGCAATTATATGTCCCATAGAGCCTTTTCAGTATACTGTTATCCCATGAGGTCAACTATCTAGCGATGACCATTCTCAGTTTATGTTCATATGTGACCTAGACAAAAAACATTCATTTTCAAAATTAATGTATGCTCGGAGATAAAAAAAAATACATATTTTTTGTTGTTTTTCATTTGACTAATTTACCTATTTAGCAACAGCACAACTTGACTTTTCAGAGCTTGAAAGAGAGTTTGCTCACTCATTGGGTCAGAGCACTTGGGAAATTTTGCGTGGCAGACAATAGGTTACTTTATAGTCAGCAAAGAGTTAATTTCCATTAAGCAAGCATCTTTGAAATGCTTTGAATATCGATATGTAATAATTTGTAGGGCTGGATTACCAGCAACCTGCAGCGGCTTGGCAGGTCTCCACCCCTGCTGCCTAGCAACCACTCCTCCAGCAACTTCAGCCACTTACAGATGGACACCTCTGCTGCAAGCTGCACAGTTTACCCATTCACCTGTCATCCTCACTTATCCACTGAGTTATCTACTGGGTACTTAGACTCACCTTAGTTCCAGCTTCAGTACCAGATTGTTTCTGTCTCCAAGCAATACTGTCCAGTGTTCTTGTTCCTGTGGAATCCTCAGTGACGACCTGTTTTGCCCTCAATCAGCCCTTGTGTTTTTTTCGTGGACCAACCTGCTGGCCTTTGCCTCAGATCTCCTGGAGTCTCTGCCTCAATCATCTGATCCACTTTTCATCCTCTGACCTTGTCTTATCTGCGACCCGGCTGTTTGACGACCTTACGTTTCTCACTGCTTGCCACCGACATTACCGGTGAGCTTGGTCAGCAGTCTGTTTTCAATAAAGACTTTGTACTTTGAGAAACAACTGTGAGTGCGTGTCATAACTGGGTCCATTTTCCTGTGAGCCTGACAACAATAAAAAATAGTTCCAATTCCTAGTGTTACTATACTCTCTTTTCAAGAAACAGTTGTTAAGACAAAAGTTCCCTGCAAGGATCGAGGTGTCTGATTAATTATCACAACTAATGGCAAAGTGAAAGAGATGAGAGTCCAAGCCCAACACATAACATTGAAAACAGAGCTTTAATTTAGCAATGGACATACTATACGTTTATCCTTCTCACTCCAAGCCAACTGCAGACATTTTACTCTGTAGTCATACCAGAACTGAGATCTGCTGACAATGGTGTACTGTTAATCAAACACACAATATCCATACCATCCTCTATGTCAAGTAAATGTCTTGATTTAAACTGATCTAGGCAGGCTTCTCGTGAAGTTTCATTTCTGTCCAGTGTTTATGAAACTGTTTGCTCCAACCTCTGCAGCTGGTCTGAGAGAATGCATTCTGGAACATAATGGCTTGGCTGTTGACCAAAAATAAAGGAGTTTGAATGAAGGGAAGAGGCTGTCGCTAGGACAGGAAACCAATCAGTCCGAAGGAAACACACTAATATTATCTTTAGAGCTACAAGAGTAGCAGTGTTGTTTGTGTTCGTATTGCATTTGTAAATTATATCATACTCCCTCCATGCCCTAGTACATTCATGCCTATTTTTTACCATTAATAATCAAGAGCATTTTAAAAGCTAAGCCGTTTAAAATGTTCAACTTCACTTTTATGCCCATTATCCTTTAACCTCCAAAAGCAACCAAATAGCAACTGTATGAAAGTTAGGACAATAATGAGAACTAGATTTGAAAAAAGTTTTAAAAAGAAAAGTAATATTTCCATAAATAGATACCGTGTGTTCAAAATCTCTTCATTGTGATATAGCAAGAGAACTTCTGTAATGTAAGGCAGTCATCCATGAATGCATGTGATTCTTCCTCGGCCATTCGCCTCTGCTTTGAACTGGCAAGAGGAATCAGGAGGGTCTCTTTTATTGCGTATCATACTGTACTTGACTTTGATTCTTTAATTTCTCTACCAGGGTATGATGGTGGGATTGGTACTGTAGCTGTTATGCCCCTTGTTTCAATGCACCCTAAACTGTCATTTAACCATCTTGACAAGATTGGAGGCTAATTTCACATGGGTTCATAAACTAATCCCTTCGTGTTTGGCTAACCTGTATAAGTTCAGACTCTTAGAAGATGAGATGATTCAAGATCAGCTAGCAGAATGCATGAGCAGTCCCGAGCTGCATGAGAAACTGTTCATGCTGCTGGATGACCAGCTGCTGTCAACGCTCTGCTAGCATCACAGCTCGTGGCCATGGAGTCAGCCCCATGTAACTCTGCTCTCCTTGCACAGGCAGTGTCCTCAGCTGCTCAACCCTTCAACAGTAAGGTAAAGGTTGCATGATGCGAGGGTATCACAGCCTGCTGGTCTTGTGCCAGCACCTATCTATGTGCCAGTCTTCCTGCCAAAGAGATGCCAGTGCAGTGATAAACTGAACTGTTTCTTAAAAGTGTGTTGCTCTCTGCCTGTCGCCACAAACCCGGGGTCCAACACCTAATCATTCACATGATGCATGGCTTCTGCTCAGTGAGTCTACATGGTAATGAATCCACACATTTGGCACCACAACCTTCTCCATCCACGTTCCTGGAAGTGCATATGAATGGAGGCCTCTCCTGGATCAAGCTCTACTCCCACCGTAAACTGAGGAGAGCACAAGTTCCATCCTCCATCATGTGAAGTATCACAGAGGCATGAAACAGATGTCTCACC
Source organism: Karalla daura (assembly GCA_029224185.1). Taxonomy (NCBI): domain Eukaryota; kingdom Metazoa; phylum Chordata; class Actinopteri; order Chaetodontiformes; family Leiognathidae; genus Karalla; species Karalla daura. The sequence goes on along the minus strand of CM055205.1, from coordinate 2,310,419 downwards.
TCCTTTTAGTATGGACTTTAAACTGTGTCTACAGTCGAGGTATGGTGTCAGCGAAAGACACGATTCAACAGTTTACAACAAATACACTCAAGCACTTGTTTCTTCTCTATGTGGTCAAAACTTTGGATTAGCTGGCACCTGGGCAAGTCAAGTACTGCCAAAATGGTGAGGCCCAGTGCAATGTAGCCCACTGAATGAGCTTCAAAGAAATTTACAAAAATGGACTTGAAGTATAGATGATTACAGCTTATAATTAATTTTCGGTTTATACCCCCCTAATTCTGTTAATGACATGACTGCTGGTTCTATACATTGCTCTGAAATGATGCAAATACATAAGCTGTTTTAAAAGGAAACCAGAGGTTTGGAGAAAAGGTAATATGTTCTGTCTGGAACATGTGTAATCATAGCTGATGATATCGGCACTGGCACAGTGCCTGCAGGCTTTGAAATTGCTTAAAGTTGCTCTCTGGGAAAAAAACTACACCACACCAACACGCATTCACTACTTCTGGGCACAGAAGACTTGCTCTGCTCACTACATTATGTGATTGTCTTCCAGGCCTCTGTACCTACTCACACACTGGCTTTCGTCTCACTCATCTGGCTCTGCAGGGCTGTCACTACTCCGTTGGACTTTGTGCAGGGCGGTTGCGACTCCCACCCAAGTTTGTGTTCCTTATACCTTGCCTCCCACTGAATTCAAGTGACAAAGCTCTCACTAGGTCACACTGACATACACATATGCCCCATGTACACTGGCTTGCGCTCACATGCACACATGCATGAAAGGACATCCACAAGCAACACACACAGGTATTCACTCAAACACAGATGCAAACCTACAGATACACACTCAAAGAAAAAGAAAAGCAGTGCCTCCATCTCCCTAAAAGGCACTTGCTGCTGTTGAGACATAGCGGGACTGGAACTTCTGAAACCGAACTGAGCTGTCAGTGTCAAACTTAAAGACAGCAGAATAGTTTCTCACTTCTCTACCCGGTCAAAGATAAATAAATCTTTAAAAGTAAAATAGTATGCAGTATTTCAATCCCAGAAAAGTTGGTTTTCGACTTAGATTACATCTGTTGAATTTGATTCAGAGTGAATAAAAAATAGCCATGTTCATTTCAGTGCATGTATTTTGTTGCTGGTCTCATTTACCCTAAGTACGCTAAGTTCATGCAAAAACAGGTTCATGCGTGAATTATTTAAATTTGTTCTATGCAAAAACTTTTCTTGGATTGCTCTTGTCATGGTGAATGCTGGTTTCTTGCACATAACCAGCATCACAAGAACTTAACCTATCTGGAGCCACAAGGTACTTTTGGGTATGTTTGTTTTTGGCAAATGACAAGTCAAATAGTTCTCTATCACTACTCTCCAAGTGGGACATGTCCATATGAGAAGAAAGTTAGTCTTTAGGGTACCTGGGTAGCATGCTGGGGTCAAAGGGGAATATGATCAAGTCAAAGTCAGTCCTCTCAAAGTTCACTTCTGCACAGTTGTTTCTCATTCACTCCTTAGGGTAAGGAGGACTTCCCTATCTCGCTCAACATCTCCCTCGTCCAGGAAAATCCACACCCAAAAACTGAAAGTCTGAAAAACAGCTGAAAACTCCTGGACGTTGGGTCTTTTCCACACAGGCAAGTATCCACTCACACACACCACCTCAGGATGACATCAAAGAACGTATCAAAATACAAATTTTTTTCAATCCTTTTTTATCTCATTCATTCTCTTCGCTGCTCTAACCCGCCCCCCAAAAAAACCTGCCTATGTATAGGAGGTGCGACTTATCACCCTAACACTGGTGGGTTGGCCCATCTGATGCATCCGATGCAGCAAAATAAGTATTGCACATTGACAACCACTCTAATCAATGTAACAGTTGCCACTCACTCCCTAGCTGTAACATATCCGCTTCAGCAGATTTACTGGATGTGCAAGGGTTCTGTCGCTGCTGGATGACAGAGCAGCGTTACAGCATTTAAAATGTCTTGTTATTTTCATAAAAAATAACCCTTAGGTTGGCAAAATATTGTTTTTAATATACGTAAAAATAGAATAGAATCTGCCTGGAACAAAATATCCATAATTAACTAATGAGGCTTTGTCAAATCTGGATTTCTGCTATTATCCAGGATATCTTAATCGTACTTTTCTGCAACAGGCCCAAGGATGTCTGGACCAGAATGTTGATCAAGGCTGGTGCACTGCATGGAGGAAGATCACGCTACTCTGAGGTACCGATATAACCAGCAATGCCTTTATTCTCTTCACATCTACCTTGACGTGTCTCTGTCTGGAATAAAGCGGTGTGCCCCTTTGATACTAAATCACAAGCCCTGAATAAATTCACAGCACATGTGCAGAATTTGATATGGTTGACATCAAAGATAGAAGTGCTGTTGGCACAGAGGAGACGAAGGGCATGATAAATGTATGGAAATCCCAGATGCTTATGTTTCCTTTATAGACTTACTTGTAATGCACCTCACATGGCCTTTTCATTCAAGTTCATGTGGAGATCGTCTCTTTCACCTTAACTCTTGGATAACATATCTGACAAATCAGAGTGGCACAAAGAAAAAGTTTTCCATTTTGACAGTGACTCAGAATTTGATCATTTACTGCATGAACCTGCTAAGAAAAAGCCCTGGGGCAACAGTGTTGGGAGACTCTAAAAGTATCATTATACTTCAGCTAAATCACTTTGATGGCAGTTTTCAGATGTTCTTTATGTTGAGTCTATAAATTGGGTTAAAAAGATGATGGTTCTAACACAGACCACAGGATGAACCCAGTTGCGCACACACACAATCACAAAGGACGTTTGAGAAGCTCTTTATTAGCAAACAGGTAAAGATGGAACAAACATGAAGCTCATAGCCTAAGCTAACACAACTAGCAGAATCGTCAAAAACAGAAGGCAGATCAAGTACCAGGGCTGAGAGACGATGGAAAAAAACCTCGGAAGAACAGGTCCAACAGGGAGGACGGGAGAGCAAGGATTGTCAAAAAGTGAGCATTAGTCAGGAGATAAGAGGAGTCCAGAGACAAAGGCAGGTCGGTCCAAAGGGGTAGGCAGCACGAGAGCAAACGGTGTCCGGAAAAAGGCAGGCAGAAAACATATTCAGAACTTAGGAACAGGCAAAAACAGCAACAGGCAGGCACGAACAGGAAAGAGCGCTGGAAAGTCATGGAAATCCAATGTCAATCTGGCAACTGGGCTGAAACGCAGGTGAGACCATAGATATATATATAGAAAGCCAGATGCCTCAAGGCGGAGTCAAGAACATCCTCACAGGTCAGCCATCTTACCACAGTAAAGCTTTCTGGCAGAATCTGTGGAGCCTGGTGTAAACAGAGGTAAAGGCCGTGACCTGCACGAAAGTTACTACTCTTAATCTTGCTGAAATTTTGATGGCTTTAAAAATGTTTACAAACGTGTACAAACATTAATCTATTTTTTAGGACATGACATTCTACACAAATGTGCAGTTTCATAAATACTTATTCGATGTTTATAACAAACCAAACAGTTTGAAATAGGTTGAAGTTTGAGAAATGTATGTGTCTAAAAAGTACATGTACCAGTACCAACACAATGTAATGGGTGAGCGAGCTGCCTGGGGCAAGTTGGCCGCCATGTGTGGACGTTCGACTCAATAAGCAAGAAACATGGACGAGGCGTCTAGCTTTCTATATATATCTATGGGTGAGACTAAATACTGAGATAATCAGCCTAGCTGCAATGGTTGGTGCAAAATAATCAAGCCAAAAGCAGGCCCTCTATTGGCCAAAAACACTCTGTCCATGACAGGTTCACAATCTCTACACCAGGATCCAGAATTTCTCAAAAGGAAAAGAGGGCTCAACAAAGTATCTATAAGTATCTACCTTTTTTTTAAATCATGGTCCCTGTTTCACAGTAATCCACGAAAAAGCTCTAAATCTATATTTTGGTTGTTTAAAGAGCCATAGGTGTATGGCTCCTGAGTAGACATCTCCAGCAGGGCCACACCTGGGCTGACAGCAGCACTGCACCACCACCCTGGGTCACTGGTCCTTAAACAGCTCCCTGCTGGGGATCAAAACCACCAGGGTGTCCCAGAAGATCCTCCAGCTGTGGTGGCAGAGGAGTGCAGGAAGATAGAGGGGCCTCCTCATGGACTAGGAGGGACCCCTTCCTGGACATTAACATCAGTCCTGAGCTTGAAGACCTCGGTAGCCTCTTCTTCAGGGCTCAAAGAAGATCAGCCTCCCAGTGATGGACAAAAAGTATCTATACAGGTCCTTTTTGTACATACACAGGAACTGTGTCAATGCCATGAACAGAAAAGGACTTTGTGACAAAGCTCCCACTGTGTGGACTAAGAAGCTGGGAGAAGATAGCCACAGTAGAGTGCTCTGTACAAACCTTCCCTGAAGAAGAGGACAGCTGACCTCCAGTGTAGGATTTTACATGAGGCCTTTGCCTCAAATGCTTTTATCTCCAATGTTGATCCAGCTGTGTCAAACCAGTGTCCATTCTGTCATCTCAGAGAGACATTTTTCTTTTTTTTTTCACTTAGCGTGAGAGACTCTCAGGTCTCTTCACTCTTTTAACCAATGTTTTTAAGCTGTCCAGTAAAATGTTTTGTTTCAAGGCTCCTATTCACAATGCAGGATATAGAAAGGACAAGAAGGAAAAACGCCAGCTCCTGAATGTTATTTCTTGAGAGGCAAAACTAGCCAAAAAAAAATGGAGTGTCAGGATCCAGCCTCAGTCTGGCACTGCAACATCTGGTGCAGACTGAGCCTTTTTACAACATGATTAATAATTTGGCTGTGGAGGAGACATGTCCTCAGTTTTGAACAATAAATGCAGCCCCATTACTTTGGTTACGTCATCCAGCTTGTGAACCCTGGATTTATAACAGAACTCTCAGATCTCCTGTCATCCACTGTTATTGAATAAGATAAAATCATTTGCTTATTTAAATTTTCGGTAACACTTTACTTAAAGGTACTGTCATAATAACGACATGACACTGTCACAACTGTCAAATGACACAGTCATTAACTTGTCATGTCAATGTCATAAACGTTTATGACTGCTGTCATTAAGAGTCATTTGGTTTTTGTAATGACAGGTTGACACTGTTTGGGTTGTCTCACTTATGACAACTTTGACATAAATCAAGGTGACCAGAAGATGTCTTTGTCGTGACAGCTTGACATTAAATTTGTTTGGGATGTCCTTATTATGACAACTTGACCTTAATCAAAGTGACATTGACAGAAAATGTCTTTGTCATGACAATTTGACATACGCATTTATTTCTGTGTGTATGAAGTTAGTGTAATTATTATTATTATAAGACAGTTTTCAGACCAATTCTAGCACTTGGACATGACTGTCATGACACCATTATGATAGTGTAATAAGGATATTCTTTGACCTCAAGTAAAGTGGTATAATTTTGTCTGTAATTTACTGTCAATACTTGCTCTGTAATATTTTGACCAAGCACAACAAACACTCACACAATATAACATTTAATACCAAGACAACATGCTTAACATGCTGAATTTTTTTAAATTTTTAATATAAAATAAAAATACATTAAATATTTCCCATATATTTTCCAGTTTAAAAGAATGAAAATAAAATTCACCTATCATAGCTCACTTTCCATAGTGCAAAATATCACACCGCAGCTCTCCACCGTTACCTCTTCCATCCATTTTACACAATTTGCAGTTAACACGCTTTTTAGTTTTAGTCAATGTGAAGTGCTCCCACACTTCAGAAGATTCTTTGGTTTTCTCCTCCTCTGCCATAACTGTTTTCCCCAGTGTTGCACAAGCACTGCTGTGCTTTGAAAATGAAAGTGACATAGAGACTCCGTGACACAGCGAGTTGCAACTGTGGGCCAACTTAATCGCTACCATTACCACCTAACCCCTAATTAGTGCACTACATGTAGTCCACTATATAGTGCCCCTCATTTGCCAGCAAACACTTTCGGACACTTGATCGTCACCCGGAATCCGTCACAGTATTGTTTATTATTTGTTTATTGTTTATATTCATCACCCTTTTATCAACAACGTTCGAATATGAATATATTATTCTGACAATCAAGTTACTTACATTTGATGTTGCTGCTGCTGTGCTGAGTCCACCATATCACTCTTTATTCCCGCTGTCCAACCGCAGAGCATGATGAGAAATAGGGCTCCAGCTCGTGACCATCCGATGTACACTTGAAATCCAGGTGCATTGTGGGATACATTAAGGGCCGTTACTCTCATTCACTTAACATTCGGACACTACATAAAATGGCGTCCACCGGATTAAGGGCCCTATATAGGGCTTAGAGAGTGGTTTCGGACACACCCTGTATATAAAAGATGGACATAGTCTTGCGGTACGCGGAAGTCACTTTTCTTGCAATACCACGAAAACCAGCTAGGCCTGGCTCCAAAAAACACTTTCTCCAATACACACCCAGTCAAAAAACGCCATTTTCAATCATGAAATACTCATTCAATAATTTTTTTTCACAGCTCACACCGGTTTCAACAGCTAAAGTTTCATGTGCCAGCATGTAATATGGAGGTCGATTTGCAAATAATTCCATGATTAGTAAAATATCAGAGCTGAAAGAAATAAATGATGACGGGCACATCCATTTGGATGACAGGTAAGCCTCACAGAATCAAGAGCACGAGTCACATTAATTGAACGAATAGACTGTTAACCTCGTTAGTTTGGCTGTGTTATTCCTCGATATCCCGTATGGATCGTATAGATCAGTGGGTGTGTTGAGGAGGACGGAGGTGAAAAGTTTTATCAGTCACTCATTCCCCTATCGATTTTAGCGATTAGTTGTTACACGCTAATTATTCTAATCATTATGTCAACTTGTCATACACACAGAAATAGATGCATATGTCAAACTATCATGACAAAGACATTTTCTCACTTTGATTTAGGTCAAGTTGTCATAATAACAACATCCCAACCAAATTTAATGTCAAGTTGTCATGACAAAGACATTTTCTGGTAATGTCACTTTGATTAATGTCAAGTTGTCATAATCAAGACAACCCAAACAGTGTCAACCTGTCATTTCAAAAAACAAATGACACTTAATAACAGAAGTCATAAACGTTTATGAGATTGACATAATGTTTATGACAAGTTCATGACAATGTCATGTGACAGTTATGACAGTGTCATGTCACTATTATGACAGTACCTTCAAGTAGTGTTACCAAATTTTCATATCAGTGACATTCACCCTTGAGACATATATATATATATATATATATATATATATATATATATATATATATATATATATATATATATACATACTGTGGCTCAGGCTGTAGAGACTAATCAAAGTAGGCATATGCCTCTTCCCCTCTTTAACGGTGCCATGAACTCTATAACACGCTTTTCAAATACTAATGATTCTTTTAATATTCTGTGTATTGCTACCCCGGATAAGGTTACGCGTCTTAAATCTCAGCTGAAATCAACAACAAATGGGAGCCCCTGGATAAATTAAGGCATTCAATCCTCTAAAAGAACATGTGGGAGAGCAGAGAGACAGTGGAAATCAAGCAAATTGCAAATACCCTATACCCTGTTGTTAAAGGATATCTTAGAACAATACAACAATAAGGTGAAAGAGGCTTCAACCAAGTTCATTTTCACAACTTGTTTGTGCTAATCAGCACAATCCTTACACTCAAACAACTGCCACTGCCTCATCTTTTGCAGTCCATGAAAGGTTGCTCGTCTTCTATGCCTCCATGGATTTACCATGTCTTTATATGGAATTACTGGGCTCATTCAAAAACGTATCACTACAGGACCTCTCGACTCTGTGTCACATATGAGCATGTCATCATGCCTGCTGGATCCTCTCCCCTCCAAACTCCTCAAGGAAGGAAGTAATTTATGCTATAGCATCTAGGTATGGGAGTGAGAGTTTATCGTGTTAATGGTATAGTCCATGTCCTCACTTTGTGTGCACTGGCACCAGCATACCCAAGTGACACTACTGGGTACAAAATGGGTAAGATGATGGATGGATGGATGGATGGATGGATGGATGGATGGATGGATGGATGGATGGATGGATGGATGGATGGATGGATGGACGGATGGATGGATGGATGGATGGATGGACTGTAGAATAAATATGCATTGAAGTCATTACTTAACAGGTAACTTCCTAAGGTTTTTTATCTATTATCCATTATCCATTATGTATGGATTTGACTACATAAATTCCCTTCATACCAAGGAAGGTATAGTGGTATGGAATGTGGAATTTACAATATGGATATCTGCAACCATAATAATATAGGAAAGTTAGAAGAGAAAGTTAGAAAAGAATAAGAAAACAATGTTGATATCAGTTTGCTGGTCAGTGAGAGAATGGCTTTGATCTCAATGAAAAGAATATCTTACTTTGACCATGCTGTACCACCTATAAACAAAAACTATAGTTTTATTATTTGTGGTGTCTAGGGACCCATGTCCAAGTTTTGAAATGAAACTTAAGACAAAGACAGTGTGGTGTGTTCAAGGTCGATTTTCTGCACACATGCAACAAAAGAAAACAGGGACATGAGATTTGTTTTTCCATCCTGCAAGCAGGTTTTGCCTGTGGACATTTGTGTAGCTCTCAGGCCCTTGCAAGCATTTCCTGCTCTCTGAAGCTGGCTCTACAGAGTACTCACCTGGGGTGAAACTACCAGACAGCAGGGATTAAGAAAAACAGGATGGTTAAGGGTGATCTCTCATTTTGTTCGAGGAAGTTCCCTTTATTTTTTGTAATGAAAAGGCCCAACATAATGTCCCTGTTTTTCATTCAAACACATGAAAGGAGATGGAAGCAGACAGTGAACCCAGCCTGAGCCTGCAGGATGTTCCATCTGGAGCAGGGCCTTGCGGCAGAAAGGAACCTCTTTGTTTGACCCAGGAGAGTGAAAGCACTTGGCTTTCAGTTGTGGAGATGGGGATTACAGCAGCTGGACAGCTTTATTTAATTCTCACTGCTGAACAGTCATTCAACATTGACCTTTTATGATGGTTTGGAAGGGATGGAGTGGAAAATGGCCTGCAGCAAGTACAAGAAAGTCTAAGTGGTTGGATATTATGAAAGGGGAGGTGGAGGTGGAGCATTCCACTATCAGAGATGCATGCTATTTATTTATATGGACAGCACAGTTCTGGCTCATGTGGTGGGTTATGTAACTAATGGTTCTGTGGTGGCAGGTTATGACAGCAGTTAACTATATCTGACCATATGTGTCCTTTATTTAGTATTTTATTTATCCCCAAGAGATTGTTGCAGCTAAGAATTAAACAAAAGAACATCATATTTATAATGCAAAACAATACACAAAAGTCCACACAGAAAATGACAATATTACTAATACAATAGGTAATAAGTAAGTAGTTGCAACATAAATAATAATAATACTAATATTAATACTACTGCTACTGCTATAAATAACAACAATAGCAACAACAATTATTATATTAACTGCGGCAATAATAGTGAAAGGTGAGCAAGGAAAACTGACAAAACAAAAAAGGATTAGAGAGAGAAGACATTGTTTGGTGGAGAGCCAAACTTCTGGCAGTGTAGTATTAGGGCAGGTTAATACTGTATAAAAAAAAACAGTTGTAATTACTATAATGCAGGAAGAAAACAAGAGAAAGCAGCTAACTTTTGTTTCCTGCAGGACAAGCTGGCCAAGTTTATACACTGGTTATAACACTTTGCAGATGGAAAGAGACAGGATGCTGTGCATGCTTTTTATACTCATCATGTACATCTGAATGTCAATACGAAAACTGACTGTACAATTTTGATTATACTGTCCAGCACTCAGAAATGTATTTAATTCATCGATTACTACTATCACAGTCTCACTCACCACTCCCCACACTCTCTCCTTGTCAGATTTTCCATTGCTTCCTGCATGACCCTCCTGCCTTCCTTTGGACCTTGCCTGTTACATCAACACCGCCTGCTCCGTCTGCCCTGGTAAACCGATCTGCCTGTCTGTCCCCCAACCACATGCAAGTCTTCTGCCCCCAGAAAGCTGACCTGCTTTTCTGTGACTACCTTATCTGATCTTCTATTTTGACCCTGGTAAGAAACCATCAATAAACTGTGCGAATGCTGGATCTGGGCACATTCTTCCACAAACTCTAACAACCACATTATGTAAGAATTCTGACTGGTTTGGTGAAGTTCCTGAGGATCAATTTTAAAAGGACATAATGGATGGATGTTCTGTGTAGCTGCTATAGTGTAACTACTATATAATAGGTACCTCTAAAATGCATTGTACAGTCTCTGACTTTTCAAAATCTGTTAAAAAAAATTTTTTTCCGATGTCTGGGGTTTAGGAAGCTGCTTAATAATGTACACCTTGAAATAGTCTGTAGATCACTTCAGCTGCACCTACTTTCATTAGACAAAAACGAGAACATGAGATGCGAGAATGTTTAAATCCAAGAAGTGTGAGTCAGGCGATAAGCATAGAAATGACAATGTGATCAAGAATAACTGTGCACATAATGTTTGCTCTTCATCTACATGATTCATATTTATACATTTCTATATAATATGTTTATTGTGCAATATGTTGTGTTGTTACATCCCGAGCAGCAAAAGCTGATCTTCACATGTGATTCACCTTTCAGAGTGGTTGCAATAATGTGTGGGCCACTACAGAAACCTCTGAGGATATTTTGTTTGCTCATGAAACAGGGGAAGGATATTAAACCCCATCTGTCGTGAATAAAATCCGCTTGGGACTACAGAGGCATTCAGTAGGGAAAAGTTCAACTACAGAATAAGCACAACTAAGGGATGCTAAAATTTGCTCTTACACAACCTTAACCTAGTTACAGACTCCAGTATTTTACAACTTTCCCACTGTCACACACAGTATGTCACTAGTAAGAATGGTTAGTGTTGTAAAAATATTTAACAAAAAATTACCAGATTTATCTGAGATAAAGGAACTGGGAACACCTCAGGTCAAAAGATAACGTTCAGCTAATCATCACACCTCACGCAGCAGCAATGAAAGAGGACATGAGGAGACATGAATGGGGACATGATCAGTATAATTATGACATCTAACAATAATAAAATCCCCCAGACAAACTCTTGAAATAACGTATTCGACATGACACCACATCCACGAATCATAATCACCTTTTAAAATGTGAATTTGCAAGTCAAAGCAGGAAACGGTTTCCTAAAACAAAAATAGAAAAAAGGGCTGTACTGACATCTAGTGGCTAAATAACTGAGTTGACCGCAGCTGGGCAGAGACTCAAAAGCTGTAACTGTTCCGGTGAGTGGACATTTTTCCAGCGCATTGGCCGTTTGCTGTGAGTGGTCGTGTGCACCGACCATTGGTGAAGTGATGTCAATGGTGAAGCCCAAAGTGTGCAAACGATGTAAACGTTGTAAACATTGTTTAAAGAAGTAGTGGTTTCCCTCACAATTGTTGATCTCTCTCTGTCATACACCGTTTGAAATACTGTTGATCACAAGAAAGTTTCAGGTATGGTAGCCGAAGATTCAATAATTCAATATTTTAGGAACAGGAAATATACCATGACAACAGTACAATAGCACTTCCCATTTAGCCTCTGTTTCCTTGGTATGCACATGAATATGCTACAGTATATGCAAGATATTAATTTTGTTTGCATTATAATTGTGGCAAATTAAGTAAAATAACCAGAGGTAAATCGGAAAATCAGGATTAGTGAATTATTACATGATCCTGATGATGACGTCCATATACAGTTTTTCAGTGTCACTAGGTGGTGGTGCTGTATTTTCTTAAATACTGCGTTGAGCAACACATCAACTGCAAGACTTCAAACTGAAAATACAAAATCCTTGTTTCAGCAGGTATATGGCAGGAAACACTGTCACAGGGGACTGTCGCAGAGTCTCAAGATGGCCAAAAACATGCATGTTTTTGATCTGTGGGTACCTGGAGAATATCCACACAAGAGAGATCGTGCAAACTGGCTGGGACTGACACATTGAATCACAAAAAATGTGACATTGAAATCTAACCCTAACCCTAACCCTAACCCTAACCCAAAACAACGGAGGAGGGAGAGGAGGCCTCACAATGGCTGAGGTTGGTTGAAGGGTACAACCAAATGTTGGAAGAACCACTGTAAATTCCATCATTCAAACATTTTGTAGGGAGAACAGGTGTGTATAGTATTGTACAGTAATCTAACATCTCATAATATCTCATGTTTACTGTATATTACTACAATTTTACTCTGTACCACATAGAATTGAAAGACAACCGAGCAGGGGTGGAAGAGTGAACCCAGCTTTTCACCCCGCAGCAAGGGGAAGCCGTAGGTGCAATGGTTGTTGAATCCGTATCAATAGCAACAATAGACAGAGTTCTTAAGAAAAACGAAATGCAAATGAAACAATTATACAAAGTGCCATTTCAACGCAATAGCGAAAGAGTAAAGGAGAACCGTCACAGTATGTACAGGTAAAACATGTTTTCCATGCATCTCAAAATGCATTATGTTACAAAGGAAAGTTGTTACATCTCTCTCTCTCTCCTTCTCTCTCTCGAAAAAGTGTGTACTGGAGCTGGAAGCCAGGGAACCACTGTACACATTCATATACATTGATGAGGCGGGTTTCAATCTGGCCAAAGGTAGAAGGCATGGAAGAAAGAGCAACCACTGATGGCCCAGGCCAATGTGGAGGGAATGTTACAATGTCTGCAGCCATCTAGGGAAATGACATCTTCAGCCAGATCCCCCTTCTTGGACCCTATAATACATCTGCTGACTTTTTCAGACACTCTTTACAGGGAATAGTCCCTGAGAATGAGAGGGGTGGAGGCCAGCTCAACAAGTATGTTGTGTGGGATAATGTCCATTTTCACCACTCACATCTGGTCAGACAGTGGTTTGCAAGACATGACAGGATGCTGGTTGAATATCCCCCATCTCCCCATTCCTTAATCCGAAAGAGGAGTTTTTGGCCCTGCTAGCAGCCATGGATGCAGCATGTAACGACATCACAGCAGAGTCATGCAGAGGGTGGATTCACCACTCCAGGAGATACTTTCCTCACTGCGTTACAAAGGATGATATCCGTTGTGATGTAGATGGCAATATGTGGCCAGACAGACAGGAACGTCTGGATATGTCAGAATGACTTACTTAAGTTCAGTTACAATATGTACCGTTATTTTGTTCACATTTGTACACAGCTCTACCAAAACAGTGTTTCTTATGTTTCTTCTAAATATGTGGCTGTAGTTTGTTTTCTTTTGCACAATGCAAAGACGATATAGAGTAAAAATGTGAAATGTACGTACTCAGTGTTTTTGACTTGCTTACTCTCCTAACTACGGCAATGTGAAACTTTACTGTAGTTTTCAAATGGTTGTAGAGGTAGTGTATAGTGCTGTCCAGAGCATTTTTTAGGTATTGTCACTGAGTTCTCACCACTTTTTTGCATTGGAAAACACAGAGAGAATAAACTCTCATAATGAAAACAGGACCAAGACATTTGACTATCTTGCTCATAAACAATGGTGTCAAGATTTCTCATTTTGACGACACTGGCAGTTTCATTGACATGAATACTTGCTTTTGAGGAATGGACTATCCATTTTGAGCAAGTGACGTGCTTTTGCAGGTTATCCACTAGGATTTGCACTTTGCACTTGACTCAAAGAACCCAAAAGCACTCTCACACAGGAAACATTTCACAGTGATATTTAATTACAAGGAAAAAGGTGAATACAGCACTAGGCCCGAAGCCAATGAGATGAGCAGTGACAAGAACAGTGAAAAAAACCTTCATCCCCCAACAATACTGATACACGGTGAAATTACAATCTATAAGGGAAAGGAGAATATAGCAAGCAGAAAAATCAGGAGTCACATTACCCAAAAAAAGGACCAACCAGAGCTAAACAAAAACCAAAAGACTGGAACCAATGGAAACAGGAGCTGAATGGGAAGTCACCCAAAAAATAACTTTGAACAGAAGCAAAAACAAGCAGGAAACACTGGAACAGGAATGCTGGAAAGTCTCAGGCAGGCCAAGGCAATCTGGCATCTAGACCCAGACACAGGTGAGGATAAATACTCAACAAATTGGTCTAGCTGCCACCAGAATGGACACAGGAAACAGAGCCAGTTGGAACATGACTGGACAATAAGAAGAAATGGGAGTGACAGAGAGCAGGTGGAGGAGGGAGATCAGTGTTACATCCAAACACCTGGCTGGAAAGCAAACAAGAACTATGACAGTTAACCCCCTTTTGTTTGTTTTTTTTATCATTTTCCATATATTTCCCATGATTGGAAAATTTGTCAATAATTTCTCTGGTTTTCCAGGACATGTAGGAACCCTGCTTTAACTGATAACAAACAGGTGTGTCTACTATGCTCGTGCAAACCATTGGTCACGTTCCAAGAAAAATAGAGTCATTAAATTAATAAAAACAAGCCACAGAGGGTCTCACCAGGTATCCCAAGGTCCTTGCTGACTTCGGCCCAAGCCTCTTGTTTCTTGCCACGGTCCCGATAAAACACTACAGAGGTGTCATGTACGACCAGGTGTCCACACACAGACACAGTCAGTTTCTCCTCCATATTTCCACACGAGTCTCCCTCCCTGCTGACATCAGTTTATTAACATTGGGCTCGTCTCGATTGGATATTGTGGCGCGATTTCGCCTAAAAAGTTGAAATTTTCCTGCGCTGCTCCTGACGCTTCATTCCTGCCGGCATGCCAGATGCTAGATTCACGTTATTTGTGCCGCGCCTCATGCTCATTTCTCGTTACATGCGTCATTTGCGCCGCACGAGACGCTTTTTCTTTTTTTTCTTTTTTTGTTTTGAATGTAGACATGCCACTTTTTCACGTCTGCCGTCTGTCGGTGTGAACGCAGCTTAATAAAGCTGCAGAGGCTGAGAAGAGGCTCTCTGCAGTGTGTTGGGGTTCTTAGAAATGCCATACCCCCCTCCTCACCAGCGCAGCCCTCCACATCTGCAGCATATGCACCTGAATGCCAAGGTCAAGTATGAAGTACAAATGTTTGTGTGTAATCTGTCACAACAACTATAGTAACTCCAGGTTTGTGCCTTAGGAAGCACACTGTGGCGTCACTTGGATGAGACCGTAATGAATGCACAAAGACGAGACGTGACAGCAGTACATGACTGAGCCAAATATTGGAAGACAGGAAGACCCACTGCTATATTGGAAAAAACAGAAAGATGCATACCCATCCTTATATAAATTGGCAATGGTGTTTCTTTGCGCACCAGCATCTTCAGCACCTTGTGAGAGATTATTCTCCAAGACTGGAGAAATAACATCTAAAAAAAGAAACAGCCTGAAGCCAAGAGCTGTTGAGAAGTTAGTATTTTCAAATAGAAAGGGATTAAAGTGACACAAGCACATTCGTGGTCTCATGACCCAAGTAACACAAACACATTCACTGTCTCATAAACACACTCAATGAAATGGAAAAATGTGAACGTTAAAGTAATAATGCCCAGTTTGCATGTTGTATACTTTTTGTCCAGTAGATGGCATGGCAGAGCAAATGAAGCTTCACACAATGCTTCGGATATGGTGATCCATTTTGATGAAAATCTTCATTGCTTGAAGAAGCTTCATCTGGCCATCACTAAGGCTAATGCCCGAAAAAGAAAACAAGGCCAAGGCCCAAAATGCTAACCACGTACACTAGAAACAAGGATGAAATGGGAAACAGGAATGCTAGGAGACGAGTAAAGGAAATTATATGATACCACAAAAACACTCCGAAGTAAAGGCAAGGAGCAGGATCCAAAAAACAGTCAAGACGCAGACTGTAACAAGGCTTGAGAGTCAAGGCTGAGGCGCTGTGACAAGCTAGCAACAGAGGCGACACTAAACACCTGAACAGGGCCTAGCTGCAAGTGGATAGGTGAAGAGAGCAAGCCAGAAAGGAATTGATAGGAGCAGAGGTGGAGCATGGAAAAATATAGGAATGTACCAACTGAAAGGGTGAAATTTCAGATTTATTAGTCAGGAACTGATTTTTCACTTCGCACATACAACAGAAACATTGCTCAAGTCACCCCAGGGAAAATGTCAAAAGGGCTGAAGTTTTGCCGAATGAAAAAATTAACATGAACTAATCGACTCCGTGGCAAACGCCGTCTTTGATTCAGCACGCTGCAGTGACATGCGGTCAGGAGAGGCAGAGCCTCACCTGTCATCATGGAAAAAATAGAATATATATTAAAAAAATTAATGAAATGGTTATATTTATGAAATGGTTTGAACTATGTACTAATTTCCCATTTAATTTGAGCAATTGACTGTTTTTTAATGGAAAATCGCTGAATTTTCACATTACCGTCAAAACGCTGTGAAGAGACGCAGGGTGAGGCAGCCGCAAACTGAGCCTCACATCGAATTGCGCAATCCCTCACAAACTGTGCTCTGCCATGCAGTGGCAGCGTGCCACTGTTATTTCTGTATGTTGCCAATCAAATGTTTCAAACACTTTTAATATATGCCCTCCTGACTTCCCATAGTTTGGCTGATGTTTGTAACGTTTGTGTGGAGCCGAAGTCGTGTGCTCAGCGATCTTTCAACGGCAGTTGTAACGGGGCACTGGGTGAAGAAGGCAGTTCTCCTGCCTCGTGGTAGGGGGGCGCTAGCGAGCCCAGGGATTTCGCTTGCGACTACTCGGCTCGGCTGCAGAATAAATAATAGTGAGTGATTTCAAACGCAGCCGTCCGTTATTTACTCCTGTCGTCGATGATAAGTAAAGGTAAGACAGTGATACGGTTTGTATGTCTGAATAATGCTGATATGAGATTTTAAACAATACACTAAATGCTGTCAATCAAATGGCAAATAAGCTACTCTATGGGGCTTATATGTTGGAAAATCTCATAGTGATGATGTCAGTGCCTCACCAGCCATGAACCTCAGCGCACGTCTCTGGCGCGCTGTATCACTGCCATAGTTGGTCCCTTTCTAGACACCACCATGATGACTGCCTATTTATAGGATCTTATCCAATTAGAGCTAATTGTTGCTGATGACAGAATCATTCCAGAACCATACTGATTTCAAAAAAATGCTGCACAGCTGAAACAATGCTAAGAGAGAGCTTAAGAATGATCCATACCACTCTTATGAACATGTGACTTAGAGAAGAAGTACTTAGTGTATGGACATATTGGGAACGTTAAGAGAGAGCTTAAGGAATAACTTAAGTAATTTACTTCTTACTCACAGTTTGTAGCTTTCGGAAATTCCTTTTCATGTCCAAGAGAGCATTCTTACCCATCCCATCCAGGTCAGAAGGGGCAGAATGTTGTGCAGCATGTCTTATCTAGGTCTGGGCATGAAAGTTCTATTACTATGACAACGTACATTGTTTAAATGTATCATATTATTGTTCCAATATGTTGTTGTTTCTATGTTTTTATTTAAAACTTCACTCAGTCAAAGTAGAGGTAGACAACACACACACACACAAACATGCATTGTTTAAATGTACCGTATTGTGTCATGTTATTGTTTCAATATATTGTTGTTTTTATGTTTTTATTTGAAACTTGCACAAAGCACATGCAGATTGCCACACACACACACACACACACACACATAGACAGACACCAGAGGTGTCATGTAACAAAGTACAAATACTTTGTTACCTTACGTCGAAATTTTGGTTATCTGTACTTTACTGGAGTAATCATTTTTCAACCTTCTTTTTACTTCTACTCCTTATATTTTCACACAATTATCTGTACTTTCTGTATAACATGCTCCTGGGGTATGAAGTTTTACACCATAAGAATATTTATAGGCAAGTAGTTCTCATATCTTCCGCTCCATTAAACACATGTTAATGGTCAGAGTACACACATGTGGTTTTATTTTCTACAGAAGTAATTCTAAAGCCTAGTGTCTACACAGAAAGAAAAGTATGTAATGTGGAATGTGCAAATGTTGTGCCAGAGGAGTGGGATGTGAAACTTAAATGATAAAACAATAAATAAGAACTCCAGGGAGTTCCTAAAAAGTATAGAAGTGTTTTTGTTTTGATTTTCTTGGAGCTGTTTCTGACAACGGAGCAGTTGTCAGCTTATTGGATGGTCCGAGTGGGAGATAGATAGATAGATAGATAGATAGATAGATAGATAGATAGATAGATAGATAGATAGATAGATAGATAGATAGATAGATAGATAGATAGATAGATAGATAGATAGATAGATAGATAGATAGATAGATAGATAGATAGATAGATAGATAGATAGATAGATAGATAGATAGATAGATAGATAGATAGATAGAAAGAAAATTAAGTGATTACATTCTGATTATACATCTGGAGAAATATTTACCTGGCCAGTAGTTTTTTTTAATGTGCTTGTGTTGTAATTACACAGGTTATGTATGTGATTTACAGGTTTAGTTCGTCTTTTTTTTGTTTGGTTGGTTTTTTTGTCTCTGATTGGGCATGATGTGTCCAAACTTCACTCATTAAGTTGTTTGTAGGCATAATTAATTAATTAGGTCCATATAGCCAAGACAGTAAATACCTTTGACAAATCTCCAGTCTATTGCAGCAAACACATACACCATTCATTCTCACATTCAAAGTGTGAGACAATTTTAAAGTCTAAACTTGGCCTAAACATGAGTCCACAGTAAAAACAGTAGTAGTCCTGGATCCTACTCAACACTTTCACGTCTAGTAGCTTGCTGAGTCAGATGGCAGGATAACTCAGACTGTTATTAGCCACTATTAGTCTATATTGTGGGGCAGAAATTCTCAACTGTCACTTGTGATGAAACTGAGCCTCAGAGAGAGACTGTCAATATCTTGACATGTATTGTTACATTAATATTCCTAGAATTTTCAAAGCAATTTTTTTTCATTCATTCAGCCAGAACCTATATTTTCTCATGAACATTCAAACATATTACTCTTAAAGTTTATTTCTCTGCTGTCAATGCTCCTACCAAACACAACAAAAGACTGAGAGAAACGAAGCAGAAGGAAAGCCTAAATAGTGCAGCCCCAGAGCATAGCAGGAGCCAAGACTCCTGAGTTTTTCAGCCAGATAAAGAACAGTGCTCCTTCCCGCCTCCTCTAACCAAGTTGCTGCTGCCAGGTTTACAGTGCAGGTGCAAAAGAGTCCGTGCATGTGTGTGTGTGTGTGTGTGTGTGTGTGTGTGTGTGTGTGTGTGTGTGCGTGTGTGTGTGTGTTTGTGTGTGTGTGTGTGTATGTGTGTGCATGAGAGAAAGAGAGAAAGGGAGAGGTGTGGTATAAGGAAGAGTCGTGGCTAAAGACATTGTGAATACTTTAAACGAAGTCCTCTGAATTCAATAGATTAGTCTGTGACCTTTGTCATGTCACTTATTCACTGTTGTTCATGGGATGATTCAAGCATTATTGGGGCTGAAAATAAGTCTTCTCTTTCTTAATGCTTAATGAACATGCGTGGTTAAAATGATATTCAATACTAAACCAGTATCTACAAAAGTTGCGGTAAAACAACTTGATACAGCTGGAATCAAGACTAAGAGGCTGAGGACAAGGTTGTTAAGTTAAGTTCAAAGAGTTGAGAGTGGGTATAATGGTCTGTTAAAATGTTCAGTTGATCTCACAGGTTAAACCCTTGATAATATGATCTCTACACTTACCCAGTATTGATTCAATCCTTGAATGAAAGTACCAATTTAAATTGGAAAATTGCTGTGTGGAAATTTTGACATTCCCACTAGAATGTACTTCCAGGCTGCTGCAAATCATCAGGTTAATATTTCCAAATACTACAAACAAGCACTTTCAAAACAAAAGGCACACCATTAACAAGTCTCTTTCCATGTATTAGTTGTCTTCTTTTTCATTAATTCCTATGGGAAAATGACACCAGTGTCCAGGAGAATATTGCACACCAATCCCGAACGGTTGCCTTTAATAGAAGTTGCTCTCTGTGGAACAGCTGAGTTCCTTCGTTGTGTCAGTGTGATGCCATCAACAAATAACTTGAGTTGACTTCGACCACATTAACAGATGAGTCGATCGCAAAAATTTGAAGTCTTTAATGTTCTCGCATCAGGATGAGTTTCAGAATGCTTACAGTTACCAGCCCTAATTTGCCAAAAAAAAAAAAAAGCAATGGAGGCTATTGGGTTGTAAATAGTGGACCACTATAACTTGAGACTTTCCAAAAGCCCCCTATTGTGGTGGACAGCATGCTTACCACACATTATCACTCACATTAAGTTGCCAGATCATATTGCCAGATCAGAGGCTAAATTTAGTGGCCTAGAAAATAAACATTTTGGACAGACAGGATTAAAACAGATAGAATCTGCCTAGGCCTTAGACGAGTTTTTTGATTGTTTCTCTTTCCTCTGTAGTGGATGTGACAGATTTAACTACCCTGAGTAGAGAAGATATTTTGTCAATTTATGATTAATTTTAACATTGGCATCTACTTTGATTTCCACCCCAAAGAATCTCATTGACTTTCTCTTAGAAGTTGAATGATATACCATCTCAAATATGCATGAGTTTATTCACAGAACATACAGCAGCACAATAAGATATACCACAGGACAAAAATATATAAATAAATATATATGTAAAAGCTTAATTGCTATTTTATATATATATACACACACACACACACCACCCACTTCTCTTCCGTGTGTGTGCTTGTGTTCCAACCTATCCTCCTGCCTAGACAGCCTGTGTCCTCTGTCCACCAAAGCTGTTCACTCCCAGCCTATCAGTCACTCCTGGCCTCCTTCTCCTCCAGCATCTACACTGCTAAATCCACTTTCTACAACAATAAGATCAGCAGCAGAGCAAAGACACCGGAAAACTATTCTCCACCTTCAAGTTACTGCTCAAACCTCGACCTCCACCACCAGCTACTAATCTGTCTGCTGAGTCCTTTGCTTCCTTCTTTTCAGAAAAGGTGGGAACTATCAGCCGACAGTTTTATGCACCACCCACTCTCAGTCAGTCTCATCAGGAAGAGGGCCCATCACTCTCCACGTTCACCCCTCTCTCTGAGACTGAGGTGTCAGCTCTCCTGACCCACAGCCATGCTACCACCTGTGCTCTGGACCCTACAAATCTCCTGCAAAACATTGCCCTCACTAGATCCAGGTCAAGTTGAGAACTATCAGCTGATGTCTCTTCCATTGAAAAACCATTGAAAGGACAGTCTTCTATCTGGTCTCATGCTTCCTCATGCACAATGCTCTCCTTGGCCCGTATCAGTTAGCTTTTAAGAGTGGCCACTCCACTGAAACAACTCTGTTGTCTGTGACAGAAGCTCTGACGGCTGCTAGGTCTGCAGGACAATCCTCAGTTCCGAGCAAGGGCACACCTCTTCATCCCATCCCATCCCCACAAGGGTGCCCCGAAGGGTCAGTGCTCAGCCCCCGTCCTCTTTACTCCGCCTCCCTGGGTATGGTCTCTTTTATCATTGCTCGCGGATGACACCCAGCTCTACCTGTCTTTCCCACCTGACGACCCTACTGTGTCAGGGTGGATCTCCGCTTGTCTCTCTGACATATCACAGTGGATGATCGATTACCATCTCCAACTCAACTCAACTCAACTCAACTCAACCTCTCTAAGACTGAAGTCTTAGTGATTCCTACCAACCAACCGCTCACATTGACATACAAATTGGCTCTTCTTCCCTCTGCCCAGTTAGAACCGCACAGAACTTGGGTGTCATGATTGACCAGAATGCCGTGGTCCCCTGGGCATGTCGCTTTTCTCTTTACCATATTTCCTTCAAATCCTTCAACCAGCCCTTTGCTCCCACTCGAGCACTACGCTCCTCCCTAGAACGTCCTCTTGCACTGCCATCCCTATGCACAAAGCAATCTCAGTCCAAAATCTAGTTTACCTTTGTGGTCCCTAGGTGGTGGAACAAACTCCCAAACACCATCAGAATGGGAATCTCCCAATCCATCTTTAAGAATCTCTTGAAGACTTTCCTCTTCCAAGAGCACCTCCGTTCTTAAACAGTGCTCTTTCCCCTCTAATATGAAAAACAAGCAAAAAAAACAACAGAAAAAACAAACAAAAAAATCTGTCCTATCCTTCTATTGTATCTCTCCTACCCTATCTGACTTATCTACCCCAACTATTGCCTCTTGTTGCACTGTAAGCACTTATACCGTCCCTCAACAAGTCGCTTTGGATTAAAGCGTCTGCAAAATGAGTAAATGTAAATGTATATATATATATATATATATATATATATATATATATATATATATATATATATATATATATATATATATGTGTGTGTGTGTGTGTGTGTGTGTGTATATATATAATGTCCAAAGAATCATTATGATGAAGTGTTTTTTTTTACAGATATTTTAAAAATATTTTCTGATCTAAATATTATTATTTTTAATGGTCTATAAAGGGTTAAAAAAATCTAGCCTTGGACATTTGGCGCAACAGCACTCGTGACTGAAATCGAAAAGTCCTGGAATCAGGCCTGTCAGGCCTCTGATGTACGATTTATAATGGGATGTTTCCAAACCCCTCTCTCCATACGGTTGCCAACACATTCAGCAACACCCACCGCCTACCAAGAGGGACTCTCACTGCTCCACATCTGGAAGACAGACTCACCCCCACCCCCACCCCTCTTTCTGCCTCTCTCTGTCTCACACATACACATTTAGCAAAAGTCACCTTGTGGATTCTGAATATGTCTATGTATATACCTGCAAGAAGGTCTGTTTCTTCTTTTTCTGAAAGTGTGAAGGAGTGTGGCGATTTGACGGAATTCTATGTCAGTTATGAGCAGGATAAGATTAGAGTCCATACTGAGTGACCCTGGCAGGAGGACCAGTTGCAGAAATCATGCTTCTCTATGACGGGAAGTCACCATGGAAAAGAGCAAGGGGCCCAAGACAAAACACCTCCATTGCTTTGCTGCTCTAGAGGCATATATCAACACTGACACACTCAGCTATCCATGACCACATCCTCTCAACTTTATGGGCCCCAACAGCATGGAATGGCCCCTTGCCACCACTTTAACCACTCATGGAGAGGCAGCCAGGGACAAGAGAAGGTCTGACCAATACCCCCTTGAAAAGATGGCCAATATTCTCCTTAAAGGATGATGCATTTTGTGCAGGAATGGAGGTGTCCATGAGAGATTTTAGCAACTCTCACATGACCACCTACTCTGCAAAACAGCCTGTTCTCACCTATCCATACATGCACCACCAACTCTGGGAGTATCAGGACTGTCCAGTAGATGGCAGCAATTTAATGCCTGGCAAGATGTGTGTCTACACTATGGGCCTGATTTAACTAAAGCTTTGCGTGTATAAAAACGTGTGCAAACTCGCTGTCACCCGCAAAAAACGCGCAAGCTGATTTACTAACCGTGCGCACAGTGGATTGCGTCTTTGAAGTGAGCAAAACAGCGCAAGCTGGCCATTTAGCACCTTGGCCTTAATGCATATGCAATATGGGGCATGCGTGCAAAATCCTGGGAGGAGAATATGCAGATTGGAATCATCAGCACATGCAAAACGATTTATCAAACCCAGAAATGATTGTGGTGACTATTTTTACGGCTAGATTTAACACGTCTGAAAGGAAGGTGCAAAACCTCCCAGTTTGACGCAAAGTGGCTGCAGAAAACAAATTTGGATTCTGAGTTATTTTCTGTGAGCTGTTTATGGTTTTATTTTCATTTTTTAAAAAAGCGAAAGGACACAGGGAGAATAGATGTTACGCAACATATTTTTCAAGAATAACCTGTCAATATGACATCTCTGTGGCTCTGTTTTCTTGGTTGTTTTTTGCACCAAACACATAATTAACAGCACCGTTACGCAGCGCGCGCACTGGTCCTGCGCTCTCCGGTCCTCCTGTCCTCCACTTCCCTCTCTCTCCTGCCTGCTCCAGCCCCTCAGCTCTTTGGCTGATGGAAGAACCGGCCACTGCCTGCACTGCAGCTTCCATTCCTCTAGCCAGTGACTGTATGGCCATCGCTGGTGGCGAGCAAAACTGGCCGTACTGGCCATACTGGCCGCTGCTTGTACCTCTTGTGCAATTGCCCGTGCGCAAGAGCAGCAAACTTTTTACTTTGTTCTGCCAGATGTGTTTGTCTGCCTCAGCCACAAGGACTTCCAACTCCAGGGAATCATATTTATTCTTCCTCCTTCCTCTGCACTTGCTATGATGGAAATGCTGACAGCGTGTAAACCCCTCATTTGCATACTGCTGTTTGCATCTGTTGTCACTGTGGCAATTTCCTTTAGTAAATCATCCGCAAAGCGCACGCAAACCAAGCTTGCAAAATCTTACCAGGAGCATGCAATTTAAGATCTGGGATCTTACTAAATCAGGCTCTATCAGTCCTTGTTGCTCCTGAATCTCATCATGGATTGAGTTGGAAGACAGCATTAGACACTTGAAACACTCCTGTTCACCATTTAGTTTCATATCCCATTGGGGCATAATTTCTTTAGAATGATAAAGGTACCAGTAAACTATTCTTCGATCCAGACTTTACATATCTAAGTTGTCCCAAATCCATTGTTTAAAAGCCATGGAGATTTTTCAATAAGGTCTACTCCAATATAATTTAATTCATACGCTTCTGAGTTATAGGGCTCCTTTTTGCAACACTAACGCAACATGCTGATTATGTGAAAGAATCCCAGATATGTTTGCTTTCATGACATTACAGGGATTCTAAGGTTAGAAGTGGTTCTAGAGTCAAAGCATGATCAAAGCATAAGTTGTTCAAATGAGTGGCATTTTTATATTCACCTTTTGACAAATGTCATCTCAGTGTCCACCCATTCATCTTACACAACTTGGCACACCAATTTTCAGTACAGCAGCACAATTCTTTGTATCTTATTCAAAGACCACCACTACTCGAAGCACTAGAGCAAACCAAAGTTATGCAAGCAATATCATCTCAAGTCCTTACTATGTTGCCCACAATTTACACAATTTGTGTGCCACATGTTTAATTATTCCTCTGGCATATTTAGCAATGCTAACATTTGTAAGCGCTGTAGTTTATAGTGTAGTTCATAGGGTAAGATGGAGGTAAGGCTTAGTGATGTGGAAGCTTGGCTTGGCATGGGCCAAAATTATTACATATACACTCTTGTCTTGAAGTGATCCAGGTGGATCCATCTAGATGGAGCTCTGAAGAAAAAATTCAATTTGAATGGTACAAAATACTCAAAGACAATTTTTCCTACCTCAGTCCTAATATTTTGGATAGTAAGAGCGAAGGGATTATGGACATGAGTGGAGTAACTGAATAACTTAAAAGTAAGCAAGTATGTTACATAAACAGGTAGTTTATGAAGAAAGGCCTCATAAATAAGCAGTAAACAAAGTTGTTCTCTCCTCAGAGTGAATGAAATCTAGCTGGCTGGCCCAGTACTGATGAAAAATATAGCTTGTACTATTTATACCCAGATACTTACAGCAAGAAACCATTTCTAAAGGAGACCATCAGGTCTCAGGTCTAGAATAACATTGTGCTTGTGGTCTGGGCAGTCCCAGCCTCTCAGGAGGTGGGGCTAGGCCAGCCCAGGTACAGCCTAGGCCAGCCCAGGTACAGCCCGCATCAGGTGAGTTGGCCAATCAGCTCACCATAAAACTAGTCTGCTGGCTGAGCCTGGCTGAGCCTGGGGGAGAACCCACAGACAGGAGCCCAAAAGAGCTCCTGAGCTTCATGAAGCTGGAGATCTGGGCCAGGATAAGCAATAAAAGTGCTGAAAAGGAAGCTGGAGCAGGACAAGAAGGAGGCCTATGGCACAGAAGCCACAAGGAGGAGTCATCCTGCCTATGCGGTCACTGGCAGAGGGACGGGGTCCTCAGAAGCAGTGGGGAGCCCCAGACATGCTCACTGGACACGACAGCATTGAGAACAGTGGCTGCCAACCCCTATGGCTTGAGGGATGGAGGATGAGGGCTCGCCACAAGGGTCGTGGGACCCTGGATCGGCTCATCCAGGGGAGCAGTGGGGCAGCTGAGGGTCTCCACCAGATGCTGACGGCTGTGGCCCTCATAGTCCCCACACACCAGTGAGACCAGTCTCCAGTTCTTTATGGGTTGTCAGCCTCCTTTTTTGGGGAGGAGGGTATTTACGGCCCTCCTGCAGTTCAGCGGTAGTTGTCAACAGTTCAGACAGTTTTGTCCTGGAAAGCCTCCAGTATGTCTTCACCATGGACCAACCATAAAGACTTTTAGAACTCCAGGGCTCATGAGCCAGGCTCATGCTGGCTGTGTAGAGCTCATCAACAGTCAGATGGCAGCCTGTGAAAGGTTTCTTTAAATATGGAAAGATAAATTACAGTAATTTTCCTAACAAAAATCATAGGAGGTCACGCTAGCCTGTAACCCTTGCTACCAAATGAAACACTGCTCACCAAAATACCTATAAATTGAATATTGATTAGGTAATTAGGCAAAACAGTAGTACTGTATTAGATTTTATTAATTTTATACAGCAACAAATTCATACATCAGACCCACAAAAGCAATTAAAAGAACAAATCACATTCACTGAGAAAAAGAAAACTTATTTCAATCATTTGGGTCATCAACGAGGTCTGTGAGGTGTGGGTGTTTGGGAGAGTGCATGGGGAAATCTAGAATTTTCCGATTGTCCAGAAGTTCAGTTCAGTGTGTGTGTGGCAATTAGTAGATGGGCAGATGAAGACAGGGTAAAGGAAGAGGGTTTGCTGGGTCCAAGAGATGATTGTAGACAGGACTGAGAGGGGTGAAGAAGTCTAGAGAATGATAGGCAGATAAAACTTATCTGTAGCTAAGCCCAGAGAAGCCTATTCTCCTCCATGCTTCCCTCCATGCCCCAGAGCCCCAGGCATGGGGGCCCTTGGCCCCAGGATACAGAGATGAGGCACTGAGGCCCAGCCCCAAAGCACCTCCAGCATAGTAGGATCCATGCAAGTGTCCCTCAGCTCCATGAACAAAACAGTTGGTGGGTTCAGATGTAGCAAAAACTACCATCCACTCTGGAGCTCAAAGACAGGTTGTGATCTTTCACCCCTTCTTCGAGCATCATCAAGGCCTGCTGCTGGTAACACACAGCATGCCTCTTCTCCGAGTTTTATCTCCCACCATCATGATTTTTATTGGGGAGATGACTGGTCCACAGTTCTTTGACAAAATCCTCATTTTCACTGAAGGGTGGCAAGTTGAAGATCATGATCGCCCTCATCGGGTTAACCAGAGGAAACACTGGCGTGGATCACCATGCCACTCTCCACCACTTTCTCTGCTTTTGCCATGTCATCCAAGAAGATGACATTGGCACTGCTTTAATGCTTGTAAACCCCACAAGCTCTCCAATGGTAACGCTACATCCCCCACTGAACAGTTTGCATGATGCCCAATGCCACGCACACACTGACCGACACAAACTTAACAAAAAAACAAACAAAATAAAAGATGCACTCACCACCCTCAATCTCTACTACTAATCTGTTACTATTTCTTTAACTATTCTACAGCTAGAATTTGTTAGCCCACCCAATCAATTTGATGCTGCTGATGACCAACCCCTCCTTCTTGACTCCCAGCCTTGCCCTGAGACTCTCTCTGATGCTGCACATTGAAAGCCAAAAAGATTCTCTCCACGTTGGTATGCAGCATGACTTCCCAGGACACAGAAAGAGCTGAGGGGGGTGTATGTAAAGAAAGGTTCATGGCTTTTGACCACCATTTGAACAAAAGTGGTTGCTTATCTTAAGAGGCTATTTGAAAATAAATTAGAAATCCCAAAATGTCCAGAATTCAATTTTTGTGTGCGATTCTCATCAAACTTGAACTCAATATAGCTTAGACTTCATTCTATATCCAATATATAAAAAGTAGACTCACACTGCTTAAAATATACAATAAATAGCATGCAAACTTCAAATGGCTTTTGATTGTATTCCAAAGGGTTAAAGAGCAACATCCATTTTTGTTTATGTACATCACCCAGGCAGTCATGGGGACCAGGAAGTGCAGAACACTGAGTGATTAAAATCACAAAGTGTGAAATTTTAATAGGCCAAGCAGGCTTTTTCCTTCCAGCTTGCAATCTCAAAACTGAACAAGGTTAACCACAGCCTGACTATACTGCAATTGTTACAGAGCCTTAGGACCGATATCAATCTATCCAATTCACACTCTGAAATTCATTAAACCCTTTTCCTTTTTTTTTTTTCCAAAATCATGGACCATTCCTCTTGTCTACTCTTGGTACCCTAACTCAAAATAAAACAAACTGCAGTGAGGTACTTTAAGATCTGAATCTGTGGCAGGATGTCTGCCTGGCAGACTCCCTACGATTGCCAGGGCCAGAATGGAGGTTTATCTGTCAACAACCTGCTCTCTTTCACTTCCCTCCTTTTCCTTCTCCAGCTTTATTTAGCCCCTACGAAGCAGCCAGCACCCCACCACAAGTCTCCACTTCACCAGCAGTCTTTCATTTCGCGTTTAGCCCTTCTGTCAGTCCTCTCTCCCTGCCTCATGTTCCTTTTCCCGACTATTGCAGTACATTTCCTCAACGTCCCACTGAGATGAGCTCTGTTAATTGGGTGCCATGCACCTTAACCATAAGAAGAAAAGGGGAAAAAGGAGGAAATGTCTTCTTGCATGCAGTCTGGTTATTTGTGGTTGCGTGGAATGTTAACTGAAGCAGGAGTTTTAATGAAGGACTGGTGTGGTAGTCAGTGGTTGGAAAATGTCAGCAGGGCAATGACAGCATGTGGCACTTTGGCAGCTGGGGAGACTGCATCAGTGAAGGCAAATGTCCCAATGGCTGGAAAACCAAACCCTGGAAAATTGCTCAGTGACTGGGATGGACAGAGTAAGCTGAATGAGGGATGGTAGAGAAATTAGATCTCTGGAAGAGGGAAGACCCTGGAAATCCCCAGAAAAATAACACAAAGGCAGATCTAAAGGAAAATGTGGATGACATAGTTGCTTATAACTATGACTATGACTACCAGAACATTAAAATAACAGTTTATTATCAGCTGTGCTGGATATATTTCAAAGCCCTTTTCCCTTTTAAAAAGTAAATACTTGAACATTTTTACAGAGTTCCTGCACAGTTGCAACATCTTTATCAGTGTCACCACCAAGCATAATATTGACACATGGTTCATTCTATAACGAAGTGTGGATAGATTTACCTGCCTTATGTCAGTGCTCACAGGACAACATCAGGGATTTCCAAACAAGCTGCTTAAGAGCAATAAATCTGTTTCCATCAGAAAAACCACCAACATACTTGTATGCAGCATCCTCTTGAGATGTTCTATGGCTCAGTGCTAGAGCACAGCTGCTCTTGCATAGCTATCTACTCACAACTTTGAAAATGGAACTGAGTTTTGAGGGACAGTTGTAGTTGTAGGTGGATTGGGGATGGATTGAACCCCACACTCTCTAGCTGTCACTCTAGCTGTTGCAACAAGACACAAAAGGAGAAAAATGTTCGTAATGTAACTCTTTGAACATAAGTCATTATTTGGACCTTTGTAGTAGTCTCTAAATTGGATAAAACAAAGTGATCGCGATAATGTTGGACAGTTGCAGAGTCATCGTCAAGTTTGCTCAGACTTCCCTTTCTTCTGCAACTTCAGCTAACTCTAAGTGGTGGGTCCCCAAGTGTGCCGAAACTAGTGAAGAGATATAATATTTCCATCTCCTGGGTCCGCCTTGCAGATGCAGATCCCGCCTGGTGGCATCCTCAGCAAATGCCTAAACCACCTCAGCTGGCTCTTCTCCACACCAAGGAGCAATGCCTTCACTCTCGGCCACTTAAAGCCGCAAACGTGTTCCTAGTGAGGGTAGAAAAAAGATTGACCAAGAGATTGAAAGCTTTGCCTTCTGGCTCAGCTCCCATTTTCATCACAGTGGTGCACTGCAAGACTGCGATACTACATCTCACACCCTATTGTTCCCTCACTTCTGATCGAGACCCCAGGATGTTTGAACTCCACTTGGTGCAAGGATTTATTACCCACCTGGCCTTGGCACTGCATCGGTTTCCTACTGACATCCACAGCCTTAGATTTGTGTGATAGAATGTTGGTAAAAATATCAATTTGTATAAATCATTTCTCGCAAGTGACGCTAGGTGTGGACACTGGGCCTGGTGGTTTTGCATAGACTTGATTGCTGTATCCTTTTGCCCGTAAGAAAAAAAATACTTAAGGTAGAACTGTACTCTAACCAGGTCCAAAAGGCAGTATTACATCAATCCAGTTTAGCTGCTCTATATGAGTTTCTCATAACGTTTAAACATTTTAAGGCTCTTATACAGCTCTGAATTAAGCTATACTGGAAATTCCCTTGTTCAGTGTGCTCAAGAATACCATGATTTTATGCTAATACTCTTATGCTCCAGTCCAAGGGATGCTTCACATATAAAGCTTGTAGTTTATATTATGGATATTAGTTTCTGGATTATCCCATAGGCTTGTAATGAATGTTACTAGGTATACACGGCAGGCTACTCTGATATATTATTGCAGTGTATTGAATTGAGCAAAATTTACTTTGCTTCAAATGAATTCATCTTATTTAAGAAAGCTGTTTCTCCTTCTTTAAAATGTCTACTGTCAGAAAATGAAATAACTTTGATAACTGTAAAGCACGCTACTACTATAAATACTGCACGCTTTTTATGACCATTACAAATCTAGATTGTTTAAAATAGAATTAAAAAAAAAATTTTTCTCCATAGCCCTGTTAGTGCTGCTATATCGCATGGCTAACCTTAGTCACTCTCCATTCGGCCCTCAAAAGACCAATAACGCAGATATTCAATGAGAAAGTATTGCAGGGGTTTTTTTTGCACATGTACACGTACATCACTTCACTTCATTATTTCATTTAAAGAATTAGTCCCTTGGTCTCTCATCAGATTTATTTGATCACCGTTTTATTTACACAAGTATATAACATTTCGTAGCATTTGAGCTTTCCACTGTGTTTGTCCACCTTGGTTTTTCAGTCTACCGGCCAATTATCTCATACCACAAATAGTCAAAGTGTATCTCAGGCCAACAACTTAAATGCTAAATGGCTAAAACAGCTGTCAGTCAGGGTCCCCTGCCAGTTTATTGGAGGGCTTGTGGTTTCCTGTGTTTCGTCATCCAGTCTCATTCAGCCATAATCTGCAGAATCTGAACAACTTCCTGAGCGCACACAAAAAAAAGTCCTTGGCTCTAGCCCTATTTCCACTGTCACACCATGGTGCACGAGTTAAAACAGCTACAAACAGTTTCAGCAGTTACAAATAATTACATTATTACTCACATTTAACCAGAACTGAACAGTTACATATCTCACTACGTATCTAAATCCCTTTTGATTGTTCTCTCTCAGTTTCTGTGGGGAAATTGTATGATATTTGGCTCCCTTCCCCCACAATAGGATGATGAGATCCACAGCCTACCTCAGAAAACGCCCCTACCATCATTACCAGTTATGATAATTAGTTGAATAAACATGTAGCAGTTGAGGATATTTCACAGATGGCCATTTTTAATGCCTCTCAGATGAACGGTGTGGAAACATCCCATCTGCAAAATCGGTGAGAAATCCATTGCGAGCACGTCTACAGTGAGGGCTTTTCTCAAACGTGACCGTGAGTCACCAAGGAAAAACTGAGACCATTCCTACAGTAAGACACATATCTTGACAGCTTTTGCATTCGGAAAAGATCACATTTCTCACCCTCGCTACATGGCCTCGCCAGATTTGTGGTTGAATATTCACGAAACATTCGCAGAGAGAGACCACGGGCGCACCACCTTTCATCACTGGTGCATGGCTGTAAATCTTACTAAATCATTCAGCTGGGAAAGCAAAGCCAATGCTATTTGCAAGTGAGGAAAAGTTCTCAGTTGTCTCTGTTGCTCTTGGCATGACGGGCTGCACTGACAACATGACCCCTCGCCGCTGGAGGAAAGCTGCTCCCTCAGGGGTCAACGTATAAGGTTTATCCGAGATCGGGCCTGACACTGGCCAGACACATTCCATGCGACCTGGCCTTTTGTCTTCCCTCTGGATCACCGTTCAGAGGAAATATAACAGGAGCACAACGAGACTTCACTTTAGGCATGGAAGCAATTTTTCCCACCGTCTTTACCACCGTTTAAAGAGAATCTCCCGGACAACAGAGACAGATGAACAAAATCATTGTTTTTGTAGCGAGCTGGTGATAATATAATCTCTTTTGATCAGGTGCGGATTCTTTGTGTGTGTCCATTGTCAGAATTGCTCCCGGTCATCTGCACATCATTAGGATGATCATCTATTTATTTATTTTTTCTTTAAGTCGACTGAATGAATCCGCGATGGTTTAAGAAGTCACCGCCTTCAGGTGTAACCCAGGTTCCTCTTTTACCCATTGCAAACATTCCTAACCCGACTTGCTATTTTCGCTGATGTTTGTCCATGACTGAAACCTAACCGTTAGAAACGCCTCTGGATCTGGTTTGAGTGATTTGTCTGTGATTTGTCTGTCTTGAATGCTTGTCGGGTGAATTCACAGGCTACTCAGTGAATTGTCTGATCTGACAAAAACACAGTGACTAAATGCAGAAAAGTGTCACATTCAAACATGCTTCTTGATCACACCAACGTGATAGGCAATAAAAGATTGAAAGTGGCAGTCGGCCTCTTTGTCAGTTAGTTGAATATTTTTAGTTTTGCTAACCTTGTCACAGGTTTACAAAGCCCCGAGTATGCTTTAGTATTAAGAACAAAAAATGTATTTAAAACACACTAAATCTAGCAATTCAGTCGAGCCTGTTAGCAACTGTCACCAGAGCAGGTGTCCCTCATGCTTCCATTGTGTTTTGTGATTTGTCTGATGACTTGAATCTGAGCGGGCTCCACGATCACATTTTAGACAGAGGAGGGTTTACTGTTTCTCCCCGGCGAACATCTCTTCTTCATTCCCCTTTCATACCCTCACAAAGCGCTGTGTCATGTACTGCTCCCATCAAACGATGACACTCGTAATGAAACACATGCACGGAAAGAAAACACTGGGTGAAATTCTCAACCACAACTCCGCTCTGATGTGTCTGAGGGAAACAAAAGCCGCAAAGCGGCTGGAGGCCTGAGTTGAATTAGGGGAGTGAATCGCGGGCTGCTTTATAACCTTCAGGCTGCAGCGCCTCTGGCCAAGACGCTGCCACAGAAATTAGGAGGCAGACTTGCATATTCACAGCGCAGAAATATTCTCACCAATCAAGAGTGCGTCTCCTGGTGGAAGCGTTACCGGGAGTATGTTCAGCAATCTGGGGTTTCCTAGAATCACAGGCGGACACGAGGACCGCGTTTCCAGGAAAAGATCTCTTGTCTTTCACATGCTCACTGCTTTTTTTTGTTTGTTTTAATGATAAAATTATTTCCAGGGTGAAGGGATTCAAAGATTTTCAGCGGTCAACCACAGGGAAATATGTATTATGGCTTGTGACAATAATGTGCAGTTGGCAGTGGCAGTGTGTACACAAAGCAAAAAGATACTGAGGAGCAGAAAAATCTCAATGCAGTAAAATTAAAAAAGGGTCACTATCGTTGAAACTACAAGTGATTTTTCTTTCTTTCTTCATGATCTTATTTAAATATCCTGTCCCTTTTTAAAACCATGAGATGTTCCGAAATAAGGTAAAGGAAAGCCCTTCACCCCAAATCCCTCTGTTGAAAATGTTGAGTGTGATTGGCAAAATGGAAATGAAAACAGTTGAAATGAGGATTAAACACTGCCAAAACGCACCTCTGAGAAACTACAAATTGTTTATATTTTTATAATTTATTTATTTGCATTCGAAATCCAGATAGTTGCAAGTAAAAAGCACGTTTTCTTTCAAAAAGGAGCGAAAAGCAAAAACAAGAGGACAGACACATTTACCAGTCACCAGTTTCTTTAAAATACAAAAAAAAAAAAGTTTGATGGTCACAACTTGGTACCTCTTGGTTTTGATAAATTATTAAGAAATGAAACATCACTTCAGGTCATTGTTTGCTTAAAAAAAATGTTTTGTACGAATTTCCGGGGGTTCAGTAGAATTTGGCTGAAATAAATCCACAGCAGTGCGAAAACCCAGGGCCCTTTCGTCAATGCCAAGCATCTCTGGAATGTTTTCTGACTGGGGAGAAGCTTTGCTTGCAGTCTCTACAGGCCTCTCTATAGGTCTCTCCGTCCAGTTGAACAGTGTGGAGGGGTCAAAGGTGAGGCTGCTCGGAGCTCTGGTCACTGTCATGGCTGTCGTCCTCGGTCGCTGTCCTCGGTAAGCCAGCAGAGCACTGTAGTCCCACTATCCCTGGGAACTCGGAAGGCAGTAGCATCCCTTTTTTCACATTCACCAGCTCTTTCTCGTGGGCCGCTGCACCCTGCTGGCCTCCTTTAACACGCTTCCACTTCATTCTCCTGTTCTGGAACCACACCTTAACCTGACAAGAACAAGAAAGATCCATCAGTTAGACACTGTGGTGGATGATCCACCACGTGATCAACAGCAATACGCATTTTACAGTGGACATCAAGGAGAGTCTCTTTCTAGGCTACAGACATCATGGGATTTTCTTCCCACAGGGATTTTAATACACTCGTGTTTTTTTGTGCATTAGTAGAGCCATTTGTTACTTGAAACATTTCTGTTACCTGTGCCTCTCCATAACTATACAGTATGGAGGACAGATTGACAGATGACAAAACACTTTCTGTGAGAATTATTTCAACTGAAGTCATAGCTGCTGCACTGCAGTGGTGAGGGCCGGTCATTTTGAGGCAAAATGAGAGCTGAAGCCTTTTTATGATTTGCCATAATTTGCAACAGGCTCAAATGTACAAAGGTTTTTTTCAGTACTGGGGCTACATTTTGCTGAAAGTTGTAAATCTGTAACACATAAGGTTCATTTATTGCATTTTTTTTGCATATTTATGATTTATTTATGCATGTTATTAATTTTGACTTTAACAGCTCGTTCTTGCAACCTGGCATGGGACTGGGACCAGAGCAAAATTTGGTCATCTTTTGCATATGTAAAATCGAATTTCCTTTGAATAGGAAGAAGACAAAGAACATGCATGGGTCCTGGCTGGGGGACCGGCTGCCCAGTCCCTACTTTCTACTTCCTACTTATCAAATGAACATCCCTACATTGATGTCGAGCTTGTTAGATGTTCAGCGTTCCTTGATTATGGCTAAACTGTGTTAAGGCTTAAGCTTCCCTGACCCTGATGAACACGGAGGTTATTTTGGACCCAAGGAAGTCTCTGATACTCAAAGAGTCGAGGGAGGATATTTCTAACTTAACTGAAATCCTTTACAAAGTAACATAGAAAAATATGCCCATCTGTTAGTCCATTCCTGTTAGTCCCATTTCCACACATTGAAATCAATATCTAGTCAAATCCATACATAGACACCTCAAACAAGAATTCAACTGTTAGTCAGCACTGCTGTGCAGCCACTCAAGCAGATTTGCTGGATACGCAATATTTGTACGGCATTTTGCTGGACGATGAGAAGTGTGAGGAAGCAGGTCCAGCAGAATTCTCTATGAATGGTCATGAAGTCACGCAAAACTCACAACAAAACTAAAAGCATCTGGTTATTGTCAGAGCAGAGGAGCTTGTTTGTATTGTATTTCATCTAGTGTGCTCTGACACCAGAGCAAGATAACTGGGACCTAAGTTCACTTCCCAGATACTTTTGGATTTTCAGGCGGACGTGAAAGTTCATTCAGTTTTTGAATCGGACTAAATAAGTGAAGTCTTGGGGATGTTTTCAGTTAGTGACAGCCGTGTTAGCTCATGCTGGGAGGCTGCAATATCCAGAAACTCTGCTGGAGAGAATACGCAGGAATCCAGCGAATACTGAGTCAGCAGAAGCTGTTACTTCACTGTACACACTGTACACAAGTGAGTGGATATCAGTTCTGTCAAAAGACAGTTGCTGCACACCCTGCTTATAAGGGTATTTCTGTGTTCACTAATCCCTATTCATCATCTGGTTCATAGTATTGCAGGATCAGTGTGTAATGCATTTAATTGTATTGCAAAAAAAATAGAAGTGAGTTCCATGGAACACACCAGAAAGGAAATTGGCATAAATAATTAGCATAAATTGGCATACCACCGAGAATGGAAATGGTGCTCAACCAAAGACATTTTTTATGGCTTGGAAAAACAGCTTTAAAGAAGACATTATGTAATTATATTACATGTTAGCTCACGTTTTTGTTGCCTTAGTATGTATATTTGTGCATGTGAGTGCCTCCCAACCCCTCAAGTGTAAGTTTCAGCATTAAGTCCGTATTTATGAAGCTGTATTTGGGAAATGTGTCGCTAACCGAGCCATTTCGATTTCAGTCTCATTATTACATAACAAGAAGATAAAGCTGCACAGTCCCACCCTCACCTCAGCTGCTGCCAGGGTAGCTTTAAAAAAAACTTTTAGGTAACTTTTTCGGTAAAGCTGACGTTCCAGGAGCCTGGTCCAAATTTCACTGTTTGTTCTTTTTTTCTTTTCTGACTGAATTTTGCAGTTCACTGCAGTGCGCTCAGCTCATGCACCTTAAACAAGTGAACGCGTGTGTGCATGTGCACATGTACTGTACATGCACACAGTGCAGAGGTGATGAGCGTAGACTAACAGAGAGAACCTCAACCTGAGCTCCACTCACTCTCTGATCTCTCTGCTTTCTTGTGTTGATACGGAGGAAGAGTGCAGCTCCAGATGTGAAGCTGGATGTCCAGGTGACCGGGGCATTAAGAAGCTCAAACGACTAAAGCAAAGTTTTCCAACAAAAGACCAGAAACAATTATAGCTGCTGCACAGCAATGGTCTGGGCCGGGCAATTTCAGGCAAAATGAAAGTTTTGAAATGTAGAGGCTTGCTGTACTGCCACCATCAAAACTATTGTCCGATGACATCCGGAATGGGACTGGATATCTTTGAAAAGCTTGGACAGATTTCTTCCATGAAACTGTTGCACAAGCTGAAGCTCAAACTCGTTATCTTCAACGCCAAGAACCACTGTTTTCCCTCAGTGTGCTAATTTGGAAATGGAAATGTCACATGTAGCTTCACAAATTGACTCAGCCAGTCAGTTAATTGAGACACAGCAGTTGAGTTAAAAGGTTAGATTCAAAAAGTCAAAAATCCTGAAAATGCACAATACACAAATTGCATCTAGACAGTACGGAGATGTTTAAAAATATCATTTTTGACTCCAATTGTTCGCATTCAAGCAATCCGTCTGGGAAAAGTACTTGATTTCTCATAGTCTTAATTCGATGAAGTCGTAATTCAGCCTGGTTTATGTCACATTTTTGACATTTTAATGATAATTGAGTGATGATCAATGCTAAAAAAAAACCTTCACTGAGACCTGGATCGAACCTGAAAACACTACCACCCTTGCTGCACTCTCTACTATCTGCTCTTTCTCTGATACCCCCGGTCAGACCGGAAGAGGAGTGGGGACAGGTCTCCTGAGTGGAGGCAACAGTGGAGTCAATTACCACTGTTACCTCCACTCAGGAGACCCGTACGATAACACCTCAGTTTGGTGCCATGCTGTCCAGGTGACTGCCCTAGTTCACCTTATTGTGGTTGTCATCCTCCACCAGAGGCAACATATCTCTCACCTCGTTCTGCACAGGTATCTCCTCTTAGACACAGGTACCAATTAGTTTTTTTCGCTCCTGCAAGCCAGAAGATTTTAGCCAGTTTTGACAAAGCAAATAGACCCATTGAAAAAAATCCAATCTCAAATGTTGTAATCTTCCTCCCAAGACTCAATGTCTTCCACTGTTCAAAGGAAGAATTATTTTAGCATATGTTTTCGAGACATCGCTGCTTCTTCGTAAGTCTGTGGCATCGTACCAAAGTCAAGTCACTGTGGCTCTTGAGAGACAGGGTTCACATTATGAATTACTGACAAACACGGCAATAAAGCTTGCGAACATTTCCTTTTACATTCAACAGAATGATCCCCCCTGTGTAATAATGTCTCAGTACATTAACATAACCAGATGGGCGGACAGATGAACTATTCTGTCCACTCCCTACAAATACTTGCTTCTCTGACTTATTTTACAGTGACTATGTCCAAGCATGTTTCCTGATAGCAAGCAGCAAGCAGCGAATCATACAAATGTTTCTTTGTTTAAAAAAAAAAAACAAAGTCAGGCACTGTAAGACACTGCTTGAAGCATTAGAATGCCACATCGAACCATTCATTAATGTCAAGAGATATTTTTTCTCCTCCTGTAGAGTCTTGCACAAGTTCTCGATAGCAGCCATATCTGAGCCCAGCTGTAGTCCAGCTCAAATCCCTCCCACAGATGGAGTACCTTTGAGCAAGGCACCTCACCCAGATTACCCCTTAGCAGTTTAGCACCAACATTTCCTGAAAGGAACCTCCCCCAAGAAATTGATCACCCAAGGGTTAATGTGATGGAAAAGTATCACATAAATAAATAAATAAATGTATCAGCTACCTTTATCCGTGGAGTGATGTGTGCCACTGTGCTGGGTGTGAAGAGGCTTAATCACTTTTCAAGTATTTACTGTTCTTTTTTAATGTACCTATTGGCAATAAGAACAGTCCAGTAAGCCAAGGGTCACGTTTGCGTTTGGCTAAAACTGCTGCCATTTTTCTGAGTAAAGATGGAGGGACTAGACAGTTTCATCATCTGTCTGTTTTAAGACATTATCTTTTCTTTGCATTGGATCAATAACGTGCCTCCCATAAACACTGATTCGCAAAAATTAAAACTAAAGATTTCTTCATCTCTGTCTGTCTTGGTGATTTTGTTGCCTAACACATGGAAGTCCAAAGGATTAATAAAAGTCGTGGCTCGTGTCACATTGGCCAGTAAGATTTTTATAGCTATTTATCGTGCTACTCCCGTTTCCCCCTTCTGTGGCCTCAGTAAATGATTCACAGTCATTCAGCAGGTACCATACTTGTCGTTCCGTGAGGTCGAGGTTGACAGCTATTTCGTAGCGTCTCAGTCTGGTCAAATAGTTGTGGTGTGCAAACTCTGACTCCAGTTCCCGGATCTGTTCCTTGGTGAAGGCTGTGCGCTCCTTCCTGGGCTTGCTGTTCATGTCTGACTTATAGCTCCCGTCTTGGGACTCTGAAATGAAAAACAGAACATTTTCCGGCCACAGTTGAGTCTCCGAAAGAGAGGGAGGGGGAGGAAGAACAAAAAAAGGGAGGGGATGAAAAAAATGAATGGGGTTTGATAAAAGGAGTGCATCCGAAGCAAAAATCAAACGACATGAAGCCCAATGCCACTGCCACTCTTTTATTAGGGCATTACTACTGTTACTTGACCTAAACGGGGAGCTGATTTCTAGATGGCCAATAGCACTTTTTGGACTTTTGGACTCAGTTCATTGTGGATGGACTTTTGGACAGGACATACAAACTCTTTTCAAAAGAAATAAGTCTCGGGCTGCTGCTCTTTTGTTTCTTTGGTCTGACTGTCTGACTCCTCAGAATAAAAGCTGGTGATCTGAAAATGTGGTAAACTCATCATCCGTGTGACTGCATCGGCGTGAGTTTCCTAAGCTGCCCATTAGTTTGTCATTGGTCATCACTGCGTGGTGCTGTCGCTCCCTGCGTGAACACTTACTGCCAAAATAAACGCAGAAGGCACAGCACAGCATTCAAAGCATTCATACCTGCTTATAATTTCTTAATTACAGCGATGTGGCTTTGTCTGCTGGACAGAACAATATCCCTTCATGGGAAGAAGACTGTACTTATTCTATTTCATCTTAAAAACAGTATACGTCTGTACATTTGCAGTGTTTCCCTGCGAAGGAAAAAGATACATATTCCCAAAAAATGAAGAGGCACAAAGAGACACCAGTCCTGCTTGACAATATGTATTTTATATAAACACTGCGCTCCCCCCCGATTGTTCGTGCTCAGAGAGTGAAATCATATTTTCCACCCTTATACTGTCGGCGTGTCGGTTCGAGCAAGTTTCAAGTATTGCTTTTATGTATTTGTGCAGTAGTCAATGGTAAAAATGAAAGTGAAAAACGCTAATGTCGGCATAGTTCTCCAGTCCTCACAAAAATCCAGCTGCTGTTTCATTAGGCGTGTAAATGTGGGATGTGTCGTCAAACCACTGTGTGGCAGGAAACAGACACTGTCTAATGCTGAAATCTAATACTACAGGCGGCCAATGCATTACACTGGCCGGTGGTGGGTTTGTGTCATGTTTGTGTCATGTTCATCTTTGGTCTTGTGTTTCTTTCAAAGCAACTAATTATTTTAAGATTTTAACTTTGTCTTGAAGGGTTTCATTTGACAGGCTTCAGGTTCTATTCATTTTGACAGTTAAGATTAAGAAGTGCATTTTATAAGGATGGAGCTAATCTTAAACAGGGAAAAACAGGTATCATCACTAGAACCGTCTCTGTGCCATAGTAATATATACACTGAAATGCTAATTATTTAAGTTATAACAACCTAGTTATAGTAAGTTATTATAATTAAGTGCACACACAAAAACAATACATTTTGGGACATAACATAGCAGCTGGGTTATCTACCAACATTCATATATTTATTTGAGCATAACATGATGGAGGACATTGCTGTTCTCAACCTACAAATTTCCCATATGTCTTTATGTCAAATATTAATGTGCATTCAGGATTCTAGGTTTACAATGTAACAAAAACAAAGTCCCTGCCCGTGCCCTGTGGCCATCTAATGTTGTGACCCATAAGCCAGGTTACAATACGTACATTGCAAAGTAACGTAAGCTGCAAAGGATTCTAAAGCATCTCATTTCGATAAATGTCTAAGGTCAGGTGCTTCATCAAACACCTCCCTCTTTGTAGTACAGAAGAGGACAATTTTCATCTGCACTGAGCAGTTGGTATTTGATGGAATTTCTATATCGAGAATGAATAATCAAGGGGTATTCGACAATATGACCAGCTATGTCACATATTTTCTGAACTCGTGTTTGCGATTGTCTACCCCTATACACATCTTGGTAAACTATGACCATGTATCACTGTAATTTGGCACTTACTGCAAAACTGTTTTTGTCGTTCATTTGTCTTTGTCCAGCAGAGGAACACATATCAGGGCAGTGAAATGTTTGTATTTTAATATACTTTTTTAGAATTAAAAATACTACTCCAATCTACTTCTTCATATAGTATATATGCAGAAAATTATCCATAGAAATGTTGCTGTCATCTTTTAGCTGAACTGCAGTTTTTTTTCTACACTGTCCCCCAGTGTCTAAAGTCCTTTACTGGACCACAAACAAAAATGCTTCTGCTCCAAAACAGAGGTAGATCTGACCAACTACACTGTCACATCGCTAGGGGCATAGTGTGACACTTCCACTTTTATTTCCCTAGTTAGCGTCCAAATCCCCCAAAACCATTAGAGTATTCTGTAAATAAATATTACCCTTAACAGCTAATACTATGACTGGTTTAGTATGTATCCATGTAGGTCTTTTTCGATCTGTCTCCATGAGTTTATAAATACTAATTTTCGGAATGTTAGAATGTCCTGCTTGTGGTTTAACTGACGATGAGTGTTTGTTTTACCATGATAATGAGAGTGCAATTCATGATTTAGAGGACAACAGTATACCGTATGAAATAGGAAGGGGAGACCAGCACAGATGAGCAAGACATATTGAGTCACCCACACTGATCCCTCTTTAAGAACATCAAGTCCAGAATAAACTCTAAAAAAGCTGCGGCTTCACCGAGTGCCAGCGAAGTTAGAGTTAGGAAATTGGATTTAGGTTAGGCAGCTGGCAGCCTCAGCACTCCGTATCCCTTCAAAGTGTTCAATCTGTCAGACACAGTAAACTCTCTGCTGACTGGGTCACTAACTCTTGGGAGCACTGTCTCGACCTGGCAGCCGCTGCACCCATCAGTAAGGCTAGCTGACAGATATAGTGCCTGAATGTAGATGCTGTGGAAATACCAATGTGCCGTTTTCTGCCTTCGAACATTTCTTTGGGCCCATGTGAAGATGACGAATTTTGAGGTCATGTCGGGAAGGTGTGGCATTTGCAAAAGACTTGAACTTTGGCCTACAGCTTGGTTACTTCTGTGTGCCCATCTCGCACAAACTTCCTCAACACGCAACTGGTGAAGTCTGTGCAATGCGAATGCAAATTAAGCACTTTAAAAGGCAATATTTATTTTGGACCGTAGCAATAAATAAATAAACATGTCATGGATTAAATCAATGTGCAATTCAATTTGAACAACAGAATCAAACAATCCACAAAATTACCATTATATACAACATTTCTGAGTTCTTTCTGAGTTGGCGACAGCCCCTGATTGAATTGGTGATTCAATTATGTCCGTGGAAAGGAGCGTTCCAAAGAAATGACGTTCAAATCTTACAAACTTTTCCAGTGACAAGCACCTCTACAAAAGTGCATTTCATTTAGTGGACAAATTTGACATTTCAAAATAATCACCTGAGTGAATTGTTGTTTGCAGTGGAAAATAATTCTAATAACTTTTAGGAAGGGAAATGAAGCAGAAAGCGGCAGTAAATCTGAACTCTCTTCCGAAATGCAGTGTGACCTTCCAAATCTTACCTGAGTTTTCTGTCTTCTCTTTACTGCTCCTCCTCTCCGAGTCTTCTGAGGACAGACTCTGGCGACCATACTCCCCTGACCTACACGCTGCCCCCGCAGGGTCACCGCTACCCAGCCTGGGAACCCCAGGGCACAGCTCTTGGTCTGCGGCCTCCAGCTGCGGCAGGCGGGCGCTGTGCCGGGGGTTAGGCGAGGGCATCGGCTGCGGGATGGACCACCCAGCCGAGTGCAGGGGGAGCTGCTGCTCCTGCGGCTGCTGTTCATGCTGCTGCTGATGCTGCTGCTGTGGCAGGTGGCCTCTGTGGGGTGGACTCCCAAACACCCCGCTATCCGCCGCTCCAGAGTAGCTGTACGGCGGCGAGGAGCTAGGTAGGTCCAGGTAGGAGACGTGGTCGCTCCGGCCGTGAAGGGTCAGGGAGGACTGGGCGATTGCGGGGTGCAGACCCTGGGCCTGGACATGGGCGCTGCGTAGACAACCGAACAGGGAGTGATCCATGGTACGGGGAGTCCTCTGAATCCCTAATCCCGTAAACATACACTCCTTCAAGAGAAAGCAGGAAGAGAGGAGTCAGGGATGTGGGCAGCCTGAATCCCAGCTCTCCAGTGCAGCCCCTCTTACTCCATTGGTCTAGACCCCAAAAATTGCCAGAGCAAACTGGCAAGAGACAGTGGCATTGAAAGGCCTGGGGTAATCCTTACATGCAGACGTTGCCAGGCCAATGGTGGGTAAACAGTGACGGGCCGAGGAGGATCTCAGATGACAGTGGCGCATGCCAGGAGCAGTGTGGAAGGAGAGGAAGCTTCCAGGGAAGTCATGCTGGAGAGAGACGGAGGGAGGGAGGGAGGGAGGGAGGGGAGCTGGGATGGGAGGATTGTTATATATAGGTTGTAACCTGAGAGGTAGGTTGGGTCACCGGCTCACTGCTACTGACCGCACGCATGTGATCACTCTCCAAACTGCAACACACAATAAATCTGAGCCATTCCTATAGCAGCACCTCAGTAAAAGTGGGCAATTTATTTTGGACCAGAGCTACGTGACCCTGCCGGAGCTTTTCTAGAAGACGCATTGCATCAGCTCCTGGCTTTCAGACGTGGAGCAACAGCACTTTGAAACTGGGAGCATGGTCTGTTGAAAATGGTTGGAAGTGAGATAAAAAAAAAAACACACAAGTTCACTGTGGATGGTGAATTATCTCAGGTACATTTACTGTGATCAATGATATTAATAATATTAATAATGATAGGTGTCTACGTAAAGCCTGGCTCAATATGTTTGAGAAGATCACTCTCATGTTGGCATTTTCCAATAATCTGTGTACATTTTTTTTCAATTATTTATTTGAATATGTTATTTTATTTGCTTTGACTTTACTCTCTGAGTCCTGCTATTAGGTGGGAGACGAAGACAGGGAGCTGGTGAAGACCTTTACTCAGTGGAGCACCAAGAACCACTTCGGGCTAAACCCCTCCAAGACCTGATGAATGCTGCTGTAATTCGATTACATTGTCACGATCTCATTCAGTGCTCCTCCACTGACTCCACCTCTGCTTCCCATCAT
The DNA here is from genome assembly GCA_029224185.1 of Karalla daura. Taxonomy (NCBI): domain Eukaryota; kingdom Metazoa; phylum Chordata; class Actinopteri; order Chaetodontiformes; family Leiognathidae; genus Karalla; species Karalla daura. Next base: position 2,266,066 of record CM055205.1, on the reverse strand, counting down.
TGCCGATCGGCCGCAGCATAGACCCCAGTTGCTCCCTCAGCCAGTGCCAATAGATAATCCTCATCTGCGCATTCTTGCCCCATTCCTGTTGCCCATCCTGCTACCCGCTAACCCATCAGCAAAGAGCCTTTCAGCCTACCTGCCAACCAGCCCATCACCATGGTCTGTTCCCTCCTCCCACTTTCTGTTTTTCTGTTTACCTTCCTGTCTTCTTTTCCATCTGTTCTGTCAGCCTTCCTGTTCTCCCTTCATTACCATCCCCACTCACACACTCATTATCATGTCTGCCCCCTGTCTATAGCCCTGATCCTAATTATGAATGAATACTCACAATTAACTGTTAGCTCTCCTACCTCTTCTTCTTTCTACCCCACCCACTCACCTGTCCACACCTGTCCAAACATTATCTGCCATTCTGATAAAGATCCTTTACCTGTTCATTCCTATGAACATCTGACATATGCTTCATTTAGTCTCCCTGGCCATTGACATGACAAAAAATAATATTACAAATTCTGCAGACCCTTAGCTAGCTCGTGGGTCTCCAGGATCCTGACAACAGCACATGGAGACCATCAGGAGCACAACAGACCATCAGGTCTGTTGTTTTGTGTTTCCAGGTAAGAACATCTAGCATGAGACTGGACATTTTTGAAACATTTGGATAGATTTGTCACATGAAAATGTTACAGGAGCTGAGTTTTGAGCTCAGAATCCTCAACATCTGAGCTAACGGGCATGTGGAGAAGGTACATGTAGGTTTACAAACTGACTTAGCTCATGAAACTCAGATTTTGATAAATCAAAAATTTTTGTGGATCATTTGTGGAGTACAGTTTGATGATACTCTCTACCAAGTTTGGTGTCAACTGAGCAAAAACTGTGGGAGGAGATTTAAGCTTAATAAGTTTGAAGAAAACAGCAATGAACTTTGAAATTTGCAATAGATTTAAATGTACAAATGTTTCTTCAGTGTAGGGGCTTCAAATCTGTATCTTAAGATGTCCAGCCCCTAATTAAAAGGCAATATTGGTCTATTTTTAGGAATATGTAGATGGTATTTTGGTGCTGTCGTGAAGTTATTGAAGAGTTCAATAAAAGAAACTAGGATCATCAAAAAAATGCATTTTCATTTTATGTTAAACCTCTTATTTCATTCATTTGTTAATTCACTCATTCATTCATTGAGCAATGCATTCATTCTCTTAATTTCTTTCTTTTTTCTTTTCTTCATTTTCAACTCTTTACTTTAAGATACATGTTTCTTTGAACCATTTGTTGCATACATTCTCCTAATTTCTTTTCTTTTTCTTTTCTTAATTTTCAACTCGATACTTTACGATACATGTTTCTTTGAATCATTTTTTTTGTGTCTGTCATAATTGTTTTTTAAATATCACAATAATGGAAGAGAAAGAAACAATGTTACATATGACACTGACTTCCCTGTTTTTGTCACATATTTTCACAGCTCTTGTCTACATGTATAGTAGATCAAGACATGTCTGTACTTTATTGTACACTTAATTTTTTGCTTTTTTTCCCCTTCCTTGCACCATTTATTTCCTTTCTTTTTTAAAGAGTCAATCAAGAGCAATACATGGAGAGAGTGAAATCTGTGGCCGTTTCTGAGACGACTGAACTGTGAATGTGTACACTGCCCCCTGCTGCACATACATTTGTATAGCAACGATGAATGAATGACAGCAGTGCACCAAATGAAACTCTAGCTGGAAAACTTGATGTGATGATTTATGGGTTTTATACCCTACACACAGTAGGGAGGACATGTTATCTAGGACTATGCGTTGCCTTTATTTGTGTTTATAACCTTTGTGTAGATTTTAAGTAATTTAATTTGTGATCTTTCCTCATGCAAAATAATCATGCATGTGGTTGGAAGACGAGTGTCTAGGCAACTGTATTCAATCTGCTTCCCCGGGCCCTGGATCCGGATAAGTGGCTGAAGAGGTAGACAAGGAATGTAAGCGAAGAAAAGAGTCCGCAACTTTTAATCAAACAGTCAGCTGCAGCAAAGCTCCTCAGGTACAAGAACTGTAGGTCTAAGAGCTTCACAATTGAAAAATCACATCCCCTAAGTGTTGGGCAGAGTAATACTTACATACAATATCAAACTGTTACAATGAGCAGAACATGAGAACGGAGACGGGGCAAGGATGGCATAGTTGTGCACGGCAGATGGGGACCACGTTGGCCTGTGTTCTATTCTGGTCAGGACATAATTCAGTTTGTTTCTTCTCAAACGAGTCATGCCATGTTTACATTTAAGTTACAATGAAGTTTGCATTGCCCTCTTTAAAGAAGCCGATCAAACATGTATTAATGGCATGAAAAATAAAAAACTCAGCTTTTATCACAAGAGTTGCATCTTCAAAATGAAACAAAAAGTATATTTATGTATTCATTTTCAATTTCTTTTTTTTTATTAGTAAATAGAATGTTCAAATAATAATACCAGTTATTGTATGAGCTTAATATTGTATGTAGTCTATATACCAATTCAAAAATGAATTGAATTCTGTAAAAATTAAAACTTTTTTTTTACTTACAGTATTGTTTATACTGCTTCAAAATGATTTTCACTGGATTTTATGTGATTTTCTTGTCCTTCATTAATTTGGCCAACAAAAACAGAACGAATTGATTAGACTGCAAAATGGCAAATCTAAAACCATTTCCAAAACCTCATTCTAAAAACAGGCAGGCTCCACCATTGATACAGCTAGTAACCTCCATGCCTTTAAGATATGAGAGTCTCCAAACACTGAAAAATGTGAAACTGAATTCTCTCTGAATCATGCACACACACACACACACACGCACACACACACACACACACACACAATCTCTCATACATCTGCCTCATTTTCCTCCACCCCCCCCAGTAAATTATCGGGGCCATGGAGCATTTATCATACTTCTACACTACAGGTTTGATTGCTGCTGCCGACCTCGTCATTTTCCTTTGGTGGCTGCTGTTGTTGTTGAAGTCACTTTCTACTCTTGTCAACTGCTGTGTCATTGTTGTCATTACAGTCTTTGACCTTGTCATACTGCTTTTGTTTCCACTACCAGTTGCTGCTGTCACTCTCCCTCTCTCCTCTCTCAATCTACGGACACATTGCTGTTGTTTATTTTTGCTCCTGCTGCAGTTGCTGTTGTCGTTGCTGATTTTGTTGTCACCGTCACTGTCCCTCTCTCCTCTCTTTGTGTCAGGTGATGTTGCTCAGATTTGTTGTTGGTGCTGCTGTTGTCCTTTTCACTGTCCCTCTCTCCTCTCTTTGTCTCAGGTGATGTTGCTCAGATTTGTTGTTGGTGCTGCTGTTGTCCTTTTCACTGTCCCTCTCTCCTCTCGGGTGATGTTGCTTAGAATTGTTGTTAGTGCTGCTGTTGGTGTTTTCACCGTCCCTCTCTCCTCTCTTTATCTCTTGCAATGTTTCTTAGAATTGTTGTTAGTGCTGCCGCTGATGCTGTTGTTTTTCACTCTTTCTCTGGCCTCTCCGTCTGCGTTCTGTCCCCTGGCATGGTCCAGGGACTACAATTGTGCAGTGCTACTAAAGCATGTGTATGCCACCATTACCCGTTGTTAGGGAAGTGTAAAAAAAACAGACCTGACATGAGAATGTGCACACTTTCACGCAAAGTATGACCCTGCCATAATTTTGAATGTGCATGGCACCTGGAGAAATAGGGAAACTGGGACCTAACCCTAATGGCAGAGGGAAGAAACCAAATGAGCCAAATTGAAACAGGTGCAATTGTGCATATATTCATATAGATTCTCTGCATTCTGTATCGCACATGCACACACACACGCACATACACACAAACACAGAAACACTGCATTTGCAATACATGGACACTGCTGCTACTGTAAGAAACCATTACTCTGTGCAACAGGTAAAGAAATGATGTCTCTGTTCAGCAGCTTTAATGCTTTCTTCTGAGTTCCGACAGTACGTCCTGCTTCTGATGCCTCTGGCATGTCTGTGTAGTCCCCGGGTCGTGCTGCTGTAGATGCCGCATCTTCACAGATGCAGAGAGACACTAGTCACCTCCATCAATAGAAATGTCCGCATAAACGCAAAGAGTTGAATAAAGAAATTATTTCTTTTTCTGTATTCTTTAAAATATCTTTTTTTATGTGCGCATGCATGTGTGTGCACATGCATGCCTGCTCAGATGTGTCCCTGTGTACTATGTAGTATGTGGAGAATCTGTATCAATATATGACTCTTTATATGACACACCATGCCCCCCAAATAAATCAACCACGACTGCAAGTATTTCCACTTTACATTGTGTTACATGTCCTCGCTTCACTCTTTGAGACATTTAAATGAGGGACATGAATACTTTTCTTTATCTCACAAATAACATCAAAGAATACAATGTAAAAAAAGAGAAAACTGTGAATAGCTGCAGATCTGCTGACAACTGATCTGATGATCTGATGACAAATTTGCTCAAATTTGGCATTCATTGGACATTACTAACTTGCAATTGTTACTGCCTCAGTCCAGCACGGTTTGGATTACTTCCTTGTCGAATGACATCAGATCCAGGATTGCTGCCATAGCAAGTTGCCTCCCTCCGCTGTCACTTGATCATTTCAGTTTCCAGGAACGGGACCAGCTCTTTTGGCATTGTCAACCTTTTTCTCAGCCAGGCGAGAAACTGGCATCACTCGCTGAAATACAAGCAGGTTCAGAATTTAGCCTGAAGTTTTCCAAAGAGCACACTTGGTTTTAGAGCCATGATGGATAACAATTATAAGGACTCATTCATTGTCAGGGTTGAGGGATGGATAATTCTTCACAGTAAGAAGGTCCAGAGTCGTCTCCCGGTCGCACCAGGGGCTTTTCTATTACTCAAGTGCTCTGTAATTGTGACAGTGATGACAAGATAAACCCATTGTAAAATGGTTGAATATCATTATAATGGCTTTTGCTTTTACTATATTAAAATTCATGGGGAAAAAAATTCAGGAATGAAGTTCTGTTAAACTGTAAAACGTAGTTTCTTATAATATCTTACAATACATTTTTATTTTCTGGACACAAAGGGACATGAGGAAAATATAATAGATATAATAGAATTAGTACATCGAGAGTTGGTTGTGTGGAGCTGTCCTCAGTGCTGACACAACAAAGGCCGCATGGTCAACAAGTCGAATTCAGCAGCACAAGCCGAGTGCCTCTGACAAGAGTCAACAAGTACGTGCTCGTGTACGCAGTGCGACCTCTGATTGGCTTACGTTGACATGCCTTCGCTGTCTTAACCAGCAGACTCTGGGCTCAAGCCCTGTGACGTACCCCAGATTGACTCCAGTAGTTTCCAGTAGTTTCACTTCCTGCTACAGTCACAAAGGGTAAAATGATTGAATGTCAACATCCGATCGCTGTGACTCAATGATGAAAGATTAACTATAATTCTACTGAATTAAAAAAGGTAATCCTAACCTTAACCCTGATCATGAGCAACGACACAGTATTGTGAATACTGGAGTGGAAACCATCAAATATGAACTTATCTTAAGTGTAATGTTAAAATGGCAGCCATGAGTTGTGTTTTATGAAGTTCAGGCCATTTGCTTAATTTACCTAATTCTGATTAAACATCATTTCACTTGTTTTTATATATCGATTTGAGAGCACCACACACATCCACACAAATCTTTTATAAAGAAAATAAAATACGGCTTGATCAGAAACAACATGAACAGACAAGTTTGTCTGTTTTAAAGTTTAAACTTAGTTTCTTCGTATAGTATAGCTTGGCAGCTGATGGTTGATTGAGCATGGAAAATGAGGGGTGTTGTTGTTATTTGTGGTTTTTGCTTCACTCTTCCCATTCTGGCAGATAACTTCATTGACTAAACACTTGGCTGCAGTGAGATCGTGTTTTTCAGTAGGATGCTGCACCATATTACATTTAATCTTCTACTAAGTGGACGCACCAACCAATGAATTTATTTACCTTGTTCCTGAAAGGAAGCCATTTTTGTTGCTGTTGTTACTGATATGACACCACAAAACAAAACAATGAACCCAGAGCCTGCCCATAGCATCAAGATAAGTAGTTATTTCTTATCTAAGCACTATGCTTAACCCGTCCCTGTTGGGTTGGCAGACCCAGTAAGAGTGAAGGTGTATTACTCTAAGACTTGTCTACACTGAATTTATCCAATTTCAAGCTTATGGACAGAATGAAACACTGTTATACCTGAGTACTTGCGAAGACAGTGTTTCTGTAGTTAACGTCGGCTTTGCGGGAGCCGAGGTCCAAGAGATCTACGCGTATGTGGGTTTTGCCCTCTAACGGTGAAAATCTCATTCCTGCGCAGACATATGCTCCTGAGTGATATTACATCTCCTTTCCTCCCAATACTGCACGGCTGGAACAATCTGATACAACATGTTAAAATGAACAATAGAATATCCATTTATTCATCCCACAGCAAAGGAACTTGATAATTCTAACTGACAACAATGTAGAATTTTCAGAAACACCAGCTCAGGGTCACACAGTAATGCAATGTTGCCCCACAGGTTTGCATCCCAGACGTGGAGAAAGATTTGTTAAGTTTGCATGTGTTCCCTGTGTCTCTCCATGGGTTCTCTAGTTTTCCTCCCAGAGTGAAAGGTGTGTGCCCTGAAAAGGACTGGAGACCTGAGACAGCTTTTCCTGCTTTTACCCTATACGTATGTTGGAGATCCTCATCAGTGGACTCCATTTACACCATGCAGTACGGAGCAGGAAAGAGGAGATAGATGCTCAGATGCTCTATGCTGGGCCGCGTTTGTCCAGCTCGGGCCACAGCTGGCCCATCAGGCTGGGGGGAGTAGGGCAGAGCACTTGCCGGCAGACCCCTGCTTAAATGAATATCAGTCATGCCTCCCAGACCACCGCCCCCTCCGTCACCACCGGGCTGGGATTGGTTTACATCAGATCAACCTGGAGTGGCTGGCGAATGCCGCTTCATCAGTGTCCATTCACTGACAACAATGAGGCTGAATAGCTAATGAGCTCCGTCCAGGGTGAGGTGTCATCCTTGCACTATTCTCACAGTGGCTTTGGACATGACCAGCAGCCTTTCAAGGGCCAAATTGCAGGACCCGGGAAGAGGGTAGCAGACAAGGAAAAAAATGCTTTAATTAAGAAAAGAATGCTCATATTTTAGCTTTATCACCAAAGAAGATACAAAGTCAGAGGAGACGGAATAAGAACCACTTTGGATTACTTTTGTACATTTCACATTTTTGAGTGTTCTGGGAATCAAAAGCTTTCACGTCAAAAGGAGACAGGAGCGAGGAAACCAAAATGAAACCAAGACTCATCGTCACCTGCTTCGCTGCTGTCCTCTATTTGGGTAAGTTCGGCTTCATATTCTGTGCTGTAGCACGATTCAGATGTTAGAGTTGAATGTGAGCTGAGCTAACTTCACTCGTTCCTCCCAGCACAGGATGCTGCTCTGTCGCTGCTTTGACTCTCAGAAAAACTGGAAGTAAAATGTTTGCCCTCTTGTAGTTATTCATTCTGTATTGATGAAATCACTCCTAATCATCGTAACAGCAACCCCGATGATACTGTCAGCGATGTCATTCTGTGAGTTAAACAATATGCAGCAACACCTGCATTCATACCTCTTCAGTGTTTTTAATTCAAAGACAGTCACTTACACAGAGGAGCAAGCGATGAGCTTCTTATTCGGTTCTTACCACCAAAGATAGGTTGTGTAATAATATACAGTATGTAAACTCAAAGTGAACTGCTGATTGTTTCAAAAACAATGCCTGCTGTATGAATGCAGGCCATTTTACAGCACAAATGTTGCTGGACTACCAACTCAGTGAAAGCTGCAGGCTGTTAATTGGATATGATTCAGAGGTCTGCTGTAGATGACTAATGATAAATACTCATACTCACTGTTAATCCTTTATTGTGGAAAAAGCATAAAAAATGTGTAATATAAGCTATTAAATGTGGTTTTATTAAGCCTCTTACTATCAAACTAGGGGCTCAAAGTTGAATCACTGCATTTATATATTATAAAGCACACAGTGGTGATCAGCTGAGTTTCCAGAAAAATAAATGATAGTGACTTCCCTTGATTTTCTCAAGTACAGTTTTTGCATGCTTAGTCCTAGTAGAACCTAGCAGAACACTTGCCCAGTGATAAGTTATACATATCATTATACTAATACCGATACTTAATACTGAAAAAGAATGTGTCAAGAAAACTGAAAAGCTGAAAATCAAGTTGTTTTATGTTTCAGTTTTTCACATGACGTTTATCAGTTTCCTTCCTAGGCTTTAGATGGGAAAGAAATGTCACGTATTCAATAAAAGTAGAGTGGTTTTGCATAAGAAGGGGAGCAGTGCAGACGGTGTGGAAGGCCCTTAAGCTCAGGCCATAGAGGGTGGGCTGTGATTCACTGACCTCTGACCTTCAAGAGGGGGCAGGGTTGCAGGTCGTCCTGGTCAGCTGGGCTGTCTCTTGTGGGGTGGGGGTCTGGGGGTGTGCCAGGTTGCACAGACACAATAGAGCCCCCCCCAAGTCCTCGGCCTGCAGTGACCTGACCCTCACACCCTCATCTCCATAACACTGCCCTCAGTCTGCGCTCAGATTGAGACCTTATTAAATATATGTGTGTTAAAGGTAACCCCCCCACAGCTGCCCATGACCGTGTCCTGCACAGCCCTTCCCTTTCTGGATGTCTCTCTCTCACTCACACACTCACACACTCACACACACACTCTCACACTCACAGCACCCACAATAGACCAGACTCGTAGAAACACCCCCTGGTTTAAACTACAGCGGGGGCCCTAATGGGGCTTGTGGTGGCCAAGCTCTCCTGCAGTGTGACTGAAAGTGGCTTACATCTCAATTTCTGAGAAGCTTAACATCTGACTAACAGGATTCAACCGTGTAAAGGTGCCATTATAGAGATGGTGGCCTTCATTGGACACTGACCGAACACTACAAGGCCTAAGATGAGAATACCTGCTATGTCAACCTGAATATTAAAGGATTGGTTCAATTTCTATTTTAAAACATCTGAGCTAATCTGAGCTAATCATCAAAAACCAACCACCAATTGAACATGTGGCGCTCTAGGTTATAAGGCCCATGGGCTCAATCTCAAATTAAACCACTAAATCTGAGCTTTATGTCAATGCATTGGCACTGATGAAACTTCGCATTCAGTCTGCATATCATATGTCAGTTTTGCATTTGGGAGAATTTGAAAAACAGTGTTGTTTCAGTATTGGCGCCAGGCCCCAACAAAGGTACTTGGAAAAAAAGTTGAATGTTGAAAAATAAATTTTGAGCACACAAAGTTTAATGAACAAAACAACACTGTGTTAGATATGAAACTTGGCTATGACACTAAGGACAAGACCATTTATAGGCCTATATGTTTTTGTTTGCAGCCAAATGGACTCACGGTGTCTGAGCTTGGAGAATTTTTGTTTCCACTTAGGAAGACAAAAAAAAAAGCCCCAGGCAATGCCTTGCACACCAACCTGGCCATTCCCATCTCCAGACCAGGCCTTCAACTGCCCAGTCATTGTCATAGATACTCTCTGTGCTCAAATGGATGTGACAAAGAAAGAGGTCAAAGAGAAATACGAATATTCTTACACACTATTTTGCATTGTTTTGCAAATTGTTTGCAGAAGTTTGCAAATAAAAAATGTAAAACCAAGGGGTACAGGCATTAGCCAAGTCTGAACTCTAACCTCAAAACTTTATTCAAATTTTTTAGTCCAGCTCAGCATCACGCAAGCTTGTCAAACAGAGCTGTCTAGAGGGTGAGAAAGGCTAAAGGAAAATAGATCAAGTCAGATCTTTTTTTTCCCTTCCCTGTCCCATTTTATGGGGGTGGGCAGGCATCGGTGAAGTTCAGGGGCAGCAGTCGAGCTAAACAATGACAGTGGAGGGCTGGGAGTCCTCCGGCTGGACACAAGCTGCCCCCCACCCCCACCCTCATCTACACATCCATCCTCCTTACCTCTGACTCTCTCATGACCCCTGAGGGGCTCAGTGCTCCAGCACAGGGTGCTGGCGAGGGGGTTGCTGGACAACCCCCTCCCTCCAAAAAAATCTCATTATAAAGCTATTCCTATATTGAAAATGGTCAAATCTCGAATGCTATGTACTTAATCACACCACATGCAGGTTCAGCTTGCTGGAACTTGCAGTGTGTTCTCCTCCTCCAGACAGAAGCTGCTTTAATGGCTTTTCTATTTACCCTGGTATTTAGCCTTAGTAGAGATTAACAAAAAGCCACCTATTGTATGCTCCTCATGTAGCTTCAACAGTAGAAAACACACAATATTTTGTCTTCTGTTTTGTCACAATTTGCATTTGTTTATTTCATTCCATTCATTGGTTCATTTAGTGAACCAACATCCTCACAGGATACCATAACATAATCTTGTCGATATACATCTGGCTTATGTTTTCCATATTCATTCACCCTCCTACATCAACACCAGCCTCACAGATTGCAACACCATGTGTTCTATAACTGCGGCCACAGAATGCAATACAAGTCCCCTTGGGAGCCCTGAATTTCATTACCAGGACTGGGTGATGGGAGGCCAGAAGGGTTGCAGGGCTCTATCAGCTCATCCAGACGATGCTGGCCAGTTGGCCCTCAGTCCACTCTGTTGGTCCCTCATTAGGAGAGCAGATGCTTATTTCTTGGTAATACATATTAGTGACGAAGGTGGCAATGATGAGAGGAAGCACACCTCTGTGTTACATACAGACAGTCAGTAAGCTCCATAGATGTTCTGAGTATTTGTAAAGTCGTGGGCTGTTATAAAGAGTAACAGCCATTTGATCAAGGATCCTGTCAACAAGAAGTCCTCTGTCTGTTGTGTGATACATCTGCAGTTTAATATGAGAACAGTCAGCTTTGTGGTAGGTGGGTGTGCAATGCCATGATACTATAAGGTGCATCATTAATAAAGTTTAGCCAGAAAAACATTGCTGCAGATGCCTTTAACCATGTTTGTGGAAGCAATTTGTTCTGACAGTGATGTTCAATACATCAGCATTGGCCTGTCTTCAGAGTAGATGAACTTCACTTTGAACTGAGGCATGGCCAAAACGAAGTCAAGTTCAGATGCCAGCTGCTGTGTGTGGGTTGTGATGTTTCGTGGGGGCTGGGTAACAATAGAGTGCATTGCACTGAACTCACAGCTTCGCTGAACGACTGGGTCTGTTTGGGCGAGCAGATGCAAAACTCCATTATGACAATGATAAGGCATTGTGCAGGTTCAAGTCCAAGTCCAATTGTTACTGCCTCACAGCTGGGTTGGAAAGCAGCCATTGCTAGGGTTCAAAGTGTTTTGCATATGAGGACATTAACACAATACGATGGGGGAGACGGGGAGTGTCACTCGAGGTTAAGGGACAAGGGTGAGGATGAGAGCCCTGGTGGCATGGGAAAGTCACCTCCGAGATGCATCTGAAAGGCCAAGAGGAGGCGGGAGGGTGGAGGGAATGCATAAGAAGGGGCAGATGGTGCCCTTGGTTGCATGGTGCAGACCAGACTTTTTTTTTCCTTGCAGAGGTTGCTGTGAGTTGGATGCAAATAAGCATAGTCACAACACCATTGTCACCACTGGCCTGTGTTTCAATAGAGGTGCTCCTAACTTGACCCTTGCAACCCTCGCCAGTGTTCCCAGCCCCAGCTTGGGTATTGTTGTCGTTCTCTCTGGCTGGATGGCTCGCTGGCATTCAGCCGCCGTTTTGGCCTCTATCAGAAAAAGAATTGCACGCAGCAAAACGAGATGCAACATCAAACAAATGAGATCTTTTTTTTAGTGTTTTTGTCCAGGCCTCTTGCATCCTCTTCATATTTCTTTATACAATACCCCTAATATTCAGCGTTGATCCACCACAAATCACTTGTTTTGTCATAAGATAAAATGTTGAACGACTTTCACACAACAATGTTCAAAATTGTTTAAAAGGGTTGCATGAAGTGATAACAGTGTAAGGTTGGGTTGAGGTTGAGATTCTTCTACCTCATCTCATCTTTATCTCATATCTATCTCTACCTCTGTATCTATATCATAACTTTCTTTTGTTTCCGTTAATGATCAACTTCATCATCAATCATTTAGTCACTGTTCGTATTTTCACACGAGAATTAATCCATGAACAGCAATGTTGGAAGTGCTAGTATTGATAAATCTGTATCGATCTGCACATTTTTCCCATTCACATGCTCTCTGGGCCGCCCTAATAAACTATGATTCTCCTCCTATCTCCGCAGGTTGCTGCTTGGCTTCAGAGCTGTCTTTCCTGCAGGAACCCAGTGATGTGATTGCAGTGAGGGAGCGCCCACTCCTGCTGGACTGTCTGGTCCAGGGGGAAGAACCCATCATGGTGACGTGGCGTAAAAATGGGGTGCCTCTACCCACTAGTCCACGGGTCCAGGTCCTGGCGAATGGCACACTGTTAATCCAGAGCTTCCAGAAGCGTAGGGAGGGCAGTGATTCAGACATTGGCGAGTACGACTGTGCTGCCCAAAACCGCTATGGCCTGCTGGTCAGCCGCAAAGCCAGGGTCCTTTTGGCATGTAAGTTTCCCTCAGTGCCACACAACACACTACTGTTACAGTGCACATGGTTTAGTCCAACAATGAAGTATTCAGTCGCTATAATGAGTGAAGCCGGAATCCAGAGCCCCAAAGACAAATGCCATAGATTCTTTTGTGCCTAGTTGATTTAAAGTTTATTGACTAATGTTTAATGTTAAAGTTAAACACTTGAAACTCCATCTTCTTCATAATGTAAGGCAAATTATGTTGCGGAGATTTAAATTCTGCCTTGACCGATTGAGTATGGATCTACAAATGGTCAAGTTAGAATATACAGAGCCCAAAAACACCCCCAACATGTTGTTGAAAATTCATGATCTCAAATAACCCAGAAGAAGATGACTGTGCAGTCCTCCAACCTGCTCTTTGTTGCAGTTAAAAAGCCAGCAGCTTTACTCCCTTGCTTTCCTAATGGACGTCCGTGTGGAGACCAATCTATAGCAAATGTTGCAGTGCAACCCAGTGCGGCTTTGTCCTTTTGAATTGATTTATTATGAGTCCACACATTCACAGTGGACTTTTACATCAAACTCACAAACGCACACCATTCAAACAGCTAATCTTAAGTGTTTTCCTCTGCCTTACCACAACTCAGGTGATCCCAACAATAGAAATGGTGCATAAGTTGTTATATCTGGAAGGGATGATGAACAAATTGCTCATCTCTTGCTGCTGGTAAAACGAGATAGAATTTACGTTAACTCTGTGCGTACGTGATGGCCAGTTGATAAAGGCCCTCATACCTTCATGTCCAGAAGGCTACAAACTCTCCAGTCCCAATTTGTCATTCAACTGAAGGAATCATCTTCTGTGGAATTTAATATATCCGCAACCCTGCATTACCCACATGCTAGAAATGTGCACAGGGAGCAGAAGATGTCCCACAGATAGTCCCAACATGTTTCCATTTCTCTGCCAAGATGTCTCAGAGTCTGTTATAAATGATATTTCATGCAGTGAACACTTCTGCATCATACATTGCAACCCAAACCCCATGACTCTCTTTGAACCTTTGTTGTCAAAGGGAACAGGGGCCCATATTCAAACCAGCTCCTCATTACAGGAAACCTATAACTTACATGGAATGCACATTACTCTGCATAGCTACATGCCCGCACAAACACATACCTGAGCAACTCTCTAACTTGATTGTACAGCCGCCTCATCCCACACCCCCATTCACCCAATCCAATAAAACTTTATGGGTAATCCTGTAGAATTATGGCTATCTGGAGGTGGTTTTAACTCAGTGCAATGAGTTGCCGTGGTGATGCTCACTCATTTGCACTCATTTCCTTCCTCTATGCCTCGCTCTTCTGTGTTTTCTGTTTGTTCCATGATATAGAATTTATACTTAAAGAGTGGAGAATTGCATAGTTTGGCTGCATATCTTTCATATCCTAACAACCAGATCCCTGTAATTATTGGTTTTAGACTTAATGTACAATTTCATTTTCTGTTGAAAAGGGCAGCCCTGATGAAAGACATTATCTTTTTGTTGTCACACAGTATAAAGTAGTAACTTCTTGTAGTGACCAGCAAACCTTATTCTATGAAATTGATACACAACATTAGGAGGTGCACAGCGACTGGTAAAACTCAAAAGAACATGTTCAATCACGTTACTTATGTATGGTTTCCTTCTCTTCAGCTCTTCCTAAGTTCCGAACACATCCAGTGTCCATGGTGGTAGATGAAGGCGGCGTGGCCCGCTTCCAATGTGAGATCTACGGAGTACCTGAGGCCAATATCACCTGGGAGAGGGACAGAGTAGCACTCAGCACCAAGGACAACAGGTAACACCATACATGTGCACACTATGGTACAACCTCAATTGTCAGCATGCATCATACCGTACAATATGTGACAATTCTGTGTTTCCAGCATTTATTTGACTACAGTGATCAATCTCAATGTGCACTTGCCTAAATATGACAAGCATTTGAACATATTAGTTGTCCAACATATTGGACAGAATGAGAATGTTTAACTTGTACATAGGACTTGTGCTACTCTCCCTATTTGCGCTGAATCTTGTACATCCTCTTTATAGTTCGAAGTGGTTCACATAATATTGACTTTTCCTCTTTCCTTCCTGTCTAGATACACCCTCTTGCCAATGGGGGTTCTCCAGGTGACGGGTGTAAGGCAGGAGGATGCCGGCATTTTCCGCTGTGTAGCCTCCAATATTGCCAACACCCGCTACAGTCATGACGCTGTACTAAATGTCACTGGTAAGAAAACACAGACTGATTAAGGCATGCACATGTAGTTGGAGAAAGACTCAATTCACAGAGCTCAGCACTTTGTGTGCTCTTTTTTAGTGCTTTGGTTTTTTGATTTTTAAATCCATCTGTTATCCAACCTGTTTTGTAAACTGTCTGGCTAGAGCCAGGGGACACTTGCGATCTTTTCAAAGTTTGAATCCGTGCAAATAAACAAATCACAAGAAGTCACATAGGGCTACCAAGTACTGAAAGTTAAAGTAAAGACAGAGCTATTTAGACAGACCAAAGACTTAGTATGCTCAAACTGACTTGCCAATAACATAATGACGCTCACCACAATTTTAAAGTTAAAATTGGTTCCGATTAGTTCATTTTAGGTAGTTGTACAACATCTCATTCACTGTTCGTCTTGCCTTCTGTCTCCAGGTGCAGCTCCCAGGATGTATAAAGAGCCAGTCATCTTGTCAGGGCCTCAGAATCTGACTATTACTGTCCATCAGACCGCCATCTTGGAGTGCATTGCCACAGGAAACCCCCGGCCTATTGTTTCCTGGAGCAGACTTGGTAATGCTTTCGAGCCCTAAAAGACTGTTTCTGATATGACGTGAGCAACGTGGAGAATGTGGCCTTCCTATCTTATAAACCATCGCTGTGTGTTTTTCTGTGTGTTTCCTTCAGATGGCCGATCCATTGGAGTAGAGGGCATTCAGGTTTTGGGTACAGGGAATCTGATGATCTCAGATGTTTCCCTGCAGCACTCGGGTGTGTATGTGTGCGCTGCAAACCGACCTGGCACCAGAATGAGGCGTACCGCACTCGGACGACTGGTGGTACAAGGTAAGCCTAAGCCTGCGAACTAAAGCACAAAACTCATAACTGGCCCAGGCGTATGAGCAGTTATTACCAGTGATAAGCACGTGGCTATTTGCTTGGAAGGCTCTGCCACCAGTGAATGGGTGAATGAGTCAACGAGATTAAAGGCAATTGGCTTGTTCTCTTTTGAGGAACAAGACTTGACAAATGCTGCTTGCAAGTCCTAACATTCTTTAATTAGATCTCTCAAAAGTGAGAACACACACCTCCAATAGATAGTCACAGTGGCATAGTCAGTGCCACTGAAAGACAGGTATTCGTGCATAATTCAATCATATTCCCAGTGTATGTCTGCTATATAAAATAAGGGGCCTGCATCACATTTGATTACCAAATAAAAAGAGTTTGGAAAAGGCTTACACACAGATATATCCACAATGCTGCCCAGCATTGAACATTTGATCATTTTCTGATGATCCTCATCACATGTATCCATTTTTTCAACCTTTGTTTAATTGCTACGACTTCCAAGACCTGCATGATGGATACTGTTTGCCTGTGACCACATTAACCAATAGGGGGTGGAGGGGTGGGGGTGGGGGCTGGCGTTGATAGCAAAGCACCCTCCCTTCTCACCTATGCCCTTTGCTGGTTAGACGGGGTGGAGGCAGGGTGCAGGAGGCTGGCCGCATGAGTCTCCTGCAGGCTGTTTGATGACACCACTGGTGTGACCCCCCTCCTACCTCCCCCACACACAGTGACATCTGATCCAGGTCCTGTTCAGCAATTAGGCTGTAACACCAGTGCTCAGCTAAGTGTTAGTGGGGGGGGGGGGGGGGGGGGGGGGGGTGTCCATAACGTTTTCTCATCCATCCTGCACATGTCCAACACTCCATCCCTTTAGGTTTCTCATTTAGATATGCTTTAATTAGCTGTCCTCAGGCTATTTCAATTAGCAGTTAATGGCCACACCAGGAAGGTGAGATTTAAACATGGCAGATTATATCTAATTACCAGTGTATCTCTGGTTTCTCTGGCATATATGCTGCCTGTTTGGAAATCATGGGGTTGCAATCCATTGTGCAGAAAGGGTGAAATGCTAAAGAACACTATCCAACACATTGTGCACCGCTCCATGAATCTAATAGCTACTTTTGAACTACTAGGGAAGCATAGAATTCATTCGTAAAACATAATTAATGTTATGCACAAATATTCCTCTATAATATGTGAAACATGTAAAATTGTTTGACTCCATTTTACACAAAGTCATTTTCTGTCTACAACTGCATTACTGATACATTTGATGCAAATGAAAGAGGCCAGGCGTAAAGTTAGGTGATCTGAGTGATTTGAATGAAACAAATCCTCAACAATCATTGGAGGTGACTGGAAATGTCCATTCAGCTGTTATTTGAGCTATAGCTACAATCAAGTTGCTGGCTCAATGATAAAATGACGTAGCGTTGCTTCAAAGCAATGAATGAAAACGTCTTCTCAATCAACTGATAAGTGTAGTGTACATTTTCAGTGCACACATAAAACTACAAACAGTGCATCTGGGGTAAATACATAATTAGGTAAAGAGCTGATATTCTTGGAAATCTCACTGACATAAATCTATAGTCATATAATTCTGCGTTGCCTTTATCCATTCAGCCCTTTGGCCCTGTGGTGGGTGACTCTTTGACTGGATCAATCAATACCTTCCCCTGTCACACTCTCCTGGTGATTGGCAGTGCCTCTGGTCCAGAGGAGGGGAGATTTAGTTGATCTCTAATATATTCATTAGTATATTGATCACAATACACGCTTTTTGGGGCTGAGAGGCAACAAAGAACTTCTGCGGCCATCTGCTTACATGACTGCCCACCATGGGGGTTTACACTGTTCCAAATTACTAGAGGTTGAGATTTTCACATTATTCTCGTGCAACCAATATCTATTTACTATCCCAGAATTATCACAAGTGAGAACTGAGCGCTTCCACATTTAGTGCTTTTGGCATATTTGATCATGAAAAATTATATCTGATGTGACATTGTAGGATATCCCTAGTGGCATATCATACCTCACAAGACACTATGTTAGTATGAGGAATAACTTTCCATTACTGCATTGTGCTCTTGCACTATGTAGGGGATCGTTTTATGCAAAAGTTGTGCATTAGCTCGAAGAATAATACATAGGTCAAGGTCAAGAAAAATGCTATCATTCAGCTGAAGTTCAGAGGTACTTCAGTGTTTCTGGTTGTTTGTAGTGTGAAGGGAAGCTGAGATCTGAACTTTCACACAGACTGTCTGTGTGTGTGCCTGTGTGTGTGTGTGTGTTTGTCATGGTCATGGTCAGGATGAGGGGACAAAGAAGACAACAGGCAGAAAGACAAAAGCGGTGAACCGCTAGACGGTCAATGCAGAGTGCAAGGTGCTGGAGGGGGTGAGGAATGACCTGCAACCCTTAACCCCTGACCCCTGACCTCAACAGAAGGATTTAGGGCATATCGCTGTGAAAACGGTTGGGGTAAAGGAGGAGGTGTGGTCAGGACAGAAGGGGGTGTGCTGTGGAAGATGGATCGTCTCCCAGTGGAGGGCTGAGGGTACCTAGGGTGTCGCTCTGGAAAGAGCAGGCGAACAAAGGATGGGAAGCCATGTTTGAATATTGTGTTAAATACTCACTTTCACCTCCTGCTATTTTCTGTGGCTGCAGACCACATGGGCTGCAAACATTTATTATGCAGATCCCCCAGAGGGCTTTGGTTCTCACATTTTGTATCAACTTCAGCGCCACAGTCAGCCAAATTAGGTATCACATCACATTCTACATGGTGTATCTGAATAGTAAGTGTAGCTGAATAGAGGACTCAGTGGATTCACATTAACAAAAGTGCTGTGTTTCATGTTATTTTATACCGCAGACACAATGACTTTAGTTTTTTATTTCCGAACTATTATATTGTTGCCTAATTACTTTTAGATTAGACTAACATTCAATCCATCTAATGTTTCATTCATGATAATTCCTAATAAATACTCCATCTCCCAAAATATCCATCATCAACTTCAAAATGGGTGCCTCTAGATACTGACTTTGCAAGAAGAGTAGATGAAAAAAAATTCAGGTCTGAAAACACTCCTGGTCACTGTTCACTGGCCATAAATATACAAAATATATAAAGGGCAACAATGAAATCTCTTATTTGTAAATGTAATCATTTACAGCCTACATTACTTTGCAATTCTTAATGCATGACTAGTTATAAATTATAATGATCAAAAACCCAAAATATTAATAAAATAGATTAGTTTGTCAATGCATAAGTTATTTTATTCATCAGCTTATTGCAGTGATATTCACCTAGAAGGAAAAGCAAAGTTAATATTGGTGGGATCACCGTAATTTGTTCATAGAGTCCCGCCCCAATCACCCACCCCCACCCTAGCTTAACGGGCTGCAACATAATGAGATGAGGTGAAACTCAAGGTTAACACAATCACTGATCAATACAAAGTATGGATTGACTGATGAATGGTCAGCTGAGGACAGCCTCACTTCTTAACAAGGCAGCAGGACAGATGAGAAGATGGATGATAGATGTACACAAATAAAAAAGGAGAGGGAGAAGCCTGATGTGACAATGACAAGGAAGCAATGAAAATGTGTCCTGAGACATTTTCTAGAGAAGAGATCTGTTTGACACAATCAATTGCTGTCAGGGAATTTCATACAGCTTTCGTTAAAAGCTGTATAACACCACAACATCATACTATTCGATGGCTGCTAAACATGTTTTGAATCTGAACTGTGGTCACAGCACATATGAAAGTGCAGGTAACCATGGCGGTTTGGATTGCAAATGGTTTCACACAGAGGCTTAATGAGCCCCTGTGTAAGTTAATGAGCAGGTCTTCATGCAAGAGCATTCATAGCAGAACATTTACAGCTTGACTTCCTCTTGCAATAGTCGTAAAACCTCTTGTCTGAACAGGCATCTGCGCTGTTGGGCGAAAAGTAGCAACTCTTGAATGAACAAAAGACACAAAGATATATGACCTCTTATTTAATCTGTTTTGTTTTTATAATATGGTGCAAGGTAATACTGATATAATAATAACTAATGCAATAGATCACTGACCATTACACAAGAGTGGTAAATACTCTTTAGCATGCAATTGCATGTTTTTTGTAAATCACAGAAAACAGTATCAGTGTGATGATGCACAGTTTTACAATATTTTACAATATTACCATATTATCATGACTCAAGACACACATACACGTCACACAAACGCACAGCTACGTTGTCTTCCTTCTGTTCACTCCTTAATCAACATGATCTAAACCAAGAGAAGAAAGGGAACTCCCTGGCGGCAGTGATGAATGTGTCCTTATTGAAATGGTCATTTTGTTGACACATCCCCCTCAGCTCGGAGGAGGCTGGTTGGGGGTGCGGGGTCTACTGAGGTCAGTAGATCAATGAGATGCTGAATGTGGGCTGCTGGCTTAAGGACCACTGCCTATATCCCATCTTATATATGCATGTCTATTGTGCAAGAGATGGGTGTCAGGAAGAGCAGTCAACCCTGAATCTGTCCCGGGACCTCCACAGACGGCCTGGGGTCAGCAAGCTGCATGTGCATCTGCATCCATATGTGTGTGTGTGTGTGTGTGTGTGTGTGTGTGTGTGTGTGTGTGTGTGTGTGTGTGTGTGTGTGTGAAGAGACATGGCTATTCTCTGAGAGCATATCTGGGATCATATCTGCTATATATATAGATTTGCAACCTCCACCAAAACGTTGGTCCAGTATGATGAAATTTGTGTACATTTTAGCCTATTGCAAATTATGAAGTCTGTAGCTCTTAAATCCATAACTTTTTTTTTCTTCAAAAACTGTAAAACTTATTAAACCTCCATCTCCTTCAGAGATGTATTCAGCTGGAAACACAATTCCTGATGGTGTTGCTACAACAAGCCTCTAAATTTCACAACTTTGAAAATTCATAACAAATCAACTTTATGTGCTACCGTTTTAGAGCTTTCGTTTTGACCATTGCTGTGCAGCAGCTCTAATTCTTTTTTGTTTTTTGCTCCTCACCAGCTCCCCCAGAGTTCCTCCAGTGGCCACAGTCTTTGTCAAAACCAGCAGGGGGCAGTGCCGTGTTCACCTGTGTGGCCCAGGGTGTCCCTGAGCCTCACCTGATCTGGCTGAAGAATGGCAAGGTCCTGGTCCCTGGGCACAACGTCAAGATGACCAATAACAACAGGTCAGTGTGTAACAAAACAACTGCCAACTCTTCAATTAGGGCAAGCGAAAGATCCTTATTGCACATAAACATGCAAGTGTAGCAGAAGATAAAGTAAAAGGGACATCAGTAGTCAGTAGTATAATACAGTCGTAAAACTGGTGAAATGGTTTTATGTTACAAGCCCAGTGGGCTTGTATATAGTACAGAGTTTTTTAGTCCTTGTGTAATTCATTATACCACACCGAGTGTTTAGGCATTGATGGTAGAACAGAGATGTAAAATGATCCATCGTTTGACATTTTCAATTAGTGTCAATACTACTATATCAATTGTGAAAATGATTCTATTGCTGCTACAAAATCAATTTGAAGTTTTCTCTTCTTGCCATGTTAAAGCTGAGATCTCCACTCATTTTATGTGTTTACTTCAGTGTTTAGATGTACTTGTAGATGGAAGGTCTTTACTGCATCACTAGTAAGCTTGTTTTAAAGGGACAGACTAGCTGTACCATTGTGTTAACATTTCCTGTTCATCACTGACTTTTTTAGGTGGGTGATGCACAGGTTTTTCATGGTCAGTTGGTGTTGACCATGAGGTTTGCGACCCAAATTGTTTGTTGTGTGAAGGGGACGAGATTAATGCAACTGTGAGTTTTGTGTGTGCAGCACCCTGGCTCTGACACGCATCAGCTCAGATGATGAGGCCATCTACCAGTGCATCGCTGAGAACAGCGCAGGCACTAACCAGGCCAGCGCCCGCCTGGCAGTGGCCCAGGCCAAAGACCTCCCAGCAGCCCCTGAGGGCCTTACAGCCCAGCCACTGTCCGCCACCACCCTCCAGATCGCATGGCGCCAGCCCCCTCCCAATGTCACTGAGGGCATCATCGGATATGTCCTCCACATTCGCAAGATAGGAGGTGATTTTTCGCATGCTGTACACTCACAAGGATGTAGGATGGCAGATGATGCTGGCGTCACAAAACAGAACATGTGGTAAATCCTTGTGCATGGTTTGGTCTGAATGTTGCAGAGCCTGACAGTCTGGAGCTGCAGGAAGCCATCAGTAAAGGCACGTTCCAGCACGATGTGACAAATCTGGAGCAAGCCACCACCTACTCCCTCTACCTGAAAGCCTACTCTCCTCTGGGAGCAAGCCAGCAGTCCGGCACCGTGGTGGCCACAACACTGGGAGGCGGTAAGAGTGTGAAGTCACTCAAAGTCACTGTGATGCAAAGAGATACAAGTGATCTCTGTCTACTGCTTGTTTTTACTCTCAATGTGAAATAAAGAGGAGAGAAATGGAGTATCAGTCCATAATCTTATCTGCGTTGTATCCACTGGTGTCTGCTGGTGCCTGTCTCCAGTGCCTAAAGGGTGAAGGCGGGCACTTCCCTCCAATCAACCTTAATGCCTCTTTCTCTCAAATCTTCTTTCACAAGGGAACTTCTGTAAAGAAAGTGCTGCCTCCACTCAGATTATTTCAGCTGGTACACACTGGCTTATACTCTGTTGTCTGTTTGTTTGTTTCTCCCCGGCTCCCTCAGGTTTCTGAAGCCGTCCATTAAGTGTGTTCTGCATCACTTCACCTTACTTTTTTGTCCAGTCCTTTTAAATTTTTCTTGTCGACTGTTGTGTGCGATTGTGCAACTTTTACAACCAATCTCACAGATCGGTCTCCACTTTCTGTCTGCCCCCTCTGCAGTGCCAGTCCCTCCAACCTTCTTTACCAAGGTTGTGAACTCCAGCAGCGTACAAGTGTTGTGGGAGCTGCCCAGTAAGGCAGGCCGGGCTGAGGGCTTCAGGCTGTCCTACCGTAGGGTGCCCCATGCTGACTTCCAGGACCCAGTCCAACTGCCTTGCCACATTAATGCCCATACCCTGACTATGCTGGGTAAGTCTGTGCAGATCGTGTGAATCCGTGTCTGTGTGTGAATGTGTGTATGTGTTTGTGTGAGAAAGAAAGAGAGAGAGAAAGAGAGAGAGAGAGAGAGAGAGAGAGAGAGAGAGAATATGAAAGTATCTTCATTCTTAATTCATCACAGACGTCATGAGTCAAGAAAGTAAATTGAAAGCTGTAGCTATGACTTCATCAGTTCAGTGTTAGCAAAGGACAAAGGATGCTGGAGGGGTGAAAGAGAATGAACAAACTCACACTCATCATCAAGCACAATCCAAATGTCAAGACGGAAGATGTGAAAAGCAGTATCTGTGTGCCTCCAGCATCAATTTGTACAGCATCTCCTCTGGGCTCAACGTCTGTAACCATAACAACCAGTGGTCCCTCAAAAGACAAATTGATTTATGGAACTACAAGGCATTAGCTGTCTCATTACCGAAGGAGACATGATCTTATTTCAGACACAACAAACTGTAAATCATTTCCAAGAAATTATGAAAAGTATGATAAAGAATTGTAACCCAGTACACAGAAGATCAGCGGAAGAGAAACAGCTGAATGTGTCTGGACGCTTAACACTCAGCGTTCACACCAGAACGTGTTACCTTAAAATGTGACATGACATGGCAACAAGATGGCTTGTCGAAAACCAATCGAGGTGTTGAAAATAAACAGTCAGCGCTGACTGTGACGGGCATTTCTTCCCGTTAAGCTTATTGACAACGTTATTGACAGAGTGCTTGCCTTTCAATTTTCAGGCACCTTTCACTGCTTTAAGCATCTCTCTCCGATAGCTGTTATCTACAGAACCACCCTGTGAAAAACTCGCCGACACACATGGAATGCTATCAGCGGTGATTACGTTCAATGCGACACCGCGTGTCACAAAATAATACAAAATATTAGTCCGAGCAGACAGCCCACAGTTGGCATCCCTAATCCCAAATCCCTAATGGACATTTCTGTCAAATGACTGGGAGCCTCTGACTGATGGGGTGATGACATTTCATATCACCGGCAGCTCAGAGCGGATGTTTCTTTAAACAGGAGGCTATAAAATGAGTATCCAGTGATCTCCGTCACCGTAGAGACACAGGACAGTGAGAGCAGAGCAGAAGTGATGCAGGAAAAAGGGAAAAAAAACATGTGTTGTGGTATCAAAGAAAGACACGGCTATGTTTTTAAATCAGATTTGCAGGATACCCACCCACTGCGTTAGAAACACAAAAATGGAGGTTTTGTAAGAAACCACATGATAAGCGATTGAAGCTCAAACCCCGGGGCAAGGGGTCTGCACACTGCATTGGTCTTTAAGAAGGATTCTGTAATATAGGATCCTACAGCTGAGCCTTTACTCCCACTGTAATCAAGGTCTTCTGAGCCTCAAAGCTCCTTGCTGACACCGCGTCGGGATCTCTTTCAGAACCCGGTGCTGTGTATGAAGTCAAGCTGGTGGCGTACAATGGAAATGGCGAGAGCGACAGCTCCAAGAGACTGGTGTCACTGGCGGAGGAAGGCTCGAACGACGCAGCCACCGGTGAGTACCGTGAGGGCTGCAGCAGTGTCAGCCAGGTGGAATCTGGAATAGGAAATCTAAATTACTCAGTCGTTTGTACGAACTGACAACTGAAACAAACAGTGGTAGCAAAATATGCATTTTAAAACCTATGTAATACGTATATCTCAACAACAGATTCAATCAGGAAATGGACCATATATTGTATTTATATTAATATATAATATATATTATCCAGTTTGAGAATGACTCTCATGCCTCTAGCTATGTTTTGTGATTTGATAACTGGATGGTTTGAAACGTGAGTTTCTCTTTTAAATGATTTTGGCTACAGTAACCACCAGATCGGGCACAATGGTGATAAAAGAAAAAACAGTTAAAATAGTATCAAATTGAGATTCTGGTATCAACAAAATGTAAGATGTTGGAAAACCAGACAATGTTCCTTATTGTCACTGTGTTTGTCTCCAGGGGGAAAGAGCATGTGTCAGTGCAGCGATGGAGAGGCGTCTCTGGGCAGCATCGTCATTGGGATACATATTGGGACTGCCTGCATCATTTTCTGCGTTCTCTTCCTTATGTTTGGATACCGTCGCAGGTGCGTGGCAAAGCTTATGTGCAGTCCTACTGCTGTACATTCGTAGCAATACACCCGGCATGAGCCACTCTTGGTAACGTGCAGAATTACACTCATGGCTGGAACATGTTTTTACAGTCTGTTTTGCAGTCGCGGGACTCAGGACAACTGGACTGTACCAAGGGACAACATAGGACACAATGGCATGCCTAAAGATGGTGCAAACTGCACTAGACTGGAGCCAGCACCGCAACAGGTATTTCATCAGTTTTAGTCGGCTCATAGTTTCTTCGTGCATACAGATAGATAGATAGATAGAACGTAACATAATTCTATATTTGAGTGCTGACTTTTGTCTTTACTTCTCTCACCAGGTGGCTTGCACAGCGCAGTGTCAGGTTGTCATCGAGCAGCAGTTGTCAGGTCTGCCTGGCCCAGGCACTGGCTAACACAGGCACTGGTCAACAACACCTACCCCACATTTCCCTTTCGTCCCCTTCCCACCCACTTAGGAACCTTCACACTTCTATCAGTGAGCACCCTTTGTGCTTGTTAATAGGAGTCAGCCATAGGTTTATTCACCCTAAAGCCCGCTGTTAATAACCTGAAAGTATCCCCACAAATCAGTGACAGAATGTTGACAGAGTAGAACAAATATTGGTCCTTTTATAACCCCACCTCCGCCCCCTATCTCAAACCAAAGCTTATTGCCTTTATTGCCTGTGCACATGCACATGTACAAGTCTTCAAAAAGTGTTGTCACTGCAGCCTAACTTTACAAGAGGGAGTCTGTTCTATAACCAAAATTTTCTATTTCACAGATTCCCTCTGGTAAACTGACAGGTGAAGATGTGCAGTATTTCCCAAAAGCCAAAATGAAGCCAAATACTCACAACTAAAATGTTCTCGTTAGTCTGTAGTGACAGAACTCTTGACTTTGCCTTCAGTTCCTCTGCAATAATAAAGGAAACATAGCGGCCTTGGTGAAAGCCTTACAGAGGTGAGAGGGTCTTAAGAAAGGACTGTCTGTAACCAAAATGAGCCATGGAGAAGGAGTTAGTATACATGGAGCCTTTCTTTGACTCCTCCTCCCCAAAGGCTGCACACCTCCAAAGAAACCTGCCTCAGAATGTCTGAGCCACCGTTAGGTCAGTGTTAGTTTGATGATGCTGCTTGTGCAAGCCTACCTCAACCAAAAAAAAAAAAAAAAAAGCTTCCACTTTGACCAGTGACAGTGCCAATGTGCCATGCCAGCTGCCAGCCAGGCCAGTCCGAAGAGCGCTCGCCAAGATGGCTACCATGGAGAGCCTAACGGCGGCAATGCCTGAATTCTACTGCCTCAAGCCTGAGCCTTACTACAACAGGGATTTACACGAGCCTGAGACAACCTCCTGTTCAAGTCAAGTTCCATCTACGTGCCTCATTCTGCCTTTCTGAGCAGGCATCAGAAGACACCAAGGAAACCATGGATACCGTGTCCTGGATTGTTGTCCCACCAGTGGTTATCCCTGGCTCACGGATACCCACAAATGTCCAACTCCAAAGACAAAGAATATCACAAACGGAAATGAAGGACCTTAATATCCAGTAACCATTCAAGCCATGACGTCAAAAAGAAAGAACGCAAGTTCACACAATGGATATTTGTTTGATCTGCACAAACTTGATGGCATAACTGATGACAAGCCAAATGATGACTTGGGCCTCGCGCGGCCACGTTAACTCTTCAGATGCCAAATTGGTCATCCTGGGACCTCGACGACACTGACTTGGCGGCTAACACAGTTTGAAAGTGATGCCTGCCTGAATTACACGGAGCAGGCTCATGTTTCACTGTGGCCACCCATCCAAAAAAAAGAAAATTGCCTATGAAAACCAAGCTGAATGACACCCAAAGATGTAAACATTTTGATGGTTTTCTTTACTTTCCTTTAAAAAAAAGAATTATTTGACGGGAGAAAATTTCCGCACGATTTTGGATTGAATTGTGACACCTCGGTGTAAAGTGCTTTAACGAAATCCAAGCCAAAAACGTTTTCAGATT
Organism: Karalla daura; assembly: GCA_029224185.1. Lineage (NCBI taxonomy): Eukaryota > Metazoa > Chordata > Actinopteri > Chaetodontiformes > Leiognathidae > Karalla > Karalla daura. Next base: position 2,239,098 of record CM055205.1, on the reverse strand, counting down.
TTTTCGTTGCCTCCTGTTTCATGAAACTGTTCATGTTCTTTGTTTTGGAAGTCATTACAGGGGGATGCCTTGGAACGACATGGAATTCTATTTTGTTGATTCTAACATTTAACTTTTAAAGAGTGACCAAATGAAGATGTCAGATATTTTGAAAGACCTTTTTATGTCAATACTAGGGAATTGTTGCCTCTTAAAAGTAGTTGAACACTTGCCAAATATATAGCTGTTGTAAAGAAATTTCTAACCAAAATACCTCTACATTTTTAAAATTCATACACTTCCTCATAACCAAAGCACAGAAATATACACGTGAATGTGACTGTCAGCCTGAATGGCTAGGTGGACCTTGAGGGTAGAAGCTTTGAGAAGTTTATATCTTAAAACAACAGAGTGAAAATGTTCCTCTCCTACAAAAAGCCATATGTTGTATTGCAACATCCACCCGAAATAATGTCATATACTATACTATAGATTTTTATGATCCTCAAGGTTCACCTAAACTTATACGAGTGTTAAAAGTCTACTCAGAGCAGAGCAGTGGAAAAGATCCCCTCACACAACTTACAGCTGATAAATAAATGCTATACCAAAAAGTGTATATGATATGGGAGACCTGACACGTCAGTGTGTTTATGTAGTGTGAAGTGTGTAGCAGTTAAATACGTTTTTTAAATGGGGAGGGTGAGTGGCTTGCGTGTGGAACAAGTCATTTCCCCGCCTCCATTCGTTTGAGCCTTTTGTTCTTCCTGCAGTGCACAGAAAGAAAGTTGCCAAAACAAACGTTTGCTTTTGTTAAAAAGTTCATTGTTGTTATTATCTTTATTATTGTTAGATCTCACGACATTAATTATTCTCATTTTGCGTATTTTCTTTGGTTTTTGATTTATGGGAGAATGGTGATATATGAAAATGATAGGATTACTCTGTGATGGTCTTCGGGCAGATTCTGTGTTTCAGGGCCCAAAATGATTTCACTGTGAAGTTTTGGTAGATGAACACGCGTCTCGCTCCAAAGAGCCAGCGACCAAAAAAAAAGTTACAAAAGAGAGAAAAAAAAAGGTAGTAAAGTAGAAGCTGGCTGCTAGTACCAATGAGAAACAATGCTTTAATGATTCTAAGTGCTTCTCTGTTCTCTAAACCTTTCATTAGCGTACTGAAAACCTAAAGCTTTAACCTGTTGTGGCCGGGGCCCTGTTGTCAGTGTGTCTTTGGCTAGAATGAAAAGGCGTTGAGGGGAAAGACCGACTGTACTTATGTTGCAGCTAGAATCAGAGACCAAGCTTGTTGGGTTTTCTTATGTATTTTCTGGTATGTTATTTCACATGAGATTTTTTTAGTTTCCACCAACGTGGTTCACTGGAGGTAGGCAAGAACGGATGTCAATATTTTACGTATATATTTAATTTATTAGGCCACACAGTGGCCACAAGTCACATTTTTCCTCCCCAACAGCTTGGACTCTGTGCAGACTGCTTTATGTGAATGTCTGCTCTGACCTCTGCCTTTTGTTGATCCTTAAAACCAAATAAAAACATTTTCCTGAATAAATGTTGCCCTCTCAGTTGCCCTCTCTGGGATCTCACACACCAAACACACATCAGTCTGCGGCCTCACTGGCAATCAGTGTGCGCTACAGAAACGAGATGTCTTAATTATCTGATGCTTCTAGGGGCTTGGAAACCTAAGCTGTCAGGACTCTACTGTTTTGCTGCATATTCTTCGTCTTTCTTTCTTTCTTTCAGGAAAATACTACTTTCCGTGGGTGAAAAATGACCAGACTCTGTACATAGGTCCAGTCCCGTGTCAGATTGCCTCTGCAGCAAAAACAGGTTAATACTCCTGATGGAGTATTGCAGTTAAAGTTCAGAATTTAGAAAATCATATTCTTATTCATTTCATTGATAATCCTCGTTTCTTCTATTCAACTCTTCAATAACTTTATGAGCTCACCAAAGCACCCTTTACATATTCTTGAAAATAGACCAATATTGGCTTTTAATTGGGGGCTGGGCAGCCTAAGCTGCTCGGACACTGTTATTTTGCTTCACCTTCTTCTTCTTTCTCCCTCCTCTTCTTTTTCTTCATCGTTTGTTCATCTATTTTCTCTCTCCTTCTGAGGTAGAGGAAGCTTCTTGATGTTGACGGTTGTGGGGTTGACCCTCACCTTGTGCAAGCTGAGAAATTTGCCCAAACCTTTCAAAAAGATCCAGTCCCATGCCAGATGTCCTTAACTTGAAATGTAAAACCATGGCCCTGATGGTGGCGCTACATCAAGCCTCTAAATTTCTTTGAGCTTTGAATATTCATAAATAATCAAATTAACCACATGAGTTACAGGTTTACATTTTTCCTTTTGCCTAATCTTGCAAGGTCCCAACCATTGAACTTCTTGAATTTCATATTTCACTCTTTACCCCCTTTAGAGACTTTTTCTGAAAATGTAGGGGTTTTTTTGGGGGGGGGTTTGTGTTTGCTGGATACTTTATACATTTCTGATGACAAATGATTGGAAGGTGATGTGAATAGGCTGGAGGAGTCAAATTCTGTCAGAACTACCATATTGAACAGTAGACCTTTATTGGGCATATATGGGACTTGACCAATACGTAACATCACGCCTGCTTGTACTAGGAGAGTAATAATGTTGGTACAGTCACATTCAGTACATTGTTTCATATACAGTTTATATTTATGACATTCGTTTACTTCTTGCTTATTTTTACTATCTCCAATGGGTTAATACTGGCCGAGTATAAATCAATACATATGCGTTTCAGAGACTAATGTTTTTCTATCACTTCTCCCAGAAACACTCTCTATCCAGCACAAAATACTGTTGTCAAGTTCAATAGTTTTTCAGTCATGCGTGTAAATGCTAATCATCCAATTAGGAGGCTTTGTCTTCTCTCAAGGGCAGCAGCATAGAAGTATAGAGGTATCATTCAACATATCGGGAGATGCTTAGTTTTCTGTATCAACCCAATGCCTCCATGGTCAGTATGAATCAGTATGTGGTTGGCTGGTTAAACTCAATAACAAAAGAACCATGTCTCCCTTCAGGGGGGGCAAATCACAGTAAACATGGCAAATTCTAAACAAGATATGTAGGAACATAATAAATAAGATATTCAAAACCCTGGACAACCCTCAATCTGCATTGCATGCACGACTCTCAGCACTGCTATGAAGCAACACAACTTTTAGGTGAGATAGATATTTAAAATGTCTGTTTTAAAGTTGCAGTTCATCATTTAAGTTCTGAGTGTGTACCCAACCAGGGCAGCATAGTTAAAACAGTTCCTGAAAGTCCCCTTGCATATTGATGAACTTCCTTGTGCTTCACACAGCTGACAGCTGGCATCGCAGCTGAACATATATTGTAACAACAGTGAGCTCATCAGCCAGTTCCCCCGAAAATTACGCCGGATTCCCACTGTGCTGGTTTGAGCTCAAGTCAGACTCCATCTCCACAGGGGCCCCAGCGCACCGAGCGGACAGGCGATCTATGGAGCGAGGCGACGCGTCGCTGGTTCGCTGACCGCAGCAGCACGCCACCACGTCAGCCAGGTCAGCCCGGAAAGATGCCGTGTAGAAGCCATAGATGACTGGGTCGCAGCACGTGTTCAGGTTGCCAAAGATGAAAAGGATGTGGTGAACATACTCGGGGAGGAGTCGGATCATGGCCGGTTGGAACCAGTACCAGATCCCTAGGATGTAGTAGGGCGTCCAACATATCACGAAGGAGCTCACGATCACTATGGTCATCTTGAGAGTCTTCATCCGGGCTTTGGGTATCCTGTCTGTTCCGCTGCGTCTAAGGCAGTGCTCACCATCTGTACAAACATAACAAGAACAAAAATTTCAAAAACACATCTACCTTTTTCGGGGTACCGGCTTGAAAGCATGGCTGCCTCCCACAGCCGGATTTTTACATACATTTTGTAATGCAGTTGTTTTGAAATGTATCAATTTTCAGAACACCATGGTCTAATCATCATGATTGTGGAGTCTGAAGCCAACATCCCTTTGTTGTCGTAAGTCATTACAGTTCCTTGGAGTTTGAAGTTTGTCCGACGAGGAGGTATGTTTTCCACCTGTCTGTTTTGTACAGTCAGAGTCAATGTCAGTGTCACCTTTATTTATATAGCACATTGTAACTACATGGTTACCTGTCAGACAGCTGTGATATAATGACAGAAACGATCAATACTCTGGAATCTGAGAATCTGAGGCCACCTTTTTTCCTGCCATTACTGATTATGCAACAGCTTATTATTTCGTTAAACAACAAACGATTTGTCATAAGAGAAACATTTGTTTCCGTGTGCACTGGTTTGGTCAATATTCCTGATTTCAGTCTTTAGATACCACTGTCTGTAACAGTGTCATTATTACTCTTTTTCTACAGTACTGGGGCTTCATTTTGGTGCATCTGCAGAGCATATGGTTGATTTGTTGTGAAACTTGATTTTTTGGCCTCAGTGCATCAGGATGTTTAAGTTTAAGATAGGCAATCACTAGAATTCTGATTGGCTGTCATCACCTTCGTATGGAGTAGATGTCTTTCGATGATAATGATATAAATGAATGCATTATTATAAGAAAACAGACTTTGTTATCATCTGATAACAAAAGAAATTGTTATCTCAAGATAATGGCATAAAGAAAAGCTAAAAAAATGGGTGGTTGTTTGCATTCTGTAGAATACAACACATTCATGCATAATAAATTGAAATAATCGTGCATTCATACTTAAAGCTGCATTGTGCACTTACAACAAATTATCCATTATATGATATTTTTCAATATATTTATTCACTTATTAGATACTTCAAAGTGTTACACAGAAATATTTTCTCAGAATGTATTTTAACTATTCTATACTTTAACTATATTGCCTTTTGCCTTTCTCTGTCAATAATTTTTAAACATATTTCATAATGTTCTCACCATTGGTTTTATTTCACTGTTGTGAATGGACTGCCTAGAACAGAGAAAGTTTAGTTGTAGAAGTGTAACATTAAACAAACAAACAAACAAACAAACAAACAAATAAATAAATAAAGGATGTGATTTAAAAGGGGAGTGCAACACTTAAAATATTCAAGTAAAATAGAAATTATACACACATTTTCGCAAACAGATCTGGAAAAAAATATTTCAGTTGGCAGAAAATCTAAGAATAATAACAATAATGACACTGTAACAGGACCCATTTGTTAGATCATCATCAGCTGCAGTTGGTAGACAGTTACACTGGCACTTCCCTAGACATCCAGATGTCAGTACTTCTGAGTCACACACCTTTGCTCTTGTGCATCTGTCCATTGATCTTGGTGAGGATGCGGGTGTAGCAGAAGGTCATGACAAGCAGGGGGAAGATATACAGCGTCACAAAGTGAAACATGTTGTACGCTGTCTCCTGCCAGAAATACTGGAAACTTCCATGGGTTGCACATTGAGTGAAGTCCACTCCATCAGCTTTAATGGCCCGAAAGATGAACAGCTGAGGATGAAGAGAGTGTAAGAGATGAGGAATGAATTCCATGCATTAACAGAAGAAATTGTTTGTTTTTATTAAACAAATGATATATTTGTTTAAATTGAACAAACTACAAAGAACCACAAAAAGCTTCGCAACTCTATGTTGTGCATTTAAGTCTGCTTAATGCACCAGGGTCATGAGAGTTGTGAACACAACACAAGTGAGGTCACTTATCATTGACTGTTTGGGAAGCAGACTTTAGTTAATGCAGACAGAAAGCAGAAAGTTAATGTCCATGACTGGATTTGACTAGATCTGCATCATGCAGAAGCTGCATAGGTCGATTGTTCACGTTAGCATGACAGCCACATGTACACAAACACAGTTGTACAAATCAACAGCATGAGTCGTGCAGACCACACAACTCATTCCTCATTACTAAGGCCACACAAGTTGATGGAACATTCAGCTCATTTCACAAGGGAGTGTGGGGGGTGGGCTTATCGTTGGGCTGTGATCAGTTGGCCTGAGTTCCCCCCATCACTTTTAAAAATAAATTGATGCCCTTAGACACTGGTTTTATTACGTTGAGTACAATCCTTACTCCACTTTTTCGAGAAACACATAAGGCTGCCCTCCCTCTAGCTGCCCTCACTCTGTTAATGTGCTCTCTCTGTGTTGCATGCTTCCTCTGATGTCACTTTTTTAGCAATTCTGTCAGGTACGTATTTAGCAAAAAGAATGAGGAGGGTTAATCTTGTCTGTTAAGAGATCAATGGATCGATTTGCTCCATTGCTACATCATATGTCACTGTATTGTACTGTATTGTAATCCCGATTTGGGGATCCAATAAATGATAAAGAATAGTATGTGTGGTTAAAGATGATTAACAAAAGATTCAACCAATCACCTACAGTGAAAGATAAAGATTCATGAGGCCTTATACTGCTATTACTCCAGCTATCAATCATGTGGGGTGCCAAGGGGGGGTGGGCTCCCATTTACAGAAATATCTAAATTACTTTTGTGCTGTATAAAATGACAAAGATGTTAATAAAATAGTCCCTGGTTTCACCTGGTATAAGATTGATACGATATCTTAAATTATCGCACACCATTGATGTTCGTGGTCGGAATTGGTCAGATGCTGCTATGGTTGAAATTGTTGCCTGTATTGTTTCTGTCGTTGTTGTCATTGCTAATATTTTGGCCGCTGCTATCCTCTTTTCCACTCTCTTTCCCCCAGTCCCGTCCAGTTCAATAGACTGATTCAGTGCTGGTACAGATAGCACAGATGACATAAATTATGGCAAAAAGTTTTTTTTCCATGAAACAGTTGGAGAATATTTAACTGCACCTCTTGTAGAACTAAGCTGCTCAGCACTAGGATGGCATTCAGTCCTATACTCCATGTCTAAACCACTCGGCAAGAAAGATTATCAAAAAACAACTCGGGGTAAAAACGCAGGGAAAGCAAAACACAAAGAAGCACATCTATTTGTCCTGACATTGAGATTACTAGCCTTGGAATGCTGGACACAAACACCCTTTCTGCCCCTTTTCTATTCCTGCCAGCCTATCAGTGACAGATCAGGCTCCAGCTTCAACAGACCTCTGTATAGTCCTTTATTTTTAGGAGACTCAGGGGGCAGTGTGCATCAACATCCTGACTTAAATCAACCTTCTGTGACAGTTTGGCAGAGAGAGAGACTACACAGTAAATGATAGCTTTTTGGCAACAAAATAAATTTTAAAAAGAAAAGATAATTTTGAATTTATATTCAAATGTATTTATCTATTCTATCCATAAAAGAAATCACCCCTTGCTGTTTGAAAAAGTTGAATTGAACTTCATACATAGGTCATGTCATGTCATGATTTGCAGGCCCAAACGCAACACAGGAGAACCAGGTTATCTTAAAACTCATCTCAGCTCGTCTTTATTGTACTCTGCGTACACTGCCTCTCAGAGGATGCCAGGAGGAATCTTGAAACATGTGGTGGTGACAGGTGATGGAAAGGTGAGGTCAGTCAGTGAGTGGAGCAGTGGCAGAGGTGAGTCAAAGTCAAGGACAGAATGCCGGCAGGTTTTCCAGGACAGGGGCAAGAAGAAGTCAAGCATGGAAGGCAGCCAGATTTACAAGGGTCTGACTCTTGGGAGTCCAACTAGTCCATCTCTTAAGCTGTGTTCCCAAATCCTGGACAGGCAGGGGCAAATGGGTCCAGTTTAGTGAAGTCCCGGTAGGGTAGAGGTCTAAAATACTTTAAACCTCAACCGCTCCACAGCAAGCAGATCAGGTGATGCACAGTAAATGCTGGAACCCCGTCAATGATTGGTGGCAGGGGAGGTGGTGGCACTGCAGGGACCAAGATGCTATTGTGGATGAGGCTTAAGGAAGGTTGCAGGGTTAATGATTCTCTGGATGGGGAATGAACCAATGAATTAGGCAGCAAGTTTGTTAGATTCCAACCGTAGAAAGCCACCTGTTGACCACCATGATATTGCAGTGCATGTCTCATGACTCAAAGACCAAAAGAGGGTTGAGGAAGCTCGGATCCAGGTCCTGTGATAGCTATGGATAAATGCTTTTACTGATGAGCAGGAAACCTCCCTCTCTCAGGATGGGAGAAGTAGGGGTTGATAACCATGGGCACACTGAAAGGGAGAGAGTCCAGTGGGAGAGCAGACCAAGGAGAAATTGTCAGTACATTTCACTGAAGCAGTCTATGATAGTCAGTATGACCTCCATGGCAGTGGGAATTTATCTATTTATCTGGTCTGACAGAAGGAGTAATCCGCAATATTCCATGCACCTTGTCTGAGTCCTACAAGTCTTTTGACACTGGACTACAGTTCTTGAAACAGACATTTGTGAAGCTCCACAGAAAAGAGTGCAGCGGAGGTACAAGCTGGAGACTGAATTTGCCTGTCGAGTAGATTATGACGAGAGCAACCTTCGGTATTTCAGTGGCGAAGGTGCTGGGATGCAACATTAACAGCAGAGGGCAATTTAGAGAGGAAGGGGCCACAGGTCTCTCAACCTCCAACTGGGGCCCCCACCCAAGGCTTCTGGGCCTCTCTGGGCAGAGAATGGGCAGGTACCAATGTACCTGGGAACCACGGCCGATGCTTCAGCAGCAGGGGCTGGTGCTAGTTCAAGTGAGGGCTGTGTGAATCAGGCTACAAAGTGCTGCAGGTGAGCAACTACTGCAGCTAGCTCTTTTTCAAGGGTTTACGCAGCCTCTGTGGCTTGAGCAGCTAGTGCTTATCTTTTATGACTGTCTTTATCTTAGTCTATGTACACTGCCTCTCAGAAGATGGCAGGGGAATCTTGACTCACAGGGTTGTGACAGGTAATGGAGAGGTGAGGACTAAGAGCTGGGGGATGGAACACACCACAAGCCGCAGACAGATTCAAATGAATAGTTGGCAGGCAGCGCCAAGGGCGAGACGATGGAAGGCAGGCAGCTTTTCCAGGGCAGAGACAAGACAAAATCAGGGGAATAGGGCAGGCAGGTTTGCCAGGACAGAGGCAAGATGAAGGCAAGGGACGGTGGCAGGCAAGTTTCCCAGTGGTCTCCCTATGTTTTCTGTAGGTACTCCAGTTTCCTCTTGCAGTCCAAAAACATGCATGTTTAGGAAAATTGGAGAATCTGGCTGAATGGATGGATGACGCATGGACAGATGGATGGATAACATCTAATTTTTCAGTTCGTTTCGAGGAGATGTACATCTGCATGTGGTCACCTGAGCCAACTAAGGATTAGACGCACTATGGAATTGCCTTATATTAAATCAAACACTGTAAAATTGCACCTCGTGCAGTGCCACCTCGTCATGAGGCCCTTATGTACAAACAGGCCCTTATGTACATGGCAGAAGTTATTAGAATTGTTTTTGCTATTATTTATTATTTAACTGATCAGGTAATCAAATAAATATTGTATTACAAAAACAGGTGAACTTTAAAGAAAAAAAAAAACATCTTTCAAGTGAACTGGCTTTTATGCCTGGGCATTCTTAAATATCAAATTTGGGCCTCAGCATATTTCAAAATGGCTTATAATTTATGTCACAATTTTAGTTTCGCTGCAGCGGAGCACAGCTCTTCTGATTCATGTCTGTGCTACAGAAACTCCGAGGCCCAGATATGGGGGAGACATACTGCCTCGTGTCTGCATTTCTTTCTCAAGACAACATACTCAATGCATTATACTGTGTACTTGAGGAAACAGGAATGCGCATGCTCCAGAGTGTCGATGCATGTCATATGCATATCAGCCCCAACAAAACGTCATCTCATATTTATAAGCTTATTTTCCTATCTCTGTGTAGTTGGCAAGAATCAAGAAATCAGACGTCTCTGAGATCTCTGAGGCATCTTTTTCTAACTTGTAAGTAGAATTAAGTGGAATATTCCAATAAGTTAAGTGGAATTTGAGACCCTTAGTTTTGAGGGAAAAAAATTCAGATACAGCGACTTAGTACCCACCAGTCAAACTACGTTATTCTTACATTTTTTCGAGTATTTTAAAATCAGATAGCAAGTCAGTAAAAATTGGTCAAAGCCTTGACCTGTTGCTCACTGTATTTTCATGGAGTCCACTGTACCTGTGGAGACGCCAGCAGCAGACTCAAAGTCCAGGCCACCAGCAGCATGCGTCTGTTCCTGAGGCCAGCATCCAGAGAATCCAGAGGATGTAGGATGGCCCGGTAGCGATCCAGACTCACCACCACCAGGATGAAGGCTGCCGAGTGCATGGCAAAGAGCTTGAGGAAGCACAGCAGTTTACACATGATGTCCCCTGCATACCACTGCACCGTGATGTTCCAGATGGCATCCAGCGGCATTACCACAAAAGTCATCACCAGGTCTGCGGCGGCCAGGCTGGCAATGAGTGGCCGCAGGTGGGCAGCCAGACGGTAACCACGTCCCCAGCACACGCTGATGAGAACTGATAGGTTACTTCCTGCGGCAAAGACAAATAACACCAGGGTGGCAGCCACACGGCAACGGGCTGCAACAGTGAAGGTTGGAGCCTGCCAGGGTGGATGGGGGTCAGGTGCAGACTGGTTCAGGAGGGAGAGGACGGAGCTGTTCTGTGACAGGTTTCCTGTCATCCTAGGACAGAGGGAGAGTACAAGAGTTTAATACCAACCACAAACATGCTGGATCATGTTGATGAAGCACACCTCTTCAAATGCTTTGTTTACATGCACTGACAGTGATAGCAGTATGGCAGGACACTGGAGTACTGTTTTAAGAAACTAGACCTATGCATTCGGCACCAAATGCGATGGATTCTCTATTACATAGAAAAAGCTTCCTAAGTGGTAATAATTCCCTACATAATATGTAGGGAAATGTTAACTCTTACATTAATATATGGGCAAAGTATATCTTATAATAATATATAATTACAAATCAATCACTTTATATTTTCATAAATCAGTAAACACATCTATTTACAGGCATCCTAATGCATGAACCCTGTAATGTTCAACCAAAGTAGTAGTGGCACAGAGAATGTCCTGGCACTGATTGAGAGCCAGGCACACTATTCAATGTAAAATAAATATGAGTAAGGCTTCTTATCAAGGTCCTTGGTTTCCTTTACTGCCACACTCAAGCATTTTTGGAGCCTTCAGGAAACTTTTATAGAAGAAAACTTTATCAATCCTTAACAAAAACACATTTACTCTGTTATTCTGTCACATTTATATCTTATTATATCTTATTAAACCAAATGCACCGAACAAACCAGTACAAAATCAGTCTGTTAGACACAGATCTTATGAAAGAGCAGCAAGCTGCATTTAATTAGGATTTTCTGAGAGAACAGTACCAATGACTAAATGCACATCCATCTGATTTAGCAATAATTCTACATACATTTCAGAGACAGTTGAAGGAAGATCCAGTTCATCCAATATAGCCAATAAAAGTTTCCTAAGATTCCAGACCACGCACCGTAGGTAAAACTCTCAAAAGAGTTATATGCTAAATCACCAGCATCCATCCTTCATCAAGGCCATTACAGTTATCAAATTAAAAGATTGAAGGGGACAACGATGCTTGTAAGTTTGATAACGTTTATTAAATTGTTGAAAACTCTTTTGACAATACCAGAGGTTATATGCTCGCCTGGCCATGAATCCAATATGATTATGTTCAATTTTCAATGCCAATTTGAATCATAATTCAGGCTGTTATTGTGAGACAAAAAGGCTGCTGTTGCTGAAGAGCAGTAGCTGCATTGGCCACACAACAGATTGAGGAATGGGTGTGGAGATGTTGTTGACCCTGGTGTGGCATGCCTTTGATGATTCAGGCGAGTGGGCACCGGTTGCACAGGATTATGGGACCCTGGTCTCTGCCCCGCTGCTGCTTGAGACTTGTCTGAATCAAGCTACTTTCCTCTCACTCTCCTAAAATCGGACTTAAAGAGTAATTCCTCACCTGAAGGAGATGGACCAGTGAGTTGGTCTCCCTATTTATATTCATGCATGTCTCCATTTTAAATAAATAATAAATATATCTGCCCAGTTACATTTTTTTCCAGCTCTATGGTTCCTCCTCCAACTCTATGTGATTCCTACAGAAAGCTCCGATTTGAGGTTTTCAAATTAATTTGGTACTGAAAGCAGCAATTTCTGAAAAAGATTATTTGGCAAAAGGGTGATCTGGCCGTACCTAATTTTGAACTTAATTTGTGGTCATTTGTGCTCAGACCCCTGCACTCCTGATTGGACTCTCATTCCTTTGTATTTTGGCAGATGTTAAAGAGCAGTATAGCAGACCCATAGATGCTCCAACATGCTCTCTCTTTATCAACATTTCTAAATAGCAATACAGCTGTGTTTTGGCCCTGTTATTTCTCATCATGGGCTTCTATGGAGATTAGCTAATGCACCGTCATCGTTCCTGCAATTATGAGGCAAGGAAGACTTATTTGCTCTGAGGAAAGGAACAAAGGGCTAAACGGTCACCTTTGTATGATACTTTTATCAAATCATTGCATTTAGCATAGCTGCAGAGGAGACAAAGTAGACAATGAAAGGTGGGCAATTTTCATTACAATGAACTGTGTGATTTGATGCTGTTGTGAAGCCTTCTCTTCTCTGTTACAGTAGCAAAATGCACCTGCAGCTCTCTCTTAGGATGTTTACATTCACAAGAGAGCGGGCTGAGCAGGCTCTCCTCCAGTCAGCAGTCGACCTGCTGTCTGAGGACACATTTGACTGACTCTCTGACGCCCTCTTTGCCTGGAAACTCTTTCTGATATCAGGCGGTGCTCCGATCTCTATGGAAAGGACCTTTGAACTCAGAGGAATGGGAAATGAGAAATTTCTAACATCATATATGCAGAGCAACAGCAGTCTTTCTTCTTTGGCTTGAGAGATCTGGGTCTTTGACCTGTGCTTCTTACTGCACTACAACCAACGGTGAAAATATCTTATTCAACACCAAAGACAGCTTTGCAAACATGAACAGCGCACCGCTGTAAGGCGGAGCGTGATCGCCCTCTGGCGGCTCATCGCTGCAACACTTCTACTGGCGTTGCACCAAACAGCCCAATCTCATCTTCACATGTTGAAACAATGGAGATAAGATTTCCAGTGCATCTCGCGGGGACTCCTCGGCTCACTCAAACATCACCTCTCGGCGCAAGAATGAGAGCACGACTACAAGTGTTCTGTCTAGAATCGCCCAGATTGGCAGATTGGCAGCGACATGGAGTGGACCGCAATATGCGCCCCCGCGCCCCCCTGCATGCACACACTGGCACACTCTGACTTACGCCTCATCCGTCCACATAGGCACATGTCCGGAGCTGCAATCAGCAGTGGGCGGCGGGTCTCACCTGCAGCAGGGGCTCCTCAGTCTACCGGCGCTCAGGGGACCCTCGGATCCGGTCCGGCGGGCGCAAGCATTAGTGTCCCTTATCAAAGTGCGTGTGGGCTATCCACCATCCAACCGGCTCGTTCAGCAGCTTGCCTCTCTACCTCCACCGTGGAGATATATTTAGCGTGAAGAGGAGCGATGCCCATTGGTCCATAACGGCGGCTGACGTGCGAGGTGTTGCAGCGGCGACCACCTTTGTGACAGAGACGTGCTGGGTAATTTCCAGAGCTCTCTGCACTGTATGTGTGTGTGTGTATGAATATATATATGTGTGTGTGTGTGTGTGTGTGTGTGTGTGTGTGTGTGTGTGTGTGTGTGTGTGTGTGTGTGTGTGTGTGTGTTTGTGTGTGTGTATGTGTGTGTATGTGTGTGTGTGTGTGTGTGTGTATAGACACACACGTACATATACATACATATACTACATATACATATATAAAGAGAGGATGCCTTACCACCTTACCGTTTTCTGGGCTCAGTCACGACGTTACTGAGCTCAACCACTGTGCAAAGACAAAACACTTCTGATGGTTTGAGAGGAGGTCTTAGTGGTGCATAGAGCGGTAGGTGGTGCCGCACCTGTCCATGCTGTCGGGAATTCTGGGAGACTCTCAGTTATCAGTAGCTAATAATCAGTGCCGTCTCCTGTCTCCTCCGAGAAAGCTTTGTGAGTACAAAGGATCACGAAGAAGCAGTGAGAGGAGTGACAGCGAGAGAGGAACGGTTACGTTTGGCATTTTGACACGAATAATCTCTGAAATTAAGGCAGGAGTTATTAGCATTGGAGTATTTGTTAATTTGTTAACCAGCTTTTCAGGTACATATCAGTGTACACGAATGGGCCCATATTACTCAGCAACAGCACAATGCTTGAGCGAGAAGACCTAGGACTACTGGACTGTATTATAATACACACAGCTATTAATTAAACAGATAGTCACCTTTGTCTGACATTTATCCTCGGAGGAGTCAAATCTGGCTGGATCTGATATAGTGTTTTTGAGTTTATCAAAGGTGGAAAAAGAAAGATGAGCCATCAATTTACCATTCTGTGTGTTACAATCCTCACCTATGTTCTTGAGCTATTGAGCAAATTAATCAGCACAAGCGGTATAAATCTGTTGTCTTTGCACAGTGGCTGGGCTCAGGCTTAGAGAGAGATGCCTTAGAGATGTGCTGCTGGATGCCTTCCTATCGGGAAGTGTCACAGGCATGTCCATCTGTAAGGAGACCCAGAGGCATACGTGCATGAGAGATTGCACCTCTTGGCTGGCCCGGGGACATCTTGAGATCCCACCGAAGAAGTTGGTGAAAGTAGTTTGTGAAAAGAGTGGCTAGGGAGAGGAGTGTCTGCACTGCCCTGATCAAACTGGAACCAGGATAAGTGCAAGAGGACGACACAAATGTTCTGACTACACCACCACCACCACCATTTCAGGCTGATCTGTCAGAGCCAGTGTTGGGGTAGTAACTGAAAAAAAGTAATCCATTACATGACTTGGTATGCTTTTTAAAATGCCTTACGTTATTTAGTTAATAGCTTCTTAAAGTAATTAGTTACACCTGCAATGTGGGTAGCAAAATTATTATTGATACTGTAATAAATCTCGTCTCAGGGGAGAGAATGTAGAATGTTCTACTGTGCACACTGTTGAAGAAGGTATTCACAAGTATCAGAAAATAAATTTCTCTCAGCATCACCCGTCCTGTTACTGTGAGATGTCTTCTAAAATCAATAATATTTAACATAAACTACATGCAGACATAAACATAGACAGACAGCTATTGCTAGACAATGCTTTTAAAAGGCACTTTTAAAGATACACTTCCCGGGGTCTGAACTTTGGCATTGGCCAGGCTTCAGGGTCTGTGTATTGTACGCCCCTGGATTCGCTGGTAACTGGATATCAACTTGAACAACTTCAACTTTATTTGTTTTAAGTGCCATCACATAACAGCTGTTATCTCAGAGCACTTTACAAGGAGAGCAACAATGTGTACATAGTGAAAAAACCCCTGTCCTTAGACCCTCATAAAGGCTGAGGAACAACTCCCAAGAAAAACCCTGACAGGGAAAAAAAGGGGAGAAACCTCTGGGTGAGAGACAGAGGAGGGGATCCTCACCCAGGACGGACAGGCGGGCACAAGCAAAACAGTACTGATGGCTAACAGTTCAGGATATAAATAAATCAAAAGTTGAATCAGTCCAGAGTAGCAGGCAGGCAGAACAGCAGTGAGAGGAGCCGGGTAGAGGGACGGAGTCCTAAATCCAACTCAGCGTTGATGGAACCCGGGAGAGAAAAAAGGCTCTGTCAAAAAGGAGGGTTTTTAACCTACTCTTAAAGGTAGAGAGGGTGTCTGCCTCCCGGACTGAAACTGGTAGATGGTTCCACAACAGAGGGCCTTGGTAGCTGAAGGCTCTGGCTCCCCATCTAGACTTAGAGATTCGTGGAACCACCAGTAGGCCTGTATTCAGAGAACGAAGTGTCCTAGTGAGGCAGTAGGGTTTTATCAGGTCTGAGATATAAGAGGGTGCCAGACCATGAAGACCTTTATAGACAAGGAGAAGGATTTTGAACTGGATCCTGAAAGGTACAGGAAGCCAGTGCAATGAGGCCAGAACAGGAGAGATGTGATCTCTCTTTGTGATGTGGTATCCTGTTCTGTTTTGCCTTATTCCTTCAGCCACCCCTTGGCTGGGGGCTGATATACTCTTTTGCCCTGGATGTACTTAGAGATCACTTTCTCCCTTTTGAGGTCTCCCAGCAGAACTGGAAACATGCCACTAGATCTGGCCAGCACTGCTACATGCCCTTGGCTGCTGAGACATGGTATGTTGCCTCCAGGTACCCTTCTGGTGGGTTGGATCTGGAATACAGGAAAAAATGGGTTTGAGTCTATTTGAATGAACAGCCAATCCTCCCTACCAACATTCAGTATGATGTCGGGGAGGACTATCTCCAAATACATTCTTATAGGGTGTAACCCCAGGACTTGAGTGCACAGTACATCTATCTGCCCGTCTATTAGATGTGGTAAGGCGATGTGTGAGTCTTGTCAACACAGCGGACCCAAAATTTCGCTCCTGATCAGTGTAAATTGTGCGGGTGGATCCCAGTCGACACACCCACTGCTCTACCAGAACTTTAGCGACTGTCTGAGCTTCTTGGTTGAGGAGAGGAAAGGTGTTTGTCCATTTGGAAAGGTAATCCCCTATTACTAAGAGGCATGGGCATAATCACCATGATAATTTGGGGGGATACATCATATCAGTTAAAGGAGAAACCGGCTGAGTGAAAGTGAAAGTGACATTAAGGTGTGTTCTGACAGTGCTCCCTAGGATTTTGAATGCTACATGCTCATAAGGCTACTGTGGACTTAACTGGTGTACACAACTGTTGCAGAGACATGATGTGTTGCAATTCAGCATCATCTCACTGGGAGATGAGTTGGTGCAACTCATCACCCACCTCATAACCTAAGGGAATCAAAGGGCTCATGCTATATGAAACATATGGTCTGGGCAATGGGTGACTACTCCTATATCTGATAGAAACAGCTGGTAGAAATGCAGGAAGCCTGATAGGGCATCTGCATTAGCATGTACTCACCCAGGACAACACATGATGCTGTACTGACAGCTAGCCAACTGCTACACCTGACTGGCTCACTGTCCCTCTGGCCCCTGAAAGTTACGCAACCCCCTCCAAGAGTTATGGTCAGTACTCAGTACAAACCCTTTAACCAACAAGTAGTGTTTGAAATGCTTAATAAATGTGATCATACTCAACAGCTTCAGCAAATCCCCTGACGACTCTCCCCAGGGGTCTAAGCTTTGGCACTGGCTTCAGAATCTGTCACAGGGCAACAGCCAGTCCAGCCATCGCACCAGGCATAAGGCACTCCTAAATCCCCACTACCTCTCACTCAGCCTGCCTAACAGAGTTACTTCACCCTGAAACCCACTGTCTATCTTCACCGCCGGCAGCTCTAAACGACATGCGGATGGCACATTCGCCCTGGTAAAAGGGCGCAAACACTGTTTGCAGCACTCCTGCACCATAGCCCTCCAAGTCCCTTTTCAATCTTCTCCCTTACTCAAGACACTCCCTTTCACAAGTGCAATCACTTGCTTCTCTCCCTCTTGGTGCGATCCTCTCTACTCAGGTGCAATCCTCTCTATGCTTCCTCTCTATGCTACATCATTACACTACTATTATGTGATTCCTGACTGTAATGAGTTACATTACTGTGTTACAGACAAAATTAATCAGATTACAATAACGCATTGCTTTGAAATTATTTACTCCCAACACTTTTCACAGTTTTATGTGTGCTGACTCATCACCTCACTCATACTAGCAATATGATTTTTGATATTCATGGATACAAATACAGTGATATGTCGCCTCTCAGCATGACGTGTGGAGCTTTCAAGTTCTCCTCGTGTCTCTGATGGCTTTCTCCGTGTACTCTGGTTCCATCTGCAAATCAAAGGTATGGATGTTTAGGTTGCCACTGAGTGGCAACTTGTATACTCCCTTCCTTCAATCTGTGTGTGCTGGGATAGGCTCCAGCAGACCCTTGCCACACATTAGAGGTAGAAAGTGGGTAGGATAATGGATGGGTGGATACAAATAAAGACTCGTCAGGACAACCATGTAGATCAGATAATCATAACTACATTACATTACATCACTTTTTTAATTTTGGTATTAATTTGATTGGTTGATCAGGAATGAACATACCAATTGCTATCAATAACTATTCATAATGGCATCCCAACAGCCCATCATCTACCAGTTACAGAGAGAAGGAAATTTGCAGATTTTAATGCCTGAGCAAAATGCAGTACCAAAGTCCACTGATCCGCAATCAGCTCCGTTTCTTGCTCGAGTATACAAACTATACGGATGCATAGGCCCCCTCACCACTAGAGGGCCCCCTCAAGTTACAAGTCAAGCTCAATGCCTGTGTAGTGTCAATAGGCAAGATAGGGTGGTGAGTGATTGACAGGCTGAGCTGCCCGTCATTCATTGGTGATGACAATCAGAATGGAATCAGACTTAGAATGGTTTCAAAGCAAACGTATTCATTTGGTCCAGAAAAGTGTGAAATGGAATGCAAAGAAAACGCTCAGCATAATCGCATCAAATCAAACTGTATTTTATATGGGACTTTTCCTCACAGAGGCTTAAAACAACAAAAAAAACCTAACCCTCCGACCCCCACAAATATATACAGAGACACAGAGACTAAAAGTTCCACATAGATACGCACATGCGCTAGCTCTCTATTTGAGAGCTTTTTACATCAGCCTTCTGGCTGTCACAGGGTAAACCCCCATAAGTAGACCAAAAACAGAGTAATGGTGCTCCACTCCGAAACAAGGCAATAAAATGTGAATAACACATACAATATAAAACACACTGTATAAATGTTTTAACATATAATAAAATAGTAGTAACAATAACAAGACTAATAATGATAATAGACAGACAGACAGACAGACAGACAGACAGACAGACAGACAGACAGACAGACAGACAGACAGACAGACAGACAGACAGACAGACAGATAGATAGATAGATAGATAGATAGATAGATAGATAGATAGATAGATAGATAGATAGATAGATAGATAGATAGATAGATAGATAGATAGATAGATAGATAGATTGATAGATAGATAGATTGATAGATAGATAGATAGATAGATAGATAGATAGATAGATAGATAGATAGATAGATAGATAGATAGATAGATAGATAGATAGATAGATAGATAGATAGATAGATAGATAGATAGATAGATAGATAGGTTGATCGAACTGATTGAAAAGGTGGAGCCTAAATATCTGCATCACATATCAAGTATTTACATTTTACACTTTGGGATTACTTTAATAATGAATTCATCAATTTCTCATATGATGACATAACTGATGCCTCTGCATCTACAAAGACCAGAATGCAGAAGTTTTGAGGAGGGCCAGCTGAGAGCAAGATCAGATTAAAACACAAGACCGCAGTGACAGATAAATGGTCACAAAGTGGGGTGATCATGTTGTATAGTCTATAGTATATGTCACTCAGCTGGCCTGGTAACGTCTTGGGAACCTCCCAGAAGAGCTAGAGGAAGTGTTCAGGGAGAGGGAGGTTTGGGCATCCCTGCTCAGACTGTTGCCCTCCAACCTGGCCCCAGATAAGCAGAGGAAGATGGATGGATGGATGGATGGATGGATGGATGGATGGATGGATGGATGGATGGATGGATGGATGGATGGATGGATGGATGGATGGATGGATGGATGGATGGATGGATGGATGGACGGATTTCTACATGCCAGCCATATGCCACCCAGACTACACTTTCTTTACATCAGGATTAAAAGAAAAAAAGCCTGGCCAGCAGTTCAAAATATTCTTGAATTCTCATTAAAGTCATTTTGGAAGTTAAAATTTCCTCCAAATGTCTCCTGCCAACAACCAAGCAGCTTTGAAGCCTTTATTAATGTCTTATATTTGATCTATGCAAAAACTGTCCATTATTTATTGAACAGACATGCACAACAGTCACGTCAACGTTGCACTGTTTCAGTGTACAAGTCTGTGAAGCCACTAGAGGGCTTAGTCACTTCTGCAGTCTATATGAACAGCTACTGAGCATACCTTACTTATTCACTGTCTGTAACCCGTAACCAAGGCTGGTAAAATATCTGTTATATCTGACAACGATCTGCCTGCACTTACACTATACTCTACAATACCTGACATTATATCTAAGATTACCTGACTTGCTTATCATTTCTGCTGTTGTTTATGGCTTGCTTACGACTTGCTCCCATGATATGGATGAAATGTATTGCACCAGCAACTTGCACAGTAGTCTCTGCTGTGTTGCTTCAATAGTAATGATAACATTAACAGTAAAAAGATTGCCCATAATTTGTAGAGACTACAAATGATGAACAATTACACTTTACAAAGTGACCAAGATCACCAAGTCAAAGAGAATATGTATGAACACAGTTATATTGAGCACCCACTTTTAATAATTTAAATATTTTTAGTTCATTTACTTTTTAAACCAATAACATAGGTACAATTTCAGAAGAAAAAAATGCTCATGAAACCATTGGGATAAGATGAGGGGGATTTGATAAAGCCAAGTTTATTTGTCTGGAAATCAATCCTGAACTCCAAGGTCATTTTGTATTGGTCAGTGTTGAACAAACTGTTGTACAGTGCTGAATATCCATGTCTTCAACTTTTAACAGTTACCAGAAGCAAAATCTCAAAACTTCTTTTGAAGATGACTACGGCAAGCAGATTTTGCCTGACAGAAACAAAACACACGTTAACCTATATCAATCTATATTATCCATTAGAAATGCTACCTTCCCTTTGGCTTGACTTAATGCAATCCAGGTGGTATACGGCACTCGTATTGTGAACATCTAAACCTATGGGGGGAGAGATGCAGATCAAAAGAGAAGCCGGTCACAGTCCATTTGCTCATGTTTTCTGATTCTTTCCCCGTCGATCCCTGATCTGTCCGAGACACAGTGGATGTGCAAACGGAACGTTTCTTTGTCAGGGTATATGTACAGAGAGCAGACTCACGCCGCCTCAGCATGGCCAGGAGTAATGACGTTTGCTCTCACCATCCGCACTGCTGTCACGGCTATGTCTGCCCTGCGTTGGCTCTTTGTCATCAAGTAAGCGCAGAAACCCTGAAGGAATCTCTCAGACCGTGGAAAAGATAGCATTATACAGCCAAAATATACTAACACGGTGTCTGATTATCTCCGTCGAAGGACAAGCAAGACATCTCCCCTTTCGTTAACGGCACTGGACGTTCAGATGGCGTACGGACCTGGTTTGTTGTATGTGAGCGGACACATTGTTTCTTTAGCCCCATTAAAGTTAACATGGCTCCATCCAGACACAGACAACAACACTGCTAACAACCAATCCGCCTTCTCTCCCTGTTTCCGCCACGGAAATGAAGGCCCAATCATCTGACTGCCTGGCTCCCGTCCTGTCAGACCAATCGGCTGCGTGTCTGGATCGGCAGGATAAAATAAACAGCCAATCGCCTTTCTGTCTGATCGGCTCCTCGGCCAATGAGTGCCCCCCTCTGGTTGCACCGAAGGGGTTAGTGTCTGCGGAGGCCCAATCAGCGGCTCAGTGCTGCCTGCCGGTGCCGGGGACTGGTGTCTAGGAGCCGCTGCAGCCAGCGCGTCAGGACCGGACGGTGAACCCGGAGACGGTACACAGCAAGGCGAAAGGAGGCCCAGGTGAGTCCGAGGATATGGATGAGGCCTGTGGACGGCGGGGCTATCTCGGAGTGGCAGCGGGGGGAAGAGGTACCATGGCCGTGCCGGGCGGACGGCTGGCTGTCTACCGAGGCGTCCTCCTCCTCCGGTGCTGCTGCTGGGAGACAATAGAGCGACTCTGCTTTGCTATTTACTGATGCAGGCTGACATGTTGGCCACCAGCTGCCGTCGCCTCCAACTGTTCATTTGCATTTAAAGGTCCGAAGTTGCCTTCGAAAGATTTAAGGGACACCCAAAAAAACCTTCCCTCCGTCTGTTGTGTTTTGATAGTAAGCGAATGGTTTGTGGCGACGGTGTGCTTTCATTGTGATGGAGAACGCCGTGCAGAATGTCTCCAATCCGTTTCATTGTTTGATCGAGAGTCTCCGGGGGTTAAATCAGACTGGAGAAAAGAGCAAGGCTCCTCCGTAGACTTGTAAGGGCTCATTTCAAGACAACCAGGGGTTGGATGAAGGGGTTCGGACGAATTTATCGGAGCCAGGCGATGTGATGTGCTGGATTAGAAAGGAGGCCGGGGGTTGCTGATGGCTTCCAGCAATTAGGGAAGAAAAAATTCGAAATGCATCAGCCATTTACGTAGGGACTCAACTGGCTCCTTATGCACCTAAATGGCTGCCTGACGTCTGACAGGAAAAAGCAACATTGTATTGTGGGAGCCAGACTTTATTCTGCATGGACGGATGGCGGTTTGATGAGCGGGGATTAACGGAGGTACATATCCAGATGACGTTAGAGACCGAACGGGAATCAATATTTAATGTGTACTGCCTATTATTATTCTGCAGTGTACAGGGGCTCGTGTCGCGTCTGTTGATCAGAACTGGCCTTTCTGTGCTCCTACAATGACGCCGAGCATTTACACAGTCACACGCAGATGGATCCCTAAATGACCGTGATTAGTGTCTTTGTGATTGAATTGTGTGGTCTCCAAGTGGATTGGAATATGGACACTATGTACAGTCTCTGAGATGGAGCGTGGCTCAATGAGATGCGGCGAAGGGGTGAATCGAATACAGAAAGTCAAATTCTGTTGTTGTCAACCTTCCCCTTTGTCAAAAAAAAGTTCCAAGAGCAGTGTAGGAATAAGTCATCTTAAATTCCAGTCAGTATATATTGAATATTTTTCATTATCAACAGCCCCTGGAATGCAGGGAAGCTGGGACAAGAAAAGTGTACATTTAGTCGTATCTTTTTTTGAAAGTAGCTTATTTGTCACTTCTTGCTATAAAGCCTACGCAACGTCCCTCTCTCTTTTTTTTTTTTTTCAAGCAGTGGTATGTCTCTGGTCACGTCTCAGTGTGTTCCTTTCGCTTCTTTTTTTGTGTGAACTGGGCAATAGAGTGGTTCCACAGCCTTTGGTTGGGGAGATGTAAGTTGGCAGACCTTGATACACTCAGCCCTCCACTCACATAGTGATAGTGGGCCTGTATGAATGAACGGTCCCTGCTGTTGAAGAGTGTGAATGAACGGTAGTATTCTCAATGATGGAGTCCTTCCTCTACCTATTTCCAGCTCAAAGTCCCCTGGCTGCCCCAGTAGCATACAGATGTACACCACTGTGATACTGTGACATATGTTTACAGTGCGTGTCACGTATTTCAGTCCTATTGATAAGTGTGCAACCAGTGGACTTAAACATTGGTGTTTGTCACCTATCCTTTAGCCGTACTTTACCCAGTGAATACATCTTGTGATTCATGCTGTTCACAATGACAGATGTGTGTAATTACATTAATTTCTTGCAAAATATTCGAGGAAGGAATGTCCTTTTTCAATTCCTGTGGACCCACATTTTGAGACACTCCAATCTCTACCAAAACCGAATCAAAAAGAAATAAAGAGCTCTCAGTTATGCCCAATCCTCGTGTCACCCATTAGCCAATCAGCACTTGTTAACAATTCATGTAATGGATTAACAAGGCCAATATTGGCATTGTTAATTGGGATATTGATTGATAGGTGACGGACAAATTATATTTATCGTAGCATATATTTTTGCATCATTTTTGCATCATGGGCTCTGATGATTGCTCATTGGTATTTTTTCAGGTGAAAATGTGCCTTTTTTCCTACCAACAGAAATGGAAGGTTGGTTATCGTGTAGCTTGCTTTGTTGGATAACCAAACAGCATCTGGAAACTTATTTCCAGATGTTTAAACTGAGCAGGTTTTTCACAACAACAACCACTTCTTTGAAAAACGCAAGTGCAACATACTGTAGTTGTAAAGTTCCCGTGCCGCAGTGCTGAGACTATAGAAATACAAAGGCGCTCCTCTTTGTTGTACCTCAGACTACGTTAACAGTATGGCTGCACAGTATTTGAGAAACATGCCATATGCCAAAATGCTCGTAAGTATAGCTATTGCGATATCTAAACAAAGTCCGTAGTGAAAACACTCTGACCAGTAGTCAGGTGACATCATGCTTTAGTAGCACTTCGGGCCACTCATAAATTCAGGCGAGCAGGTAAAAAAAAATGTGTGCTAGGCATTTACGGCGGTAGGGACCCTCTGATTGACTAAATATACTGACATGCAGAGCATAAATGCATGATAACTGCCAGTTAGTTCAGGCATTCTTTGTGATGTGTGTCGTGCGCATGTTGACATCTTGATAACGATTCATTTACGACATTGTGCAGCTGTAGTTAACAGATTGACTTCAAATTCCTCCAAAAGTCAGCTTTAAGAAAATGAATCAAAACGCAGGACAACCTCTTTGAAACATTTTGCCGGCAATCTCAGATTCCACACTTTAACCAGATTAGCCCTAAATTACAGGCACCATCCAGAAATGTCTGTTTGTATAGCAGACCACAGTGCCATACGACCAAAACGGTCATGTTGGGACTCATAATTTGGACTTGTTCCAAAACTTTTAGGTTGGCCTTCCTCGATCCATTTTACACGCTGCCACCAACCTTTGTATAAGTCAGTCCAGTCTGAGTTAAATAATTCTATCCTTAGCCGAGGCAATTATCACATCTACATCAATCAATGTCATTGATAAGCTAAAACATTACATTTGTTTTTATGTGCTGTTTTTGAGTGGATGAACCCGTATCTGCAGCAATTCACTGTTAGCCAAGCTATGTTTTGACCTTTGCTGCAGAGTGTGGGTCAGACTTGGTTCAATTTGTTAGACTCGATTAGATCTAGCTGGGTGGCATGTTGGAGCTTTACATTCTTTTCAAGCATAGTGTGAGGGATGCAACCGACCGAGCCCTGCAGCAACGCCGGTTCAAATGCTGGCCTGTGTAGTATTCCCTGCTATTACGTCCCCACATTTCTCTCTCAGATGTCCTCATTAAAAAACCAAGGCCAAAAAAACTGCAACGTGACTGTATGTCTCATCAGTTTCTGTCACATCATCATATTAGCAAGTGTGCAACCAAGAAATGCCAATTATCACGTACATTTTGTAAGTGACAGGAGGTTAAAGTTCTTGCAGTGTTAAGTGGAGCTGGAGGAAGCGAGCGAAGATGCATTGCACCTTACTGCATGTCATTCAAAACACAAATCCTTTCCCCAACAGGAATTGCGACCCGTCATAGGAACCTACAGGTGATGCTAACAACCCTAATAATGACTTGAGTCATTAGCTGCTCCATTTATGCACCAGTTAGTCTCTAACTGTGTCTCTCCGGTTTGCCGCCTAGCAGGTAGAGTACAATGGGTTTTTAAAGTGTGTATCTTATCTTCAGCTGGAATATTAGTGGTACTACCCCAGTAAGGTCTTAAAAATGAGCTGTAACACCAAGTGATGGTTTGGTTTGGCGTTGCAACCGAGCGTTACAAGGTCGATGTTTTGACTAATAACGTGTGAGTTTTCTGTCCGTTGCCTGTCACAACCGTAAGCCAAAAGCATCATCGCGGACTACATCACAATGAGAGGTATCGCTTCTATTTGTCCTGTTGCTTTACATGCGTAAGCGGCAGGCAAAATGTCCCGAATTTGTCTCGTGCGCTTGTCTGTAGGGAACAAAATATGACAAGAGGTCTCTAAAGAGTGTGCCAGTGTCAAAACTGTTGTGGCGACCTCTGTGTCACACCTCTGAATTGTAGTTTGGCACTGGAGTTAACGCTCATAGTCGGTGTACGACAGCTTCTAGGACATCCCCGCCTTAAGGTTTAAGTTTGCCAGGGTGAGGGAGCATGTTGGCGAATAATCCAGCTCTGTTCAGTAGAGGACGCCTCAAGTCAAGACGTACGAGACTCATTGCGTTGGGGAGCTGACAAATTGTCACATTTTAAACCCGGTAAACGTGTCTCTGCACACATGCACGTATACGCACAAGACACAGATGTGGGAGTCGATGCGCTCTCTCGACACCATTGTATAATAGCAGTGAAGTGAATGTTGGTTATATCTGAACAACACCGATCAAGCATCTCGAACTGGGCTTGATCGGGATTCGGTTTAGGCTCATGTTATTTGAATTGAATTTCATAAGCATTTCTATAGAATTTGTGTCAGGAGTCAAGATGGTATTTTATTTCTCCCCAAAGGGAAGCTGTACTGTGCAGCAGCCATTTGCTGCGTACCAAGAGAGACACCCGCAGAATTAACTTTTCATTAGGAAAGTTCATTTTAGAGCCTCGTCAGACTTTATGGAAAACCGTATGAGTGTGTGAAAGTAGGCGGAGGCGGTGCGTCGACGATGAAAGGTGCCGTATAGTAAATTTCGGTTGGTTGGTGTCAGAGTTGAGGGGAACGGCCCAGAAGTCAGTGGTAGTGCAGCTGTGACTAATCCAGCCAGTGAAATAAGCGGCGTGCAGATCACTGCTGCATTGCTGTGCTGCATTTAGCCAGGTGCTGCACAAGGTCACCCCAGTCGACTTGTCTCGGTGCAGTCGCCCCAACGCTCTGCGTGCGCTGAAGGGGCCTCCCGCACGACGCGTTACGAACCGAGGCGCTTTAACTCCAGGTGAAGTGTTCTGTGGAATGCCTCGAGGCATCAAAGGCACACCCAGGATCGATGAATTGGGGCGCTGCGTTTGGCACGTCCAGCGTGGCAAACTGGGATTTTCGCATGGATCATCATTGATTTTTAGTATTATGCAAAAAAAAAAACATTCAGCCATTTCCGAACAGCAGTTGGTCCTTTTTGTTCTCCTCTGCAAATCAAGTCCAGACATACGTCTCGCACTAAGAGTCGAGAGACCGCTGAAATGGGCCGTCGCCAGATATACAAACCAAAGTATATACATCAGACTGTACAGTAATGTATATTTGCACTTGTATCTTTCCCTGAAACACATTTAGCATTTGTGTATAGTTTATACATGTGTGAAGGAGACTAGCAGGTGACATTTTGTTATGACTGTGAAATGCCAGACGTTGAGGACATGTTAAGGTGGTAATTTAAGATCCTGTGTTTAAAAGAAAGCAAAGTAAAGTGTTGTTCTTCAGTACGCGCGATGTGTCTCTTGTCTCACACACACCATACTGGTAGGCCCACACCGACATGGCATCCTTTCGCCACTGTCTCGGGTCTCTACTAAACCGGGGACCTGAATAGTTTTCAGGTTTAGCTGATGTTAAAGAACCCAGGCAGGTCTGCCAGCTCTGGCATTCATACTCATTGTGGTGCAAGAGAGTGGCGCTCTCGCACTCATCTGGTTGTGTTCTGCAAAGAAGTAATGCGGGAACCCAGATCATGTCCAATGTGACTTTTGTGGTAGTCATTTACACTTGTCCTCGTTAGTTAGGCCAGAAACTAGCAACTAGAACTAGCAAAGAGCTTCACATACTATTCTTGGGGATTGCTATGAAGTTCAGAATTACAGTATACAGACAGGATCTTGCTGGATACTTTTGTATATGACCTTAGCTCCACAGTTAGCTCCGCAGGCCCATTTGTGGTTTTCTTGGGGTTTTTGGGGTTTTTTTTTTTAGATAAATGTAACTTCTCACCAAACACCACTGCTTATATCACCTATTTATCATGATCCATTAGCCACTGAGGTACAAAGCCTTTGTGGTGTGACTTTGAATTCAATTTGGAGTCCTGCTCTGTCTTTGTGTAATTGAATGGCACTGGCAGTCAAGGATCAGTGAAGCTGATAGCACTGCACCGGTCTGTGTGTGTGTGTGTGCGTGCGTGTGCGCGCGTGTGTTGTTGGTTAACACGTGTGATCCTCGGATTGTACGCAATTGTCTTTGTATGCGTGCTCCTCCACAGCCGGGCCCCATTTTAAGATGTCTGTGCTACCTCTGTGTGCCTCGCTCTGACTAAACGTCTCATGTTCCCGCTGCTTTTTTTTTTTTCCCTTTTTTTTTTTCTCTCTCTCTCTCTCTCTCTTCCCCCTCTCGTTTGGCTGGTGAAACAGTGTCTGCCCCACCCTGTGGTCTGAAGTTCTGCACTCAGTCTTTTCTTGTCAAAGTGCCAGCTCCGAAAAGAAGAGATTTTCCTCTCCCTCTGCTCCGAAAGCACAGGGGCTCGCTCGCCCGTCGTCGTCGCCGCTGTCGTCGTCCTCCTCCTCCTCCTCCTCCTCCTCCTCCTCCCCCTCGCCTCCCTCCCTCCCTCTCTTTTCCCCGGCCGTCTTGGTGTGTGACGTGTTGACCAGTAACGGCTACATATTAAGAGATAATTCCATACCCTGAGGTTACAAACCGGCTCAGACTGGCTCGATGCGTTTCGACTGCGCGCCGTTCCCTGGGCAAAAATAAATAATTAAAAAAAGGAAAGAAGGAGGAAAAAAAAGAAAAGGGGGGGGGGAGGAGGAAAACAGGAATTATATCCATGCCTTTTTTAAAGGAACATGAGGCTAATTTGCAGCGGGAGTGCCACAGCAACAGAAAACACCCACCTCTGTTATTTGACAGCAAGGAATCTTCTGGTGTAACCTAGGAAATAAAGCAACGCTATTTATATTCTATTGTTGTTGTTTTTTTGGCCTATTACTTTCGTAAAGGGAACCTTCAAAGATCTCACCTTTTTCAACTGCGAGTTTATTCTATTTAATTCCACGTTACAGGTACAACAGGCTCTGCGTTATTGCAGCGTGTACGTGCACTGAAAGTACCCTCTCGTCTGCGGCACAGAATAAATCTGGTTTTGTTGAGCTTCAATCCTGAGGTACAGCTCAAAGATTTTGGCGAATCTCAAATGGAATTTTTCTTGTAAACACTGATGCTGCAGTTTTTTGGTTTGTTTTTTTAGAGGTCGTGATTTAAGCTGATTCAGCTCTAGGCTTAGCAACAATACGTGTCACCTGTTATTATATACTGGCCGTTGCTACTGGGGGTGCACAGTGTATTGCAAATTAATAGATCATGATATCAACATATGCAGCACACATATTGCAAAGACTGCCTGAACTGCCTTAGATGGTATCTATGGCAGTTCTACCCACTTTTCTGCATGCCAGTATATTTGACCAATGAAAGGTGCCCTACCATCCTAAATGCCCACCCACATTTTTTTTTTGCCACGTCAGTGTGACTCCACTAGACTCGCAGCCACTGATGGGTCAGCGTGTTCATATCACAAGTTATTTATCACAAGTCATATTGTGATACTTGAAAGAATTATCAAATATCGAGCAGCCCTAGTACCCACAATGCAAAATGGTTCGAGGAGCAATACCCATTCACCCAGTACGGGGGTAGGGTTGGAACCAGTAACCTTCTGGTTAGGCAGAGTAGTTACCTAGGCCTACCTAGTAGAGCTAGGTAGAGTAGTAACCTTCCCTACCTCTAGCCGCTCTACCTCCAATACCGAGAACCAGCAAGTTGGGGAAAACTTGAGCGATGGTTTGAACATATTGATTGACCGTATGTGGCTGTCATCACACAGCAGTGAAATGTGACTCGAATCCGATCCTTTTGCCCAAATGCGACTCGGGTTGGACTTTTTTTTTATTTTTCATGACCGTGTGAGCAGCGCCAGTCACATGATGTCCGATCTTTTCAGACCCGACCTGGTTCACTGTCAGAGCAGGTTCCTGAGTCTCATATGAGCCCGCCGTTTGAATGGCCATGTTGCATTAAATGCAACAAACTAGATGCTGTGGAATAGACGTGGCCAATGAGAACAACGAACTTGTTCATCCCTGGCTTGCACTGCTCAAAACCTGGAAAATGAACGTAGCATTAGAGGCATCCGTGGTTTACTAATGTTAATGGTAGCTGCGCTTTGCCACGCATGTTGCGGGATAACATCATTGTTATTTTTTTTCAGTGCATGCAGGTCTGTTCAGGGCTGTGAACCATTTACACAGGAGTCGTATATATACATATACACTCACCGGCCACTTTATTAGGTACACCATGCTAGTAACGGGTTGGACCCCCTTTTGCCTTCAGAACTGCCTCAATTCTTGGTGGCATAGATTCAACAAAGTGCTGGAAGCATTCCTCAGAGAGTTTGGTCCATATTGACATGATGGCATCACACAGTTGGCGCAGATTTGTCGGCTGCACATCCATGATGCGAATCTCCCGTTCCACCACATCCCAAAGATGCTCTATTGGATTGAGATCTGGTGACTGTGGAGGCCATTTGAGTACAGTGAACTCATTGTCATGTTCAAGAAACCAGTCCGAGATGATTCCAGCTTTGTGACATGGCGCATTATCCTGCTGAAAGTAGCCATCAGAAGTTGGGTACATTGTGGTCATAAAGGGATGGACATGGTCAGCAACAATACTCAGGTAGGCTGTGGCGTTGCAACGATGCTCAATTGGTACCAAGGGGCCCAAAGAGTGCCAAGAAAATATTCCCCACACCATTACACCACCACCAGCCTGAACCGTTGATACAAGGCAGGATGGATCCATGCTTTCATGTTGTTGACGCCAAATTCTGACCCTACCATCCGAATGTCACAGCAGAAATCGAGACTCATCAGACCAGGCAACATTTTTCCAATCTTCTATTGTCCAATTTCGATGAGCTTGTGCAAATTGTAGCCTCAGTTTCCTGTTCTTAGCTGAAAGGAGTGGCACCCGGCGTGGTCTTCTGCTGCTGTATGCCATCTGCCTCAAAGTTCGACGTACTGTGCATTCAGAGATGCTCTTCTGCCTACCTTGGTTGTAACGGGTGGTTATTTGAGTCACTGTTGCCTTTCTATCAGCTCGAACCAGTCTGGCCATTCTCCTCTGACCTCTGGCATCAACAAGGCATTTCCGCCCACAGAACTGCCGCTCACTGGATATTTGTTCTTTTTCGGACCATTCTCTGTAAACCCTAGAGATGGTTGTGCGTGAAAATCCCAGTAGATCAGCAGTTTCTGAAATACTCAGACCAGCCCTTCTGGCACCAACAACCATGCCACGTTCAAAGTCACTCAAATCACCTTTCTTCCCCAGACTGATGCTCGGTTTGAACTGCAGGAGATTGGCTTGACCATGTCTACATGCCTAAATGCACTGAGTTGCCGCCATGTGATTGGCTGATTAGAAATTAAGTAATTAACGAGCAGTTGGACGGGTGTACCTAATAATAAAGTGGCCGGTGAGTGTATATATAGATCACATCTGGAAAAAAAGAATCCGTATTAAGCATTAAGACCTGCCACATGAACATAACCTTTGACAGCATGACATACAGAGCCCCATTTTAAGTTTTGGTTTGTTTTTTTTTTAGAACGTAAACATGATGTGAACGTCTGACGTGTCTTTGTAGCGTTTTCTAGGTAAATGCATACACCTGGATACCAAGAGTGCTTTATCGGGCAACACAACGTTCTTGCTTCTAACTAAAGGCTCGGCAAACTCACAGTCATGTTAGTTCCAGATATGTTTCTCCATGGGTGAAGAAACTTGACATTCACTGGCTTTACTTTGAGGAGCTTGCTGATTGACAGTGTTAGTGATATACATTTAGTCCACCTTCTTAGACCTACGTATCTAGATTGGGTGTGCTGGGTTAGGGGGAGGGCTGGGCCTCACTTTTATGTATAGTATAGCAATAGTATAGTACAGTAATAGTGTATGTATGTCTACTGTCTGTAACTAATTGTTGTACCAAGTCTATGTCTCTCTGAAACGGGTCTCTCTTGGGAACGAGACCCAAGAGAACCAATTTTGCAAAGGTAAAAATAAAAAAGGGACAGAAGCTAAAATTGGACTGAAACGGTCAGTTTAGTGTGCAGATCAGGATTGTGTGCTGCATGGCCAGAGGGACAAAGATACAATGAGATGAGACAAACAATGATATCATATGGCAATCATATGAAATCTAGGGAACTATTTGTTTGGACCGCCACCCAACAGAGTCTTTTACATAGTGTGGCATGGAATGGTTTTTACAGCAGTTAAGACTTAACTTTTTCTTGGGGGATATTTGTTGATAGCGAGCATTAAATTGCCTTTACTGTAGTTTATAATAGAGTTTCAGTTGTCTGCAAATTGATTGTAAAAAGGATGCAAATATTTTGAGTCACTAGTATTAAATATCGGGTTTGTAAAAAAAAGAAATTGAAGAATGAAGGGAAAAAAAAGTCAACATCTAGGTAATCTATCATTCCATTTCTTAATCAATCCAACATCCAGCCCATTACATTTGGCTCGACTGGTCATCTGACAAGGGAAGGCAGGTGGAAGGTCAAGTGTGCCATTATGCTGCACCATTTCGAGGACTAGTCGGCCTTAGTAAAAAAAAGTACGGTTAATTGAGGCACACTCGGGCTGCTTCTCTGTGACGGCGTCACATGACCAGTGGAGTGCAAGATGATTGGTTTTACGTCACCTTTGAGACCACGTCTTTGTAATGCATTTTTTTCACAGCTTGAGTTTGAAATTTTTGACATTTTTTGGACATTTTTTTTTTTACTCGGGCCAAAAAGATTCATTGCTATGAGTCAATCTCGGGTGACACAGATGTACTTCCACGCAGTGTTAGTTAGCCCCTCACTACAACTCATCGTATATCTGTAATCTGAATCCAGTTTCTTATCCATACACTTACACATCCTTTATCAAACCTCCAGAGGCCGATTTGATAGCTTTAACGCAGGGTTTGTTGACCGGGACGAATTCAGAGTGATGGTTGACGGCTCAAAGCCACACAATCAAGACGTGATGGAGCCGAAAGAAATGACATGTTTAACATTTGAATCGAGAAGAAATATTGCCCATAGCCCGATGGTTCTTCCAGGTGTTTAGCAAAAAACCCAATCCAATCAGTGGAGTTGCAGATTAAAACATATATACATATATATAGAAATGTGCTTTAAAATGGATCTCTCAGGACATTTTATTGAATTCATGTGTTTAATCAGGATCAGGATTTAATCGGTATGCTTCGTAAATGTGTAATATATAATAAAGTATAATTGTAGTTGATGTCATAGACCCTGCCGATTCTATCATTTCTTAATCCCATGAAGTCTTCCTGACACCTTGAAATCACGAGTGGCGGTCTTCAAACTGCCAAGCCTCCTGCCAAATGCAATTCAGCGTTTCGGTGAGCCGAACGGGGCGATCCGAACGATCCCCCGCCATTGGTTTCTGCCACGCGACGGACAGGCCCGTGATTTCAACGGTGGTGTGGAACAATGGTGGCTGTAAACGCTGCTGAGGATGAAGAACTCTGCTGCTGTAGCGTGTTTATTTTGGATGAATTCTTGACACTGTTTTTTTTTTTTTCCCCCTCTCCTTTTTCTATGCTCTTTGTCTCCGACGTTCACCCCGCCTCCTCCTCCTTGTCCTCCTCCTCCTAACCCCCCCACCCCACCCCACCCCACCCCACCCCCCCTTTGCCCCCTACCACTGCCCCCATCCCTTTCCATCCGTACCATCCATCCTTGCACGCACATGCATACCCCCACCCCTCAGGCGACAGCAGAACAGGAATTGATTAGTGGCACCGCTTAAAAATAGACGACTGGTTGTCATAGCAACGCCCACAATGAGCTGTTGTCTAGTTTATTAAAGAGCAGCGTTGTGTCTGAGCACTACGTGCAAGGTGTGTGTCTATGTGTGCGTGCGTGCGTGCGCGCGTGTGTGTGTGTGTGTTTCTCAGCAGGTGAAAGTGTGTGCAATTATCACACTGCGGTCCTGCTGGATGTGACTTCTGTTTGGAGTCAATGCACCAATCAATTCAACCAACAAGGAAACACCAGCAGCATCCTTCTCTCCGCTCCCATTGGCTCTGGAGCCGTAGCCCGCAACTATTAACTCCTGAGCTACTCCACACAACCAATTACAACTCTGTTGCTATGGGCTCCGTTCTGATTGGCCTCATTAGTGTCAAAAACTGGCCATATGCAAATTTTGGTCATATTCCCGGCAGCCCCGTCATCCACATCCTTTATTGTGTGTGAGCGCGTGCACGCGCGCATGTGCATCAGCTGGGCCGGCGCGCCGAGCCACTGCCTCCTGTTGGCGCAGAGGGTGGTTTGTTGTTCCGGACATCTTTCCATCTCTCCCAGCGCCGATGGTGGCAGCCTCCGGTGCTTCCCTGACACTGTCGGCATGATCGGACACAAAGAGAGCCCCGCCGCCAACGTAGCGTTTCCTCTGCAGCGGCCGCTGCACATCCACACAACAGGTCGTCGGGCCAAGCGCAATTTCGATTTGCTGTAGATGGTTTAGTTTGTGTCTGCCCATTGTCTGCTGGACTAGCAGCCCTCCCTGGGTCACTGTCTCTCTTGCACAGATACTGCAGCAGTACTTTTGCTGCTTTGCCTTTTCTTTCTTTTGTCGAAGAGGTCAGAGCTATGCTGTCCATCCATCCCTCTCTTATGAAAACAATATATTGAGACCCCCACCCCCCCCCACGCCCCCCAGGAGGAAGAAACTTGTTTGCCTGTCAAGTGTCCTGACTGTAGAGGTCCCATGTGCTGCCGGGTTGAATATGTGTGCAAATGATCCATGCTTTACGACTTGGAGTCTCTTTGCAACATCTCTGTCTGATGTATTGCAACCATGCGCGACTGCATCATGTGCTGAAGCATTTATTCAATCAACATATTTTCTGTAACGGCATTGTCTCGAATATGTCACCTTGTGAACAGGTTGAGCATCCTTGTCCCATTAGAAAGTTGCGCACTGTAACAGCTCACTGCTACGGTGCCTTAGCTGGTGAGCGTGAACGGCTGGCAGAGTTGAGAGTACAGCAAAGCTTGGTCAGAATTATGGACGTTTTTGCTCTTTTGGTGCTGGAATTCCATAAAACCAAACGGAACAACCTGTTTTAACCCAGACACCGAGGTTTACATGTTTGTTTGTTTGTTTGTTTGTTAGCAGGAATAATGCAAAAGATACTCAGCAGGTTTACACGAGATGAGGTGAAAGGGTGTGTCATGCTGCACATCTGCATCAAGGGAACTGTGTTCCATGAGTTATTCCTTACCGTGTTAACGCGCCGTCTATCTTTTAGGGCTCTTTGTATACAACATACAACTCAAATACGAATAAACGCAAATGTGCAGAAGCGGTGGCACAGGTCGTAGCTCTTCTAAATTGAAGACATCTTCTCTGTAACAGTTGATTCTCGTATCGTGCCGTTACAGAGCCGATGCAACGTGCACGCCTGTGCTCTAACTCTCAACACCTGATTTCTGTTATTATGTTGAGCACATGTTTTTTGCTCAATTGGCTTTGAGTCACGGAGAGCAGAGAGCAGACGTCTTTGCTTGCGCACTCGTTTGACTAAGCATTTCACTGTATGTTGCCTGTCGTTGAAGTGGCACTTCTTTTTCCTTTTTTGCAGTCTAACTTGGACAAATATGTAGTAGGGTTATATTTTAAGAAATCACAGCTATGTACCCTACTGAAAGCCGTCAATGCCAACAACTATGGATATGGATATACGCACACAATTGAACTATGGAATTAATGTCTAACTAGACAGTGATGCCATAATTTCTCCCTCTTCGTTTCTTTTACTTACAAGTTGATCGAATGACATGTAACTTTAAGGTGATGCTGAAATGTATGGCAACACAAACGGTATACGACTAAAAAGGTCTCAGGATAGAACTTGCGGCAATCGAAAGCTGGTCTCTCAATTACATGCATCTGCATGTGCCAGATCAAAATGCTTAAAGTGCAGCTGCATTCGTGTTGTATGAGACAGAAAACGTCTCTGCAACAGCACTTAACTATTGTCTCATTTGCACCTTGCCAGTACCAGGTTGGACCCCTTCAACACAGATTATACAGTTGCTGCAGATATGCTACAGATCACATCCTTGAGTTGAATCTTCCTAGAGATTTGGTGACTGTAGAGGCCAATGGACTAGAGTGACTCGTGTTTAAGATAATTTCAGTTTCCTGACATGGCACATTATCCTGCTGGAAGTAGCCGTCAGGAGATGGGTACAGTTTGGTCATATGGGGATGGACATGGTAGGCAACAATCCTCAGGCGTCAAGAAAAATAACGTCCGACACAATATTACACGGCCACCAGCACCAGCAGCCTGAACTGTTGACACCAGGTAGGCTGGATCCATGCTCTCATGTTACCTCCACCAAATTCTGAACATTCCTTCTTAACATTGCGGGAGAAATCGAGACCCGTCTGACCAGGCAACATTTTCTTTTGTTGTCCAGTGTAGGCTAACCCCAGGGAATTGTAACCCCGCCTTCCTTTAATTAGCTGACAATGTGATTTTCTGCAACTGTAGCATATCTGCTTCGAGGCTTGACCTGTTAAACAGTCAGTCATGGTCCTCCTCAGACCTTTGTAACGAGTGCCTATTTAAGTTACTGTCGTCCTTGTATCATTTCAAACGGTCTCACCACTCTCCTCTGACCTCTAGAATCAACAGCGTATTTTTTCCCAGAGAACTGCTGCTCGCCGGATATTTCTCTTTTTCAGACCATTCTCCATAAAACCAAGAAATGGTGGCACATGGAAAAATCCCAGAAGATCGTCGGTTTTTGAAATGCTGACACCAGGCAACAGCCATGCAATGTTCAAAGTCACTTGAATTACCTTTCTTCTTCACTCTGATGCTGTTTGAACTTCAAATGTGCCTAATGAAGTCGCGAATGAGTGGAAATGGACATGGTGGGCCTTGACATAGCTAGAATATGGATGCGTATTTCTGCATCTTAATGCTACATGAAAGCATGTAAATGTCAGTTTGTTTTTGCCAGAGATCTCAAAAGATTTCATATTGGTGGCGTTACAGAATGTGGGATGAGAAAAAAACAGCCAGCTATGGCAAGGCAAGTTCATTTCCACGGCAGCATTCTCACTCAAGGCTCACATAGTGTGAATTGCCTTGAATCGCCTTGCCTGAATTCTATTCACAGGTACAGTGAAACGGGACTAATATTTTTGTGAATCAAGTTGCAAATTGACTAGTCTAGTCCATGCGGCAAACGGGTGCAGAACCTGGTCTTGATCCCACTCTCCCATAAAACTATAGACCGATCGCCGAAGGCCCCTTTTACGTACAATATCGTTTCACGCACAAGAAGACGACTCTTGTTTGCGGTTGCTTACATTTCAGTCCTTAAATAGGAGGCTCTGTGTCCCACTTTCAATGTCGTCGTTTCATTGTCTTGTGTCAAGTACGGTGTGCCTCAGGGGTCGGTTTCAGGACCATTTTTCTTCCGTTAAACATTGCCCCTCTTGGTCAGATTGTCGGAGATTGTGCTCCTTTTTATTTGTATGCTGATGACACACAGTTGTACCCGCCTTGACCGCCTTGCTGGAAAAAAAGCGAATGACCACATTCCCCACCTGAACTCGGAAGCACGTGACAAATCAGATTTTGCCATCTGCTGGCGTCCCCCTGAATAACATCAAGCCTGGCGCAGGCGCCATTGGTATGTGGAGTCGCAAGCCGTAAATCTGGACAATTATGTCGGTGTCATGAGACACAAAAATGACACCAATTGTAGCGTTTTCGTGATCAGTCAGTTCTTACCCACCTTGGGAGTGAAAAGTCCATAAATCGGCTCCGGATTTTTCAGAACTCACCTACCAGGTTTTTAATCGGAACCTAGAGCCAGGATTATGTCACACGTATCTTACTGTTTAAACCTCTAACCGATTACCAGCCAGGCCCTTCATGGTCTTACGCCCTGCCACGTTCCAGACCTTTTGATAATAATAATCCACCAGCCGTACCTTGAGATCCGTCAGAGGTTTCCTGTCCGTTCCAGACGCCCAGCTGTACACTGAAGACAGAGGGCCTTTGCTATCAGGGCATGGAGGCTATGTAGCGATCTGCTTTATGTTGTCGGATTTTCTCTGTGTGTTTTTCTGCCCTAATTTAAAGCACTTTGGAGTGCTGTTTTGGAAAGTGCTTTATTGTTATTGTTGTTGTTGTTGTTGTTGTTAGTATTGTTATTTGCCAGAATTAAGTATAGCTGCACTTTGAACAAATAACTGACGTATTAATACTTTTGACAAGCTCACCAAGTACAGTGCTCCCTACTGTTCACCTCAGCGCAAACTCTGCCCATGCACATAGCCTAAAGCTCAGTACTGCCACAAATAACATGACCTACATGCCAGCAAGAAGAACCGCTGATAGCTGCCCTTGTGCTATTCTATATGGCACTGACTAATGTGGATGATGGGTACGGCACATCTTGAGGGATTATCCGTGGCCATCTTTGGTCCATCTGAGATTTAGATTTTACAGCAAATTTCATCTCTCAATACGCACATTATTTTCCTATTGATTCATTCGTATCGTTTGCAAAATGTAAATTACTCATTACAAAGTCATGTTTTCATGATGTCACATATCTCAGTCCTGACAGTTGGGAATTAGCAGATATTTGGCATATTGAATTAGAAAATCTATCAGAATAGAGCAATTGTTGCGCTTGTTTTGTGTTAGTTTTGTCCGCATGGCTTCCTCTTCCCTTTTTTCTTTCTGTTTATCTATTTTCTCTGTTTATCAGAAACCAACTACACAGCATTCGCACTTTGAGAAAACGTTGCTTATTCATTTGAATATTGGTCCGTAGACACCCATGGCAGTGAATGCAATTCAGAGTAGTCTGGTTTAACAAAAAAAAATACCGCGTCATTGAAGCTGATTTTGCAGTTGCCGCAGCGTCTGTTGCCAGTGTCTGTCAATGTGTTGCGTTTGCTAGTCATTTAATTACAAGAGCACATTGCTGATGGATTGCAGATGCAGTATCCTCCCACTTACCGTGCATTGTTACGTTACATACGACAGCTTAGGTGTCTGAGTGTCCTAGCATGCAGTAGTCTGTTTGTGCCAACTTCCAAAGCTGTGTTTGGTTCCTCCTGAAGCCCAAATACCATTCACCACAAATGTGCACACATTTCAATGGAAAATTGGAAGCGTATGTGAGTGTAGGTAGGGTGGCATTAATAAGGTGTCAGACCCACTCATTACTTAAAATCAGGACACAAGCAGAAAAACTCACTTTGTGAACATACTTGATGGGCGCTAACTAATAATTGAAAAAAGTAACAACAGAACAATTTGTGCCTCCACTCCCTAGAACAGAACCTGTGCAGTCCATCAGGTGCCTCTCTTACCCTGACAGAGCCACATCAACTGTTGGCACTGTGACTGGGATGATCCAGCCTTCGGATCGTTTCCTGATTACACTGCAAAAGCATTATTTTGTAATAGCATTATTATTACTATGTGATGGGGATCTCCCGCACTTTCTACTTGGCCTGCCGCCTTTAGTGTAGCTGTAAATATACTGGTTTCACGTACACATGTGCACGAAGATGAAACATTCACTTGTCTCAAATTTTAGGGGCAAAATGCAACCATTTAGGCACAGTCTAGAGCCCTACATGTGGGTGAATGATCATAAAATCCACTAGATCTGAAATGGTTTCACAAGGAGAGAGGTGACTTTACATGCGACTGATGTGGTTCAACTTCCTTTCGTGCCACCAATGCCAAGCCATTGCCACCATTTTGACTTTTTGTTTCTCCTTTGGGGGCATGGAGAGCTGAAATATGTGCTTCCTGCACCTCGGTGATAAGCCTGACATCCATCGATGAATGAAACAGTCGAAATTTGAAGCGGAATGCTTCCCCGGTGGTGTGTAAAAAGCAGATTCCAGGGGAAAAGAGGAGGGGAAAGTGTGTGGGGGGGGGGGGTTGGGGGGGTAGCGCCAGGGCAAACTGGGAGAACAGTGGAGTAGCATCAGCCAAGTGAATTGTCATCATGCAGATCATGCATGAAGTGAGCAGCACGTTCGTCAGTGCAGCTTTTAAATGGGCTTATTACCAACACCATTCGATCACCAGACAATGGGCCCGCTTGACAAACGGCGCTTACCTGGTGGTGAGCCATACAGGACAGAACGGATCACTCTAGGAGGAGTCCTGAGTGTGGCAGAGGGCCGCTGGTTTAATTCAGAGGAGGACATTTTAGCAGCAGCCATCTGATCGACAGCTCTGTGCATAAAGAACATGGTTTGTGTGTGTGTGTGTGTGTGTGTGTGTAGGCTGTGTGTTGGGGGATGGGAGGCGGGAATTAAGAGTTGGCATTATGTCAGGAGAGAGCTGCCATCTCTGCCTCCTTTCTAGTCCCCACACACACATACAGAGAGAGAGAGAGAGAGAGCCTACACACAAAGAGCCAGGATAGCGCAAGATGAAGAAAAAAAAATTCCTCTGCTCAGTGTATGTTGGTTGTGTCACTTCTGTATTACCCCCCCCTGTATATATACACACACACACACACACACACACACACACACACACACACACACACACACACACACACACACACACAGAGAGACAACTGTGCACATGCCTACAGACTTCCATATCCACTTGTGATTGGCTGGTGTAATATGAACAAATGAAGACCTCAGCTCTGGCTACATTTAAGGGGCCCCTGAAAGTAAGCATGTGTTTATTTTTACAGTGAAAAGGGGGAGGTAAGGAGAGGTTTTGAGGAATTGGGGGAGGGTAGAGGATAAGGGAGGGGTTTCTTTGTGGTACTGTACAGCTGGAGCGGGAGACGGGTTACAGAATCCTGCCTCCTCTGCTGGAATGCTGCGCTGAACGCGGCTGTCTAGACGCGGCCTATCTGTTGTTTCACGGCAGGACGACATAATGGTGGGGAGCGTAATGGTTTTGATAGTGGTACCTGTGCAGCTTCGTGCTTTTGACTAGATGGAGCTGTGTTTGCCTCCCCTTTCAACTGGCCTGTCTGGTTTTACCTTTCGCTGGTGGTGTCTGCCTTTTCTTTTGGCGTTCTTGCCTCCATTTGACCAGTTATATATATATATATATATATATATATATATATATATATATGTATATATGTATGTGTGTGTGTGTGTGTTTCTTTTTTTTTTACTTGGAGTTGGGGGGGGGGCAGTGGCTGTGTAGCAGCTGACCGAAACAGTCATTATATTATGTAAAGACAGTTGGCGTCAGGCAGGGGGAGAGGAAGGGTGCGGGGTGCCAGCTACTGACGCGCCGCGCACGGGCCGCGCTGATTGGCCCGTCGGCCCCGTTCTCAGCGGCGCTCTCTGGCTCATTAAAGGTGGATGCTCCGCTCGGCCGAGGGGTTGCAGGAGCCGCTCGTGTTTTCCTCTCGGCAAATGGAGGCGATGACTGTGCTCCG
Organism: Karalla daura; assembly: GCA_029224185.1. Classification (NCBI taxonomy): domain Eukaryota; kingdom Metazoa; phylum Chordata; class Actinopteri; order Chaetodontiformes; family Leiognathidae; genus Karalla; species Karalla daura. The sequence goes on along the minus strand of CM055205.1, from coordinate 2,197,865 downwards.
CAGCTGCGTCACACATTGATTAGAGAGGAGAAAAGAGGGAGAAAAAAAACAGAGAGAGAGAGAGAGAGTGAGAGAGAGAAGTGGCGGGGAGGGTCATATTGTGCAATCATTAAGACTCCTCCCTATATTAAAAGAGGCTGCTATAGATGCGGGGAGGGTAACGTAGATGTTCCGGGAGGAAGAGAGAGGACAGATTAGGAGCACATGCAGCGATAGCACCGCGATACAAGGAGGGGGGACGAGGGGGGATTGATGGAATGACCCAAGCAGTAATAATCTGCTGATGAAGTGTTTAAAGAGGCCAATTAAATCTCTGCCTGAATTACAGTTACTGACACTTCTGGTCTATCTACGTGACTTTTTTTTGTTTTCTAAATCGGTGTAGGTCCAGGTGTTGTCGGAGCTGCATTTTTTTTTAGGCCATGAATGAAAACATCTGTCTCTACATTGTCTAAACATGGAAAATGACACACAGATATTGACCATTCAACATTTATAGGGCAACCTACAGTAAAAGTGCGAGGAAACCGTTTGGAGCGTGAGCCTCGCTTGAAGTGTGTAGTAGCTGCAGAATGCTTGGTCATTTCCTGGTCCCGCAGGTGCTGTGCTGCAACGTCTTGATTGGTTAAGTGCTCCATCAGCTTCCATGCCAAAGCCAGTCACATGACTGAGCTAATATGCTCATAAGACTTGGATTGTTGTCCTTACAAAAGTCTTCCTCACTGTTTTAGGTCACATGGCAATACACACACACACAGACACTGGCACACAAACACGCATACAGAGGCATCAAACATTTCTCAAATCTGTTTGTCACCATCAAGTACAGAGATCCAGGCTATTCTTAGCCTTGCTGTGGTTAACCCACTTCCATCTGAATGAGCTTACCATCAGCTGCTCATATTGTCTAATTATTTATTTATCCCTGTTGCATCCTGGCATGCGCTGCACCCATTCTTAGGTCACCGGGGTCATACTGGTTAGTTGAAATGGTTAATTCCACTCGAACGGTACTGGATGGAGACACCTCCCAGCTCTGCCGTAATAGACAATGCTGGCTGTGTTTTTCTATTACTACACAGGGTCTTCATAGTCTCTCCAGCCGGCACTTAAGATTGAGGTGAGGCTTTTTGATGTAATCGCCTCCTTGTTATCAGTTAAGGCCCTGCATCCACTTGCAATGACGCACTTTAAGGTTTAGGCGTTGGTTAAAAAAAATGGCCATAGAGGTTATCTTCTATGAATATTTTTATTCTAAAAATAGAATTTGAATAGCATCTGTCGGACACTGAAGTGCTCTACAGTAAAGACTGGCATATGAAGCATGGACACAAGTCCCCTAGCTGAAAAGTAAAGATCTTGAGGATCAGCTAGTTGATGTGGCTTTGCTAACTGTTGTCCATCTCCCCTCATGTCTTGCAGGATGGAGCGAATGTCTGATGAGGCACTGAGGCTCAACCTGCTGAAACGAGGCCTGGAGTCGCAGAGTGAACGAGAGGAGGCCCTGGCCAAACGTCTCAAGATGGAGGGCCATGAAGCCATGGAGCGCCTCAAGATGCTGGCGCTGCTTAAACGCAAAGACCTAGCCGACTTGGCAGCCCTGGAGGTGGCGGGGCCCCTCGGAGATGGAAAGGGCCCTGGGGCCAGCTCCCTCCACCACCAGAGCCTTATGAGCGCAGCTTACGAAGAGAAACTGAATGGGAGCATGAGGCTGGGAGGCCACGGTGGCCATGTCGGACCCAGTAAGAATGGGAAGGAGAACATCCTGGATGAGCCTGTGGATATGAGCGCAGGGAGGAGATGGTGAGTGAAGAAGAATTTACAGGGAAGTCAATGCAATGACTATACTTTCTCTGAAACACTGGTCCAGAGCTCCCCTTTATCTTTAATAGATCCAGTGGACTGTGGTCCTGATAGTTAGTTGGTATGCTTCCATCCTCGAAAATCGCTGCTGCTTTTGAAGACTAATGTGCAGCTAACAATTTGAAAGGTGTAGCTATCATGCATAGTTATCCACTCGCACCCACTTTCACCATACTCCCACAAAGCAAGGCATGACCATTTCTTAAAATGTCCCACTTCATAGCAGGAATTGTTTGCAGCCTGGTACAAAAATGAATTTGTGCCATACAATTAAATGTGCCCAGTCATGGCAATTTGTGCACCATAACTAATGTGCCCAGTCATGGCAGCTTTTTGTCAACCTGCCCTGTGCTGCAGCCCAGGCATACAGTACAGTACTGAATGCCTCTGTATTGCCAAGCAGATTTATTTCTATAAGAGATGCAGTCTAATGTCCTTCACCTCCATCTTGATACTATTTTATGCTTTCTGTAGCATTACTGGATGAACTTACCAAACTTAGGGATAGAGAGGAGGACATGGTAACAACAACAAGACAGTAATGACAACAGTAACCACAACAACAAAATCAACAATGACAGCAGATAATGAGAAGAGAGAGGGACAGTCTCAACAGCCATATTTCACTAGATAGAGAGGGGAGGGACAGTCTCAACACAAACATCTCAGTAGATAGAAGAGACGGTGCCCGTCACAGTAGCAACATCTCAGCAGATGGAGAGAAGAGAGGGGGACAGTGACAACAGCAACATCTCAGCAGATGGAGAGAAGAGAGGGGGACAGTGACAACAGCAACATCTCAGCAGATAGAGAAAAGAGAGAGGGACAGTGACAATAGAAACATCTCAGCAGATGGAAAGAAGAGAGGGGGACAGTGACAACGGCAACATCTCAGCAGATAGAGAGAAGAGAGAGGGACTGTCTCAACAGCCATATTTCAGTAGATAGAGAGGGGGGCAGTCTCAACACAAACATCTCAGTAGATAGAAGAGACAGTGCCAGTCACAATAGCAACATCTCAGCAGAAAGAGAGAAGAGAGAGGGACAGTGACAATAGCAACATCTCAGCAGATAGAGAGAAGAGAGGGGGACAGTGACAACAGCAACATCTCAGCAGATAGAGAAAAGAGAGAGGGACAGTGACAATAGAAACATCTCAGCAGATGGAAAGAAGAGAGGGGGACAGTGACAACGGCAACATCTCAGCAGATAGAGAGAAGAGAGAGGGACTGTCTCAACAGCCATATTTCAGTAGATAGAGAGGGGGGCAGTCTCAACACAAACATCTCAGTAGATAGAAGAGACAGTGCCAGTCACAATAGCAACATCTCAGCAGAAAGAGAGAAGAGAGAGGGACAGTGACAACAGCAACATCTCAGCAGATAGAGAGAAGAGAGGGGGACAGTGACAACAGCAACATCTCAGCAGATAGAGAGAAGAGAGGGGGACAGTGACAACAGCAACATCTCAGCAGATAGAGAGAAGAGAGAGGGACTGTCTCAACAGCCATATTTCACTAGATAGAGAGGGGGGGCAGTCTCAACACAAACATCTCAGTAGATAGAAGAGACAGTGCCAGTCACAATAGCAACATCTCAGCAGATAGAGAGAAGAGAGGGGGACAGTGACAACAGCAACATCTCAGCAGATAGAGAGAAGAGAGAGGGACAGTGACAACAGCAACATCTCAGCAGATGGAGAGAAGAGAGGGGGACAGTGACAACGGCAACATCTCAGCAGATAGAGAGAAGAAAGCAGAACATTGACAGAAACGAAATACAGTGACAACAAAAACAATAGCAACGACAACAACAGCAGCAGCAGCAGCAATAACAGCAGCAGCAACAACGCCTGCTGATGGAAAGAAGAGAGAGGGACAGAACAAAAAAAAGTGACAGTAACAATTGAAACAGTGACGCTAATGACAATAGCAATGACAGTAGGAACAATAGCAAAACCAACACAAACATTAAAATGACAATGTTATGGTAACAAAGACATCATCAGCAAAGGCGTCAGTGACAAAGATAAGTTATGACAATTGCCTCACTGATTTATATTATATTGTACAAATTGCTCTGTTCTCCAATTCTCAAAGTCTGCAGCTCTTTAATTGATGGCGCTCAGTTGGCTGTTAAGCTAATGTTGTGGTGTACGTCACATCTTGGTGTTATAAAACCCCTATCAGGGGTTTGAACCATACAGTGTGGGACCTCCTCAATTGAAGTTGAAATGCGATTAAAATAAGGTCAAAATGAAAGTTCAGCAGAGAGCCAAGCAAAAGTGTGTAACTCTGGGATCTACAGACCATGTTTTCAGGAACGGGATTTGTTCGACGAAGACTATGCAGTTGAGATGGTTCAAAAAGCTGACGGGACATTTTGCGCTTCCCGTTTTCCCCATGAAGTGAGGCGGACCACGACAGACGAACTCCTTCTCCAGATGTAATCATCCTGTCAGACAACGAGGCATCCAGTCCCAGAACGACTCCCCGCCCCGAGGAGCGCCTGCACCAGGCCAACTTGGACATGTTCAAGGTACACGTTCAAGTGCTGTCAACAGCACTCACTTTGTCTCTGACCACCTCCGACAAGTGTTTTCAAGCTAAAGCTCAGGGCCGGGACCATCTCTGGAGTACTCAATTCATCAACGTGTTTCATGGAAGCCTCCCTTCCTAGGGCTACATGTCTTTACTTGTAAATTAATAAAGGATAAAACATACAGTCAGATTCCTGGAAGAAATATTCCAGTACAGGTATGTTTAGAGAAACCCCTTTTTTGCTTTTGTACAAACCGTCCCAACGTGATTGTCTTGCTGTTGACATCTTTTATGTGAACACACGGGCGACCGGGCCACTTACCACTTAGAGGTGTTCCTGTTTTTTTTTGTGCGTCTGTGTGCGTTTTCCAGGGGAAGACGGGCGAGGAGAGGCAGCAGATGATTAAAGCCCTGAGAGAGGAGCTGCGTCTGGAGGAGGCCCGCTTGGTGCTGCTCAAGAAGCTCCGGCAGAGCCAGATGCAGAAGGAGAACATGGTGCAGAAGGTCAGATTACAATCGAGTGCTTCACAGTTTAATTGCTAGTTTGAAGTTTTGTCGGGAGGGAGGAATTTTGCAGCTGCCGACTTCTGATCTCACTTTCGTCCGTGACGGTCATTCACAGTCGCTGATATTTTAGAGCGGTTTCACCCTCCAACTCGTTCTGACATGTTGTTTCTACCTTGAAAAACACAGTCTCCAGAGATATGGATTGGGGGTGATGTATGTCATTGTGTCAAATGTCTTTCGGGTGCTGTATGCAGGTACCGGTGGTCCAGAACACAGCATCCTCCGTGCAGCCTCCTCCCATCCACAGCTCTCCTGGTTTGGGGAAGCTGCCCGTGAGGCCAGGCCTGCACAACCCGGAGCCCCAGAACCTCCGCACTGCACAGGTGACGCATTAACACCTTCCTGTCTTCCGCACAGAAGAATAAAATGAGATGCCCTTTCAAATCCATTCAGGAGTGCATTGATGTTCCACGTGATGGAATGCCGACCAAATCAAAGCACCAAAACCTTTCGTAGAGGTGAATTTTGAGCGGTCTCTAGGTCTCGTTGTCCAGTCTGCCGTGATGTCGGTTTACTCTCCATGTTGCTGCTGCCCTCTGCTGTTTAGACTGCACAGTATGGCAAGGGATAGCTTCCACCTTCCCATCAGTTTGTGCCCTTTGTGGACATTGTGGTTATCTGACGTGCCTCACATTTTGTAGTATTGTCATCGTGAGTTGTACGTTATACGGGGCTTAATCTGTTGAGCTTAGTCCAAAGCAAAAACGGTTCATTTGTTGAACTCAAAATTGCTCCAAAAAAAAGGTTTTGGATACAAAATCAAAAAGCAATCCCAATTTATGACCAGTCCGATAAGGAAGGTGTGAGGATTCACTGTCAGATTTATATCTTGCATATTGCCGGACACTTCAACTTAAACGGTTTAAAGCACAGATGTGCGATTCTGCTCACCTCTTCATGTGGCCGTCCGATTTGGGTCGATTATCGAGAACAAAAGGGAAAGGGTGACGTCGTGGAGTGCGTCAAGACCGGTTTCATTTTTCCCCCTGCAGGGTCACACAGTCATCAGGTCGGCAGCCAATGCCAATCTGCCGCCCATGCTGATGTCACAGCGGGTGATTGCCCCCAACCCCGCCCAACTGCAGGGCCAGAGAGTCACCTCCAAGCCAATGATGTCTCGCACCAGCTCTGGCATGACCAACCCCGTCAGCTACCAACAGGTATGGACCCATGCCAGGCCAGGCCAGGCCAGGCTGAGCGCCCCTCAGCTGCCTGCAACATGGCGTGTTGAAAACGTGATTTGTTGCAAGCATTACATGTGGGAAACAAGACATTTAAACATGGCGTGTTGAAAACGTGATTTGTTGCAAACATCACATGTGGGAAACAAGACATTTAAGCATGGCGTGTTGAAAACGTGATTTGTTGCAAACATTACATGTGGGAAACAAGACATTTAAGCATGGCGTGTTGAAAACGTGACGTGTTGCAAACATTACATGCAGGAAACAAGACATTTAAGCATGGCGTGTTGAAAACGTGACGTGTTGCAAACATTACATGCGGGAAACAAGACATTTAAGCATGGCGTGTTGAAAACGTGACGTGTTGCAAACATTACATGCGGGAAACAAGACATTTAAGCATGGCGTGTTGAAAACGTGACGTGTTGCAAACATTACATGTGGAAAACAAGACATTTAAACATGCCGTCTTTAAAACGTGGCGCGTTGAAAACATTGCATGTGGAAAACAAGACATTTAAACGTGGCGTGTTGTCGAAGTCACATGTTGAAGACGTGATGTGCGATCGCATGACGTGTCGAAGACCTGACATTAAAGACATGACCATTTGGAGACGCGATGTGCCGCGTTGGAGGACGTGGCTCGTTGAAAACGTGACGTGTTGAAGACATGACTGTTGAGGACATGATATTTGGAGGAATTTGAAGACATGATGTGTCAACGCGTGACTTGAAAACATGACCCGAGCTCAGAGCTCAATTTGTCGGAAGATCCGTCGGAAGACATGACGTCTCGCGAACATGACGTGCTGTTGAAGACACGATGTGTTGGAGACATGACGTGTTGAGGACATGACGTGTTGAGGACATGACGTGTTGAGGACATGACGTGTTGAGGACATGACGTGCTGTTGAAAACATGACGTGTTGTGAAAATGTGACATGTTGAAAACGTGACGTGTTGAAAAATGACATGCTGTTGAAAACATGACGTGTTGAGGACATGACGTGTTGAAAACGTGACGTGTTGAAAAATGACATGCTGTTGAAAACATGACGTGTTGAGGACATGACATGCTGTTGAAAACATGACGTGTTGAGGACATGACATGCTGTTGAAAACATGACGTGTTGTGAAAACGTGACGTGCTGCTGAAAACATGACGTGCTGTTGAAAACGTGACATGTTGAGGGCGTGACGTGTTGAGGACACGACGTGTTGTGAAAACATGACGTGTTGTGAAAACATGACGCGTTGAAAACATGACGCGTTGAAAACGTGACGTGCTGTTAAAAACATGACGTGCTGTTGAAAACGTGACACGTTGTAAGCCTGACGTTGCCTGTGTGTGTGTGTGTGTGTGTGTGTGTGTGTGTGTGTGTGTGTGTGTGTGTGTGTGTGTGTGTGTGTGTGTGTGTGTGTGTGTGTGCGTGTGTGCGTGCGTGTGTGTGTCCCCCTGCAGACGAGCCAGCAGGTGGCGGCCTCGCAGCGCTCCAGCTCCAGCGCCATGTACATGAACCTGGCCCACATGCAGGCGGCGGCGGCGGCGGGCGCCGGGGGCGTGGCGGGCGGGCTGGGGGGCGCCGGGGCCGTCAGCCCCTCCACCATGTCGGGCTCGGCCAGCGGCGCCGTCAGCTCCATGGCCGACCAGGCCAGCAGTCAGGCCGCCGCCAAGCTGGCCCTGAGGAAGCAGCTGGAGAAGACCCTGCTGGAGATCCCCCCGCCCAAGCCCCCGGCCCCCCTCCTTCACTTCCTGCCCTCCGCCGCCAACAGCGAGTTCATCTACATGGTGGGCCTGGAGGAGGTGGTGCAGAGCGTGCTCGACAGTCAGGGTGAGGAGCGCACGTCTCTCACACAGAGATCCACACAGAGAGGGTTTTAGAACGTGCTTGCACGCGACGGTTTTAGACTGACAAACGCATGTTAAAGGAAGAGGAGCAATTGTTAGGGGGCATGTATTTTTAGGTTTGTGGTATTCATCATGGCTATGAGGCGCTACAAAGGCTTGAGGAATGACCTTGTGCGTGCCACAGTCGAGCTGAGTCAGTCGCCCACGTACACAGAATCCGACCTTGAGGCGCGGGTACGAGGCCCGCACGCAGTTTGAGGTGTTTGCTATACACCGGGGCCGGGGGTCTGCCGCTGACGCGCTGACGTCCTGTGCGCAGGTAAACTCAGAGGAACGCTGGCCCGCATGGAGCCCTTCTTCTGCGCCCAGTGCAGGACCGACTTCACCCCGCACTGGAAGCAGGAGAAGAGCGGCCGGATCCTGTGTGAGCAGTGCATGACGTCCAATCAGAAGAAGGCCCTCAAGGCGGAGCACACCAACAGGCTGAAGAACGCCTTCGTCAAGGCCCTGCAGCAGGAGCAGGTCAGCACAGCTTCCTCTCTATAAGCATCCATAAGCATCCGTAAGCATCTATAAGCATCTATAAGCATCTATAAGCATCCATATGCATCTGTAAGCATCCATAAGCATCTGTAAGCATCTATAAGCATCTATAAGCATCTATAAGCATCCATATGCATCCATAAGCATCTATAAGCATCCATAAGCATCTGTAAGCATCCATACACATCTGTAAGCATCTATAAGCATCTATAAGCATCCGTAAGCATCTATAAGCATCTATAAGCATCCATAAGCATCCGTAAGCATCTGTAAGCATCCGTAAGCATCTATAAGCATCCATATGCATCTGTAAGCATCTGTAAGCATCCATGCGCATCCGTAAGCATCCGTAAGCATCTCTAAGCATCCGTAAGCATCTATAAGCATCCATGTGCATCCGTAAGCATCCATAAGCATCTGTAAGCATCCATACGCATCTGTAAGCATCTATAAGCATCCATAAGCATCCACTGATTAAGCCAGTGTCACTGTTGGTGCCTAACTCTCGTTTCTGTTCGCCAGGAGATCGAACAGAGGCTGCAGCAGCAGGCAGCGCTCTCTCCCAGCTCGGCCCCCACAGGCCCCAATGCCTCCAAGACTGACTCCATGATCCGGCATCATGCCCTGCGCCAGGTACGGTATGCCCCCTCGGCTCTCAAACTGAGAGGGAAACTCACTACTCCTGCGGCTGTCTGCGAGTCTGGATTGATGGGTTACGCCAACCCATGGTGAATCCCAGGCCGAGATCGAGGCACCTCAACGACGTCCTGTTTTCCCGAAGCTGTTGTCCTGAAGGTTCAGTCGAGTCAGGGGGTGTGTGTTCTGCCCTCAGGCTCCCCAGCCGCAGGCCTCCCTGCAGCGCGGCCTGTCCAACTCGGCGCGGGGTGTCCTGTCCAACTTCGCCCAGGCGTCCCAGCTGTCGGTGGCCAGCAGCCTGATGGGGATGACCAGTGCCAAGCACTGTGGCAGCGGCGGGGGCAGCGGCAGCGGTAGCAGCAGCAGTAGACTGCAGCATGACAGCCGTCGGCAGATCTACAACATCCCAGGCATGTAACGCAGCTTGTGTCAGCGGGCCCCCGGTCCAGAGCCTGACTCTTGAGATCCGTCTGAAATCCAACCTGTCTTCCTCCCGCAGGGTTGAACATCGCCTATCTGAACCCAGCGGCAGTTGGAGCCCACAAGAGCTCCAGCTTAGCGGACCGGCAGAGAGAGTACCTGTTGGACATGATCCCTCCTCGATCCATATCGCAGTCCATAACTGGGCAGAAATGAGCCCGGCCCAGCCCTCTGCCCCTCCGAATCCCCCCCCCCCCCCCCCCCCCTCCTCCCCCATCTGAAGCACTCCCAGATCAACCAACCATATCCCCGCCCCACCCTTCCATCGCATGCAGTGCCTGTCCGTGTGCCTACCTTAAACCAACCCATACAAACCCACCGAGTCGGACAAAGACACTTAACTGTCAGTGCATCTCAAAAATGTTCTTATTATAGTAAAGCTCTTCTTCGTCAGCGTTGTTAAACAATTATAATTCCCATTATTATCGCTGTTGGTAGCACTATTAATATACCTGCAAGTACCATTTTTGCTTCGGTTGCTATTACTCATTATGCTTTTTATTTTATTTTGATTTTTTTTTTTTTTTTATAAGTGCTTGGTCCATTGTTTCTTTCTCTTACCGTCTGTCTGTTACTTTGGGTGGAGCGACGGTTCTCCGTGCAGGGCCTGTCCCTCCGCTCCGCTCCAGACCTTAGACGCGTCCGTTGCCAACGACGGCAGATCGGCGGCAGGGGTGCGCTCTGGTTGCTATGCAACGTAAAAAGCTTCGCGCACAAAGCGTCGGCCCGGTCACTCCCAAGCGAAACTGAGGCCCGAAGACAAGGTCTCGGGCGGGTGGCGTCCCAATCGAGACCAGAGCCGCGCGCGTGTCAAAAAGGGCCGCCCCGAAGAGGCGCACTCTCCACCGATCCGCCAGTCCCCGCGTTCAGTCCCGGCCCCGGTGAACACCGAGGTGAGGATGTGAGGAAGGCCCCCACGGCTGCCGTCACAGCAGACCGGCCGGAAGTCACTCAAGACGCAGACGTTTACAAAGGAGAGCCACCCTGTGGGATCAGAGTCCAGAAATGCGTCCCCTCTGCTCATTGGCTTACACCCCTCCCCACCCCCCACCCCCCACCGCCCCAAAGGTCACCATCGAGTCCTCCATTTCAGACATCGTCAGGACAGTTCTCAGATGTGTGTGTGTGTGTGTGTGTGTGAGAGGGCGAGTGAGAGCGTGTGACAGTGAGCAGCAGCGAGGAACCGTCCCACCAGGATGCCGTCTTCGGACCAGGGGGATGGAGACCAGGATGTACCCCTCTGACTCCATATCATCTCACCTTTCCCCCACCCACTCACCCACCCACCCCCCAGCCCGACACACACCTTTGATGAACCAGTATGCACAGACTGAATCCTTTTTACCCAGCAGCTCCTCTTGGCATCACATATTCTTTGCGAAAAGCGAAAACGAACTCCAATCTGAAGGTGGCGGCACATTTTGTGTGCTTCCAAACCACAGACGATGTAACTAGCAACCTAGAAATCTCAGTTCCTTTTTCTCGTTGTTTTTTTTTTTTTCGTTCTTTTCGTTGTCCTGTCCTCAGCTCCCCCGTCTCTTCTTCTTCTTCTTCTTCTTCTTTCGTTTTGTTTTTCGCGGCGTCTCCTGATGAAACGGTGGCGTGCCTGAGAGGCATCGGCCCCCAGAGACGATAATAATCAGCGTAACTAAAAAGCAGAAACTATTGAAATGTCTGTATGGTTCATGTATAGATACCTAGCTTCAGAGGGGGGTGGGTGGGGGGGGGGGGGGGAGAAAAAAAAAAAGACGCGGATTATATCTTTTATGGGAGAGACACGGATCAATCATTATGTGCATGTACTGTGCACAAATTGCCTCACTCCAGAGGAGCACTTTGCATATTTCCAATTGGGGAAGAAGAGAAAAAAAAAGGCAAAAAAAAAAAAGAGGAAAAGAATGTTACAGTTGAGGGCGTCTAAAAAGTCTGGATGTTGGCTCGCGGGGGAGGAGGGGGGGGGGGGGGTCAGGGGGAGACGTCCCTGAGCGCGGCGGACCGCAGCCCTACACCCGGGGGGCGAGCGCGGCTCGGGCAAAAGTGGGCGCTTTTTTTCCCCAAAAGTGGGCCGACCAGTATTCGTGTCCCGGTTTGGTGCGGCCCGGGCGTTCCAAGCAGTGTTCAGCCAGCGTGCAGTATTATTCGGGGAGGCCCGCGGGAAAGCCCCTCTGGCCGACGCACTCTGAATAGTCGTCGCATTTCACGTCTCGAGAGCGGCCCGGTTTCCTTTACGAGGAAGACGTTGGTGCTGGGGGAGTCTTGGGAGCGGCCCGGTGGCGTCGGGAGGCCGTTGGGGGGATTGTTTGGGCCTGTCACGTCGGCCCTCTTAACTCTGGAAACCCTCGACGCCTGTCACCGTGCAGACACTTACTTCCAAATATCGTGTAGAGTGTCCGCGAAACCTCAACCATACGGTCCAACATTTCTCTCTCCGATATCCTGAGAAGAGGTTTAGTCCCCCCGGAAATCAGCGGTCCGCTGGCCGCCACGGCGTCGCCGTCTCGGTCGAGAGACCATCGAGTGAAGACGCCGTCTTCTTCTCGAGCCAAGACGTGGACGCGAAGCTAAAGGAGGCACAGCGGTCGTGTAGACGAAACAGAAAAACGTCCGTGTTTTCAAGCTGCCCGTGTCGACCCCCCCCCCTTAACCCCGGCGCCCTGGTCTCCGGCTCAGGCTGCGCGTACGGCGGCCCTCCAGCAGGTGGAGCCGTGGCGCAGCTGCCCGGCCTCCGCTCACCCCCCCCCCCCCCCCCCCTCCCAGCGGTTAGCTCATGTGAATGTGCGTCACATTGCACTAGCTCCGCTCCCATCTCGCCCCTGCGGCTGCGGAGTCGGGAGGAGCACCGGGCCGCCCGTCCGTCGCCACATCCCGAAGGCCCGCTGAAGTAACGGCCCCGTAGAATGGAAGACTTGGCTCAAGACTATGAAACTACCTAGGATTTGATTCAGAAATGTAAACTGATGTTTATACTCGGAAAAAACATCCTTTTTGTTTATGATATATATAAAAAAAAAAGAACAGGAATCGGTTTTCCCCATGGCGGAACACTTCGAATTGGATGTAGAGATCTATTTTCATGTTTTTTAATGTCTGAGGTGACTTTTTACTGACTCACGACTTTGATTTGAGTGATGTGTGTTGTCATGCGCCTCCCTTTCGCTGCCAAGCTTAAGTTTAAGGGAGAAAAAAAACAAAAACAAAAGCTCCTGTCTCTCTCTCTCTCTCTCTCGCTCTTTTGCAAATGCATCCACACACCTTTGTATCTGGACTGCAGATTCTTTTCGGATTTCAATTTTTAGATTTCAAACGTCACTCTTTTTTCCGATGTCTCGAATGAGTTCCGTTCTGTTCTTTCTATTGCAGTTTAAAAAAAAAACAAAATAAACAAATGTATTGACTATGAAATAAATGACACGATATTTGCTAGGTTTGAAGTAATAATGACTTATTGTACATAAGCATTTTTTTCCTCCCTTGTACTGAAAAAAGAAATTAAATGGTTGTATATTGTGTAGAAAAAGCAAACAAAAAGCCATGAATATTGTGAAGCTTGTCATTTCGTTTTGTGATCACTGTGTATTATTGTGTAACAAATGTGCAAAATGTTTGCGATTCTTGGCCCGACCCCCCCCCCCCCCCCTCACCCCCACCCCCCCCCCTCATCTGCTCCTCTGCTTCTCGATGCTGTCTCCTCGGATGCATTGGCTGCAGTTGTGAAGACACTCGCAGGAAAGTGTTCATTGATTCAGACGGATGACGTCCACCTTAGATTTGAAAATCTTTTTTGTTTGTTTGTTTTGTTTTGTTCCCCCCCCGCCCTGCTCCTTTTTAAGAAAATAACATTTCATACGGAGGGGTTCGGGAGGGGTGGGGGGGGGGCTCCTCGTGAAAGCACTTTGAATGTTGAACACCACCTCGAGTAAACGGAGCGAGTCGACTCGACGTCTCAGTCGGATGAGTTTCGGTCGTTGGGTTCCACGGGAGAGAGAGAGAAAAAAAGCATAGGCTTGAAATACGGAAGATGACGCTGGTAGATGATGTCACCGCGTTTTGTAGCAAATGGGCTTCAATATTTGAAAAAAAATGGACAAAAAAACCGCTCCGTTCCCGAGTTTTACCCGTTCCTTTTTCTCCTTTTTTCCCTCTTTTTTCCGACAGCTGTCCTCTGAGAGAGGATCTCGCTCGTCTCTTTCTCGTGACAGAAGTTCGGCGCTTGTCTCAGTGTGTGGAGTCCGTAGCGTTGGCGAAGCCCAGGGGTTCTTTTTCCTTTTTTTTGCTGCCCCAAGGCCTCCGCCTCGGCTGACCCTGAATCAGTGATCACGTTTCCCGCCCGCAGTGTGCCACGCGCGCGCCCCTCTGCCGCTCGGCTTTGTGCTCTTATTTAGTTGTTGTCGCTAACGCAGGGAAACGTTTGATTTGACTCGACTTTCAATTTTACCTGTAGAGGCCTCTCTTTTTTTTTCGCTTCACGTCGACAATGTTCAAGCTGAAAGTGTCCGGGGAGGGGAGGGGGGGGGGGCGGAAGCAGAGACAGACGTCGTAATCAGCCCGAGCCGAAGCCCCGTTTTATGTTGCTTACATCAATCCTGACCTTTTGCACATACTTGATATTTAACGGTCTTCAAAAAAAAAAGTAAAAGAAAATAATGCTGTTTGAATACTGCCAGTTGATTGACAATTATGCATTGATTGAAAAAATAAGCTAATTTTGGAGGAAATAACTTTGTAATATTTATCTCTTGCAAGCTATGTTTAATAAAGGTTGAAACAATTTCCTTCCACGTGTGACTTTATTAAGCATGCCATGACGGAGGACGAACGCAGTGTTCCTCATCCACCCTTTCTGAGTGCAACTCTTTGTTTTGGTCATTTATCCTGTTCGCTGAAATTCAGTCTGTCCTGAGGATCTATCAACTACTGACTGTCCGTCTATCAACAACTGATCATGATTATGATACGTCTTATGGTGATGTGGTTCACCTTAGGCCCAGCGTTGTTTTCAGTGTTCTTCAGCGCTGTAAGGGAGGCAGAAACCATCCCCTGCCTGCTCTGCTTGCTGGTGTTGCTGTTGCTGGTGCTGTTTGTCCCAATCACATTAAACTTAAACTTCTTGTTTTCATATTTGCTCATCCTTTCCTCATGTGCAGTTTGCACATTTTCGAAGCGTGCACTTTTCACGGAAAACAATCTCAGCGTCCAGTCCAGTCTCTGGACAGGTACCTGCTTTCTTTACCTCACCGTAATATTTCTTTAATATAATCTGTTTTTTGGAGGTGTTATGCATTTGTATCTACCTCATTGAATAATACAGTTTTCATATTCTTACGGTTTTAACCATACACTGATAACCACTTCTCACTTTCATGGGACTGGAGCCTGGCCCAGTCCAGACCACCTTGCCTGTATTCCCAGCCTGAGGTGCCGCGGCATCTTCTAACCCCCCCCACCACCACCACTCTGAGAGGCTCTGCTAAGAGGCAGCTTCAGGCTTGAGCCACACTTTGAATTTAGCCAGTGTCGGGTCTGCCTCAGCAAAGCCGCAAGCAGTTCCTGTGCATGGACACATGATCTCTGACGTGGGGGGGGGGTTTGGAGAGAGAGCTGATATGGCCGCAGCGGAGATGTAAGCACCCCTCCCTGTGAGAGTGCAGCTTCTTTTTTTACCTCCCGCCCACAGGCTCGATCTGCTGCATCGGCAGCCGCTGGGAAACCGCAACGCTGGCGACGCACCTCATTTCAAGAGAAAAAGTCACGCTCGTCTCCATTGCGCCTCTCGGCCTGTCTTATCGAGATTCCAGCAAGTCCCAACGGGCAGGACGGTCACGACTCCTACCTTGGAGTATGCCAGTATTTACAGTATTTGAACTGTGCTCACACTTAAAGCAACCACTTGGGATTGGAATAATAGAACCGGAGCAAACAGTGAAACTTCTGAGTGGTTGCAGTTATTTGCGATTTCACTAGTTCAACAGGTTTTGCAGGGCCGCACAGAGCTTGTTGATCTTCAAGGGGAGGGTAATATGGCAACGCACACTGTTATGAAAATGGTATTTTCTATTTTTACGTCTGCCATGGAAGCAATCCTAAAATCCCCTGACTGACTACCATACTGAAAACGGGCGAGAGTGAAAGGGGTGAGACGGACACAGACTGTCCTCAAGGACAATAACATACCTTATCTCGTCTCATGGCTTAGACGGACTTATCTGTGCACCTCCGCCTTGCACTTTGCTCGATAGCATAAAACCTGTTTATTGTGGTCCTTAAAGGCCGGAGTCACAGTGATTCATTCGTGGGAGCACCGGGTCAGGATGGACTTAGCCACTCTCAGCAAGACGGAAGCGAAAACAGTCGAAATGCGAAATTCTGTTCGTTGCGCAAGGAATGACTGTGTCGTTTTTGGGGGTTTTTTTAATGCAGAATGCGAAGGTTTGCTGCGCGCACCCCTTTGTCTGCGTTTCCGTCGGAACATGTCGATGTGGTTTGGAGCAGCGGCCGCATGCGCAGCGCGGCGCGGCGCAGCACACACCTGCCGCTGAGTCTCCCTGGTAGGCTCGGCAACAAAAACAACGTTATGTAACAGAGCGGCTCTGACCTGAGCTGTGCCGCCGGGCTGTAAACACCGCGTCTGGGGAGGCAGCGTCACCGCGGAACAATGTGTGACAGTAGGCGGCCGCGCATGGCGGAAACCCATCCACTCGAGGACATCATGTCCTCTCACTTTTCACCCACAGGGCATGAGTTCGGCGTGAAAAGATGCACTTGGTTCCGTTCTCATTGAGTTGAAAACGACACTTTTCATCCGGTTGGAAACACCACTGTGTCTTTATTGGGTTGAGAACATCACTGTGTTTTCAGTAGGTTGAATTTGGTTACATACCACATGTAGAACAAAGTGAAACACCTCAACATTTCTAATAATATCTAAGCTATTGGTGTACCTGATGCACCTGGACCAGGGTACACAGTTTGCTCAGTAGAGACAAAACAATGTTCCCTTTTTTCAGCATCTGTGGGCCTGTCTGTTTTGGTTAACACCTGAGGGTTAATAGTTCGATTGAAAGGCAATTTCAGGTTACTGGGTTAGTCCTTAAGCTGAAACTTCTTAATGAGCTGTGTTGTTTCCAAGAAGAGGAACAAGTTGTGACCCTTTACGTTATGTTAAAGCATGGCCCTTCACAGCAAAAATGCAATCATGGCCCAGATAAAAAGGTTTTGGGAGGTAGGTTATGTCACTTTTTACATTCCAGGGACACATTCACCCTAGGTCCACCTCTAGACAGCATGCCTGACCTCTGCTGCCTCCACAATAGCAGCAGCTGCAGTTTGCAGACAGCCTCCATTTCCCAGCATGAGACCGCTTTTGCATAACACAGACATCCATCATTGCTGACAAACACATGCTGATTGGCTGCTCACTGGAGGGCGGATATAAGGTTTCTCCGTACTCGAGGTGAAACTTGTTTTGCCCTTGCTTTTACCTAAGGTGTGTTTAGACATTCCTCACCCTCCCTCTGCATGTTTACTTTTGCGTCCATCCATTCTCACAGGTCAATCATACACACACATGCATGCACACACGCATGCCCGCATACGTACAGGCTCTGCACAATTTGGGCCGCGCCGATCCATGTATTGGTGCAAAACATTACACTTATGACGCAGGCTCCATCAAAACTACGACTTTCAGATTTTTTGTGCTTTTTACATGTGGAGGAGGTTCATTTGCAGGAAAGCGGTACAGTCCCACATGAAATAAAAGTCGCATTAGGTTGCAAAGACAGGCCCTCCCAAAGCACTTTGGAAACATAGCTACCCTGTAATGAAATGTACAAAACATTGCGATGTAAGTATAACCCCGACGCCATGTTTTTTTTTTCTCTTCTCTGTCACACAGTCTAAAACTGTGCTGCAATGAATTCCTGCACAGACTCTGAGCTCCTTCTCATGGTTGGCCACCCTGAGACTCACCTCAGCAGCTTGAGGCATGACTCCAGAACCACGTTCATCCCCATAAGCCTCCATTAAACAGTAGAAGGAAGGGTGGAGGAGTTGAATGGATAACTCAAGAAGCTATGTGTGTGTGAGTGGAAGAGGTGCTTACATTCATGTACATTCATGCTTTGTGCGTGAGTGTGCAGGAGCTGTGTGTGTGTAGGTACAGGAGGCACGAGGAGGTGAAGCTGCATCATATGATGCAGCTCTAATCATTGGATGTCTAACATGCAGAATTGTGGCTCACAGGGCTCCACTTCTTCTTTGGCCTTTTGATGAATGGATTCCTTCCTCTGGGCAGATGTAGCGCAGACACAGTCCCAGTCCCAGTTGACCTCCTTTACAGGCCTGCCCTGTGTTCTAGCAGCTCTCTGCAGCAGCAGCAGCAGGAGTAGGACTATGAAAGGACTTCCTGCAAAAGGATGCAGCCATGCCCTGCCTGCATGCCCCATGCATGAACAAAGCCATCAGCCTATCGCAGTGCGCCTGGCAGCAGACCTTAGCCAATGAGTGCTCTGTAGGTTTGTCGGGACATCATGTCTGGAGGAGGGCAGCTGGATTTGTGGGTGGATGTAGACGGAGAGGGAAGGAGTTGGGAAACCTGTACTATTCCTGAGAAACAATACTGACGATGAAAAAACTCTCTCCCATAACTGCTCACACCCATCATAATGCTCTCTCTCCCCCGGGTTTTCATAAATCACACTCTCTGAGTACACCAAGTTTCTTCCCACAGTCAAAAACATGTATCAAGGTCGAATGGAGACTCCTACTTGTCCCTGGGTGTGAAGGAGAGGCTGAATGGCGGGTGTCGTTCGATGAAATGAACACCTGTCCTGGGTGTGTTCCCCGATTTTCCCATCGTGTGCTGAGATGACCTCCAGCAGGCCCCAACAACACCATTTGGTATCAAACAGTTAAGATGATGGATGGATGCATGGATTTCCAAATCAGTGGCAATATTACAAAGCTGAACTGTCCTCCAGTTACATTTTTGCCTCCTCCATTATGTAGCCTTATTCACAAAAACATAATAAAATGCTTGCTGAAAGGGTTTATTGATCAATATTGACATTTACAATTAGTACGAATAGTTCAATAAAACTGGGACATTGTACAGTATGTCTTGCTCACATGTTTGCGCCTTTTGATGTCAATACAGTGCTTAAAATATGAAGTGTAAGTAACAATTGCAAGCCTTTGTCTAGTTCTACATGACACATTAAGATAAATTGAGATTGAGAGAACTCTTAACATCAAGATTGAGCAAACAGTCTGGTGAATTTTAATCAGAAGTCCGTTACAGTTGAACCCAGACTCATGACTCAAGCAGTGGATCATGGTGAATCATGGCTGCGCTGAGGAAATCAACAGACAGGAGTGAGGAGCTACGTACCTCAGACGCTGTGTGTGTGTGTGTGTGTGTGTGTTGGATGCTAACCCTTTGAGCAACAGTCTCAGCCAAAGAGGACCGGCGTGCTCTGCCTCCTCGGCCAATCGCAGGCCTCCCTCAGCTCGTGTCCCAGAGCGGGTCACGGCGTGCTCGCTCATCCCGGCCTGATGGTAATACTGGTTGAACATGTTGCGTCTTATCAAGACAATACTAAGGAATAAGTCACCGAGGGAAAGTCTCACAACATGACGCGGCCTGGAGTCAGTTTCAACTGTTTGTCCAACGAAGTGTCAATCGGGTTGCATACTGAGCTATTTTTAAAGCTCGGACGAGAATATCGTTAACTGTATTCTAATTTAGAGCTTCTCTTTGCGATACCCCATTTAAAGTAACCAGGTAGTCCGATCCAACTTAAGTGAGAGATGATAAATGCAAAAAATATCAAGCGAGGGCAGCGGGGCCTCAGAGCAAGGGGTTTGTGGGTTTGCACTGAGGTCGATGGAGATTCCACATTTCCCAGGTAAGAGAAAAGACTCAAAGTAAACCAGATCGATGAAAGTCACATAAACCAAGTGGTAAAAGTGGATCTGTTGAAGACTGTTTTCAGATGTGGGTTAACATCGAACGAGGCGCCTTCCTGTCGGAAACACAGCAGGTTTCACGGATTTTCCCAAATGTTCCTTGGTCTTTCAAAAAAACATGTCCTGCAGTGTGCGTGTTCGGTAGTACTTTCGTATCACTGTCACAGCCGTCTGGCGATGAACTTTTCACATAGTTCGCTCCTGGTGTATGTTATTGTTTTGCGTAATATTACACACACAGCCAGAACGGTGCCTCAGAGGGAATGGAAAACGGTTCCATCTGTTGAACCAGAGTTCAGTTTCACCTCTATTTCAGTCTTCCTTGGAAAGCATATGGACAGCGAACATGTGCACTGTACTTCCCTGCAGGAGTCACTCAAATAGACACTGGCTGCTCCAGTTGTTGACATGCTTCACAAGCCTGCCCCCCTCACCCCTCACCCGGCCACAAAAGGCATTGCCCTGGAACATTCTATTTTTCCACATAATGGAACAACCCTGTTCAATCCAATCCATGTTGATCTACTGTGAAAGTATCGCTATTGTATCAACGGCTTGAAATGGGCACAATTCATGGTGGCATTTGTTTTATGCCGCTATGAATACTTTGCACTGTGTGCTTGTAGAGTGCCAACTGTGATCCTAGCTCACCCGCCAAAATAGGGCGTACAAGGACAACACAGAGCACAACAAGGACAAGGCCATTCACTCGCTTCCAGACAGACAGCAAAGGAGGAAAAATACTTGGCCTTTATAGATATAACATAGAGGATGCATCATCTCCTATTTGGAGAATTTTCTTCCATTTGGGGCAGTTTGTCACTCTAATCTGGCCAGAACTTGGACAATATTGCATCAAATCAAATGATTTTTGGTCAAGAATCTTGTGCGCTGCCAAATTTTGGTACCAGGTATTTGCTACACATTCTATAAATATAGATATAGATATAGACACCTGGACTCAATATGTACGACAACCAAGTCATGAACCATTTGTGCCTCTTCCCTCTAAGAGGTACAGGAACATAAGAGGTCACACAAACAGACTGAGACACAGCCTCTTCCCCTGAGCTGTGAAATCCATCACCCCATCCCCTCATCCCCACAGACTGGGCACTAAACCCCTGCAGATGCTGCACAGTTATACTGTACAGGACTGAACTTAAACTTACTGCAATACGTGCAATGACCGCTCACTTTAGAAGCCTTCATTTGTATGTTAACATTTGTATAACAGTCGTGTTTTACTCTTATTTTTTGGGCGACCAGCAGTAGAATGACAAACGCAGGAATTGGGAGCAGGAGGCACGAGAGGCGTCTCAGGAATGACATCAGTTGAGAGCCAGTCAAAGGGGACACCAAATACGGCGAGATCTGAAGAGGCGGGAGAGGGGAGTCGGTTGGAAAGATGCAGGATAGGGAGGATCAAAATAGGACGATGGGAGAGGATAGGATGTTCAAAGAGCTGAGTTGGGAAACAGGAAGTGTTGTCCATAACGTAGGTCCAGCGTGGGTGGCACACACAATGGCGGGATCAACAAAGGAGTCAGATGAAGTGATAAAATTTGCTGGGCGAGGGGTAGGTAGGCAGTCAGACTTCAGGAAATGACTGAGACTCTGTTGAAGTCAAGGAAAGGAGGACTGGCCCGGAGCAGCTCTGTGTGTTTGTTCACTCTTGTTACTCTTGTTCTCCTTTTTTTTGGGAACTGGAACTGAACAAAGAAAATCTTGGTCCGACGATATACGTATACACGTGCACACACTCACTCAACAATATTCTCGATGCATACCTTGACACCATCCTATTATACTGTCCTGTACTATCCTACGGCCATCGCACAAGAGGCAGGAATGTGCCAATGAACGTCATGGTCTCAGATGAGCTGGAGACCTTGAATATTCAAGGTAATGTCTTTCACGGTAATGTCATTCTCGGAGGAACAGTTTCCTTATCTGTACCGTACAGCAGTCAGCTGACGTCAGCTGCATCCACTGACTTTCAGAGGGGAAGCACTGTAGGCGCGGCCATCTACCCGCATGCCCACGGGGCTGACATTGGCTGCGATCTCGCAGTGTGTCCAGCCCTGCAACCTGGACATCCTCGAGGCCATCGCTGTGTATCATTCAGTCAGACCGTCAAGAGGAAAGTTTGCCGCCCCCCCCCCCTCCAAAGTTAGTACATTGTTCCTAAATTAAAATCACCTTCAGGTCACACTTCTCTTGCAGTGGCATCTGGGGAGCATCAGGGGAGTTCTATGTGCAGGAACGCCACACAGACAAGTTTTCAGCGCTCTGAAGTAGAGGCTCGGACCGTAAGAAATTGACCCAAATCATATCCATGAGGGGGAGTGGTTCGGGGATGTATATTTTGGTGGGTCCTGTCTGAAGGGATCCTTGGATGTGTGTTATGGTGATAGGCAGTTGTCTCAAAGATTGGATGAATGCCAGTGAACAATAGGGGTCACCTGGGGGACGTTTTTGCGTCCAATTGTGTAGGTAGGGGTGGCTTTGTCGTGTAGTTTGTGGCCACTTAATCATACTCAACAGTTAATGAGACTACGTTTCCTTCCAGCTAGACTTGGGAGACACAAAGATGCTGAAAACGACTGAATTCAAACCTTGATGACCGAGATTTAACAAAGACTTACAGTTACACATTCACATTATTGAAAACATTTCTTTATTTTAAAAAAACGTGACCCATGGGGTTTTTATACAAATTGCTTTTTGCAAGTACAGTACGATAAAAACTTGTTTTTTCCTTACAAATCAGTTGATTTTCATTGTGCCCTGGAAAAACAAAATTTGTGGAACCACTATACTGGAGTGATCCTGGCGAAATGCTGTCTAAGACAACTCCGGATCACACATGATTGTCCTCACGTGACGTGCATTCCATGAGAACCACGAGCGTGCACAGGAAACGACATCCGGTCAAAATGAAATCGACTCCACACAGCACTTAGTTCAAATGAAGCGGAAACGCCCATAGGCAGTAGTAAAGGAACATACTTCAATCAAAAAGAGCTACAAACACATAATTTAAAGCAGAATGATCAAACGCTGCTACACGGACAACATGGCTGCTGCATTGAGCCCATTCATTTTGTAGAACTCTTTTCTACAATATCAGCAAAGAGGGGTTTCTTTGCATAAAATGCTGCTAATTCCAAAGCCATTCATATTTACTTTATCGACTGAAGCAACACAAACTGCCTGGACTGACTATAAAGAAACTAACTATGACAGCTCTCATCTCATCAAGTTCTAAGCTTGGAATGGAATGATAAGGCATGATGAGGAAATAACAAACCCCCCAAACAAGCAGAAATGTCGCAACAGGCTAGGGTTCAACAATGCTTGGCCCCAGTAACAAAGTCATAAAGTGGCTGCAAGTGGACAGTGAGGCCCTGACAGTCTGGGCCTCCAGAGGTGACAGCTTATTCAGATGAGTGGCTGCTACAGGCTCTGGGACTCCACCTCCAGGCCCCAGAACATGGAGAGCAGCACGAGGAAGACTCGGGATCAGCATAGGTGATGAAGAGCGGGGATAGAGCAGGCAAGTCTCTCTTTCTCTGGCCATCTCCACAATCCCGCTTCACTACTCAGCTCATCACTTCTCTGCGTGGAGGGAACATTTTGCTCCTCATCAAGTGCTGTAGAAGATGGGTCCCTGAGAGACGGACTCAGTCCCAGAATCCCTGCTGCTCCTCAGCAGACTGGCAGCATGCGGGCAGGGCCAGGGAACTCTTCCTCAGCCTGTAGGCACAGTTCACTATTACTGCACAGCCCAAAACATCACCAAGACACAGATACCCTATTTAAAGAGACTTATTGAAACTACCTCAGAGTAGGTAGGACGAGGAGGGTATTGGAAGGCCGGGACGTTCATGAAGATAGGGCTGTCGTCTCCATCCATGTCATCCAATAGTGGCGTGAGGGGCTGATCCAGGAAACAGTCCCGGCTCATATCACTGTAACTGGGAGGCTCTGAGGGCATCCTCAGGGATACCCAGCTCTGGGAGGAGTTGCTGACCGAGCCCTCCTGGCTGCTCACGCTGTTGCTGCGGCTGCCCAGACCAGCGGTGCCAATGACCAGAGGCAGCTCCAAGATCAGCTTCTCACTGCCAGGAATGTGGATGTAGATCTGCCAGGGGGGAGCGTTTCATTAGATCACACTTGTAACCATGAAAACATAAAGAGGTAGATCTTCACATGTGAAACAATGTCTAACCACGTGTAACACAACTGGAAGCTTACCATGAGGGCGTACTCTACTCGGATGATGTTGCAGCTCAGCATAGAGGGTTTGATCTTGGGCACCCTGATGCTCTTGCCCTGCCAGGCGTCACACATGCCTGAGATGATGTGGTTTCCTCTCACCGATGACAGCTTCTGCCGGAACACCTTGGTGCGGCCGTTGGCCTGGTAAATGTGTTTGGCGATGATGGCAGCCTTGGGTACCACAATGCGGGAGCAGGTGTTCTCAAACTTGGCATTGATGCAAATGTCTTCCCCCTCACAGAACCCGCGCCGGTCAATTTTAGCATTCAGAGACACCTGGCCGTCAGGGATGAACATGCAGGTGACTTTCTTCTCTTTCATGCCACCTGTGGGAGACTGAGGAAACACAAGCATGAGGTCAACTAGATGCACCACGGGATCCCAAAGGCTCACCCTACCTAACCTACATTACACAAGTTGATTACACTGTAAAACAACGCTTCTGGTCCGAGTCCAGTCAACTCACCAGCAGCTCTGGTGTGTTCACATCCAGTGGTTCCTCCACTTCAAATGACTTCTTGCACTCCAATGGAGCCTGCTGGGGTCTTTCCATCAGGGCCTTGACACAGTAGTGGACGTAACCAAACTTCCCCTTGTATGACGACACCAGCTGCCTGTGAGATCATATGGGAATCATATTAAAACCAAAAGTGCTCTGGACCGATGTGACATATCACAATGGCATGTCAAGAAACTCTGCCTTACCCTTGCTGGGGGAGCTCAAATCCAAACTTGTAACAGTATTTGTTTCCAGGCCTCAGAACAACCGATCCATCGGAGTCTGGAAAGAGAAAGTTGAACATTTTTAGTATCTTGGACTGTCAAGTCATGGGTGACGCTACCAGTTCTTCCCACTCATTGTTAAAACGACTCCTAAACTACACATAAACCTCTACCATATGTTGTCCAGCATCACTATAGCCATATGCTAACACGTCATTTCTGCTCCGTGTGTGTGTGTGTGTGTGAGGCAGCGTGGGCAGGTGAGCTCCAGCAGACGGAGCGTGTCCTATCAGAGTGTGTACCTGAGGGCTGCTCGTCCAGCCGCAGCTCCTCTTCATGGCGCAGGTACTCAGCCTCCTGGCGGCACCGCTGCTTGCCCTTAGCGTACTGCACCTTAGCGCAGCCCACAGCCCGGAGCTTCACCGAGGACACCCGGGTCACTTCGGACACCTCCACCTCCACCCGGCCACACAGCCGCTCCCCGCCGCAGTAGAAGCTCTTGCTGGGGTCCGAGAAGACGATCTGGAAGGTCTTCACTCTCTTCGTCATGGCCACCATGGTTGGTTCTTCGACTGGCCCCTCTGGCTGTGGTAGTGCCTGTCACCGCGGAATCCTCACTTCATATCTGAAAGCGTCCGCGAGACGCTGGCAGTAATGTTGTTTCGCCAACGCACACAGATGCATGCCGCCTCGCGTGGCCTCCGCTCCCATTGGTGGACGGACTCCGTTTGTGTCGCTCCCAGCCAATCAGCTGCGGGAGAGGGCGCGTGGACACGGCATGGCAGTGAGACAGAGCGGCGTGCTCGGATGCTGTGGGTACGGCCCGTCTGGTAAAAACTGGAAAACAGGGGAAAAGACAGTGAGCTGTCCACCGGTGACTCACAAAATATTCGAGGGTGGTACAACATCCGGAAGACAGCTTTTACCAGGGCTGACCTCGAAACCACGTCATTCTTTTTGGTTATGTCTACAGTTTGGGAAGCAGTGGCTCAGTATTAGCAACGTTTACCACTGTAAACCACAACAAAGGATTGGAAACTAAATCATGGTTTGATTAGAGAAGTATTAGAGGCATTTTTTAAATTATTTTTTTGTTATTTATTGATCAACACTTTTGGCAAAGAACAAAAAATACTGTTGCCTATGCCTGTCTGAAGTTCCACCTTTCCATGTACCAATACTGCAGACATCATTATCCACCTTGATATTCTTGTACTTAGAAAACCAGTGGTTGAATGGCGTATTTATCAGTGTTCTCTGGAGCAAACATAAAAGCTGGCATAATGGTTCCATCAGGAATGCCTCAGATGTTACAATATGCCCTTTTATAATTTTGGTTTCAATTTGTTAAACAGCGTGTGTGCAACTGTACAGTTACTTCATTTTAATCACAGAGGAAACATTTGTTAGGTTTGATGGAGTACTGGGGCCACATTAAGAGAAATAATAATGATAATTTAGAGAATAAAGTCGTAAATTACGAGAATAAAGTCATATTATTACGACATTAAGGTCATAATATTATGAAAAAAAAGGTGATAATATTACGAGAATAAGTCTTATTTAAGATGGAAGTAGGTCGAGACAAGAAAAGGTGAGCAGGTAAGATCGATGTAGGCTACATGTTAAATGTTTAAACTGAACAGTTTAAACTCAACAATTTAATAACGACCTTTTAAGTATGACTTTAGTCTCGTAATATTATGACTTAAGCCTTTATTATCATAATATTACAACTTTATTTTCATAATTTATGACTTTATAGATTTTTTTTCTTTATGTGGCCCAATACTCTGTTGAAGTAAATGGTATTTCCATTTTGAGTTTTTTTTTTTTCTTCAGATGTAGTAGCTATTTTGATATAATTCTTTATGACTGAATCTTACGGTGTACAATATTTTCTATCCCACTAAATAATTAATTGTATGAAAAAATCTGTGTGTAATAAACTATGATTCAACCATGTTTCTTTGTGGTTGCTTTAAATCTCTTGATTTTTTTTTCTTGTTTGCTCCTCTTTCTTAAATGTCTTTTTATTGTTTAATTCGAAGTCACCACAACATTATTCCAACATACAAGGCATGAAGATTCAGTTATCCAGTGCCAAGGGCAGGAAAGATGGTCGCTTTTTACTGTGGACAGGGGTGTGGCATTCCTTTTACAGTGTTTCAAACGTCTCTGGATGGTAAAACCACCTCTAAAAGAAGTGGGTGAGAGTTCAGTGTGGGGAACAATGTGATCACTGGAGATCCAAAATAACATCTATTTTAAACCACACCATACCAATGGACTAAGATATTCACAACAGCATGTGTGCATAGTGTTATAACCTCTATTAACAACAACAACAACAACAACAGAGAGATAAGAAATGAACACACACACTTAAATATATTGTTTGATCTATACATCTATGCACATAACTTATCATAATAATGATACTTATATGGGCTAGAGCTTTTCACAATACATAGAGATGCATCACGTACATACATACATACATACATACATGCATTTGATAGAAACACTGGACGCTCACATCAGACAAGAGTAACAAAGTAATCAGGAGACAAAAAAAAAGTTTGACAATGAAGAGAAGAAGGGTCATTTAACTAACGGGTGATTTTGTGATGAACAGTGCAGCACCCACAGACTTGACCCTCATTGCCATTTGAGGCTTCCTGTCATGGATTTGCCTTGCTGTGAGGATGCACAATAACAAGAAGACGTGCAAGGTTCACTGCATCGTGATTTATGTGCAACATGTACAACTTGTAATTAAATACAGCAACTCCAACCAACCTGGGTCTTTCCCATCTCTCTCCCCGCAGACTTAGATGCCTTTATCATATTTGTGACTTTATGCTTGACACTGTTGTGCTTCTTCTGTTATGGCTGTGCGAACGTTTGTTTCCCGTTTTCAACGTGTTCACCCCGACCGTTCATGGCTCCCAGTCAACCTCCAAGTTTGTTTGGCTTTGCTGAGCACGCTCTACATTCTTATGGCCATGCCGTGTCCACGCGCCCGTTCTCGGCTCTGATTGGATGGAGGCGACACAAACAAAGTAGCTCCACCAATAGCGACGCTGAGCACGCGCCGAGCCATGCGTCCGGTTCTTGGGCTCAGATAAAACCAGCAGTCAAGTCTTTGTTTACAGCAGACAAACACGGACAAGAGGCGATGACTGTGTGACAATTATAGTTATACACCCTCACTTCCACACCTCGAGGAAAACGCTGGTATAACTTTTTTGGGGGTATTCTTCATCAGCAACCATGGTGGCCATGACGAAGAGAGTGAAGACCTTCCAGATCATCTTCTCGGACCCCAGCAAGAGTTTCTACTGCGGCGGGGAGCGGCTGTGTGGCCGGGTGGAGGTGGAGGTGTCCGAAGTGACCCGGGTGTCCTCGGTGAAGCTCCGGGCTGTGGGCTGCGCTAAGGTGCAGTACGCTAAGGGCAAGCAGCGGTGCCGCCAGGAGGCTGAGTACCTGCGCCATGAAGAGGAGCTGCGGCTGGACGAGCAGCCCTCAGGTACACACTCTGATAGGACACACTCCGTCTGCTGGAACTCACCTGCCCACGCTGCCTCACACACACACACACGGAGCAGAAATGACGCGTTAGCATATGGCTATAGTGATGCTGGACAACATATGGTAGAGGTTTATGTGTAGTTTAGGAGTCGTTTTAACAATGAGTGGGAAGAACTGGTAGCGTCACCCATGACTTGACAGCCCAAGATACTAAAACTGCTCAACTTTCTCTTTCCAGACTCCGATGGATCGGTTGTTCTGAGGCCTGGAAACAAATACTGTTACAAGTTTGGATTTGAGCTCCCCCAGCAAGGGTAAGGCAGAGTTTCTTGACATGCCATTGTGATATGTCACATCGGTCCAGAGCACTTTTGGTTTTAATATGATTCCCATATGATCTCACAGGCAGCTGGTGTCGTCATACAAGGGGAAGTTTGGTTACGTCCACTACTGTGTCAAGGCCCTGATGGAAAGACCCCAGCAGGCTCCATTGGAGTGCAAGAAGTCATTTGAAGTGGAGGAACCACTGGATGTGAACACACCAGAGCTGCTGGTGAGTTGACTGGACTCGGACCAGAAGCGTTGTTTTACAGTGTAATCAACTTGTGTAATGTAGGTTAGGTAGGGTGAGCCTTTGGGATCCCGTGGTGCATCTAGTTGGCCTCATGCTTGTGTTTCCTCAGTCTCCCACAGGTGGCATGAAAGAGAAGAAAGTCACCTGCATGTTCATCCCTGACGGCCAGGTGTCTCTGAATGCTAAAATTGACCGGCGCGGTTTCTGTGAGGGGGAAGACATTTGCATCAATGCCAAGTTTGAGAACACCTGCTCCCGCATTGTGGTACCCAAGGCTGCCATCATCGCCAAACACATTTACCAGGCCAACGGCCGCACCAAGGTCTTCCGGCAGAAGCTGTCATCAGTGAGAGGAAACCACATCATCTCAGGCATGTGTGACGCCTGGCAGGGCAAGAGCATCAGGGTGCCCAAGATCAAACCCTCTATGCTGAGCTGCAACATCATCCGAGTAGAGTACGCCCTCATGGTAAGCTTCCAGTTGTGTTCCACGTGGTTAGACATTGTTTCACATGTGAAGATCTACGTCTTTATGTTTTCATGGTTACAAGTGTGATCTAATGAAACGCTCCTCCCTGGCAGATCTACATCCACATTCCTGGCAGTGAGAAGCTGATCTTGGAGCTGCCTCTGGTCATTGGCACCGCTGGTCTGGGCAGCCGCAGCAACAGCGTGAGCAGCCAGGAGGGCTCGGTCAGCAACTCCTCCCAGAGCTGGGTATCCCTGAGGATGCCCTCAGAGCCTCCCAGTTACAGTGATATGAGCCGGGACTGTTTCCTGGATCAGCCCCTCACGCCACTATTGGATGACGTGGATGGAGACGACAGCCCTATCTTCATGAACGTCCCATCCTTCCAATACCCTGCACCTCCTGCCTACTCTGAGGTAGTTTCAATAAGTCTCTTTAAATAGGGTATCTGTGTCTTGGTGATGTTTTGGGCTGTGCAGTAATAGTGAACTGTGCCTACAGGCTGAGGAAGAGTTCCCTGGCCCTGCCCGCATGCTGCCAGTCTGCTGAGGAGCAGCAGGGATTCTGGGACTGAGTCCGTCTCTCAGGGACCCATCTTCTACAGCACTTGATGAGGAGCAAAATGTTCCCTCCACGCAGAGAAGTGATGAGCTGAGTAGTGAAGCAGGATTGTGGAGATGGCCAGAGAAAGAGAGGCTTGCCTGCTCTATCCCCGCTCTTCATCACCTATGCT
Organism: Karalla daura; assembly: GCA_029224185.1. NCBI lineage: Eukaryota > Metazoa > Chordata > Actinopteri > Chaetodontiformes > Leiognathidae > Karalla > Karalla daura. Next base: position 2,167,920 of record CM055205.1, on the reverse strand, counting down.
GATCCTGAGTCTTCCTCGTGCTGCTCTCCATGTTCTGGGGCCTGGAGGTGGAGTCCCAGAGCCTGTAGCAGCCACTCATCTGAATAAGCTGTCACCTCTGGAGGCCCAGACTGTCAGGGCCTCACTGTCCACTTGCAGCCACTTTATGACTTTGTTACTGGGGCCAAGCATTGTTGAACCCTAGCCTGTTGCAACATTTCTGCTTGTTTGGGGGGTTTGTTATTTCCTCATCATGCCTTATCATTCCATTCCAAGCTTAGAACTTGATGAGAGGAACCAGCTCTTTATAGTCACTCCAGGCAGTTTGTGTTGCTCCAGTCGATCAAGTAAATATGAATGGCTTTGGAATTCATAGCATTTCGTAAAATCCTTCTTTGCTGAATGGGCTCAATACAGCAGCCATGCTGTGTTGATTCATTTCTACATTTTTGCACTTTTTGATTGAAGCATATTGATATACTACTGCTCGTATCTTTCTGCTTTGTGTCAGCGTTATTTTTGCTGTGTAGAGTGTATTTTCTTTAAACACTTAAAATAGAAATTGAAATTGAAAACCCCACATTTGATTTTCATGCCCCACTTGGCTGTAATGTCTAACACGATTCCTCCGCATACGGCTCGTACTTTTGTGGTTCTCATGGAATTTATCTCATGGGAGAAAACCATGTGCGACCTGCAGTTGTCCAAGGCAACATTTCATCAGTACTTCTTCAGTGTGGTGGTTTCACAAATTCTGTTGTTTCAGGGCACAAGGAAAATCACTGTTGATGACTGAATTGTGTTCAAACTAAGTCTGCAATGTATATTTGCTGAATATTTTTATATGAAACCCTGTGGGTTACATTTTTTAAAATAAAAAAAATATTGAAAAGATCAAGTGGGCCTGATTGTTTCGGTTCGGTGTAAGATCTCAAGTAGACAAACTCACCCTAGGTCTGAAATGCCTGTTCTGTTTAAGTGTGGCCAAGCCCACAGGGCCTGCGGAACGCATATATTTGCAGATGTGTTTGCCAGGACCAGCTGTGCTATTGTTCTGTTTTTTATGTTCCTCCTTTTCTTCTTCCTCTTTTTTCCATTTTTATTTTTTCGCTGATGGAAGTGGTACTGCAGGCCAAACCATGCAAGGGAGGGTTATGCAATTTGGAGTGTCGCCTGAGGGAGGCGCTGTAATCAAGACCTTCTATGTACAAAGTGCTAATAATGCAAACACAAAAACGTACATCTCTAATGATTTTATAAATGCAGTATTTTTAAACAAAATATTTGTCCAACGTGAAACCGGATACTGCGAGATCTCGTGAGATTGACAGTCTGGGAAATTAGAAAGAGCCATTCACAAAACTGGCTCATTTGAGCCATAAATAATCCATTTATTCATTTCAACTTGGTGTCCGACCACACTCAATAGTGGGGAGGGTGGGGGGATTTCTGTTATTTCGTAAAATACAGCATCTAACAGAACCTCCTACTTACTCAGTCTGCACTAGTTAATTCTCATTATTTATTTATATAGCCTGTTTTGACCAACAACCCCTAGCACTCATGCACCAACTGCTAAGCAACTGCGATGAAAAAAATCCTAGCGCCGCCACTAATTGAGAATGACTAAAACTGGAAAACGCACTGTTGCAAACTCCGCCTTAGAATTTTGTTCAAACTTCTTGGAACACGTACGCCCTTAAACTGGAGCTGATCTAAAAAATAAAAAAAATGTGTTCACTCAATGCAGCCAACGAAAAGTACTAAACAGGAAGTCAGCCATTTTGATTTCAATAAAGTTTTACTGATTCCACACATTTCAGGGATTTCAACATTCTGACTTCATGCTGAATGAATGTCATCTTTATGGGTTTGTGACAAAAGGTTATGAAAAGCTTTATCAAAAGTCAAGGGACATAACCGCACGGAGCTGCCAATTCTGGTGAACCGTCATGCATATTCTTGTAACTTTTTGTATTCTTGTAAAGTTTGATACACAGGTCAAGAATAGCCAGCTCTTATTCTGATAGGGGGGGGGGGGGGGGGGGGGGGGGGGGCAGGGCAAGATGGCTCATTAGCCAGAGATTTTTTTGGGAGGTGTAAAGTACGTGTCACATAAAAAGTCAGAACCCAACAGGAAGTTGACCATTTTGATAGTCAAGTTTTGCCCTTTTCTACACAAACTCAACCTAGGGATTTTATCCTATCGATGAAAAATGAAAATGAAATGAGGTGGTGAGAAGCATCTCATATATTTATTGCTGTCCATACAGATGGAAGGGGGTTGCTGAATGGTTTGATTTCAAAATGACGTTCCACATCTTCAGCATATCAGTTTCCAACAAAACACCAAGCCATGGTAACTGGGTTGCAGGTTTAAAAGATTTCATTGGTTTGTGATGTGGTGGATCCAGACACGGCAATGCAGCCACCGAGAAATCCCAAATTTCCTTGTGCAAAAACACTGCCCCTTGGCGGAGAAACTAGTTTACTGCACTTGTACCTTCACCGTCCCAGTCGGAAGACCCCCTGCCCACATTTATCAAAAGCTGTCAACGCAAATTATATCCAAGTGAGGGATTTCAACATGAGTAACAGACTCGTTCCAAGTAGCAGTACCAAGACTGACAGCTTAATTCCTGACCTAAAATGGGACCATTTCACTGAATTGAGCCAAGTCTTTTTAGATTCATTTATTAGTCACTTCTACAAGTCTATACAGAAATGGCAGAAAAGGGAGTCAAGACATAAAAAAAAAAATACATTGCGCTTCATCGCTACACAATTCGGTGGTGTACAAAAGTCGTGCTGCAAGTTCTCTCAACTGGTCACCGATTGCAACTTCTGCTGCTTCTGAAAAAAAGGAAAGATCCAGCATTTCTTTTAAAAGATTTGTCAAATAAATGGTAAAGGCACCCAATAGTACAAATTTAGAGGTGGTACAACAATGACTGGAGGATAAGTGTTCCCGGTAGGTCTTCTGAGAGCAGGCTGCTCCAGAAACCGACTGGGATGAGTTTTGCTTTCTGGTCAATTCCACAGCAAGTCAGGGACTGAAACTCCTGAAAGCCTTGGTATATGACCAACACAACCAGCAGGAACATTACTTACAATGGAAGCCCACAGCAGGCAAGAGTCTCAAGGGTCTCTTGAACAGGTTCAGGATTCTGCAACAAGACAGTTAGAAATCTTAGTTTAGCAGATGACTCGAGTTGTAGTCAGCTATGACATCCAGAGTAGCACACCTTTTTTCTTTTTGTTCTGCAGCAATATCCCACAGAGCTCAATGGCAGTGAACACGTGGGTAAAGCGAAACTACAGATTTGCTCTTTGAGGCATTTCCAACGACACAGCCCTACAGTTAAAGGTTGGCCGGTATATACCTCAACCTTTAATGGTATGTGCCACTGTTCAAAAACACCACTCACCTGTCATATCTAGTTCAGGTAGGTGACCAGTAGAATCCCTGCTGGAATCCGGAAAGCCTAGAGAACAATGATTTCCACTTAGGTGACAATGCAATGCACTTTAAACGTACAAAAAAAGCTTACAAGAGGGTGATGGTGTCCCAACAAATATACCAGGACTCCAAGTACATGCAACATGGAGACCAACGATGCCAGGTGTTGAGTTTGTCTAGCACTGACTTATGAACAGACCTGCTGACGAGGCAGCTGGATGCAGATACCATACAGTGCAGTCATTACCACATGCTGTATGGCTGTCAATATACAGCCAAACTGCTCATATACTAGCACTACTCAAAAAGAAAGCCAAATAATCCTCATACTCATGTTAATTATATGTCACTCACCTTGGAGATTCGCAAACCGGTCTCCGACATGGCAGCATCACTTTGCTGAAGAAGAAACTTGAAAGCTGTTGGGCACAACATTTGTAAGAGCACAATTAGTTCTGCAATAACGCCACCTTTGACAAATGGTCAATCCAGTATGCTGTGAAAAGTGTGAAACCGTTTTAACAGGGGAAAGACTGTTTCAACAGATTACCAGGACCCCAAGCACATGCAGCATGGAGACCAACAATGCCAGATGTTGAGTTAGTCTAGCACTGACTTTTGAACAACACAGCCGATGAAGCAGCTGGATGCAGATACCATACAGTGCCATAGTGGTGTGTTTGTGTCCCTATATATCCACTTACTTCATTTTGGTAGGGCCCTGAGCTGAAGTCTGGTTACCAAACCTGCAGGAGATAAAGTGACAATGAGAAAGCTTGCACACAACCATCTGCTCGTTTACCTCTGCGCAATTTGTGGTTCAGATAGGAAGCTGTCAATCACACTTCAGAGCAGTTGAACATATTAAGCTTATCATCATGACATCTTTAAAATGTTCAAGCATAGCAATGGCTTTCAAACAGAACACTTACCCAAGCGTGCCTCAGGTCTCCTCCAGTATCTGCACAAGACATGAAACTGTCTTAGGGTGCTACTACTCAATAAGCCGATTCAACTTATCACATCTGATAGTGTAAGTTCTCATAAGTAACACTGCTGCCAGTCCGCAGCAGTGGGTTGCAAGAGAATGAATTACTCTATGCACTGTATGAACTGTATGGCCCACCTGACAGGTCCAGAGCTCATACTGTGCCAAAAGAATAGTATACAGTTCTACACAGAATCTAGCTTAGCCTCTTGTCTATGGTCTTTTACGTTATCATGGTTCATAGGTCAATTCTAATCCATATGCAGTATTTTAATTTGTCTAAAACACACACAACTCAGATAAATTACTACATCTGAGAACTTTTCGTAACATGGTCAACAATTCCATTCAACCCAGTATCACACGTGCAGATACCAACCTCATGCCTGAGAGGTACAACAGCACTGGCATGGCCAACTCCCTCCAATTCACCCCACGATACAGTCATCTCCTACAAAAGAAGAACAAGATGAAATGGCCGGTATTAAACTGTCGCAACAGCAAACGAGACCTTCGAAGGCGTTTCTGAACGCTTTGTAGCTGTGCCAGGCCTCATTGTCACCATTCAGCAACGGCCGAGTGCTTAGGTGAAAGCAAAACCTGGTGTTCTCTAGCCACGGCTGCGCTGTGATAAGTCCACAAAACGGGACAGACCCACTCATTCTGCACTGTGGCTTGGGAGGGTTGGAACAGGTTGCCGAGGAACAGCTCCATCCACAGCCTAGACCTGCTGCAACGCCATGTTCCACAACCACGTGAACCAGCATGCTCGCGACAGTATAGTGTGCGCTTAATTCACGATGGTGCCCATCTGGTTTTAAAGTTGAGAATGGGTGAGCTTTAAGCTTTAATTGTAGCCTGACTAATCGTACTCGATTGCCTTCAGCGTTGTACGATCACAGGTCTGCGCGGTGGCTTCGCGTAGCAAAGTTAGAGACTAGCTTAGCATGCTAAGCGGGGACAATGTGGCGGCATTATCGTCCGTGGGTGACATGAACACTCGATGAGATAGGCTACTGTCATAATATGCTCGGTCGTAAGCAGTACCCTCTGGGACAATGGAGTTATTTCAGTTACCTGTCGCGCGCCACTTTCCATCTCCTCCTGCGCGAGATAGCCGTGAATGAGAGGCCGTCGAGTGTCCTGCGCAGCTATTTATACGCATCCCTGCGTCACTTCCGGAGCCGTACACTGCGTTCCGGAAAGGTCGGATCGTAGAGTTTCCAAGTGGAAAAACTTTTCGTTCAAGCCAGAACGGAGACAACCAGAAAAAAAATACGAAATGAAAAAAAAGGCTTTTGCTCTAATGTATATATGAGTGTGAAAGTTCACCTTAATATAATACTGGACGCATGTAAATCTTCTCTCAAAGCCCACCTGTGTTTACTGGCAAATTACTCCTGTCTTTCCTTGTTTCCATGTGACCCAGTAATTATCAATCCCTCCTTGGTTATGTAAAGTGCCTTGGGTACCCTGACCATAATATTTTATATTCAATATGATTACTAAACTGCAGTGTATAGTCTGAATGTTGTCTGGGTTCCTTTCGTTCTATGAATGTATGTCTGCTTAACATTTAGTGTGTGTATGAGTGTATTGCCAAGGTTACCAACCAAGGTTGTGGGGCACATGAGTTGAAGGCTCATGGAACCAGAGGGTCTTTGAGAAGGAATTCATGAAAAACTATTCGACTTATCAACATTTTGAACAAGAGCACAACTTTCTCTACAAGTTTCTATGGCAAAGCATGGCCACGCAGCCAATTGTGTGAGGGCGAATATGTGTTTTTTTTCTCTGCTCTTACCTTTTGTTTGGCTCTTTTGTTAGCCAGTCAAATTTTTGAAAAATATCTTGTGCCTACTGTGGAAGTTCTGGCTTTGAGCAACATGGGAAAATACATTCTTCGCAAATGCCACGCTATTGGTTTGACAGTTGCACTTGAAAAGATGCAAAATAGCAAAAACCACATGGTCTATTAAGGGCACTCATGAAAAACTTGAGCCAGCCTATGAACATGGTTTGTCTTCATTTTAAAGTTTAAATGAATTTTGTATGTCAAAGTATGGCTACGCAACCCGTTGTTGTTTGAAGGTAAACAATGTTTTTTCCCATTCATTTTTATCAGAAAAGAACTTCAGTAATTTAAATGGGAAACAATTGCACGTTTCTCTACGGAGCTGCAAAATATCATGTGCCCTATTAATTTTCCCATTTGAATGAACTGGAAAAGCAATGGAAAATGGGAAGAGGGGACAAAGATTTGTATGAGTGAAAATCTGCTTCTCACTGAAGTTCACAATGGAGCAGTAATGGGTCACAGATAAACATGGGTATTGAGTACATTTAGGGTTTAAATGTACAGGTTTAAAGTACTTGACTTTTGCATTCTGTGTAACTTCATAGCTCCACTCCATGGTATTTCAGAGGGAAAATATTTGTATGATTTATTGACCTTAAATATCCACAGCAGTCTAATGCATTTATGGAGCAGTATGGAGCTCCACGGAGCAGTAACTTAAAAGTATTGGGAACTTGAATGTTGTAATTTGACATTTTTGCTGAATTTATCAGCTTCCTGAATGCTGCCTACCAGTCAGCATGAGCAGCAGGGCCAGTGTGTTGTCCTTCAGTTACGTTTTCAGTTTAGGATGGGTAAACTGCTGCAGACGACTAGTAGCACACATTGTTAAAAAGTTGTTTTAAATTAAAAAAAAATCATCTTTCTTGTGTCTGCAAATACTTCTGTAGTGTCGTGTTCATTCATGCCACATCTTGAACTACATTCACAACTCCTCTCCAGTATTCCTGTAGGTCTCCAATCTCAGCATCTCTCTATGGATATTTATCTGAAGGGAGAATCGGTGCAACTAATAATAGTGGGTCACAAAGAAATACAAAGTTTTCACTACTGAGAAGCCACCATGATTTCATGTCCACTGTGGAACTACCAAATTATGTTTTTTTTTTCTTTTGCTGTTATTTATAACAAGATGCACCATGTTTCAACTGTTCCTCAGCCAGAGGTCAGCATTTTACCCAAAAGTAACTCAGTAGAAGAAACGACCATTTTCACCCTCCTTAAAATGTAGTTTACTTTGGATAATGTCATACAAATGCTTTCAAGGACAGGTTAACAGCAGCACTACTCTAAAGAGTGCTTCCAGATGAGAGATGGGGAGGAACAGAAACAATTTTCAATGAACATCTTTTAAATATAAAAACTAAAAAAAAAGACTTGGATTTAAAAACTTTTACATTCTTTAACATATACCTTGGGAGGGGTTTGTATTTCAAATGTCTTCAACTTACACCAATAACCGAGTTCCCAAAGGTCTGAACACACACACACCAAACTCACAAAAGGGAAAAAAAACAAAAAATTGACAAGTTAAAGACATCTCTTTGATCATTGACCAGGAAGCTATAACAGATATGATTGTTTTGTAATGTTTTCCAACTCCAACTTTTCCAACTTTTTCTTAAAACAAAAGCAAAACAAAACCAATGTATACTGACAGCAGGGTTAATATTTTAAAAAGGTCCCTTCATACAGTTATTCCAGAACTACACTTTTTCCAGGAGAGGGTAGATGCAGAATCGAGTCATGGTCAAAGAACATTAGGGTGACACCTTGGTTTCCATCTGCTCCCCAGCCACACATTCTGGACAGTCCCCCCCCCCCCCCATCTACATTAACATCATTTCTGAGCGCATCGACGGAGCGGGAGATGCTACCCACATATGCGCGAGTCCAGCTGTACAGTTCTGCATTGACTCTACACGTCGTCTTCTGCTTGAGAATCCTCCGGTATCACTCCATGCTGTCGGGGTCTGCCTGGGCCATGTAGGCATCCAACTCGGCATCAAGGTGACCCTTGGTCTTTGACATGTAGGCGTCCAGTTGGTTGTCGAGCTGTTCGCGGGTCACGGCCGGCCGGCCGACACCTCGCCCCCGCCCGCGGCCCCGCCCGCCTCGCCCGGCGAAGCCTCCGCGCCCGCGCAGTCCACCGCGGCCTGTCCAACAGAACACACACTGTGACCGGAGAGCCCGGGCTCGGAGCAACGCGCTTCGTTCCCGCGTGCTTTGATCACGTAGAAGGAATCCGGTCGCGGCTCACCTCTGACCATGCCGCCCCGCAGCGCCCCTCGGGACAGGGCTCCTCCTCTGCCGGGCACACCCCCGCGGTGGCGGCCTCCTCTACGCATGGCCAGACGCCCGGCCGGACCACGGCCTCGCATGGGGACGCCCGTGGCTACTCGCTTCCCTGTGCAACGCGACAGACGTGGATGAACGAGGGAAGGCCGGAAGCAAATGCTCGGTGGGACTGCACCATAGCAAGGAAACCTGCATTAAAGCTGGTTATCACAATTGGCCGACTGACCAATCAAGTGGCCGGGAGTTTAGACACACTCAGTTGATCAGAAAGCAGGTAAACTTTATAGTCGGGTGGAGTAGGGCTCCTCTGATTGGCCAAATATGCAGAGCAGGAAAGCACGGTGCATAACACCATTTACTGCAGTTCAGACAATCTTTGTGAAGTGTGCATGTACCATGAGATCAATGCAGACTGCAAGAAACTTATTTTGTTATCGACCAGATGTGTAAACTAACATGTCCAAGTCTTTTTTTTGACAGGTGCTCAATTGGGAGCAGCACACTAAAAAGGCAATGACTCGTCATCTTATCAACGAGAATGATTTATGTAGACATGCCTCTCTTAGAAAAGACACATTGAAACGGCACCAATGAATGTTGTGCAAGTGTTTTACTCCTGAAACAACCACTGGGAACAATTCAACAGGTTTAGTGGGTCATAACAAACACTGCATCACCAAACACTGATACACGGCTCGTTAATCGACGCTTCACTTTGCAGAAACACGACGAGAAACGTGCCATCTCTCACTTCAGACCTTATCAAAGGCTGCGATCCTTTGCTGACACAGCTATTAACTGAAACAGAAAGGGGCACCCGAACAGATATTTCCACCTCCGAAGAAAGGCCACTCTGCCCCACCACCGTGTACATCTGTGGATACACACCTCTGAGTGACAGGGCTCCCCTCATTGCGCCGCCTCTGATTCGTCCTCTGAGGCTTCCCCTCACCATCCCCCGCATTCCTCCTCTTCCTCCAACGGCTCCGCCGCGCATCAGTGCTCCTACGGGCCGGCCCAGTCTCGCCTGGATGTTGCTCTTCCCCAGGCGCTGCTTCAGGCTCTGACACAAGTTGTCATTCACAGACGCAATTACGACATGACAGACCTGACGCCGGGGTCGACGCATCTCAAGCACTTGTCGAGACCGAGTCTGAGACACAGATCGTAGGGTGTCCGTGTTGTATCGATCTACCGAGTCGATGGCTCGATCACCCGTCTACACTTACCAAATACACTGTTCTGCATAGCACTGCACAGAAAAGGAGCCAGGGACCCACGGCTCGTCGATGGACTCACCTGCTTGTGGTTCAGGGCAGCCTGCACTGAGGGCCGGTTCTCCATCTGCTGGGCCAGCCGGCGATTCCGGGCACTGGCCAAATGCTGCTGTTGCATGGTGGCCCGAACACTTACTGCGGTGGGCTGCTTGTTCTTCAGCATGTTAGTGAAGCTTTAGAGGTGGGAGGGAAAAAGAAGGAGGAAGTAAAGAAGGGGACAGGGGATGTACAGAGGAGGAAGAGGAGGAAGCAGGGTTCCACATCAACTCATTTCTCATATCATGGATGTGGCCACAGACACTGTGCTGGCTCTTTTGCCAGGTAAGACTTATGTTCCACTTGCGGGCACTCACTTTCTCTCTCATCAAATGACAAACCTGCGGGGTGACTTAAAGGCAGATTTGGCATGTTTGTGGAATAAAGCACAAGGAGGCGATTAAAGAAAGAAAGAACAGGAATGAAGAGCAAAGATGGAGTGAAGGATAGAGGACACAGGAGAGCACAATGTGCCACTTACAGGCCTCCAGCTGCCCGGCTGGGCTGTCCTCGCGCTGCAGCGGAGGCCCTGGACGTGAGGAGTGCTTGGCTACCCAGCCACTTACAGCATGGACCGTGACTTATGGTGATAGCACCATGGGGTTCAGAGCCGGGGGCGGGGGGGGGGGGGGGTGCGCGGCGTGCTCTTTGTCACGTCCAAGCTAGGGCTGGGTATCGCTCTTAGACAGACGGAGCACAGAGGAGTGAGAGAATCAAAGAACAGAAAAGGAGCATGTGCTTCACTTCCTTTGGTTCGAGAGAGAGCGGTGTGAAAGGCAGAGCATAACGACATCAGCCACCTCCTTGGCTTAGCTTAATCCATCCTCTTTCCTCTTTAAAAAGGCGCATATGCCGGAGTGTGTGCGACCGGGCGGGTGTGCCAGGGCATTCAGATACCGGTCTGGTCCGGCATAGGCATACTGAAGGCGGTCCCAAGATCGACCGCATTCTCTTTAAGCGTGTGCGCGCGCGCGCGCACACCCAGAGGCGACGTTTCTCGGGCTCAGGGAAGTCCCCTCTGCTTTACAGCCACATCTTAACAGTGCTGGCGCCTCAAGAGATGCCGACGGGACCATTACAGAGCGCACACAATCGGGATGGCGACAACCGCATCCGGGTCCCGGGTGCCCCAACAGTAGCCTTCTAGAACCGCGACAAGCCACGGCTGACCCTGGCCTCTGGTGTCTAACTGCGGACAGGGTAGGTGGCGCCTCACCGCTCGTTTAGGGACACTTTGGTGGTGCTTTTCAGAATAACTTTTTGGGAGGAGGCTGCACTCATTTTGGCAGGCGGGTTGCTTGCAGGCTCCTGGAAACAGATGGAGAGAGAGACATCGTTAAAACGGCGGTGACAACCCCGGTGACAGCATCAAGTGAGCGTCACATTTATGAATATACTAAAAACGAGAATCGGAGGCCAGTTTCTGTGATGTCGGCAACCATACAAAACAGACACTCCAACCACCAAGGGGACGGAGTTTCAGTGAAACTCACAGAGCTGTGCATCCAACAGCTTGCCAATATCGCCTGAGAGCTCCGATTCTCTGGCCACTCAGTCCAATAGCACTCGAGTGCTCTATAAGTGAGATCAATTTTATCGTTATCATTGCTACATGACCTAAAATGCTAAAATGACCACACAGGGAGACATTTGGATCTGGGCGATAACTGCACCGCATAGCTCCGTTTTGGGAGTGAATGGTCCCTATGGCTCGAGGGTACTCCGCCAACAAAACCTCTTACAAACACAGATTGCAGATGTCTTCTCACTGGCTCGTTTTCGAGGTCGTTCTGTGGTTTATCACACGGAGTCATATCGATAACTTATTGAGCCATAATCTCCAGGGGGGGGGGGGTTACGCCATTTGTATGAGCCAGGGAGGCCTGGTCTGGAGTAGCAAGACCGCACGGCTAAAACCAATCAATCTTGAGGGTGCTCCAAGTGTCTAGATCCCTATGGTCACATCTTTACTGGATCACGCCGTGTCCTAACCAGGAGTTAGCTGTCCGGACACACTCATTTTACCTCGCTAACTCCTATATGTTCGATTACAATAGTGTTTTGGGGCAGGCTTTACTTACAGTGATCGTAGGTCGGTTGTCTGGAGCCTCAGAAGCAGCTGCAGTTAGCTGTGGTAGCTAGCTAGCCAGAACTAGCACGGTGCTGCGGCCGTGTCGAGTGCCCTGCTATTAAATACCAGCTATGAAAGGGTAGCTTTCGAGTAAAAAATAAAAAAGTAAAAAAAAAAAAGAATGAAAGCAGAGTGGGCAGTAGGCAGTTTGAGCGTGGCCGGGTCGGGACTGGACGGTGATCTGTGTGAAATGGGGCAGCTCGCTTTCCTAACACACACAAAATGGAGTGGCTCTTCTGGTTGTGTCGTCACCGCGACGTCATGACGTCACCGCCCCGGCTGGCTGGGCGTACGTAGCGTGCGGGGTGTGAAATGGCTGCGGCGGCGACCCTGGGCGAGAGCTGCTCCGGTAAAGATGCTGTGGCCGAGGGACTGCTCGACCTCCTGAAACCAGCGATCCAGCAGCTCGACGTGCACGTCCACTCAGTCAGGTACAGCCGACAGCTGCCCGACCTCGCGTCCACGCTATCAGTGAATTCTGTTTACATCTCCACCCCACACAATGTCTCCGATTGGTCCCGTGACTTCAGGGATCATTGGCTGCGCTGCTGTTGTTTGCTGTCACAAAGTGCGCTTTGTTTTCAAACTGAGTGCGTCGAGGGTCAGTCGGAGGAAAGTGAAAGCACAAAAGTTACGAATGGGCCGCTCAATTTATCGCAAATTCATCGTTACCGCGATGTCAAAATGTGCCAAAGACTACCTGAACTGCGGCGAATAGTGTGTTATCATGTGCTATCATGCTCTCCATGTCAATCGGTTGAGTCTTACCGGCCTAAATAGTAGCCCCTGTTTATTTTTACCTGCTCTGGGTTTCTGAGCTGCTGAAGAGCTACTAAAGTCTGACGCCACCAGACTCTCGGCCACTGATTGGTCAAAATCTTTTAACTACTGCATTTCATATCGCACTACTTTAAAACACGATCGCATATTGAATGTTTTACTAATTGATTATGTTATTCTTTTAATTTCATTGCAGAGAAAGCCAAGTAGAGTTACGAGAACATATAGACAATCTGGCTACAGGTAATTGTTAACTGTATGACACCTTGCGCAGTGTTTCATTTTCTTATGTTATGTGTGCCAATACAATGTCTGATTTTGCTCGTCTCGTGGTGTACAATCTTTGCAGAGTTATGCAGGATAAATGAACATCAGAAGGTGGCTCTAGACCTGGACCCTTACGTAAAGAAGCTGCTGAATGCAAGGCGGAGAGTAGTGCTGGTGAACAACATACTGCAGAATGCTCAGGTTGGTGTGGCACCCCTACTCATCAGTATATTTGTAGTGGCAAGAACCAAGACAATTAACCGCTTTGTCTGCCTGCAAACCTTGCTCTTAGAACCCGGATTTCTAGCAGCAGGAACAGGCAGCTGATAGACCGATGATTTTGAAGGAAAAAAGATTATAGAGCATAGTTTGTTGATCAAACCAGTATACCAACAAACAAGTGATGGAAACACGGGGCCTTTCGTTGCCGTACTGAAACACATTTTTACCATATCTGTACCCAAGTAGAACGAATAGTTCACACCTTTGACTTTTATATTACAGTTTGCAGAAAACATATTTTTTTCACCACTCCATCTCTATGCTGACCCTGTACTATTTACAGTTTCTCTGCAATAAAATAGAATATGCCATTATTTTCCCATCAACAGGGAAATTATGTAAACATCGGAGGAATCCCCACATTAGAACTGGAGGCTTCCAGAAATGAAAAGAAATGTTGTACATTCACCCTAATGTAATTTTCTCCAGGTATTTGTACTTTTATTCAGGTAGCTACTCCTCCACCATCAAACAGCGTTGTAACCTTAATACTCTTTCCGCAGGAGCGTCTGAGGCGACTCAACCACAATGTGGCCAAAGAGACAGCACGCAGAAAAACCATGCTAGAGGCTGCAGTAGTCTTCAACTCCCGATCCCCCAGTAAACCTTGAGCAACTTTCAGCAAACACTGTGAACAGACGTGACCAATACAGGAGATTGTAACCGAAGAACCATCCTTCCTTACACATTTAGTTGGTATTTGTCTAATATGCAAATGTCATGCACTGCTTTGTTTAACGTGGTATCCTAATAAAAATCTTTGCCGCTATCTGTTTAACTGAGGCAGCTGTGTTATCCTAAGCAAAGACAGAATCAGCTTAACAATATCATCAGATCATACACTGATATCCCACACATGTAACTATCAAAAAGGTACTTTGCATTTGTTTTTTTCAGTTAGTTTTTTTTCTTTTTCGTCTTGTGATTTCATGAGCCTGCCTATGCTGAGGTGTATTTGTCTAATGATGCATGGACAAGGATTGGATAAAAATAAAAAACATATTGTGTCACAAAAATGACCATTAAAAAAGTGCAGTGTCCCTCAGTTATACTTAATTGTATGCAGAGAAATGCAGATAGCAGACCCAGAGAAATCACTGCTGGAAGGAAACCACTGTCCTACAGTGGAATAAATCTAATTTCATATGTGTATATGACCATTGAGATTCAGTTTTGATAGCAATGTGATGCAAGGTTGATCATAAATTAGTTCTGCCCTTGATTCATCAAGTGAAGAAACTGTCTAAAAATATTTTACCACTAAGCTGTGATCTTAGTTGTATGTTCAAATATAATACAATATAATATATAATATTTTCTTTTACTAGGCTAATACTCAGTGGACGATCATTTATTCACTTATTTGTTTTTATGGATCTCCATCAATGACACGCTGGACTTATAGTTGTAGTTTTTCTTGAACAACTAGTGAGAAAATCCTGTGTCTACACCAAAGTGATTTATTAGATGGTTTAAATGTGTTTTCTTGTTACATGTGTGTTTTCTTTGCAATGTGTGTCTTGCCTGATAAAATGATCGAGATTTTCAGTTGTCTTCAGGAATGTATGGTGTAAGCCTCATTACTGTTGTGTTCAATTTACTGATGAAAACAAGATACATTGAATATCCATTGATCAGCTAAATAGATAGATAGATAGATAGATAGATAGATAGATAGATAGATAGATAGATAGATAGATAGATAGATAGATAGATAGATAGATAGATAGATAGATAGATAGATAGATAAATAGATAGATAGATTTAACTAACTCCAAAGGGTAGCGCTAGAGGAGAGTAATGTTAAGTCTGGTTCGCAAATGAACTGATTGGTGACCTATCCTATGGTTACGGTACTTTTTTACCATTTTCCTAATTATCAAAAGGTAAAATAAATAAATTATTATTTTATTCTCGATAAAAAAAAATGAGTTGTTTGCGGTCAGGAAGAGATTTGGAGGAAGTTGAGAGGCAGTGGGTAAACAGTGCATCAGTTTACTCCGACCATTCAAGAGTTAAGAGCGTCTGTGTGTGTGTGTGTGTGTCTGTGTGTGTGTATGTGAGATGGGGTGGAGGGCGGGTTAAGGGGGAGGGGTTGCACTAATCTCAGCGGCGCCACCTTAAAAAAACAGTCTCGCGGACCTGTCAATCTTGACGAACCAGACAGAGTCTGGCTCGCGGCTCTGCGGCGAGAGCCCTCATCTGATTGGCTGAGAGAGGCAGCCCCTGTGAGAGCCGTGCGCCTATTGGCTGCAACATGTCGAGACAGTGACACGCACGACGTCTCCCTTCTATTGTTATTATGGCGTGCACGAGAGGAGCGGACAGGATGCACGAGGAGACAGTGAGACTGATCAAAGGAAAACGTTGAACCATCTGAGCTCCATCCAGGCCAAAGCTAGAGAAATGCCCAGCAGTAGCCCAACACACTATTAGACTACACGGCTGTAGAGCCCCAGAGCAGCACGCCGGGCTCACAGACCGAGTAATAAACACACGCAACACGCAGTGCTACTGGAAAGCAACGGTCGGATAGCTCCGTGCTCTCTCTCTGTCTGTCCAAGTTCTCCTTGCCTCTCCAGCCGATGTGTAAGTACCAATATTTATCTCTGCCATTTCCGTGACCCCTCTCCTCTCTAGCCCGCAACAAATCATCGAGAAATCAAGGGAAAATTCATTCACACTAGCTCGCTAAATTGTTGCTCGCACTAACCTGCTTTTATCTGCAACAAATGTGTCAGTCCTGCAATGTTACTGATTGAAGTGAGCCAGAGCTACATTGTGGCTTTGCTATTCTGCCCCAGAGCTGACATTTCCCATTCCCCCCCTCCGTTCGTTAAACTTGAGGAATAGCAGGCAGAAACTGCAGGCACAGATTTGTGTGTGGTTTCGCATGTAGCTGCGCGTGGAACATGTTGAGACATAAGAACTGGGAGACGCATGTTAACCCGTACGGGATGTCAGTCGAGCGCATGTATGTATGGCCTGGAGGCTGCTCAGATTGGATAACATCTGTCCCCGGACTAACCAGTCTCAACCAAGTCATCACACTGCTTTAAATCAACTGCGGCCTGTATGATGAAGAGTGGGAGAGGAGACAGGTGGAGAGGTGTGTGTGTGTGCGGGATGTGGTGTATGTAGAACAGCTAGCTACCTGTTATAAACCTCATCAACATCGTAAATGTCATCAATACACGAATTGTGTTAATTCCCAAGCGAGCTTCAATCTAAGTATGCAGTAGAACAAAATCTCTTGTATATTTATACGGTGTCTGGAGAAGAACAATATAGCGATGCGTGCAATACTGTGGGTAATTTGCCACATAAATATAAAACTGTAAGCATCTCAAATTCTGTATTGTGGTTTGGGAATAACTACAAAGGGATCGCCTGCAGGTCTGCCTGTGCTTGTGACTGCACATATCGTAATAGGAACTATTTAGAGGCAACTTGAATTTTCACATTTGTGGTTTCGTGCTGGTTGTTAGGCTGCATTGTCCAAGTGGACAGAGTTTTTAATTGAGATTATAATTTTCTCCCCGGGGCGTTCATGTATTTAGTTTTTTTTGTCAAAAAGAATTGTTTTCCCTTGGAACCGGGTTGTAGATATCGGATGGTTTTCTTTTCTAGAAAGTAGAAGCACAAATAATAGAAATGCCCGGCACAGACTCTAAGAGCTTAATCCCTTGTTTGTGTGTGTGTATTTTTCCCCCAAGAATATATGAAGTAAGGGATTTTAGTAATAATGGAATGCGTTGTCGAATAACCACTATCAAGACACCTGGATAGTGGTCTTGTTGTTGCTGCTCCTGCCATTCTCTTTGGAGATTAAAATACAGATCGAAAACGCTGAATTATACAGAAGGGGACAGAGTAATAACATAGTACTTGGGAAAAGTCCATGGGCGTTTCGCAACATTTTACATTATCAACATACTTCCATGAATCATTTCAAAAACGACACTTTCCTGCCTCTGCTCTCAAAACGCAAAGTTGTTGATGTTTTCAGCACAGAGGTAGCGACGTGTCCCTTTCACATCTGAACTGGTACGGTATCAATACTCTTTGTGTGTGTGTTACGGTATAATAAGTTATTTTATCTGTTAAAAAAAAGCCTGTCCTCAAAGCTGGAGGCAGGCCTCTCCCCCAGCCAGGGCAGGGCAGGGGAGGGGTAGGCCCACCCATGCCCAGGCCATTCAGGTTCCCAAACGTGCTACTTCATGTGAATGAGGACGTGAATGTGAACTTGGTGCGACTTCATGTGAAAAGCACAGTAAGTGTCTCACATGTAAGTAAACCGTTGTACCCCAGATCCAGATCCATTTGAAGTCACAATAACTGCTCCAGAGCGCTACAGAGGCAAGTATTGAAGTTATTTATGCGATTGTGACCTGTTTTGTCAGGCAGTCGTATGCGTTTTTTGTTCCTTGGAGGATAAGTTCACGCAATTGCCGAAGTCATTTAGGAGAAATTCTAAATTGCATAGGGATGCCATTGTGGTAATACAAGATCAGCATTAGTGAGGACTCCATACACTTTGGTTTTTTTTCGTTCTTACATTAATGCCTGATAATTTTTGCACAGGGACTGATTCAGAACTGGGCCATCATGATGCCAGTGAACTTTCTGGTCACTCATTGGCGGATCAACTCAACACCAGGTAAGCAAAGCAGCGGATTGTGTTTGAAAGCAATACTTCACTTTCATGTTGAATCGTAAATGGGTGTTTTTGCAGAATCTATACAGGTAGAGAACTCTCGTGTCATTCGGGGGTGGTGCCGTGTCCGGTTGAATGTCTTCCATTTAGTCCTTTTTCGTTTGGCCACCACAGATGTGGTGATGTGTGATATGTGTATCCGTTTACAAAAACACAACAAACACTTTCAAAACTCACGCCCCTGACATCAGTCGTGGAAAATACAATAACAGCTGGTCCGTGGATATACAGTGTACGGGGTATCTGGGAGGAAAAGGTTTAAAGCGGCCAAGTCTTAGAATATGCAAAGGTGTAAAAACAAAGTCTTATCATCTTGACTGCTCATTAGGCTAATGAAAGGAACACTGTGAGCTTCCTCAGACTTAGGGCTTCTGATACATTATCAACAAAACAGGTTTTATGCCTTTTGCTCAATGCTTACCAGTGCGATTCAACTGAAACGCGTGTCTACTTGTTAGCGCAAACTTTTAGATGCGCCTTCCTCTTAGTTTCTCCCACATCCTTGATCCTTGAGCTGTGTCCTAGGATATTTGAAAACTTCCTGTCTGCAACTCCTTATTAAACAATATTGTCTCAATCCATGATGACAAACAAGTTACATACCGGATTAGACTTCACAGTTCATTGCAGAACCTTATTAGCGAATTACACAAAAAATGATAGTTTCCACAAGCGACCGTATCTCTCTAGTTGGTGACACTGAACAGAATGCATTATGACTCCACGTTACGTCCCCGCCACACCTGTAAATTCCTAGATCGGGCCCCTCCACGTATCTTAGTGATGAGCTATATGGCTACAGGGGCAAATGTGGGGACGACGAGTGGTACAATTGCTTGTATTTTCTGACGTCGCTCCATGTTTGGGGTCCGTGTTTGGACCGGCGGGAAATTTAGAGAATGGCGGTTTAGCAGAAAGGGGCGAGTCCTGGAAATGGTGGCACACGGTTGACCAATCACAGCGCTCACTCTCATGGGCAAGGCAGAACATTTGGGAGACAGCCATAAGCTACGTGGAGGGGCTTAGGGGCATGGCGGGGAGGTAACGTGGGGGCATAAAGCGTGCTTAAGAGTGAGCACTGGTGATCGATTGGCGAATCATGGATCTGCCCCATTTTAGGATCTCTCTTGTGAGTAAACATGAACCAAATTGAGTCGTGCATCATTGAGGAAGTCAGAAAATATGAGGCAGTTTCATGGTGCCGTCCCTTAACTCTTGGTCCACAGATGCGAAACTGGAAGTGTTTTACCCCCCTCTAGGTGGTGCTGGTGGCCCAAGTATGGGCTGTGGCCTTAATGTTAAGAATCACTGGACTGTATGACTTTGATGTCAATAAAGGGCACATCCTCAGACACGAGGAAGTGGTGGAGTGGTATAGCAAATGTTCCATTGACATGACCAAACTTGCTGGCTGTAGAAAGATTTATTAAGTGTGAGTAGGATGCAGGGAATTGACAAGCCTTCTGCACACCTCACCTAAAATACCACTGTCCTTCGCTCTCCAGAGGGAATGGTGAGACTGTGGAAGAAATGAAACCTGATATGGAAACTTTGATTTGGGCTAAAGAGACACCAATAGCACCATAACGTTAGAGGCCGACAAAGACTTGAGGAATTTTGCTGCTATTTAAGCAGTGGAATTGAACATCAAGAATTCAGGTACTCCTATAGGTAGTAGGAGGATGAAAATGGTCACTAATTCTCACTAGTATCTTACCTATTTGGCCCATCATGGAACATATCTCTCTCTTTTGTTCCATCATAGACACAGCTATCTTTCATTCTCTTTCTTTATTGAACAAATCCAATTCCGCCATGGTCAGGTCGTCATTGGATGGTCATTCAAAGGCCCATTCATCACCCGTCTTGGACCTTCCTCCGAACCCTTGGACCTTGATTCCCGAATGAAAGGCACATTTCACTCTCATCAGAAAAGAGGACCTTAGGCCACTGGCAAAACAGTCCAGTCCTTCCTCTCCTTGGCCCAGTTGAGACGCTTCCTACGTTGGCTCAGGGTCAAAAGTGGCTTGACCCGAGGAACCCGACAGTTGTAGCCCGGATGTGTCTGAATTTGGTGTTTTTTTTGGTGGATCTCTGACAGATTCTTGAACCTCCTCTGTTTGACAATCTGCTGAAGCCTACGGCCACCTCTTAAGCTGGTGCATCTTCCCCCTGCCACATTTCGCTCTTCCATTAGACTTCCTATCGATGTGCTTGGACACAGCGCTCTGCGAACAGCTAGCCTTTTTAGCTGCAACCCTTTGAGGCTTGCCCATCCCATGGAGAGTATCAATAATGGTCTTCTGGCCAGTTGTCCAGTCTGCAGTCGATACATACATATCTCAGCGCATGGACTGAAGTTTTTTGAGATGCTTGTGTGTGTGTATGACCGAAGCGTTTGCTCATTTTGAGGCCACAGAGAGGCTTTCGTCCGATTTCTAACCTTCCTTTTGATGCTATGAAACTACAGGTTACTGGCTTGACAGATTTGCAAGGAGGGGTTAGAGGAGGGGTTCAAGAAATCTTGAAACGAAAGCCGTATGGACTTCCTTAGAGCAGAAAAAGCAGTGGTCGTTACGGGCGGATAACGTGTTGTTCCTGTGCCCCCCCCCCTGGCAGCAGCATCATGTCAGTGAACCCTCCGAGCAGCAATGATGCCTGCCTCAGCATCGTCCACAGCCTCATGTGCCACCGGCAGGGCGGCGAGAACGAGGGCTTCGCCAAGCGCGCCATCGAGAGCCTGGTGAAGAAGCTGAAGGAGAAGAAGGACGAGCTGGACTCCCTCATCACTGCCATCACCACCAATGGCGTCCACCCCAGCAAGTGTGTCACCATCCAGAGGACGCTGGACGGCCGGCTGCAGGTCAGAGTTACGCTGGAAGGAGCTGTGGGTCAGGTTGTGGGGGAGTGACGAGGCGGGACAGAGGGCGTGTGAGTGTTTACAACGAGGTTGTGACGAACGGTGCTCTCTCTCTCTCTCCACTCAGGTGGCAGGGAGGAAGGGCTTCCCACATGTCATATATGCACGGCTGTGGCGCTGGCCCGACCTCCACAAAAACGAACTCAAGCACGTGAAGTTCTGCCAGTATGCCTTCGACCTGAAGTACGACAACGTGTGCGTCAACCCATACCACTATGAGAGGGTGGTGTCGCCCGGCATCGGTAGGTCTGCCCCACGCCTCACAGCCCGCGCGGAATGGGTGTTGCGCAACCGATCTTAATTTCACGTTGTTCTCTGTCTCCTCCCTCAGTTGGTCTCAGCCTTCAGAATACCGGTGAGCTCCATCGTACAACATCGGGGTTCGAAGAACGCCGCGAACCTCCTCAGATGTTGAATGAATTGTTTGACTTGGAGTTTTGTTCGCGGAGCCACACGGTTTGTCTGTCTGAATGAGACCGATTTCTTCCTCCTTTGCCTCCTGCAGCTCCGCCAGGTGGGCTAATCAAAGAGGAATACATCCACGACTGTATACAGATGGACCTCCCACCTGGCATCCCACTGTCAGACCACCAAGTGACCATGAAGCTGCCTCCCCCAGAACCCTACGGTCAACCTCTGCTACCCCCACAGCTGCCCCCCGAACCCCACGGACCCCCACCTGTCAGCAGATACACCAACCTACCTGTTTCACCCAAAGGTCCGCCCTTCAGGAGCTCAATTTAACGCAGGCCACTGTTCTGAAAAGTCTAAAGGTCAGAGCTGATGTGTGTCCCTCCCCCACCCCACCTCCCCCACCCCTCCTCCAGTGTCCACCTCTGACGGCATGCTGCCGCTGCAGGGGAGCCACAGCGACGGCCGCCTGCAAACCGCCTCTCCGCAGGCCCAGGTGATGACCCCGGCCGCCCGACCTCCCACCCCGACCCAGGCGCTGGCCCAGCAACAGGCGCCTCAGCAGAGCTCCCGGCCCCCGCACCCCCAGCAGCCCCCCCTGGCCCCCACCCACCCCCACGGACAGAACGGATACAGCAGCAATAAGCACTCCCAGAGCCAGGCTGCCTTCCACAGTGGGTCACGTCACTGCTTCATCGCCAGCATTTCAGTACATACAGACAACGATATGCCTCAATTTAACGCATGTGTGATGAAAGTATAGCGCACTGCAATGAGCTGCAAAACAGGTTTGAAATCTGGACTAATCATATCAGTCATATAATAACCAGTGCTTACCTGTACATCGGTATTTAGCCACAGTGAGCTGTGAAACTGATTGCACAGCAAATCGTTGACTCTGCACACACGACACCCCGATCTCTGTCTGTGTGTCCTCCAGCAGTCTGGACAGGCAACAACACGGCCTCCTACGCCCCCATGGGACCCCAGCAGAATGGCAGAGGACACCAGCAGCTGCCCCTTCATCACCCCGGCCACCACTGTGAGACGTGCTTTCAATTAACGCCTCTCGCCGTCGTCTCGTGATTCTCTCAGACTGACGCCGACCGAGCCACTGCTAAGCGACCCTCGCATTGTGAAGCGAGGGCGCACAGCTCCTTCGCTGCGGGGTCCGCATCATGGCGTGGCGGTCGCTGGGGTTGGGCGGTGGGACGGCGGTGTCTACCGCTAGAGGTTCTGCGGCACCGTTCACGCCGGGGGAAAGAGCAGACGTCGCTCTGCATGGTACATTGTACCTGGTACGTGTTCCTGTCCAAGGTGAACACCGTCATTGAGAGGGTGCATCCGGTGATCAGGCCCCTCTCCAGCCAGCACAGTGCAGGCGGAGAGGTTCCAGAGGATTCTCTCAGGTGGAACCAGCTGTTAAAAGCCACCGCGGACTGCTTGAGGCTGCCTGGAAAAAAGGTGTCAGTCGTGTGTGGGGAATCGTCCATTGGCAATATATGTGGAAGAAATCAATAGAAAATGTCACTTGCCAGTTTAGACCGGGGATGCTGCATGTTCCCCCTCCGATTGGGCCCCACAACCCGGACCACTTG
Source organism: Karalla daura (assembly GCA_029224185.1). NCBI lineage: Eukaryota > Metazoa > Chordata > Actinopteri > Chaetodontiformes > Leiognathidae > Karalla > Karalla daura. The sequence continues at coordinate 2,144,918 of CM055205.1, read as the reverse complement.
TTGAGCCCGGCCCAGATTAGGCCCCAGCCACTCTCAGCGGACGTGTCTGGGCCGGCCACACCCCCAACAGCCCTGGGGCGCTGCTGCCAGCCCACAGGGGGGTTCCTCTGGTGCTAGGGCCAGAGGGACCCCCCTGTGGGCTGGCAGCAGTGCCCCTCGCAGCCGGAGCCCTGGGGGGGAGAGAAGAGAGGACGGTTAGGTTAGAGCGAGTGGAGGGATCAACCTCAGGTCCGGTCCACTGGCCCCCACCGGCTCCTCCAGGAGGGCAGTCCCCTCCCTGCCTGGGCCCGGGGGGCGGCCAAGTGTGTTCGGCCGGCTGCCATCAGCACCCGGTGCTTCTCCCTACCATTCCCTGATTCGCCTGGCCCAGGAACTCACCCGGCCGCTGGACCTGCTGCTGCTGCTCCCCAGTGTCTGCTGGCCCTACGTTGGGTGCACACTGGTTTATCGCCGGGCTGATGGGCCAGCTCAGCTCGCCTGCTGAGAATCGGCTCATCTGGCCGTACCTGGGCCTTGCCCCGCCTCCCACGACCACGCTAAATTTCAAAGCCCGTTCTTAGGAAACACACGTCGGCTCGACCTGCTTTGGACTGATCTACTCATCCGTTTGTGTTTCAGGGTCTCAACACCATGGCTCGACCTCTTTCCCTCCCTCAGTTTCCAATCATCCAGGTGAGAGAGCGTCGCATTCTGACTGGTCATCGTCTCAATCACAGGATTGGGGTGGGACAAGCTTTTTGAGCTGTGGCGCTAATTCATGCCGGTGGTATGGTAGATCCCATTCAATAGTAAACCTTATCATTAAGATCGGGGCTGAAGCAGGCCCTTTATAGTCTTATACGCGGAACCGGTAAATATTCAGTGCTGCGCCCATAAGAGCAAACAGCAGCTGCCCACAGAACCCACACAACATATTGTCTCAGTCACATTTCCAATTTTTCTCCTTACCAAGTAACGTCCATTGCAATATGAATTAACAACGCAAGTCACATTTCAGTGTTTGTAACCCAACAACACACTATGTAGTCGTACGTTAACATGCTAACGCTCACTTTGACTCCCTAGCTGGACAAACCGCATGTGAGGATAATTCTAACCTGACCAACATGCAGAATGAGAACCCTCTTGGTTTTGCATTTTTGACATTGGAGTCTGTCCCTTAAGCAACGTCACAAGTTGGCTTCGTTTCCCCCCCTCCCCCCACCCCCGCAGGACCAGAGTTCTGGTGCTCCATCTCCTACTTCGAAATGGACGTCCAGGTGGGTGAGATGTTCAAGGTGCCCTCCAGCTGCCCGGTGGTGACCGTGGACGGCTACGTGGACCCGTCGGGGGGCGACCGCTTCTGCCTGGGCCAGCTCAGCAACGTGCACCGCACCGACGCCAGCGAGCGGGCCAGGTAAGGTGTGCGGTGAGCGCGGGCCCAAAGTCGCCTCGGAACAGGCTGTGGAGATCCCTTGTCTTGCGCCCGCAGGTTGCACATAGGCAAAGGCGTGCAGCTGGAGTGCCGCGGCGAGGGCGACGTGTGGATGCGCTGCATGAGTGACCACGCCGTCTTCGTGCAGAGCTACTACCTGGACAGGGAGGCGGGCCGGGCGCCCGGAGACGCCGTGCATAAGATATACCCCGGAGCCTACATCAAGGTCTGAATCGAGGCATCCTCACGTGCCCCCCCCCTCTCTCTCTCACACACACACACACACACACACACACGATATTGTTTCCTCTTTGACATGGTACATGCACATTCTCCTTGCACGCGCATGCATTATATTGTGCGCGCACGTACATTTTCACTCCCGCACTCGTATATTCCACATACACACACACGTATATATCCACTTTCAACATGCTTACGTGCACTTGCACACTCTCGCACGCACATTCCACCCTACCGTCCTTGTGTCTCGGGCAGGTGTTCGACCTGAGGCAGTGCCACAGGCAGATGCAGCAGCAGGCGGCCACGGCCCAGGCCGCCGCCGCCGCCCAGGCCGCCGCCGTGGCGGGGAGCATCCCGGGACCGGGCAGCGTCGGAGGCATCGCGCCGGCCGTCAGTGAGTGCCGCTCCGCGCTTGATCCCGGACGGACGGTGTCCTGGCTGGGATCTCTGTCCTGTAGGCACGGTGGGCTGCCGCTTACGAGACTAGGAACGAGGTGTCGTAAGGCCTCCCGATGTTTTTTTGCGAGTAGCATACGGCCCTCTAACGCGGATCCATTCTAATGGCTGAGGAGGTTGTCTTCACGTGCATGTCTTCACATGCATTTGGTCATTTAGGGAAGACATCGTTTTGTTTGTTGATTGGACGATGTAAATCAAATGCAGTGGGAGGCGTTTCATGAGCGTTGGAGGAAATGGCACACTGGAGTCTGAATCACTTCCAGGGAAACGCTGGAGTGGAGTGTTGGGTAACACCTGTAACGTGTTACCTGAAAGACGAAGACTTCCAGGGTGGTAACTTGCCTCTTTATGCGGTGAGGCGCACGATGAAGACAGTAATCTTCATAATAAACCCTGCTTTGTCTGCTGTAGCCTCATCTATGCTTTGACAGATGCGTAGTATAGGGGAAAGAGGAGCAGATTATATCCTGAGTAATATATATATATATATATATAGAGAGAGAGAGAGAGAGAGAGAGACACAGAGAGAGAGAGAGAGACAGAGAGAGAGAGTCAGAGAGAGACAGAGAGAGAGAGACACAGAGAGACAGACAGTGAGAGAGAGAGAGACACAGAGAGAGAGTGAGAGAGACAGAGAGACAGAGAGAGTGCGAGAGACAGAGAGAGAGTGAGAGAGACACAGAGAGAGAGAGAGAGTGAGAGAGACAGAGAGAGAGAGAGAGACAGAGAGAGAGAGAGACAGAGAGGGAGAGAGACACAGAGAGACAGACAGTGAGAGAGAGAGACACAGAGAGAGAGAGAGACAAAGACAGAGAGAGAGAGAGAGTGAGAGAGACAGAGAGAGAGAGAGTGCGAGAGACAGAGAGAGAGTGAGAGAGACACAGAGAGAGAGAGAGAGTGAGAGAGACAGAGAGAGAGAGAGAGAGAGAGAGAGAGAGAGAGAGAGACAGACAGACACAGAGAGAGAGATTATATTGGGGGTATAATCAGGAGGTGTATTGTGTAAAGCAGGAAATAGGCACTTGTGATGAAATAGACACTGGTTGATTTAGGTTAGAAATGCAGTTTGGCAACCACCCACCCACCCATCCATCCATCCATCCATTCATCCATCCATCCACCCATCCATCCATCAGTCTGAAAGCATTGTGCCTTGGTTGACAGGCCTGTCTGCAGCGGCGGGGATTGGCGTGGACGACCTGAGGCGGCTGTGCATCCTGCGGCTGAGCTTCGTGAAGGGCTGGGGGCCCGACTACCCCCGGCAGAGCATCAAACACACGCCCTGCTGGGTGGAGGTCCACCTGCACAGGGCCCTGCAACTCCTGGACGAGGTGCTGCACACCATGCCCCTGGCCGACCCAGGGCCCGCTAACTGAAGGGCCCCGGCTCCGCCGTGTTCCCGGCGCCACGTCTGGATCCCAACCGATGCGCACATGCACGGACACATCTTTGGATGTCGTTGCTCGGGGGCCAAACACGGTATTTGACAAGTGAGGGACGAGGCAAATAGATGAAAACTAAAGAAAACATTAACGATCGTTGTGCTTATAACAATCATCACGCCGTCTCATACGCGGTACACACACACACACACACACACACACACGCACACACGCGCGCACACAGACACCGTAACCAAAAGCTCTGTAGCCACACAGACAACAAAGTGCTGATGTCTTTGGGATTTTCCTATTTCTTTACTCTGTACGATCCGAAGTCAAACACGGGGGACTTGGGTCCCCAAAGGTTAAGATGTTGCGTTTTGCGTTCTGACCAATTTGTCCTGAAGACATTTTTATGCACAACAGAAATCCAGGGACGCGCTCTGGGAATCCGGTTTCACCTTATGCAATTTGGATTCGGATCGGGTCCCGGGGGTTTCTCCCGGGGTCGAAGGAAGGCTCACAGAATACACAGAATACACACAGGGGCGGCGGAATGCAGCTCGACCAGGACTCCACACTCAAGACACACACGTTACATACCTCTGGAACATGCTGTCGGCGGATCCACACTGAACACAGGCCAACGTCACAGTTCTCTTTACACCTCACTAGCAAGGCAGACCGCTCCGGGGGGGCCGTGGAGCGGGCGAACCAGTGTCGATCATCTCCGTGCTTGTACTGTGCTCTTTACTGTATACCGATCTCGACTCAAGTGGTTAGACTGATAGCTGGCTAGCCCCCTTATATTACACCCAGCCCGGGGCGATATTATTTTTGTACCAAAAAAAACGACAACAAAAAAAAAAGACTAAAAAGCCAAAAAAACATTTAGCTTTAAAGTGGTGTCGTCGTCCTTTGTATCTCTGACAGTGCTGACCTGTGTGTAACCAAATGGCTGGTGTGCGTCACCAAATCCAGAATACCTCATGACTGCAGTGCGAGGCCACAGTGGCGCTCCCCCATCTCCACACCTCCTCGTCTTCTATCCTTTGTACGGGTTGCGAAACCAAATGGGGGCTGCGCACTACGAAGAACACGAGCTTTGTGTTTGTTTAGGTTTTCTTACGACGTACCGGCAGTATCGGGTGACGGATAGGAGTTACTACAGAACTGGAGACGTAAGACTTTAGAGGCGGGAAGTGGTTCTCTGAAAGTCAAACGGCTCGTGGGAAACGAGCAGCGGTGGCTCCGGAGATGTCTCCCAGATCCGGATGTGTTTGGGGGGTGGGGGGTGGGGGGGGTCGAGCTATGGCTACCTCTCACTCCTCTAGCTTAGTTTATGGAGGTATGGCGATGGTTTCTCTCATTGGCCACCATGACCTCACAAATCATGCTTTGTTACAGCGCTCTCGAGTCCAGAGTTTTCCAGTCATCGCCCCGAACCCTCCCTGTGTTATGCAGATGAGAAAGTTATTGTCTAAGTAACATGCAAAAGATGGTCATAAGTGTCGGGGAAACCTCAAGTGGCAACGGCACTAGATAGTTAAAGGACATCTCCGAGTGGGCCAACTACATGCAGCCCGAGGGCATCAAATCGGCTCTCACTGAATTTCTGGCTCTCGATGATTGACAGGTATCATGTCCGCTTACCGCTCCTGAACTTAAACCGCAAAGTTCAACCCTTTTCCCGACCCAAAAGGTGCACCGGGCGATACGCTACGACGCGGTTCAAATGACCTGGCTCGACTACGACGGGTACGGGACGGTCGCCGTCGGAAGGTGTGTTTCCGAACGGAACCACGTCACTCTAAGAATACCAAGGGGTAGAATGGGTATAAGCGTGCCGGGGGTTTCGAACTATTGAACCCGAGAGACGTTCATCATCTGATTCAGTTCTTTTCTGCAACGTTCGGCCGCGAGCGAATGCACATGTATGAGTTGCGTGCCTTTTGTCGTCGACAATAAACGCGGAGATACGGTCCGTTTACACACACACGCACACACACACGAGTAGTCGGGTTGCACACGGTGTTCGGGTTTTGTTGTGTTGTTAAACGCTCGACTGATACTAGAACACTTCAGACCGCTTTACAGAGAGGGGTGGGGGTGGGGGGGTGGGGGGGTGGGGGGACTATGACCGGGCTTTCGTCATACCCGAGGAGTATTATTTGTTGCCTTAGTCTCCCGTGAGTGTAAAACATGAATGAATACGCCAGGCACCATTTTTGGTCTAAGCGCGGATCACACGAATAAGTTATCCACATCCATCTGCCACATCCATCTGCTCTCATCTGGCCATATTCGAGGAAGTGTAGATGATTTCAGCAGAAGTGAGCAAACTCCTCGTCATCCTCATCAAAGAATCATCACATCACTCCGCTGTGGGACCATATATAAGGCGTAATCTATTCTATTCTCTACAATCGGATCGCGCTACCTCACCTCTGTATGTCCTCACAACGCGCGCCGCCATCGGTTGGCTGTTCCCGTGCATCTCCGCTGATGTTGAATGCAGGCAAAATATACCCGGCTGAACCCAAGCGCCAGCCTCACGAGATCGCCATCGCTTTCACCTTGTGCTTCCACTCCGGTCGAAGTTTGGCACCATCTTTTCTTTTTTTTTCATCATCACCGGGACAGCCTCTGGTTGGTTTTCCCCGAGAGCCGCGGGGTGGCTAATCCCGGGCCCACTCACATTCACCCCGCTGCTTCTTGGGCGTGACTTTTGCCCCGTGGGGTTTGACATCACTTGAGAACCCGCCTGGGGGTTTCGGAGGGGCAACTTTTGCGGGGCGCGCGTCGAGGGGAAGCAGGGATTGATCTCGAAATTCCGCTCGAGATGAGGATTTGGCGCATGCTGGGCACAATCTTGTTAGCGGACGGGTCAGGTGTTTGCATCCTCAATTGTACTGCTATGCACAGCCTAAAAGGACAGACTTGATTTTGTCAGTGATTGCATGGAAGTGTGCCACTATCTCTACGTTTCTCCGAGATTTGCCCTGGAAATTCCTAAGACATTTAGAACATTTTTTTCTCTAAACCTGCTTCTTCAAGGCATGACAATACTTGATAAACAATACATGATAAAAGATTCTCTGCATTCTCGGATCCACCTTAAATCAACCATCGGCCTCTGATTGAATCCGCAGAAAAACGGTAGACTTACGGTTATGATCAGTTGGATGGCACAATGGACAATCGGCCTGCGTAAGCGTGTAATACAGCACTTCAGAATCATGCCATTGCGACTATTTCATGTCCTCTGGGGTCAGAGTAAAGGCAGAAGAAAGAAGTGTCGGCACCAGGAGCCACTTCTCATACAATCCTCAGTTCAGTTTTCACAACAATCGTACATTTCACGTACATGGCACATGTGATTCCAGGGTAATCATTGCGTGGAACAAGAATAGCTTTAGAGTTGGTGCAATTTGGACGACCTTTTTCACGCTGATCTGTGAGAGAGCTGATCTGTTTTCCGAGGCTCAGATCGTAACGAGCAGGCTCCCCCCTGCCAATGCCGACTGTGACCCAGCGTGTCCCGCAGGGTCAAAGAGTTGAGGTTTCTGTTCAGCGATTTTCATGCCGAAGCTCTGAAACGCTCTCGACTGGAAAAAGTCCTTCAGATCGAAGCAAGTGAAATGTGTTCCGACGCCCATGTACCGACATGTACTGTCCAATCCGCAATGGTCCTTGGTTTCAATTGATTCTGTTCTGTTTGGTTTTGTCGTCTCCTCTGTTGGTTTGCCTATGTCATTGCCTTGCTGTTTCGGTCCAAATTCACCAGTCCTCCCAGGTATATTTAAGTGTATGTGTTTCCCTTGCTTGTGTGCTCTTGTGTCTGGTACATTTCATGGTGGTTTTTTTTCTCCTTGTATATATAGTTTGTTTTTTTTTGCTTGTTTTACTGGACCTACCCTGTGTCTTTTCAGTTATTTGTCGGCATGTTCAGACTGCTTTTTCCTGTGTTTCGCCTTCTGCCTGCTCCGCCATTCTGTAAGCCTTCTGTGTAACTTTGATTTGTCCATGAACATGTCCATGAACTTTAACCAGAATCGCCTCAGTGGTTTTTGCATGAAGGTACAACCTCTCGTGGCTGGCCCGTGCTTGACGTGACGATCCTCACCCCAGCTTCATTGGTGAACACCTGAGCACCTCTCACGTCATGATCATGATGCCATCACCTGTTACCAGTGAATCCTTTCATCCTTCCCCCACCCATGACACTGTGTTGACACACGTCTGCATCCAGGAGCTTGACGGGCATAGCAACAGTAACTAAGGGGGGGGGGCGTTGTCCAATCATACATCCTAGCGACTGTTTCCATGTAAACAAAGTTATTTTTATTTGAACAGACCCACAGCGGTATTCCAAATAAGGACTTGATTTTGAATTTCAACTAAGAGCTCGATAAAATAGTTTTTGTACATTACTGTGGATGTGTCACCACCTCGGAAAGTTCTTACCATTACATAAAGCTTGTCTTTTAGAGTAAGAAAATCTCCTGCCTGTTTGACTCTTTTGACAAATTAGACAACAAAAAAAAATCATCTCATTAATTCATTGAATTTCGGGTGGTTTGGCACAGGCAGAGTTAGAACAGGACTGTGGCTTGTAGCTCCTGGAAGAACTTGGGTACACAGAGAACTGCTCCCACTTTTTCTTGAACATAATGACGGAGAGATCCAAATGAAGTTAAATCCCCAGAAAGCCATGTTAAGAACATAAAAGACAGTTAAAAAAAAGGGGGGGGGGGGGGTCAAAATGGAAATATTTTCCTATCAAACGGGTTAAATATAATATTTGAGTATTTACTAAACAATGTATTTTAACTTTTGGTGTAAGTAGGCATAATCACCACACCGATCCATTTCTCACTCCAGTGAGCTCTCAATGTACACTTTCTCACGGTTGATGAATTAAACACGGAATGTGTGTGAGTGTGTGTCTGTATGACTTAATTTATGAACATACACATACACTGAATATATTTATTCTGACACTTAGACGACATATGTACAAAAGATTGATTTTGCGATAGTATTATGGATATTTTTATTTATAGTTTATTGTAAAGATGTGCTGCTCTTGTAATGTTGACTCTATTCAAATAAAAATGAACTGATGACGTTGACTACGAGTCGTTCACGAGGTTCGGGGTTGGAGTGCCTGGAGAGAATGGCGCCATCTACGTTGGATGCACGTAGGTTGGACGGAGCCCCTCAAAAGTTCCCGGAAGTTAGCACAAGCTAATTGTCGTGCAATGTAATCCCCTTAGAGTAAATGCTCGGAGCAGCACGTGTTCAAGGTAAAATGTTTACAGAACAATTTTTTTATTAGAGTAGTGCATTGGAATCAAATGGTATGAGCAATAAGTATCCCCATCCAGATGATATGATTTGGAGAATATTGACAAACGCTTAAGCTATCACACTGGATAACAACAACACAATAGCAACTGAAAAACTTAAATTCTGTTGTCTAAACATAACAATCAAACGCTGTCAGTTTATTCTAGTAAAATGCTTCAAGTGATGGGTGCCAATGCGTCCAGCACATAGACTGTATATAAAAGATTTAGTCATACAGTATGAAAGATGAAGCCCACACGGAAGTGGCTTTTCTTGCAATTCCACCGAGATCCGCTAGGACTGTCTCTTCATGAGACGAATAGACCCTTTTACAACCGACGTCATCAAAAAGCTGCACGCGCAGAGTGGCAACGGAAGTGTCATGGTTCCCCATTCATTTTGAATGAGAGACAAAAACACTGGGAGAAAAGTTGAGACAGTAAACTTTTTCCTCCATTAAAATGTATGGTTGCCGGAGTTTGAGAGAATCACGGCCATTTCAGTGCAACTGAAAGTGTCTGTGGCTGTAGGGTTAAATACATATACGTATCGGTCAATTGACTATTTTTTAAATTTTTGACTATCTCAGGAAGAGCGATAACCCACAACAATCACAGCACGTCTCCATGTACCCAGTCATAGCTGCTGTCGGTTGCTCTGAAATGGTCGCGATCCTCTCAGAATCCTTACATACTTAAAATCCTTAAATATTTCTGCTCTGCCGGTAGAATATCGATTCTGACAACTGTAAAGTGAACAACCAGACATTTTTGCTAGCTTAACTTTTCTCTTACTTTATTGTAGAATGAACGGGGAACAACTATACTTCCGTTGCCACGATGCGTGCACATGCATCCAATGTCATCATTGTATACAAACAGTAAAAGGGTCTATATAGAGCTTAAAGAAATGAATATTGAATAAATGTGAATGAATATGGGTGTTTCCATTTGCTTGACAGGGCATCCTCACAGAGTCATGAATGCCAGTTACATTAATCAGACGGATAGACTGTGTTCACATCATTCTCTGGCTGGGTTATTCTCAGATAGCCATTATGGATTATGTGGATGTGTTGGGATGACGAAGGTGAAAAGTTTTTTCTCTCCACCAAATGTGGTTTCTGCTGGCTCCAGCGTCAAGATGACATCCCCATGCAGGTCAAACTCCTGGTTTCGTGAACATCCTTTCGCAAAGCAGTGAGTGACGTCACATAGGGTTGGGGCTATATACTGTATATAAAAGATGGACCTAGTTTTAGGTAAAATGAAGCCAACGATTGCAATTCCAGTGAGATACACCATGGCTGGCTCCTAAAAACACGTTCTCCAATAAACGTCTATCATTGCTGTCCAGTACAACTGCAGTAAACATTAAAAGGTTTAAAAAATATATACACACTCTGTCAAAAAAGGGTGACGTCATGGAGGGTTGGGGCTCGTGTCGTCACGGGGGACTGGGGCCTGGTCCATGGTCCGGGGTCGCAAAAGCTTGTTCCAGCTCCTCCGGGCCGCCAGGCGCCGCCACTGCGCTCGGCCCCTTCTCGGCTACGACTCTCGGGAGGAACGACCAGTTTGTAAACAGACAGTAAACACGTCTGGGCTGAAAAATCTCACAGCCCGAAAAGCCCTTTGGCCGCCGCCAGCCTCGCAGGCAGCGCCATCAGAGTGGCTGACAGCGCTCCACGGCTGACAGTCCACAGGCAGCATGGAGTCCTGGGTTCGCTTCAACTCCCAGAGCCAGGCCAAGGAGAGGCTCGTTAGGTACTGATCTTCACGTCGCCTGCCTTAGTTGTGTCATGCAGGCTGACAAAAGACGACTGTGTCAGACCGTCAAATCAGAGCTCTTCTCTGCTAGGCTTGCTAACGTGGCAGATCGAGCCTGCGTGCTGGCGCTGATGAAGACGGTGCAGTTAATGTTGTTCCGAGTTAGTGCATCATACTCCCCAACAGTGCACATTTCAGATCTCGTTCGTTCCTGTTTGACTGCTGGCACCGGAAGCGCCTCTTACAAGGCATTACTGCATATTTACTCATGGCATGTTCATACTGACCGAGCTGCCTCTGAAGTGGAAAGAGCTGCAGCACGTCTGCCTCTCTCTTTCTTGACAGTGTGTTTAGAGTGGCTGTACTGCGTGTGTAGTTCAGACAACGTTTTTACAGTTTAAACATCAAACTGTGCATTGCCAAAATGACCCGTGAGCAACCAAAATGTTTCTCTGCAGGTTGGCTAGGTTTCAGCCTTAGAGACAGACATCCAGGAGAGGCTCAAGGTAGATCTGCTGCTGCTCCTCCTCAGAGAGAGGAGCCAGCTGATGTTATGAAGCATCTGGTCAGGATGCTGCTGGATGGCTTCCTAGGGAGCTGTTAAGGCAAGCCCATCTGAGAAGGAGACCCAGAGGGCCAAGCCCGAGCCCGTACGACCGGGACCTGGATGCGCGGTCGGAAGGAGAGACAAAGATTGCTCCCCTTTTGAACTCGCCTCGTGTCCGGTCCACTCAGTGCGTGCGTGTTGTGCACTTCCACTTCCAGGGCGGCCCAGTACGCTTGCACCCTGCTGGGCTACGCGCTGCAGAAGGGCGGCGCCGCGGCCGAGCTCCTCGCCACCGTGCGCCAGCTGGAGGCCCACATGAGCCTGTGCAGGAAGCGTGAGTGCAGCGGGCGGCAGCTTTCTCGACCCCGCCGGCTCCGGCGCTGCGCCCCGCGGGCTGATGTGTGCGTGTGTGTGTGTGTGTGCGCCGCAGTGCTGCGCCTGGGGAACTCCGTGGAGGCGCTGGAGGCGGCCAAGAGGGCCATCCACCTGTCCGACAGCGTGCTGAGGCTGTGCCTCACCGTCGGCCACCTCAACAGGGCCATGTACTTCGCGTGCGACAATGTCCTGTGGGCCGGCAAAACGGGGCTCATCGCCAAACTGGACCAGCACAAATGGAGCCAGAGGTCGTTCAGGTGAGCGGGGTCGTCCGTCTCGTCGTCTCGCGCGCTTTGTGCTTCAGTTCTGATGTGGGGATCTAGGGCAGGAAAGAAGAAAATTCTCCCCTCCCTCCTCTCTCTGTCACACGTCGACATCATTGCATGCCTCTGACAGCGGGCTGGCCGTGTGATCTGCAGGTACTACCTCTTCGCTCTGATCCTGAACCTCACCCGGGACATGTACGAGCTTCGCCTGCTCCTGGACTGTGAGGAGCGCTCCCTGGCCGGCAAAGCTCCGCCCCCTCCCGGCGAGCAGCCGCCCTGCCCCGCCTCGCCCGCCGCCGCCCCGGCCTGGCTGCGCCGGCGACTCCGCCTGCTGCTGACGGTGCTGCGCAACAACCCGCCGCTGCTCCTGGACCTGCTGAAAAACAGCTGCGACGTCTTCATACCCCTGGACCGGCTGGGCCTTTACCCCACGGGCCAGGGCTTCGTGGGGGCCTGCGGCCTGGCCTCCTCGGTCCTATCCATCCTCGCCATCGTCCACCCGTGGCTCAAACTGAAGCCGTGAGGCCCACGCGCAGGCCTGGGGAGTCGCCCAGCAGAGCCACAAGGGCCGAGGTCAGGCAGTTACAGGATCGCATATAACAGTAGTCGGCTTAAGGCTCGGGAGATTAAATTACCACTAGACCTAACGTGTGCGCATTTACAAGCCTTGAGACGCTGAAGGGATGTGGCAGCATGAAACCCCAATGAAGGAGAGCGGCCGTCCTCAGGGACCACAGTCCACCTCCGCCTCATCGATTCAGGTTTATCTTCTGAAGCCAATAGAGCATCAGCAACACAGCCAAGCGTGGTCACCGAACAGCTAATCTCAGCTCAGCTAATCTGGCGTATTCCCGCGTGGCTCGGAGGACGGAAAGATGGGGAAAACAGAGGTTGGGACTTTTCAAAAACGCCCCACATCAGTCAGACCGAACACATCTTTCTCCAGAGACAGATTCGAGCCTCAGGCTCAATGCAGTAACTCTGATCCGATTGTACATCATCCTCCACCCCTGCCCTTTCTTCTGACCTCAAGGGTACCGAGTGCAAAATTTTTAAAAAACGTTTTCACATGGTCTACGGTTCTGTTACTACCCTGATGGGACAATGAAATAAGTCCACCATTCATATCGGTCGACAGTGTGGGCGTCGAGGACCCGTTCCATGTTTGTGTGGCCTGTTCGTACCTAATCAGTTTGACTAAACTGCTGCTTGTAATAAAGAGCACGTGTGTGGTTCACTCGGTCCACTTGGCGCTTTGATTCAGAGTCCACTCGGTTTCGAATAAAACGAGGTTTAATTCGATAGGTCACCGGTTACCGTTACAAACACCAATACAAATAATACAAAACAAAAAAACAAAAGACGGCGACGAGGAGAGCCGTCCATCAGAGTTATCCACCGCCGTCTCTCCCCGGATCGCATTTCCTGGCTCCAATGGATGGGCCCCGTCAGTTTACCAACGCTGTGAAGAGAGAGCAGAGCCGGCGTCGCTCAGTGATATCGCTATGAGCATGTGGAACCTACGATGGTCACGATACTGTTACAGTATATGATAGACAAAATGAAAAGTCTGAAATGTGCCGTTTGTTTTGGTGACGTGAACTGCGTCGCTCGCACCTGAGGTCCTCACTCCTGGGTCTCCATGCTCTCGTCTTCCCCGTCCCCTCCCTCCTCCAGGGCCTCGTCCTCCTCCTCCTTCCTCTCCGGGGGCTTCTCGTAGGCCTTCTCCGAGGGCGTGACGATCACGCCGTCCCACGTCGACATCTCCGTCGCCAGGTCTGCAACGTTCGCGGCCGGACACAGCGCACAAATGAAGTCTCGAGCCAATGCGGAGGCCCCCGCGGCTCCGTGTCTGACGTGGAGTCGAGGCAGCGGGGCAATGAATCCCCCCCCCCTCGTGCACTAAATCTGATTTCCTTACAGCTGGCGTCGCCATCGAGGCCCAGGATCTTCCGGTAGCCTCCGTGAGAGAGCACCCTGACCAGGGTCTGGGCTGTGAAACACACCATGTCCTTCACACAAGACAACATTACACGTCGTTACAGAGAAGCGGCTGCCGTGCGACACAGTGCAGGGGCGCCACCACCCACCTGCTGCTCCAGGGTCATGACCGTGTGCACGCGGAAGTTCCCGCTCTCGCAAGGGTCGGTGATGCCCACCGACCCGGGCAGGAAGAGGCCGGCAGCCAGCATCTGCAGGCATCGCCTTCACAACGCAACACAAATCACAGATCAAGACCGAGCTATGAGGCGAGGAATGCCGCTGGAGCTCCGTAGCGCGGACCAACCTGTAGGCCAGGTTGAGGGACAGCGGCTGCCTGGACGGGTTGTTCATCACGGCAGAGTGACCCTGGGGCGTGAAGCAAAAGAAAAGCATGAACGATGGCCTCCTCGCCCGACGCGCACCTATGTCGCACGTCTCGGATTGGTCTTACCAGCAGGTCCAGGATCCAGGGGGTGAGGGGCTCAAAGCCGGGGAAGCGCAACCTCAGGTCCTTGAGCAGGCGGATCAGCACTTTGACCCTTTTTGAACCACACAATGAACTGAGGTTAGCACACTTGTGCGTCTCCGTTGCCATGCTACTGGTGAAAGGAGACTTGCTCACGTCGACTGGGAGGCGTTCTCTTCGAACCAGCGGGCATGGCGGATGGCAGCCAGGGCACTCTGCAGGACTTTGATGTCCACTGGGGGAACAAAGTTGATCGCGGTCGGCATTGAATCCCATCAGCACCTAGTTTCGCTCTGAAATTCGTTGTCTACAAGCTTTTGTGAATCTGTGTGTGTGTGTGTGGTGTAACTTCTCACAATGCAGCTCCGGGTCCAGCTTGCGCAGGTTGGGGGGAACGGTGGTGATGAGGATCTTGACGGTCGCGTCGGCTGAACTGATCTCAAAGCCCGTCTCGTTGGTCAGCATGGACAGCACTGAAACCCGGCAGAAAGCACCGTCACACACACCCCTCCCGTGAGCCCCGGGATGCAGGGACTGGACCTTCAGACTGAAGAAGCGCTCGCACAGCCGGACGGTCAGGCGTCATATCGCGTCAAAATCTCTTTTCACATCGTTCCAACATGGATAGAAACACCAGGGTGTTGATCAAATCCCTGAAAGTACGAACGGACTCCTAGTTCTTTACCTTCAGCGGGGTCCTGTGTGCGAAGGGTCTCCACTACTTTGTTGCCCAGAGCAGCAACTGCCTCCACTGTAGAAACACAAAGAGCGGACAAACACATAAATGTGACGAAACAACAATCTGGGCCAGACACACCTCAGCCTGAACCACATGTGTGTGGGTGTGTGTGTGTGTGTGTAGGCTTATTCAACTGGCTCTCGGTTTGATGAGGAAGGAACCTGTCGTTCAGTGTTTCTTTGACGATGGATCAGACGGATCATCGAATTCAACCACTTGTCACGGCATCCGATTCGAACTTGGATTCGGTTGCACTGGATGTTTAAGCTGTCAAACAAACACGCTCCTACTGGGTCAGAGTTGTGTTTTCCTGTTTTCTCTGAGGTCAGCTTGGGCTGATGTTGCAAAAAGCTCCATTTCGTTATCTTGTGATGTGATGTGTGTGTGTGTGTGTGTGTGTGTGTGTGTGTGTGTGTGTGTGTGTGTGTGTGTGTGTGTGTGTGTGTGTGAGTGAGTGAGTGAGTATGAGAGAGAGACAGAGACACAGAGAGAGAGAGAGAGACAGAGACACAGAGAGAGAGAGAGAGACAGACAGAGACACAGAGAGAGAGACAGAGAGAGAGAGCTCACATGTGGGGAGGATTTTGAGGATCACCACCAGGTCTGCCACGTTGTGCCCCGTCGTCATGGTTCCCTTCTTGTACGAGCCCACCTGGCGGACCTCTTCGATTTGCTGCGGAGGGAGGAGAGGGGGGGACAAAGCGTTAACGCGCGGTACTACGCCACTCTGTGCCGTTTGCGGGGGGTCCACGCGGCTCACCACTTCGAAGTTGCCGGGGGCGACGATGAGGTTGTCGATGACGTTGTTGATCTTGGTCACCAGGGAGAGGATGGAGGACTGAAAGGGCGGCAGAGAACAGCGCCGGTGTCAGCGGGGGGCGGAGGCAGACGGGGCGTAAAAAGCCGTGGATCGGCAAGGGGGGGGCGGGGACGCGCGGCCTGACCTGCTCTGCGGAGGTCGGGCTGAGGTCCTGGTTCCTCTTGAGCAGGCACTCGCTGAAGGCGCTCTCGTCGGGCGCAGGCTTCACCCTGGGGAAGGCCATCTCGCACTGCGGGCAGCACGACAGCGGGCGGCTCAGCGCGGCGCAAAACAGGATGCACTTAAGGATAGGGCGACGCGCAGCGCGCCCGACAAACAGCCAGCTACACCCAGCCACATCCGAGAGCGGCGGTGTTTGCCGCCGGCCTTGTATAAACACGTACAGGGATTTATCCGCGCGACAATGAGGCACTCGAGATACCGCGGCCATCGAGGTCGTGTTTTCGCACGCATTAGTCGGCCTCGTTATCGAGCCGAGCGGGGTTGCGCAAAAAAAGAAAAACACTGGGCTCGCGGTCGCAGGGCGGAAGGGCGTAGTTGTTTACGTCCTCCACGACCAAAGCTCTCCCGGGACGATGGGTGCCGTTCCTCCACCATCCCAGATGAAGGGCGCCACTCGGGAGCGGGGGGCACGATGTAACGAAGGAAAGCGCGACGGGGTCAGTCCTCGCATAGCATAATAAAGAAAAATCGGTACTCACCACATAAAAGTCGAAAGGGATGTGCGGAACAAAAGGCCTGTACCTGGGTGAAAATGAAGACAGAATTGATTTTTTGGTAATAGATATCTATACTTATTGTTCTTCATGAAGTGAAACACCAACAGAAGAACAGTAAACGCGTACGTAGGATTAACCATGCCCGTGCTTTTGACTGAAGACTGAATCATTGCAATGTGTATCTAAGCTCAAACACCGCACCTACCTTTGAGTTTACACTGTGTGCTTTTGACTATTTATGTTTTTTCTATAACTTTCATACTGCTTTCTTTGCACTGATCTTGGGATCTCAGTGTACTAATGACAATAGAGGCATTCTGATTCCATCCATCCCTCCATCCCTCCATCCATCCATCCATCCCTCCATCCATCCACGCAGGAGAGAGCTAACGCATGCAGGGCGGTGGTGTTTTGTGTGGGTGCTTTGTGGGGAAGACGGGCATCCCGGGGCGTTGGGTGGCACCGGTGGACTCACCCCTGGACCATTCCTCCGCGGGACCCGAAGCGGCCTCCCCGGCCCCTGCCGCGGTCCCCTCTGCACAACGGCACACATGCAGAGATCGTGAGGACACCCGTCCGCTTACTGTACCACTACTACCCCCACCCCTCCTCCTAACTCATTCATTCAATCGCTGTCGCTGCTACGTGGCTACGCAGCGTTTCACGGAGCAACTGCACAATTATTTATGTAGGAGAAAGTACACATTACTCTGCGGCCCATCGACATGAAATATGATGCACAATGTACCCATCGGAACGACAGATGAAACGTAACAGCGAGCAGTTTAGCTATGCGGACAATGCACGGCGCTAGCTTCGTCTCAATATGGTCTAATCACGAGAAAGCAGAGTTCCGAGGTCTAGACAGCTGTGAGCGCAAACATTAAAATACACTGTCGTGCCGTAAGAAGGAGAATTACCTCATGGTGTACGACGTCTTGGTGATTTAATGTGACGATCCTGGAGCTACTGTTGCCGAGCCTCGGGAAAGGCCCCTCGTCTGCTTCCGCTATATCCGGCGCCGGGCTGCCTTGGCCCGGTACATCACTGCCCCCCGCTGGGCCGGAACGCTGCCGCCGGGAAGACTGGTTCCAGTGCCCGGCCAAACCGTCCTCCACCCACAGTTGGGCCGAGGACTGGCTGGGCCACTCCATTTTACTTGGAACGAATAACAGTTCGCCTCTCCTCACCTTAATGTCTGAAATATGTGATGTCTTAAACATTTTGTTTGTCGGTAAAATGTTTCAAGACGCTACAAAGGACGTTTCATTTCATTTTACCGCATGGAAGTAAACAACCGAGTTTCCCCCCCCCCATTCAATTGCAAATTCTGCATATTTGTCATATATAACTCCATATAATTGTGTTTTTTTTCACTGGTATTTTTTTTCCAATGTTCATAGTTTAACTACTTGCCATATGAAATATTCATTTAACACCTTGCACCTGTTTTGCACCCCCACTGTTCTAAATGTGCAGAATTGAAATACTGATTTGGGGCTCCTCTGCTGTTTAACTTTATTTTATACCCGCTGTTACTATTTTCTTTTCACAAGAGCAATCACAGTCTTGTTACGACATACTGTACGGTGGAACAACGGAACAAAGGTTTGATGGAATTTTATGTATATTTGTGACTTTGTTGGGATACGCTCCAACAAATCCCATGACCACCATTGTTTCCTGTATATTTATATTCTGAACGACTGTCTGTTCCGCATAGCTATATATATTTTACACAATTTTCATTTCTACCTATCTTCTATTCTATTACAATTCTATTCTTTGAGGAACATTTTTTACAATACAATTTCCCTCCAGAGATGCATTCAGTATGCGGATTACTGATTCTGACACCACTACAATTATGGATGGTCAGATGGATGGTAATAAGACCAATGGTAATACACAGTATTACAAATGAATATTGAGAGCTGTGTGCTTAACCTCCACCAGTTAATGGCAACGTGCACAGGACTGTCAGCTCATCGAATTCTCATCAAAATCTTGACAATTACCCTCGACATTGACTTTTCGAAGTCATTCTAAACACAAATGTCAGATGAAAGATTATTTAATATTTGTAGTAGTTTCCATTCAAGTGTGAATCATGCAACCAGTCGCATGGAGGAGATATCACTGAATCTTGGACCAGCCTCTAATCCCTGCCCATTCTTACCCTGGACAAATAAAGACCTTGGCATCAAAGGCTACACCTTTTTATGAACTCAAGCAAGGCCATCTGGCAGATCAGCAGAGAGGAGGCCTAAACTTTCCTGGCATGGTATTCACTATGGTACCACTAAGATGGCTGTGGACCAGTGTTTTGTGTTCAGCGGCCGTGGCTCTTCCAGGTAAGATATGCTATGCATTAGAGGTTGGATGAAAGAGTTTGATGAAGATTTTTAGCAGGACTGTTCAAATTTACAGCTATTAAAAAATGCATGTCACATATTTTAAATGGCAAAATTGTAGTGGTGGTAATATAAATATGTGTGTGTTTGCAGAGGTCTTTGTTTAATGGAACTTTGGCAAAAGTTCTCAGGACAGTTTCTGTGTGGCTGTTTCACAGGTTCTCAATCATATTACATAATCTTCCTAAGCAAATGGAAGTGTTCAGTTGAGATTAAAGAACTCTTTGAACATTTTGAGAATTGAGACTGAAATAATTGATTTGCTGCGTTGCCCATGGTCTTATTTAAGTGAATGAGACCAGTGAAGCAATATATGAAAAAGGCCAACATTTATCAGCTTCCTTAGGGTGACTGGCTCTGTGCGAAATCCCTGGAAATCTCTTAATTACATACTCACTCACAGGCCACTTCATTGGGTACACTCTGCTTGTACTGCATTGGACCTTTTTTTACAGCACCTCCATCAGCCTGAACTGTTAATACGAGGCAGGATGGATCCATGCTTTCATGTTGTCCGCCAAGGTTTGACCTTTCCGTCTGAGTATCACAGAAGAAAACAAGACTCGACAGACCTAGGAATATTTTGTCAGTCTTCCTGACAAATTTTGGTGAGCTTCTTACTTTAGCCTCAGTTTACTTCCTACTGGACTGAAACCTGAAGTGTGGTCCTCTGCAGCCCAACTGCTTCAAGGCTTGATATTTTGTACAGTCAGAGATGGTCTTATGCGTACCTTGGTTGTAACAAGTGGCTATTTGAATTGGTGCTGCCCTCAAACAAGTCGAGGGATTGTCCTGTGGCCTATGGCATTAATGAGGTATTTCTGTCCAGAAAGCTGCCGACTGTATTGTTTTCTCTTTTTTAGACCATTGTCTGTAAACCCTAGAGACAGTTGTGTGGAAAAAGTCCCAGTAAAAATACTGCGATTCTGAGACCAGCACGTCTCAACAATCATCTTTCCTCTTTATTGTCATGCTTGGTTGGAACCATGCTATAAATGCTATGTATATCTATTGTATATCTATCTATCTTGTATATCTATATACCGTTATGTGTGTGTGTATATATATATATATATATATATATATATATATTTATTTCTATCTTTTGCTACATGACAAAACTTAACTCTATGACACTGTAACCTGCAGGACATTGTCATGCTTGGTTGGAACCATGCTATAAATGCTATGTATATCTATTGTATATCTATCTATCTTGTATATCTATATACCGTTATGTGTGTGTGTGTGTATATATATATATATATATATATATATATATATTTATTTCTATCTTTTGCTACATGACACAACTTAACTCTATGACACTGCAACCTGCAGGACTTGTGATGGATGCAGAGTCCCTCCACCTCCATGACTTTGTCAGTGTAAAGCAGTTCAGCTTTACCGAACAGCTGGCCTTCTATCTGCCACTAGAGATCACCAACAGAGTGTTCACCAACACACTGCTCAACCCATCATCTGAGGCATATCAGAATTTGTACAAAGATGTCACTGAATTGGTAAGATGAGTGATGGCATTAACCACTCCAATGTTTGCATATATACAAATATAGCTTGCAAACAGTTCTTTTGTGTGCAGAAAGATTAATGCAAATGAAATGAAATGTTGCATATCTCGGTCTATTGCATATCTCTGCATATCTCAAAGTTTGCATCCTTACATGTGACATCTATCATCTATATTAGAAAAATATTTTATTTTACATTTACATCAACCATGACCCTGCAATTTTAAAGTTCAGATATTAAGTGTTCATTCCTCTTTCTTTTCTATTTGCAGATTGATAAAATCTATGGCTGCCCTAGCAAATGTCAAACAAGTGATTTTTATGGAGGTGTTGTGGCAATGACTTTCAGGTATCATTCTATGTCATTGAGAAACTGAATGTATATGTTTCATTGCATAACTGTAAGTGGGCATCCAACTGATGTGTCCACAAATGACTGTTCATGTTTAATACGGCTCCATTCCTCAGCTCTGTTGCATGGGAATGATACGTTTTTGGTTCAGATCAGATGAACTTACAAATATGTTACAATATGTTACTTACAAATACGATTTAAATTGTTATTGAATCAGAGTATTATAAATTATGAATAAAGTTTCACTACCTTTTACAGGCCTGGATCAGTGATTGCAAATGCAACAGTTGTCTTCCATTCAGCCCAAGTCAACCCATCCACCATGTGGATGACATTTTTTTTAAATGCCCCCAGCGTTGAGCCCACGTCACTCCAACTTAATATGGACTATACAACCAGTAAGGTTTCATTTTTGGCACTCAATTACAAAAGATGCTTTATAGTAAGTGAATGTCTAACTTTCAAGTGACTTCTCCAATTATGAGGTTTTATTTTCTCTTTTTTAAGAGTACAACATTCAAATGGCCGAGCTTCCCAAAACTACAACAACAGCAACTACTGTTACGACCACCATACCCACAACTACTACAACTTCAAGGCCTACAACTACTACAACCACAAAGCCCACAACTACTACAACCACAAGGCCTACAACTACTACAACCACAAAGCCCACAACTACTACAACCACAAGGCCTACAACTACAACGACCAAAAGACCCACAACTACTACAACCACAATCTATACAACTACTACAACCACAAGGCCAGCAACTACTACAACCACAAAGCCTACAACGACAACTACCACAACGCCCACAACTACTACAACCACAAGGCCTACAACTACTACAACCAAAAGACCCTCAACTACTACAACCACAATCTATACAACTACTACAACCACAAGGCCAGCAACTACTACAACCACAAGGCCTACAACTACTACAACCACATTCTATACAACTACTACAACCACAAGGCCTACAACTACTACAACCACAAAGCCCACAACTACTACAACCACAAGGCCTACAACTACTACAACCACAAGGCCTACAACTACTACAACCACAAAGCCCACAACTACTACAACCACAAAGCCCACAACTACTACAACCACAAGGCCTACAACTACTACAACCACAAAGCCCACAACTACTACAACCACAAGGCCTACAACTACTACAACCAAAAGACCCACAACTACTACAACCACAATCTATACAACTACTACATCCACAAGGCCAGCAACTACTACAACCACAAAGCCTACAATGACAACTACCACAAAGCCCACAACTACTACAACCACAAGGCCTACAACTACTACAACCAAAAGAACCACAACTACTACAACCACAATCTATACAACTACTACAACCACAAGGCCAGCAACTACTACAACCACAAGGCCTACAACTATGACTACCACAAAGCCCACAACTACTACAACCACAAGGCCTACAACTACTACAACCAAAAGACCCACAAATACTACAAGCACAATCTATACAACTACTACAACCACAAGGCCAGCAACTACTACAACCGCAAGGCCTACAACTGCGACTACCACAAAGCCCCCAACTACTACAACCACAAGGCCTACAACTACTACAACCACAAGGCCTACAACTACTACGACCACAAGATATACAACTACTTCAACCACAAGACCCACAACTACTTCACCCACAAAGCCCACAACTACTACAACCACAAGGCCTACAGCTACTACAACCACAAGGCCCACAACTACTACAACCAAAAGACCCACAACTACTACAACCACAAGACCCACAACTACTACAACCACAAGGCCAGCAACTACTACAACCACAAGACCCACAACTACTACAACCACAAGACCCACAACTACTACAACCACAAAGCCCACAACTACTACAACCACAAGATATACAACTACTACAACCACAAGGCCAGCAACTACTACAAGACCTACAACCACAAGATCTACAACTTCCACACCCAAAGGACTCATAACCATGACAATCACAAACCCCACAACTACTACCACCAAATGGCATACAACGACTTCAACCAAAAGGCCCAGAACTACTACAACCACAAGATTCACAACACCCTCATTCACTACAGATACAAGGCCCAGAACTATATCACCTACAACCAAATCAACAGAATCTGCAACAATCACAATCATCTCAACATCTGCAACATCACCTTTGATTCATACACGTTCAAATATGGCAACAACCAAAACTCCTGCTACTACCACAACACGTGCAACTGCCACTGAAGCGAGACCAAATGCAACTACCACAGCAAGGGTTCTGCCTGCAACCACGACGACCACAACACCAGCAGCTACCTCAAACCAAGAGTATAGAACTTCAAACTTCAAGACTAGTTCGTCGAATGATAACTCCATGGTTTCAACTACCGTGTCAGAACGGAAGAACCAGAGTGACATTTACACAACCCGTGATCCGCATGATACGGTCAGTGGTTCTCAGAGTGTCCCCACTGGAGGGACCAGTGATCCCCCGACATCAGGCGGTGGAGGCAGCAGCAGCAGCAACAGCAATAGCAGCGGGAGCAGTGACGGAATACCTGGATGGGCAATTGCCCTCTTAGTATTAGCGTCTGTCATCTTGCTGTTACTCATAATCATCATGATCATGATGGTAAGTTCCTCAGTAGGTTTTGTATTGTTATCGATTCATTACTCTACTCATTGTAATCATTCTATAAATCATTTTTACCGCTGACCGCCATGACGTGTTGCATCACAAAAGTTATGCATTGTGCTAATATGTGCTGGAATGGGCTCCAACAGACCCCTGCAAGACTGTTGAAGACCCATTCATGTCTTTGTGAGGCTTCATCTGTGTAGGTGCATGGAGTTCATGCCTAGTTTGGTTTGCTCTTGCCGAGCTCACGGCTGCACGGTGCAGCTCACGTGGTCAGAAAGGAATGAATAAGAAGGATAAGAGCAGGAACAGCAACACAAACAAGATGCAAAGCATTTCATGGCGGCGCGGACTGACGGCTTCTCCCGCGCTGCCTTTGTTTGGAGTTCTTGCGTTCTTGTGTACATAATCATGACCCTTTTCACCGTCCCTATGTTTGTTTGTGAGCAAAACCGACCTCCGACCGCAAGTGGACTCTGAACTCAGCGCTGCCTCACAGTGGATGAATTGCTTAACTACCACGACAAGTGGCAAGTGCATATGGTCGTGTTTATGCGCTACTCGTGCGCTGCTCAGTTCGGCCCTTCTGCTTCAGGGCTCTTTTTCGTATCCATCGCACCAAATGCGATCGATACCAATTGAACTTCTCAGGCGACATCGTGCTAGCTGTACTAGCTGTCGCTGTGTGGTGGCTTCCAGTCCATCTGCGACATTTCCAATGACGAAGAAGTCTGCCCAAACGTTTCACAAAGGTCCAGTCCCACGCCAGGTGGGACTTTATGTTGCTGTCCATGCAGAGGAAGCTGGTGTCGCATCAATAATTATTCCCTATGTATTCACTGTCCACTTCTGTCGGACCAGGTGTCCGCTTTCCTTTAATTCCTCTCTTTTTGTGTTCTGTTGTTTCAGTCAATTCGATGGTTCTGTAAAACAAGAGCACAGAGCCAAATGGAACGTGGGCCACTATCAGCAGCCACCACTGCTGATCCTTATTACACCGTAGAGGAGCATACGCCTCAGCACCTACCAATGTACACACCTCAAATGATTGAAAAACCAGAGCCTCCTTCAACCCCAGTCATTACTGTAAGTGCTGAAAACTACAGGCCATTTATTATACTGTACATTCTGCTTATGACAATATCAATTTGACGTGCTTTACAAAGCTCTGAGTCATTCATTGGGTCAATGGTTGGAAATTTCTGCCTCTGATTCTTTTTTAATTTGACAGGGAGACACACCCTCAAAAAACAAGACCGGCTTCTACGCAGTGAATCCCTGATATCAATTAATAGGTAATTCATCCACTCATCCACCCATCTATTAGAATGGACCAGTCCTTATGTAATCTTATCCTTATGTGATCATTTGGTGTTTGCGCTATTTTTTTTTAACAATTCAATTTATTTATGATTGGTGTTGCTATTTGAAAAGCAATTTGACATCTAGATAAATGTGAATGAGTCACATCCTGTGCTCATAGGCCCTATAATTAGACCTGGGAGGTCCAAGCCACTCACAGGCTTCTTGACTTGACTATAAGTTAAAAACAAAACACACAAGTTATGTGTTGGGAAGCATATTTTCCTGCGCCCCACTGTCAGGCTTCTGTAGAGTTTTATAACCGGCCAATATTTTATAATAAGTGTATTGGAGCAAGAAACATCAAAAACATGCGGGACAGCAATTTGTAATTGATTGGACACTACCCTCACAACAGAGATGTGTGATATTATTACATCATGACTCAACATAGGCAAGCAAAGGTAGGAGGGTAGGATTATGCTACCTGTGTCAAAGTTGAGTCACTATCTCATCCGGTTCAATGCATTTTCATCAAGTTCAGTTTAAGTTCACATCTCGCTTTGACAAGAGGTAGATGTGAGGCAGCCCTGAATATTAACTGTCTAATGTCAGTGTTTACTCTCACTGACGTTTCCTTCCTTCCAGACTGCAGAGACCGGAGGCAGAATGAAGAGCTACCAGGTCCGTCGGCAGAAGCAAAATGTTATTTATTACACTGTTTTGTGCTATTTTTCTCTTTCAGAATTATGATGAATAAGAACATAATATAGGATGCTATATTGTACATAGTGATTTACATTATTGCAGCCCCACGTGGCAGCAGCCACATGGGGTTGGTGTCTGGCACCATTTTGAGAAGCCGAGATTCTTGTATTAATAAAGTGTGTGAACTAAACTTTCTGGGTGCCGTGGTGCATTTGAGTAGTCACTCGTGAAAATTGCGCATTTTGAGTCCCTCCCTCCTACAGCAGCGCATTATATCGACTGGGTCACAAAAATCTATATTTTTACAACAATGTATACATTGAATACATTTTTAAATTCAACTTAAGAAACATTAATAACATTTTATTTTTTCAGAGAAAATTATATTAGTTTTTTTTTGTAGACACTGCCTATTTTGTCCTGTCCCTCATGGCCTTTGATAAAAGTAAACTTAGAATAAACTACAAGGTAAAAAGACTACAAAAACTACAAAAAAGTCCATATATTTTGATATCAGCCTAAATTAATTGATATTTATTCATTTATTTGGTTCTCCCCATAAAAAAGTCTTCTGGACAACAGGAGACCACCAACAGGACAGGCAAGTGGCTTCCATCTTTTACTTTATTTGGTAATTTATCTTGATAAAGATATTGTGCTCAAACTCAGAAAATGTAAGAATATATGCTAATTAAGAATCTCATGAATGCTGTGTGCTGCCTCTCTGGTATTCGCTATGCAGCCATTTCGTTGAAAAATCACACTCAACCCTGTAATGTGTTTGCATAAGGTGTCACCTCTCATGAGTCCTTTTAAAGTACATTAGACCAGATGAGGCTTGGTTATCATGCCTAAAAACATAGGACGCCCATACCCACACAGCTGCACACAGCTGTATATATATATATATATATATATATATATATATATATATATATATATATATATATATGTATATGTGTATATATATATATATATATATATATAGATATATATATATATATATATATATATATATATATGTATGTATATATATATATATATATATATATATATATATATAGATTGGGTGTGTATGCTTTGTCTTGGACATGGGATGGGTTTAGATAAATAAATAATATTTAGATAAATAAATAATATTTTAATTTCATTCAGTTTTTAGTATTTGCACTTTCACTTGCACTTTCTTTGTGTACTTCACTTACATTACTTAAATGAAATCTCACTAAATGAGATGTAGAATTGCTAAAAGTGTTTTAGGTTAAGCGTAGCAATATGCAACTGGTTCAGACAGAATTAAGTCACGAAACGTGTGTGTTTTCATACAGTAACAAAATATCATTTTTATAAAGTAGTGTATAGTTTGTTTTCAGTGTTTCATTTTGCAAAGAATGTGAGGTGCTCTGCTAATTCTGTGTATGGCTGTGCTAATTCCGTGCAGTGTTTTGAAAAACCGTCCCTCTATGTCATAAACATTCATTTGTTAAATGTAAATAAAACACGACACTGTGTAAGAATCTTAAAAGACAGGAATTAAACACAGTGGCATAAACTTCATTTGAATTCCAAATGATAATCTGCCTAATTTATCTGCTGTTTGCTTGATTCTATCACCACAATAATGGGTTCCTACAAACCCTGACACTTGAGTTAAAGTTGGATTGTAGTGAGCTGTACAGTCATTTGCTTATCAGTCCTTAAACCATTGATAAGTGCCGTGTATATAATTAACTCCCTCCCTTTCTTCAGATCTTGAGAAGCAACGTTTGTTCAGAACATTAATAGGAAGATTAATGCTGTTGTGCTTAGTGCTGCATTGTCACTGGAATAGATGTCAGAATGAGATTAACAATGGTGACGTGAAACAGTGACCGCACAATAGAAGGTGTAACCAGATACAGTGTAAATATGGACACATGAATATACCATAGCACACACGTGCTATGTACGCACACACACGCAGGGGAAACAAAAGATTATTTAGGCCTAACCCTGAACTTAGCTCAACTTTGCCCTGGGGACTGAGCAACCACTGCTATGCCACATAGCATGCTCAGGTCAAGTGATGGCTCGTTTGCAAAACTCTTAAAGTCAGTGACTGACTTTCAGTCATTGTAAAAGTTGCTGTTCAAGTCGATATTGTCATGAATGGAAGTAGATGAATGGGGGTTCATATGTGTACGCTACTATCTATCTATCTATCTATCTATCTATCTATCTATCTATCTATCTATCTATCTATCTATCTATCTATCTATCTATCTATCTATCTATCTATCTATCTATCTATCTATCTATCTATCTATCATAACATTTAAAGTTCACTCAAGTGGAAATGAGAGGTCCTGATCGGTGCTGCAGAAAACTATCTATCTATCTATCTATCTATCTATCTATCTATCTATCTATCTATCTATCTATCTATCTATCTATCTATCTATCTATCTATCTATCTATCTATCTATCTATCTATCTATCTATCTATCTATCTATCATAACATTTAAAGTTCACTCAAGTGGAAATGAGAGGTCCTGATCGGTGCTGCAGAAAACTATCTATCTATCTATCTATCTATCTATCTATCTATCTATCTATCTATCTATCTATCTATCTATCTATCTATCTATCTATCTATCTATATATCTATCTATCTATCTATCTATCTATCTATCTATCTATCTATCTATCTATCTATCTATCTATCTATCTATCTATCTATCTATCTATCTATCTATCTATCTATCTATCTATCTATCTATCTATCTATCTATCTATCATTCAA
Source organism: Karalla daura (assembly GCA_029224185.1). NCBI lineage: Eukaryota > Metazoa > Chordata > Actinopteri > Chaetodontiformes > Leiognathidae > Karalla > Karalla daura. The sequence goes on along the minus strand of CM055205.1, from coordinate 2,116,618 downwards.
CATGATAGATAGATAAAGAGACAGATAAGATAGATCAACATTTTACATGCATCTAGGAACATTTGATTAATCTTTGTATTCTGCACTTGTAGCCTGAACTCTGTGTGCTGCAGTCATCAAAGAGTCAGGAGGTTAACTGTAAGATCATTCCCTGCTCCTTAATACCTCCATTGTTATGCCCATGAAAGTGCCCTGCTCACTGAACAGCAGCTGTGAAGTCTTGCTCAGCTCCTGACTATCTGTTTTATTTAGCCCAAATGGTTTTCCAATTTGGTGGTGTATTCCTGAGGGTCCGGATAAAATGCACTGTGACCTCTTCCGCAGTGAAGAGAAAGATGAAGTAGAAAGTGGAACCTCACAGACACTTTTTGGTGTTGAAGGTAGAGAGTTCTCCCCCTGTTTGCCTTGACATTTGTCATGATTGGATCTCACTTCAGCCGTGGGTTGTGAATCTTCATGACGACATTTGTTTCGACTTGTGCTGTTTCATGTCCTGATCTTTCTGTCTCAAAATGATCTTTTTAACAGTTCAATTTCCTGCAATACCAGGGATTGTTGCAGCATTCTCCACCTGGACTGTCAATGAGGCCTGTCATTGAAAATGCACCTGCTCCAGCTCAAGCAGCTCTTCTGGGTGTCTTGTTGCAATTCAGAGAATTTGGTGGTTATCAAGTAAAAAGGGTGATCCACCAGGTATGTCTCTTGCCTTTATGAGCGGCTGTACCTATACCTACCCAATGAAGACATGCAAACAGCAGTCGAAAGTTGGCAATAGGCCGCCTTCAGACAGGCCAAGTCACTAACTAGTAAACTATGGGTTGTACTGGCAGAAGGTGGATTTGAACTCTGTCAGTGGGCAACCAGCCACCCAGAAATGATCAAACATCTACTGGTTGAGTGCACATCAGAGAGTGCAAAACTCTGATTCCCCCAATACACACATGAGCCCTTCAGTCAGAGAGCAGCCCACCATGAGAGTATATATATATGATACTGCATATACAAGGTTCTTGCCAGTTGATTCGACCCACTTTGATATATCAGCCAGAGCCAAGATCCTGGTGCAGAAAATCGAGAATGGGACAGCCCTGACTAACCAAAGGACAGGTGCGAGACTGACTCACACTTCAACCCTTCCACCTGCGACAGGACAGAACACATCACTTCAGCGATGCTTCAAAACAAGCACATGGGTCAGTGAGTAACCTCCGAACTGGTTCTGAAGAAGGTGGTATACAAAACTATGTGCTGCAGAAAACTATCTATCTATCTATCTATCTATCTATCTATCTATCTATCTATCTATCTATCTATCTATCTATCTATCTATCTATCTATCTATCTATCTATCTATCTATCTATCTATCTATCTATCTATCTATCTATCTATCTATCTATCTATCTATCTATCTATCTATCTATCTATCTATCTATCTATCTATCTATCTATCTATCTATCTATCTATCTATCTAGGGGCGCACCACTGTGGTATGAGGTCTCCTGACTTGTAGCCACACTACCACCTATGCTTTGGACTTCATTCCTAGTAATTTCCTACAAAACAAAACATGGTTTTGCGGCGTGCCTAGTGGTATCCACGATACAGTGGGACAAGACACTGCTCCTTTTTGGGCCGCCATAGCAGATGAAGAGCTGGTTACTCTGTCACATACTGGCAGTGGCATCAATGTAGGCCTGCAGGGCTCACACCGGGCACAGATGAGGGGCAAGCTTGTAATGGATATGATAAACATAGGTGGTTGTCAGCACCTTTGGCCAGCAGCAGAAGCTTGTGGTCTTGCTGGAGGACCCTCTGAAGCATAGGGCAAATCAGATGCGGGGGGGGGGGGGGGGGGGTTAGGGGGGATTGTAGAGCAACATCCTAAGCCATTTGTGGGCCGGGAGCATCCTGCCTGAGAGGGCTGCACTCCTCTGTCCACGAAAACCAGAGAGGGCAATGAGTTGACTCATCTGAGGTAAAAAGGTCCACCTCTGCCCATTCGAAATACTCCAAAATCCTGTCTACCACATTGGGGTGAAGCTGCCCAGTGGGGGTTTGTGCCAGAAGAGGAGAGAGGAGAAGTCTGCAACCGGGTTCTTTTCCTCTGGGAGGTGTATGGCTCTCAGACCAGTCAGGTGGCAACCTATCTATCTATCTATCTATCTATCTATCTATCTATCTATCTATCTATCTCTCTATCTATCTATCTATCTATCTATCTATCTATCTATCTATCTATCTATCTATCTATCTATCTATCTATCTATCCATCTATCTATCTATCTATCTATCTATCTATCTATCTATCTATCTATCTATCTATCTATCTATCTATCTATCTATCTATCTATCTATCTATCTATCTATCATAACATTTAAAGTTCACTCAAGTGGAAATGAGAGGTCCTGATCGGTGCTGCAGAAAACTATCTATCTATCTATCTATCTATCTATCTATCTATCTATCTATCTATCTATCTATCTATCTATCTATCTATCTATCTATCTATCTATCTATCTATCTATCTATCTATCTATCTATCTATCTATCTATCTATCTATCTATCTATCTATCTATCTATCTATCTATCTATCTATCATTCAACATGATAGATAGATAAAGAGACAGATAAGATAGATCAACATTTTACATGCATCTAGGAACATTTGATTAATCTTTGTATTCTGCACTTGTAGCCTGAACTCTGTGTGCTGCAGTCATCAAAGAGTCAGGAGGTTAACTGTAAGATCATTCCCTGCTCCTTAATACCTCCATTGTTATGCCCATGAAAGTGCCCTGCTCACTGAACAGCAGCTGTGAAGTCTTGCTCAGCTCCTGACTATCTGTTTTATTTAGCCCAAATGGTTTTCCAATTTGGTGGTGTATTCCTGAGGGTCCGGATAAAATGCACTGTGACCTCTTCCGCAGTGAAGAGAAAGATGAAGTAGAAAGTGGAACCTCACAGACACTTTTTGGTGTTGAAGGTAGAGAGTTCTCCCCCTGTTTGCCTTGACATTTGTCATGATTGGATCTCACTTCAGCCGTGGGTTGTGAATCTTCATGACGACATTTGTTTCGACTTGTGCTGTTTCATGTCCTGATCTTTCTGTCTCAAAATGATCTTTTTAACAGTTCAATTTCCTGCAATACCAGGGATTGTTGCAGCATTCTCCACCTGGACTGTCAATGAGGCCTGTCATTGAAAATGCACCTGCTCCAGCTCAAGCAGCTCTTCTGGGTGTCTTGTTGCAATTCAGAGAATTTGGTGGTTATCAAGTAAAAAGGGTGATCCACCAGGTATGTCTCTTGCCTTTATGAGCGGCTGTACCTATACCTACCCAATGAAGACATGCAAACAGCAGTCGAAAGTTGGCAATAGGCCGCCTTCAGACAGGCCAAGTCACTAACTAGTAAACTATGGGTTGTACTGGCAGAAGGTGGATTTGAACTCTGTCAGTGGGCAACCAGCCACCCAGAAATGATCAAACATCTACTGGTTGAGTGCACATCAGAGAGTGCAAAACTCTGATTCCCCCAATACACACATGAGCCCTTCAGTCAGAGAGCAGCCCACCATGAGAGTATATATATATGATACTGCATATACAAGGTTCTTGCCAGTTGATTCGACCCACTTTGATATATCAGCCAGAGCCAAGATCCTGGTGCAGAAAATCGAGAATGGGACAGCCCTGACTAACCAAAGGACAGGTGCGAGACTGACTCACACTTCAACCCTTCCACCTGCGACAGGACAGAACACATCACTTCAGCGATGCTTCAAAACAAGCACATGGGTCAGTGAGTAACCTCCGAACTGGTTCTGAAGAAGGTGGTATACAAACATCATTCACGTGTGGCACAGAAACAGCCGCTTTCAATGCCCAGCCTAGAACGCTGCTGTAAGCAGAGCTTAACTCGCAGAAGGAGCACCCCAAGAGCTGCCGAGAGGAAATGGTCGATCCAAGCCATCTCAGAGCCTAGCAGTCACTCTTGGCCTCCTTCTACAGCATCTCAGTTCTCTGCACCGCTCACTGTCAGGCAGCTTCCTCAAGACAAGGGCGCACCACTGTGGTATGAGGTCTCCTGACTTGTAGCCACACTACCACCTATGCTTTGGACTTCATTCCTACTAATCTCCTACAAACAAAAACATTGTGCCAGCTGCTGGCACATGAGAGTAGTAATAGATCAAGGTCTTGTGGAAAAATAACTAAATGTGAATAAAACTGCCATTTAGTATGAAATTGATTTAGTATTTGGTATAAAACATTTAAAGTTCACTCAGGTGGAAATCAGTGCTGCAGAAAACTCCATTTTGCCAGCTGTCTCCAAAGATTTGTTTTTTCAATGCGGTCTCCATGTGTTTTGCGATGTCACATTTAACAGTTATCACCTGTGGCTTAGGGTATATTATCTGGCAAAGTCCAGTCAATCAAATCAATGCTCTCATGGACTGATTTGTTCCACTAGCTGTCATTCAGTCCATCCTCAACTCCTCCATCGCCACGTGCTCTGCTGCTGCCTCTGCCGAGGACAAGAGCAAGGTTGTAAAATATGCATAGTTTGCAGGACGCAGGATTAGCTGTTACATTTTGCTGTATCTACGTCTTTACGCTTATCTAAACGAAATGCTTTGTTGTTTTTTGGAGTAAAACAAAAAGCCCCTCCCCCCAAAAAAGAAAGGCATCATTTTCAATGCAGCAATGCTGAAGCTGTGTCTGTGGGTATTGAAAGCAATATGATTTCTTGTGTTGTTTCAGCAACTTTATTTTCACTGTGACTCAAGTGTTCATATATACATTCATTTACAGTTAACCATGCCTTCCCTTGGTCTCTAATGAACAAGCCAATACAGGTAAACAGCATCAGACTCAGATGAAGGAATTTGACTAATGTAATCCATGTCACGATTTCTACACCATACCGTTTCGAGCTTACCATGTAGAGTAATGAACAACTCCTGGGATTATAAAAACAGCCTTTTTCAAAGACGTTAATTTAGTGCATGAGCGTGACCCCTTCGCAATTATTAATATTTATTATTAACATATGACATTAAATAAATGTGCTGCGTGATACCCGTGTTGCATGTGCTCAAAACAAATCTGTTTTCTAAATACAATACTCTGAAAACTGGAGAGAAACAGGACAGCTCTGTTTGGGATATACAATTGTACTTCATTTTATCAGCAGATTGTTTTCCTGCGTAGGTAGGAGGAAGGGGATGAGAACTAGATCGAGACATCGCAATATCGGCATTTGTTTTTCACAAAATGACACCAAATCTTTAAAGGGGCAATAAGTGCATTTTCATCATTTTGAGATTGAAGAAATCACCCGTAAAGCGCTCTCTGTCAGACATGTTGTTCAAACAGACCCAAGGTGAACAATTTTTTGATCTCTAACATCTAATTTCATATCCCATGGTTACACAGTGTGACTGATACATAAACGCAGGAAGGATCCAGTCATATTTAATGGTTAGACATGTTTACTTCGGTACAGGTTTTTACATTTTATCATGCTTTTCATATCAGGTCTATTATTTGATGCAAATCCTTGTGTCAATTCCTGGAGGGACTATACCATCATACCACCTGCCATAGTGAACTGCTATTTTGAGAAGGCAACATAATGTAGCTGCCTTAGTGTCGAAGTCGTGGACCTAAATATCAAAGCATTTATTATAAGCATTTTGCTTTTCCTGGTGAAAATTCCCATTTCTGGATTTTGAAATCGAAAACATTTGGTCGTAAGCATAATCCTACTCGCTTTGACATTAAATAGCTTATCAGTGAGAGAGCAGCGTGTGAGGAGAGGGTATCTGACGAGCTCGGAAACATTGCAGGACATGTTAAATGCAATGATTTCCAAATGTTGAGCCCTGTCAGTTTCTAAAATTTGGCTGCCTCTCAAATACATTCTGCATTTTTGAATAGCTTGCAGACAAATTACAATGTAGTATGAATAGTATTAACCAGGTAAAAGCACTTAGGAACAAATACAAACACAATCCTGTTCCAACCGTTATATTTGAGGAGAGAGAGGACTATTGAAAGGAAAAAGAGAGCTATAGTCATATATTGACTCTTGTCTTCAGTCTATCTACTACAAAACATGTTCACCATATTAGTGATGTGAATATATCCAACTAATAGTGACCAAGTACTCTGCTTTCCTCCAGATGTCTTTTTTATTTTTACGTCTTTGACAATATATTAGATTGGGTGGTCTCAGAGTAATCGATCATCATTACCAGTGCCAACACTGAAACTGTGTTCTTGTGGAAAAAAATGATGTCTTTTTACTCAGGGCTCTGTGGTCACAGCTTCTATGGGTTCCACCTGGGGCTCAGTGGGTGGGGTGGAGAGGTCCTCCACCAGCTCTGAATCTGGCTCAGTGACCACCACAGCCACCTGGTGACACAGAGATGAGGGCATGGTTATCCAAAAGTTATACAAAGTGATTTTTTTATTCAAGGGTGTGGTTTTCTCTCTCACAAGATTTCAAACCGCATGAAACAATTCATATTAAACCATACATTTTGGGAAGCCACCGTGTGGCAAAGGGGTGTGTATGGAGCAGAGGGGCTGAGCAGAGGACTGTTCATTTGTTGTGAACAATGTTGTGGATGCTGGCTACGGATACTGCATCTTTTTGTGCCGTTCACAGAACCCAGTCTTCATCTTTCAGGCCCGTAGTTAATGTGGTGGTTTTGGATGCAACAAACTCTGTTCTTAAGATGAAATATGTGTCTGCAGTAGTCCAAAACAAATCGCACTATAGATGAGCCACCATGTCAATCTTTTTTTCACATTCTTTCTCTGAATGTGCCACATGTTTATTAAACAAAATCAGCACCCCGTGCTGTAATTTTACAATCATTATATATTACACATTAACACATTTCTTGGTGAATGGAAGCTGGCACATGCACGGGTCAGGTGAGTTGTTTTATCATTACATTTTTATTTGGTCAACGTGGGCTAATCACAGAGCTCATAAATGCAACCATCTTGGTTGCATTTATTATTTATAAAACCTCTGTTACAAAGAAGAATAAGAGCACAACTGGCATTTCTGGCAGCTAGACTCATCTAGAGATTTAGAGAGGGTATCCTCTCTGTCCCTGCAGAGCATCAGTGACCATGAGGGACTCGGGATAAGAGATTAAAAACACTCCAAATATTTCAAAGTAGATATCTATGAATCAGAAACTGTGACTTGTCCAGTCACATGAGGTGTTTAAAGCTTGTAACACAAAATTTAGGTATGTTGAGAACACCACTAATTGAGCCACATTATCCATTAACATGAGTTGCTACTGCAACAGAAACATCCCCCAGGGAAAGGCCTAAGCTTTCGAAAGGCCCTATGGACATGATTTGTTTACATTTTGATAAACAAGTAAACAACAGCATATAAATTAGTATTTCTAACCCTAGCCCTTTTTCAAATCACATCGTGTCTACATGGCTGAATGAGTTGCTGATTTGTGATCTTTAGGCAAAAAACACACCGTTATTTAATGTTGCGGATAACAATGTTCAGTGATAAAGCAAAATTAAATTTTTTATTTTATTTAGGATTTGAATGTTTCTAATGGGGTGTAAGTAAATGTTGCAGCCCAGAACTTTAGGCTACATCTGCATAGTCCTCATCCTAGGAGGTAAATGATGCGATCTGATTGTTAACAGTAAACATTTTCTACAAGGGGTGCATAGACATTGTAGAATGCATGACAGTTTACTGTTATGGCTGAGAAATGAATACAGGGGCGATGCTTTGAGCACTGAATGAATACCAAGAACATCACAAGGAACTTAAAAGACCTCACCGCATGAGGTGCACGCAGAAGACCAAGGGAGCAGGACTGCGCCAAGAGGAGGGGGGATCAGCAGCATTGCCCCCTGCTGGGGCAAACCCAGGAAGCCGTCACACAAATGACGTCCAGGGGCACTTCACGTAGGGCAGCCCATGACGCCTATTCACCTATGTAGAGTGGCACTGCACCCCCATGGCAGAAGTTGTGCACTGGTTGTGGCGGCGTGCCTAGTGGTGTCCATGATACAGTGGGACAAGACACTGCTCCTTTTTGGGCCGCCACAGCAGAGGACGAGCTGGTTACTCTGTCACATACTGGCAGTGGCATCAATGTAGGCCTGCAGGGCTCACACCGGGCACAGATGAGGGGCAAGCTTGTAATGGATATGATAAACATAGGTGGTTGTCAGCACCTTTGGCCAGCAGCAGAAGCTTGTGGTCTTGCTGGAGGACCCTCTGAAGCATTGGCCAAATCAGATGCGGGGGGGGGGATTGTAGAGCAACATCCTAAGCCATTTGTGGGCCGGGAGCATCCTGCCTGAGAGGGCTGCACTCCTCTGTCCACGAAAACCAGAGAGGGCAATGAGTTCACTCATCTGAGGTAAAGAGGTCCACCTCTGCCCATTCGAAATACTCCAAAATCCTGTCTACCATATTGGGGTGAAGCTGCCCAGTGGGGGTTTGTGCCAGAAGAGGAGAGAGGAGAAGTCTGCAACCGGGTTCTTTTCCTCTGGGAGGTGTATGGCTCTCAGACCAGTCAGGTGGCAACCTGCCTGTGTTAAGAGATCTGTTGCCTCTTAAACTGTTGCAATTGTGCTGACCTGGTGCTCCCCTGATGGTTCACCTGGGCCACAGTAGGCATGCTGTTGGAGAGAACAAGAACATACTTCCCCTTCACAGAGGATGCAAAGTGTTGGAGTGTTAGGTGTATGGCATGCAGCTCCAGCACATATGCAGCCCCTGATCCATATGCCGAACTTGGCACTAGGATGGTGCACATACTAGCTAATTGTCCAAGTATGGCATAATCTTCTTCCACAGTGACCACACATGCCTCAGGGAACACCCTCAGGGAAAGAGCCAGCCCAAAGGGAAACACCCTGAACTGGAAAGTACGTTGCTGGAATGCAAATTGCATTCCACCCTTGGGGAGTGGGGGACCATGACCTGAACCCCTGGACTGCCTCGAATGTGGGCCACTATGGGTATGAGGGTCCTGAACTGGCTGTTGTTCATACTGTTGGTAACTGCTGTGGACAGCCACTGATCGAATGTGGCGTCAGGGAGCTGTTGTAGGGGTCCTTGGTCTGCCGCAGACTAGCGTGCTCCTCTCGGGGCCCAGCTAGCAGCTGCTAGGTTTCACCCTGCCTGTGTAGTGTGCTCCAGGGACTCGACGGAGGCAGGTATAAACATCTCCTCTGGTTCCACTGAGGCGTTGGAAGAGGAGTGGGAGAAAGCCTTTGCAGGCAAGCTAGAGCCCCTCAAACGATGGCCTACATGGAAGCCTCCTCTGACCCCAGAAAAGAACTCTGGGCTGCGTACTGTGACCTGGAGGCCTGAGAGGGAGTGTCCCCCACAGAGCTCCTTCATTTGGCTCAGTCAACCTTGGCCAAGAGCTTGCTTACATTGTTGGGCAACTTGTTATCACTAAGATCACAAGACTGCCAATGATAGCTGAAAAAAATCAGTGCTGCAACAAGAAGCAGTTCTAACTGAAAAGACGAAAAGGAGCAGATCCTCATATGACTCATAGTCCTCCCGTGGTCACGTGAGGGTAACAGGTGACTTGGTTGGTATATGTACTCGACCCTTGCATGTGTAAAACAGATATCCAGTACTTAAAGCACCGCCTCTGGGGGTCAGGAGGGATGAAACAGAACAATTAATGAGCAGTTGAACATGTGTACTTAATGAACTTAATGACGCACTCTTTTGACGCACTCTCGTTACTTTGTCTGGAAAGTCATGCTGAGTAGCAGGTAGGAACGCAGAGTGAAATGGTGGTTTTGGTGTTTGTGGTACCTGAGATGGCTCTGCCGCAGCAGGGGAGGCCTGGGTCGTCTGCATGGCTGGAGCAGGAGGGGGACGGCTCTGCGGGTAGGCAGGCCTCTGGCTTGGGGCCTGCAGAATACATACACATTCAACAGCTCATCTGTTAGATACGGAGCAGTTTAATCTTGGCCTTTCTACCAACAACTGACAGAGAAATATGATATTCATTTTTTGTATTAATTGAATTGAATGTATGATTTGCAATGTGGGCCACATGGCAGCCCAAACATATATATTGCTTACACATTTTAATTGCTGTATGACTATTGCACTAATTCAGAATATAACAAAACTCTTACATTAACTCGTTCCCAAGGCACACCCTCTTACCTGGAGTCCACCAGCAGCTAGGACACTGAGTCCAAACAGCATGGCAGTGATACAGATGAGCAGCTCAAGCACCAGAAAGATCACGAGTGTCCCTAGGATCCCATCAATCAACAGCTGGCCAGAGAAAAGCCCAAGCACAATGGATAAGGAAACAGGAGCATTACATAAAGTGAGATATGTATGGTGCTGGCACACTAGTGAATCCACGGAAAAGAGAAGTAACAGTGTCAAGACATATTTACTATCAGTTAAAGATCTCTCTGACTTCTGCATGCACATCAAAAGACAATAGATTACCTATGGGACTCAGGTATTTGTTATAACAGTAGTCAGTCACTTACTTTACACTTTTGCTCGATCAGCCCGGTGCATTTCCTGAAACAATGTTGCTGCAGTGGACAGTAAAGAAAAAGAAACATGGAATCTGCTTTTCCACAACATTTAGAGTCACTTTGAGTTCATGATATTACTAATGGCAATGTTGTGTTCACAACATGTTTGGGTTTAGACATGTATCGTAAGTGCATTTTGTAAGTTACTAATTATCATTTGAATAGCACCAAGACTGTGTTGGAAACTGTCTTTAACACACATTCAATTTGAACTTTCATTTCAATAAAACAATAAAAGTGGGACCATTTACTCTCTTTTGTGTGTGCAACTTGTGTGCACCACTTATTTCAACTTTTGTATTGCTTTCTGCTGCCTTTCAACCCATTTCATCCAATACCATCACAGGGGGCCCACTCGAAGATCATTAAACCTAGAGGAGTAAGTGCTCTGGGGGACTTGTCACAGCATCATGGGCGGCTTTTTTTAATTTCCTAAACAGCTTTATGATTTACCAAACAGCGTTTAAAAGACAGGCCAAAGGACATCAGACATTATTCTAGTCCTTGTTGAAGGCCTTTGGTACCCTCAGAGTCGATGTGGTACTGGAGACCTCTCCCTCCCCTTGGGAAATTTGACGAACTTTCAAGGTGTGACCTCCCTCCACTTCCTGAAAAGTGGGTGGAGCAGCGAGAAGACCAAAGGACTTCTAGTGTCTGGCTTTATCCCGGAGACATGAAAGTTTGGGTGGATTTGAACTTCATGGAGGTTCAAACCTTACAGCTGCGGGATTTATGGTGCGCAGGATGGGGAATGGACCTATAAACCTGGGGGCTAGGTTTTCTGACACAAGGGGAGCTGGCACTCATCAACACACTGGAAAGGAGAAAGACTGGTGGATGAGCAAACCACAGTATTGCACATATTGCACATATTCAATCCAGACCATTTAGGAAGACCAAGAAGAAGGATTCTGGGAAGACAACATCAAGTCTTCTTTAATTCCTGGCTTGCCCGTTGGACCGGGGTTGAAACCCAGAAGTCAGACATTTGGGGCCTCTGAGAGGGAAGCAGAAATCCCTGAAGGGAACCGAACACCTTGGTCAGACAACACATCTACAGGAGGACGAAAAACATGATCTATCATGTTTTTCCGTCTTTTCCTCTTCTTTAGTCGAAGATAGCTTAGGCAGCGGAATGAAGTGACTCCATTTGGTGAACTGATCCACCACATCGTGATCAGTTTACGCCCCCCCCCCCCCCGACACTGGTAGAGCGGTGACAAAGTCCTTACATATATGGGACCAGGGACGATGTCACACTGGAAGCAGACGCAAAAGGCCTGGTGTAAGGTTGATGAGAAGTCTTTTGTTGGTAATGCATGGAACGGGCAGAAACAAAAGACCGTGCATCCACTCTCAATGTAGACCACCAAAAGCACTAGTGAAGGGCTTTGGAAGTCCTTTGTATTCCGGGATGACAAAACAACAAGGAGAAATGAGCCCACTGCAACACCTCCATTCTTGAAGTGGGAACCGGGCCAAAAGGAGAGTATGAAGTGAAAATGGATAAAGAATAAACTCTTTGCAGGACTGGAGTACTCCAGATTCTTATGATCAGTCCATATAATAAATGGTTCCTTTGCCCCCTCTAGCCAATGCCTCCACTCCTCTAAAGCCAGCTTGATCACTAGAAGTTCTTGGTTTCCTGTGACGCAGTTCGTCTCTGCAGGTGATAATCACCCGTAAAAGAAGGCACGGGGCTGCAATTTGTGATCAGTATTGGAACACTGAGACAGAACTGCTCCGACTCCCCTTTGAGAAGCATCTGCCTCTGTCACTAACAGTCTTTCTGGATCCTGCATCTGGATTACAGGAGAAGGTGAAGTACGACTGGAAGAAGGACTCTAAGGTGGCAACTGCATTGTCTGTCCACTGTACATGTGTAAAGTCTGACAAATGTAGGGGAAATGAAGTATTTATCTATCAGATTAAGATTGAGATTCAATTCATTTGCAATTTCTTCACCCGTACAAGATATACAAGGGAACTGAATGGGTTCCTCACTCCCCATCTATCTATCTATCTATCTATCTATCCATCTGTCTGTCCATCCATCCAAAATTCCTTTTAGTTTTCTTGAGCGTAGGTGTGGCAAAATGGGTCACTATCTACAGGCCAGCCCTGGAGCCTGTTGCAGCTAATAATTAGAACCTTTGCACACATATGTAACATCCCAACGTGCACAAAAAAATATCTTGGAGCCACATTCTAAACCCAACAGGAAGCCTATTATTTTGGCTGGAAGATGAAATTCGGCCTTTTATAGGGGTTGCAATTGTTTACAATCCCACCAGTCACCTTATGTGATTGACATCAAAGCTTAATGTGGGCTGGAGATAAGTACCTGGCAGACTCTGAGATATAATTCGGTACAATGCAGGTGAGATAATGGATGATTGATATACATACTGTACGATCAGCAGTAATCTAGGAGGACCGAGAGCACCTGGACAGGCTATTAATGATTAATGATTTCTGAGTATAAACTGTCTTGCAAACATTGTTTCATTCTTGCACCAGGCAAGTCTGATATTCTCCTAAAGCAAATAATCCCCAAGAGAAAATCGCGCCTGACAATCACAGTTCCTTTCACGATACCTGTTCAATAATTGTTCAAACTGCTCTTGGACATATTATGTGCTGATGTCCTGTCGATGTCATTCCTACCAAATGTATTCTCATGATAGCACATGATTGCGCGGGTTTAAGACAATACCACAGCGTGCAGCTCCAGTTTGCGGCAGTGTTCACAGTGGTAGGAGTCCTGGCGGTAGGGGAGGTGTTTGGACATCAGGCCCAGAGCAGCAGTGGCGAATGCAGCACTGATGAGATGCAGCACCAGGACACATTTCACCTGTAGGGGAGAACAGAATTGCTTATATGCAAATATTACATTACAGAGACATGAGTCTTCTTAGTAAATTTTATAAGCTATCCTCTCATATACTGAATTATAGGCTTACTTGTAGTTGAAACAGTGCCTCATTGATGAGCAAAATAGGTTCTATGATTAGGGCCAGAATTTTGTTGATTTCCAAAATGAATTCGAATGGATTAACTATGGGCTTGCCTTTAAGTTGATAGAAATAGGTGTGGATGGTAGATTCTACAAAGCTATTCAGAGTCTGTATGGTAGCCCAGTTCAGTCTCATGAAATTTATAGACAAGACTCGAAATATTTTGGTACGCAGCTTAGCAAAAACTTAAACGGTTGTTTAATTTAAACGTGGGACCTTGTGGTCTACTGCAAAGTGGCCAGAGCTGACTTCCAAAATCAGATAATTATCTTTATCAGATAAAAATCTTTCAAAGAGCTGTCTCAGTTCTATGAAGCTGTTTAAAACCAGACTGAATTTTTTTCATGGATAGCATGTTGTAATAAAAACTCATGCAGCTGGGATAAAATAACTTTGGACAGAAAGGGCAATTTAGAAACAGGCCCTGAGTTGGAGAGTATAGTGGGATTGAGCGATAGAGAGATACAGCTGCTATTACAGATTGTTCAAATTGTTATCGAATATTTTGCTGAATTTTTGCTTATTTAAGCTAAAAGACTAAAAAGGTCTATTTCTAACAACATATAATGACAATGTTACATAATATAATATGGTTCCCTTCTTTGGTTTCTCTCATACAGAAGAAAAATAACAACAAATAGACAACAATGTTACATAACATACTGTTTACCTAAAAATGTTTATCTGCTTAGAAACAACCGGGATTGAACCACCGGCCTTCCAGTCCATGGACGACCGCACTAACCCGAAGCAAAATAGCCCACTGTATTTTCAGACTTTGTGTTGCGTGCCCCTGTCACTCAAAATGGCAAAGTGAGGGCCGAGCTGGAACATGCGGAGGACATTTCCAAAGTGACCTGTGCTGACGTGGCTGTGGTCCCCAAGCCTCGGGGGAACATAGTATTACAATGGCAATAACTTCACCTGCGCCCGATCTCTGTCTTACACTGAGAAGGACAATACATTCATACAGTTAGCACAATCTATCCACAGTTGAGATCACGGTGGTAGCTACTTGACAGAGAGACTTCCCTTTTCTCGGCAGGTTCAGGTACCTCTGACTGGGGGGATTGGAGATGAGGCACAGCCCTGATGTAGACTAACAGCCTCAAAAGAGACAGAGCACAACAAATAACTAGAAAGTTCCCATGTGGAAATTTTGACAGTGCCACTTTACAATTCCTACCTCGATATGAAAAAACTCTTTTTTGTGAATCAAAAATGGAAACAAACTTGAAAGGGGAAAAAAAATCCCAAATAGGTGAGTGTGTGTTTGGAAATGGGTGAATGAGAGGCATTAACTTAAGGCACTTTGTAGGTGGTTTATAAAGGTTGGTTGCCTTAGGGCACACTCACACAGGCAATTATACCAAGCACATTTGAACCTTTGTATGGATTATATGGCTAATGTGAGTGCCAGTGTACCATGCTTGAGAATGGTACACTTCCGTGGCCTGCTACAGTTGGAATACACTCATTTAACATTCATGTCTGCCCCATAATACTGTCTTTATATGTATAAACATACAAAGACACCTCCAAAATGTTGATATATTTTACTTCATTTCACATTAAAAACAACTCATGTAACTAATATTGTGATTCTGTCCACTGTGTTAGTGGGAAAAATATATTTAAGAAATCTTTGGGAACATGAATATTTTAGCAGAAAAGTAATATATAGAAAGAATAAAGTTCATTGCATTACTTTAATTAATTTTTTTTGTGTGTAAATTACATGTAACATAAATTTGTAACAACTGCAGCAGTGTGTTTAAATACACTGTGCTGCTGAACAGCTTTACAAAATTGCCTAATTTGTGTGTGTGTGTGTGTGTGTGTGTGTGTGTGTGTGTGTGTGTGTGTGTGTGACAAAAAAAATGTTGCTCATTACACGGAACTCATATTGCATTTAATTATTGAATTTGCAAGTGAATTCTATGGCAAAGATGGAGGGGTGGAGGCGGGGCACACTTCCTGTAACACGCATGCAGGCACATGCTGGATTTCACTTTTTGACAGAAGAATTGAATGCCAAAAATGCGGAAGGTTTTCAAACTATCTGGCCAGTCGGATCCTGAGCAAGCCAAACTAGGTAGATCCCGGTGGACACTGCAGCATTGTTAATGCTAGTGATGCACCGGTTGCTTGCAGGGGTTATGACCCACGTGGGGATTGAGAGGATGAAGAGAGGGCAGACAACCACTCTGAATCTCTGAGAGATTGTGATGGTGATGATGAAGGAGATGCATTTGTCAAGGAAATCTGGACCACAGCTTAAAGAGAAAAAAGTTACCCCCGGCTTACAACAGACAAAACTGGTCTGGGATGGGCCATCGCCACTTTTGAGCATAAGAGTACTAAAGCACATGTAATGGCACCAAATATCTTTGATAACACAATGGAAAACTGATTGAGAAATGTAATAATCAATAACACAGCTGACCAGGTGCAAATGACTGCCAGGATTTTCTGCACAGAAGGAAACCAAGCACCACAGGCCAGCCTAAGGATCTTAGCATGAAATGGACTGTCAGGAAATGAATGGCATGTTCTCATATAGAACAGCACATTGCGATGGATATGAAAAATTAATTGCTCGAGGAGCTTGTTACTTGTGCTCCAAAAGTCAGACTCATGTTGGATGAGGGCAAAGTCTTTCGGATGAGGCCATAAATTGTGTATTTAAGACTGCAACTGCCGGGGAAGGAATCACCTGAAAACATATGCTTTGATTGGTTAGAGTTTGATAATGTGGGCACAGAAAGGATTGTCCACAAACTGTTGGATGCTTTAGATCACGCAGACTTCCTCGCTACAGTACTCATCGGTCTAATCAATATAGGACCGGCGAATGATGCAGTACGAGAACTGTCAGAGCTGACACGCGAGATCCAAATATCGTAACGTTGTGTAAAGCCATCTGCGGAGAGATCTCTGTGTTTGAGGCCATGTCTGAGCCAGGTGAGAAGTGTAGAGAAACACCTGTTATCACACAGAAAAAACCAAAGACCTCAACACTGTCCCCACCTCGAGAGCAGAGTGTGAGCAAAATCTTTTGCCGATGAACTTAATTTGCACAGCAAACAGAGCATCTCTTCTCCCCTCCGTCCTCTCCTTCTTACTCTTTCATTGCCTTGTCAGCCCACCGCTTACACTGTTCAATCCCGTACGTGAGGTCATGGATTGCCAAAGGACACAGACCTGCACAGGACCAGAGGAGTAGGGAGAGAAGGGGGGATATGGGCCAGGGGGTGTATGGAGGCTGTCTTGGACAAATAAGATGTGTGTCATTAAGATGAAGTCTTTATTATTCTCTGTTCTGTTTGTACGGGCTATTGCAACATAGGACGTTTATATAAGATATATAGGATGTTTGGTTGAGCATAACTAATAGTTAAGTAATGCATAACTATTAGTGTTCAGTACTCAGGATCCATTCAGGATTCCATCCTTCGCCTTGTCTATAAGCTCTTCATGGTCTGGCACCCTCCTATATTTCAGACCCTTTAAAAACATAACAGATGTTATCTCAAGGCACTTTACAAAGTGAGCAACAATATGTACATAGTAAATACCCCCTGTCTTTCGAACCTTGGAAATGCTGAGGTACGACTCCCAAGAAAAACCCTCCCAGAAAAAAAGGGAGAATCCTCAGGGCGAGAGACAGAGGAGGGGATCCTCACCCAGCCAACACTTGGTGCCGGACCAGCCGGGCCATCAGTCCATGGTCCGCATTTGTCTTTAGTCCATGAAGACAAATGCAAAGCATGTAAAACATCACTCAGAATCTGCGTCTGCTGCAATATCATGGCTCTTGGTAAGTAGGTCATCAGTGACCCTACACTGTGGGCATGAAAAACGAGCATCAGGCCAAAGGGCTTCATCTGGAGATGCAATCAGAGAAACAATTGAGGCATCAACAGAAGGCATTTGATCTAGACCGTACCGGTCAG
Organism: Karalla daura; assembly: GCA_029224185.1. Classification (NCBI taxonomy): domain Eukaryota; kingdom Metazoa; phylum Chordata; class Actinopteri; order Chaetodontiformes; family Leiognathidae; genus Karalla; species Karalla daura. The sequence goes on along the minus strand of CM055205.1, from coordinate 2,099,041 downwards.
CATCCTTCATGGCAGCCAAAGCCCTACAGTCACTTGGCAGGTGAGGGAAAGCTTTGGTGTCGGGCCAGTGAAGTTCACTAACATATGGCTCAGAGGGTGAAATCTTAAGGGAAACTGGTCTCAAACATGTTTGAGAAGAGCACTGGAGGCAGCAGCCACTGCAGGGCCAGCATCCAATTCAAGCTGTCCGTGGCCGTAGAGCCAGCAGCAATGGGAGGACCACCAGGCTGCACGTTAAGTGTTCAGTTTGAGAGCCAAGGGCTCAACACTCTCCCATTTTTTCAGAAATGTCCTCCTTTGCATACCTAGAGCGCTTCAAGCCTTCAAGAACGGCAGGCTTGGTGACAGATGACGAAATGACGCAGTGAGAACCCGGCAGTGTAACTAGACTGGTCATGACGTCATGCATCATCACTGCGCGGCCATTGTCATTCCATCTTCATTTCATCATTTGTTTCTCATTAGTTTTTCACCCATTTTCGAAATAAATATCAACAAAGCAACGCCTTGGTTGGTAGAAGAGGTGCAGACATTTCTGACAACCGGGTACTTTCGATGCAGTACTATTCTGCAATGGAGACGCGCTCAGGCCAAGTCGAGTTGAGTCAAGTCAAATAGAGTCGAGTACAGTCGAGCCGGTGCCTAGTAGTGGAAACACGGCATGAGTCATTCCACATTCGTACTTGCGTGTTTCAGCTGTGCAACAAAACATGCCAAAGACACCAAGTACGAGGGACAAGAGTCAAAGTTGCACAGATAACTGTGAAAACAGCTTTAGTTCCATGTTGGATAGACTTTTGCATGTTTATCCTTCCCACTCAGAGCTGTTGCATCTTGCATATATTCTAAGATGCCTGCACAAAAAATTATGACACGATATCATTCAAAGACACAACTACCATTGTGAAACTGCTCACTAAAATCCAAAACGACATTACACAAAATAAACAAAATAATATCCTGCTCTGAAAGTATTCATTATTTAGAATTTCCAGTTTTAGAGTTTTCAGCAGTTCAATTACTGAAGGGAGACAACAATAGATCGATAGATAGATAGATAGATAGATAGATAGATAGATAGATAGATAGATAGATAGATAGATAGATAGATAGATAGATAGATAGATAGATAGATAGATAGATAGATAGATAGAGTAAATAGATAGATAGATAGATAGACAGACAGACAGACAGACAGACAGACAGACAGACAGACAGACAGACAGACAGACAGACAGACAGACAGATAGATAGATAGATAGATAGATAGATAGATAGATAGATAGATAGATAGATAGATAGGGTAAATAGATAGATAGATAGATAGATAGATAGATAGATAGATAGATAGATAGATAGATAGATAGATAGATAGATAGATAGATAGATAGATAGATAGATAGATAGATAGATAGATAGATAGATAGATAGATAGATAGATAGATAGATAGATAGATAGATAGATAGATAGATAGATAGATAGGCTTGGTTCCAACTCACCCAAAACAGAGAGGGTCTCCATGCACTATGAATCAACACTGAACCAGACGCTGTCACCTGGTGGGAGCAATGAAAGCATGAAAACATTTTCTTTATATTTCCGTGTCCAAACATCTCCATTCAGAAGCCCCTCACTTACCTGAATGACAACAACCAAGAATATGGCCACATCGCCATTGAAGTGGACCTCGTGGATCTGGAGCACAGAAGCACTCAGACACAGGATCAAAGCCCCAATGACGATCTGGATGGCCTGCAAGAGGGTGAAGCAGAATGCGTGTGTGAGCGCTATCACCTATTTCATATGCTGTGTCACCTGCGGTTGGGATTCAAACCCAAGGTTTCTGCTTACCCCCAGTGTCTTAGGCTCCATCTTGAGGTGGGATTGCAGTTGGCCTGGGGAGAGGCTCCCCGCGGCTGGCACCGTGTCTTTGTCATTTGGAGCCATCCTGCTGCTGATACAGACATCACACATGGCTACCCTGCCACACTTCTCTGACGTATTGACATCCACATTGACTTATATCCAATATCCAACCCTGAATATTCATTCATTCACCCTCTTACCCACTTCACACTCCCTGGTGTTGCAGCTGGTGCCTATCTCCAGCTCACATAGGAAGAAAGGCAGGGAGTACACTCTGGACAGATCACCAGTCCATCACAGGGCACACACACCATTCACACCATTCTTGATGCACTGTTGATGGACTCTGAACAACACACTATCTACTCTGTCGATGTAGTCCCCAGCTAAATCGCCTTTCCAAAGCTCCATTTCAGGTTCAAATAGATGACTGGTTGTAAGGTACGTCAGTGTCCTACAGTAAGCGTCTGTGCATAGCGATGAGCTGCTGAATATTGCGGTGGAAAATTACAAAGAATATCGTGGCAAAGTGTGAAGAAAGAACAGTCAGATTGGAGACATCGGCTAATACAGAGACACATTGCACAATGTTTCAAGAAAAGGGAAAAACATGTTACCTAATCGATGTGCAATAGTCAAATCTGGCACAAATACTCACATCTGGCTCACATCTGGCAAGTTTCAGGTAGCCTGACCATTTGTATGTGTATGTGCATGCCTATGAGCGTGTGTGTTGTGTGCTTGTGTGTGTGTGTCACAAACTAACACAGGACCTTTAAAAGATCAGGTGCACATCAGGAGCTTTGGAATTGGGGTAGGAATTGCTACTTGGTGATACTTGGTGTGAGCAGAGAGTTGGTGGGACTGTTAGAGTCCACAACACGATAAATTTCCCAAACGGTTGAAATCTGACTTCCTTTGTAGAACTTATCTTTCTACAATAATATTTGTTTTGAAGTGTTTTTTTTTTAAACAACAACTATTACATCATCATTAAATAACTGTGTCAGGGACCTGGCTGAAAATGCTATGATCATCCTGCTGGATCTATCTTGACTATTTTTAGATCACAAGATTGCATTTTCGGCACCCTCATTAATAACTGAACCAGAATTCTTGAAAGTTCTTGTCATTCATCCTCAGAGGCTGCTACAAAATTCTAAAATTAAACGTGGCTACAACATGTCCCATTCTCTCCCTCGATTTGGGGTAGTCTCTCTCCCTCTGTCTCTCTCTCTCTCAGCATGTGCATGCCTGCTGACTTGATGACTTATCAGCATCTGCACTTGAGGTTCTGCTCTTTCTCCGGCCCGCTTACTTACATCTGCCAGAAGCACCACAGCCTTGAGTCAGCTCGACCAAAAATAGGTCCTCCTGTGGGAGACAACACAAAGACCACGTTGCAAACGAAAACGACGAGCTACACTCCAAATATGACACATTCTGACTTCCAGACTATTCCAAATGTGCAGCCCTCTTCCGTTTTACTGGGTGGCACCCGAACAACATCTTCCGAGCATCATTCCTCGGCTCTGAGTTTGGCGCAGTGGCAGCGACTGAGACACGGCGAGAGGAGAGAGCCGGAGCGTAGAGGACAGGCCGAAGGACAGAGGACAGGCCGAGAGACAGAGGACGGCCCGAGAGTCGTAGGGCAGGCGAGAGGAGAGGGGACAGGCCGAGAGATGGGAGTACGAGTCGGGGTGTGGGGCGCACGTCCCATTTGCGAATCGGCGTGAGAGTTTTTGGCGCAGCTCCACCCCGGTCCGCGCAGTTACTTCGAGATGTTAAAGACAGCCACCCCGGACAGACAGGGGCAACCTCCGGAGCAGATGCGTGACCGCAGGAGCGGTGCAAGCGATAAAAGGCTGCTTCTTACCTGCGCTGCTGGTCCGCTCGGCGTCCGCTCTCCTCGGCTCGACCTGCGCACGCTGCGTGTGTGTGTGCGTGCGTGTGTGTGCGTGTGCTGCAGCAGGACGTGTTCTAGGCTGGGTTTCACTGCGGCACGGCTGCTGATTCTGCAGCTGAACTCTCAGCACCGATGCAGCTCTCGCACGGGGCAGCCCGTGTTGTCTGACACGCCAACTTTTGCCGAAATGGTCCTCAGATCCATTCACGTGACCTTTTTAGTGCGAGTGCAGGCTTCTAGGACCTCCGGTAACGTCAACTATCAGCCCAGGTGTGATGTGCCCAGCGATCCACAGGACGTCTCTTCTTGGGGGATGAGCAATGACACGGTTGCAGCACAGCAACAGCACTGTTGTGCACATTTAAGTGCACATTTAACACTGTTCAACCCCAAGTGAGATGACCACCCATCCTAGACCCCTAGGTCCAGCCGTGACTCAGTTTTGTAGTTTCGTTTGAGTCGCTGGCACTACCAACATACATACGTTTATATAAATGTATACTGCACATTGTTATTGTTGTTGTTCATGTGGCCTGTTGGCCTTGTTACCTGTTTCACAACCACTGGGGTTATGGGAGTATGTTGATGCCAATATCCAGCTCACATAGGGCATAAGTAAGGAATACAATCTAAATGGGCCGCCAGTCCATCACAGGGAATGCCTTGCATTCACCCTGTTATAGAAACTGCTAGAGAAACAATAAAGTATGGCTCATATCTTATAGTACAGTATATCCTTTAGATTTTCCATTTATGGCCTGTATGACCTGCTGCAGTAACGAACCCACAGTTTGCAACTATGTGCTTCATTTTATTTTTATTTTTTCCACATGATTGGTCAAATGCACACTTTTAACCACGATTCATCACTCCGGAGTCTCTATGTTCATCCACTCTGTAGCTGTCTGGAGGCCCAGGGAGAGACTGCAGAGGGAGACAGCCCACACAGAATTTCACTGACACTGCCTTTTGGTTACTTATTATTTAGTGTTTTTCATGCGTTTAGTGTGTTTTTGTATCTCTTCAGTTTGGCAAGCACACAAACAAACGTTGTCTCAAATGTTAAATCAACACGTGAACGATCAACACGCGATCTCATGGTATCGCACAGTCCCCCAGCTTGGCCTTTTTGTGCGTTTCAATTACCTGGAATGAGCAACCTGGTACTATTTTTCTGGTACCTGCTCGCCTGCCAGGCCAAGCCAGGCCAAGCCAGGCCAAGCCAGGCCAAGCTGGGCTGAGTAAGGCTGAGAGTGTGTTTTTTCCTTAACGGTAGGAGTCGGATGATGCAGTGGTGCAGGGGACCGTCTTTGAAAAGCAACTGGCTCCTCTTAATGTTTTGTTTTTCATACACTTTGGAAACAACGCAGACAGTTTTGTCCTTCATCACCAACCGGAAGATCCAACGAGAGCTTGATGGGGCAACAGCAGTGGAAACGGGGCATTAGAACGCCAGTTGCTGAACTGATCTGTGAGTGTAAGCTGGCTCGAACATTCTATAAAATATGTCTATTTTTACACATTTTTACACAGCTGGCTCATATTTCCCAGTTTTGTGGAGAGGACAAAAACAGACAAAACAGATATTTTTCGCCCTCGCACAACCTTTGATTGTGTTGCCATGCTTGACATAGAGACTTCATTTTAACTTTAAAATAGAGACATTGTAATGCATCCATGTTTGACATTCAGTCCAAAATAGGACTGGTGTGAAATACGTACATTTGGCCACTGGGTGGCGTGGAGATGGGAAGTTCCTCTGTGGCTGTGCCTCAAAGGCACTAATGGGTCACAGCGCTCCCACAGTGCAGGACCTCGGTCTCATTGCTCGGACGGCCAAAACAAGACACTCATTGGAGGCATCGAGCGCGGCACGTACCACCAAGCGGCGGGGGGCCCTGCAATGCCTTTACAAGCTAAGGGCTAGGGTTCAGAGGCACAAGCAGCATTGGTTTTCTCTCAAGCCCAAACCAGTTGACTGCACGAAATAAAGCAGTGCCTGCTGACCCATGCAATACTTCAGGATGTCTTGTTGTGACAGCTGTGGTCTGTCTCCGCCGCCCCCCCCACCCAACACTTCATAGTTTTAAGAGGCCGCAGCTGGTGAGACTCGTGACCGTGTTTAATAACACGTTTTGCCTGATGTTAACGAGGTGAAAACCACTTCTGAATAGACGCATGCCCCGGTGATGCAGAGATCTACAGTAGTAGTTCGAGGGTGTGGCGTGGAGTTACCGATAGACTGGTAAACCTTGGGTCCTTCCGGCACCTGTGGATTTCAGCTATTTCTGGCCACATTTCAGTGCATTTGGATTTCTTCGACTGTGAGCAGCAAACTCAAGTTCTAAAAGTTGCAGCAGCTCGATACGTAGCCTCATTCCACCCGCAATGCAGCCAACCACTCTGCAAAGACCAACCTCCCTTGTATTCAGCATTTCACCAGCCATTGGTGCCACCAGCTTTGTGAAAACGGCTAATATTATCGGTCAATGTGGCCCGGCATGAATGAAAATGGATAGGTTTAATGAGGGGAAAAAAAATCAACACTTTTGGAAAGTCGTTTATTTGTCGTTTTCGGCGGACGTCGATTGAATTTGTGAAGCATTAAACAAAAAAAAATCCTCAAAAACATTTTAATACTGATACCGGTATACTCGGTCCCGACTTTCCACCGACGCGTTAAAGCAGAGAACGAGATGTTTTTCGGAGCAAAGTTTTTCCCCCCACCCCCATCTCCGTTTCAACGTCTGCATTCCTGCATCCGTCTGGATTTCCCAGCAGGTGCCGAAAGACGGATCGTACTCCGATGCTCCCGACTGTTTCATTCAGGACCAGTCGTACCGTGGCAAAGCCCAATCCAGACTCACGTGGTCCACGTCGGGTATTGACACGGGGTTTAGGAAAAAGAAGAGTGTCATAGTGGTGTCCCATGGTAAACACTGTCAAACACTGTCACTATGCTTGCCAGGGTGAGGACGCAGCTCACTCGGAGTAATCACATTAAGCAGGAAATCGGACGTCGAACATTTAAACGCCACCTGGCCGGGTTACATGCAACTGCTTCCTCCCCCGTCGCCGGCGTCATTTGGGATCGGTGGCTCGCTAACGCTTTACTTCGCTGTGGCACCATTCGATACGTTGTGCATTCGTGTCTGTGCCTTGCGGACTTTCTTTGTCAGCAGCTGTATCTCCGCGTCCTCCATCCCGGGCCTTCCTGTGTGGGATTTCCCCCACCCGGGTACCTCAAAGCGTGAATGTGATAGTAGACGGTACGCGTGCGTGTGTGTGTGTGTGTTCAGTCCAAAACCGCAGTTGTTGGCAACCTATGGCCTTTAACATGGAAATACATTCATCCGCAAATGTGACAGAGAGGAAGTCACAGGTCACAGCATTGGTACCAAGAATCCTGCCCCCATTCCAGAGTTGGGTCCGTTACACTATGTCAGTGCCTCCTCAGATGGGGGTGTTGGGCAGGTGCCCGTTGGAGCCTGTGAGAGCCGCGCCGCAGGCCTGCGTGCCGCGCGGCCCGTGCCCATTGCGCTTGCCGAGGAACTGGTGCCCCCTGAGGGCCTCCTGCTCGGCGGGGCCCCCCCTGTCCGAGTCGCCGGCCTCCGCCTGGGGGGCCGTCCGACTCCGGCAGCGCTGCTTGACGGCATAGAGCAGCGCGGTGACGAGCAGGCTGAGGCACAGGGCCAGCAGGACCGACACGATCATCAGCTCCTTCAGGTAGCAGGGGGCGCGGGCTGACAGCAGGGGCTCCCCGTCCCTGAACCCAGACTCCTTCTGCCCAAACCCCTTTGTCCACGACGTCAGGTTTCCGCCCGCCTGTCCGACGCCGTCCTCGGCGCTGGCCGGCGTGGCTTCGGTCTTCACCTCTGTCCTTCTCGTCCCACCGGATGTGTGCGACCTGGGTTCGGGCCCGTCCCTGGTCCCCGGCTGCGTGGGCGAGGCGGGCCGGGGCCGCGTCGAGCTGCTCGGCGTCTGCGTGACGGGGCTGCTCCTCTGTTTGACGTGGTAGACGGCCGCGGTCTGCCGGAAGCCGTTCTCGGCGGACAGGCAGAGGTAGTGGCCCAGCGTGGCCGGCGTGGCCACGAAGCTGAGGCTGCCGTCCTGCAGGTGCAGGTAGAGCTCGGCGGACAGCCGGCTGTTGGGACGCTCCCACGTCTGCCGGGAGTGGCGGGACGCGGCCGGGCACTGCAGCCGCACCACCTCGTTCAGGGACACCAGCACCAGCTCACCTGCGGGACACGAGGCTGACATACAGGTTTCAAGTCACCAACGAAAGGCCACATCCCACCATCCCCCCCACACACACAGCCTTTCTAGTTATGCCAAAATTGCCAAAAAGCGATGTCATATGAGCAAAGAGGCTGCTGGTTGCTGGGGAAACTCATTATCATGCACCACATAGATAAGATTCTCCAAGGCCGGGAGAATCTCATCCCTCTGGGCAAGGACGAGCTCTAAGCCAGGGACAGGTTCCGCTTCTCACTTCCTGAAGCCGCCATCCCACCCATCCCCAAGCAGCCAGTTCAGAGCCTCGTGGGAGAGCCTCCGAAGACTCTGCTTCCATCCAGCACTTGAGAACCGACTCGAGCCAGGTTGACAAATCGGGCCTGCCAAGGAGCTTCAGGGCCCGGATTCGCTACCATCTATCTTTCCCTCCCTGTAGCGACAGTCGAGGCCATCGACTCGGAAGTGGGTTTTGGCAAACGTCGGAAGTTCCCCAGCCCGGATAGCATCTACGCGGCTCAAACTAGCCATGACCATCGGGTCACATTCCACCAAGCAGCCGATCATTCCGCTCACAGCTCATGGTGCCCTGGGAGGAGTGCACGCATGAGGCCAATGGGAAGCAACTAAACCAACTACAATAGGGTGCAAGAAAGCAGACGTGACTCACTAACCCCTGGATATGCATCACTATAAAGCAAAGCGTGCGATGGGAGAGACACTTACCGGCAGTTAGTTTGTTTGGACCAAATGTGACATACTGACAGGCCTCTTCAACGTTTCCGTGGTCTACATCCTGGCCTCTACAGGAGGAAAACAGTGCAGTCAGCTCGGAACAGTGACACAGCCCTCCTCGGTTCTTTTTCTGTCGATCGCATCCACAATACAGTGCGTTTATTTTTGTGGCCCTTGTGACACTCACAGGCTCCTTGGGGTGTCGGCGACCTCCACGCAGGCCCTCTGGGTGTGGTCCCAGCCGCAGAAGGGGTCCCGGGCCAGGACACACTGGGGGCAGGTCCAGTAGAAGGAGCAGTTGGCCGTGGGGACCCTCACTATGCCGTCCGACGTGCCGACAAAGATCACACCCTGCGGCGGATCAGTGGATCAGTGAAAAGATCAGCAGCACACAAACTCTCTCTCTTCCTTCGCAGTTTTGAAGACGGTCTGATGCGACACGGATCTCAGCTTTGCCGAGTCAACTTTCGAGGAATCGTGCGAGAAATGATCATGACAGCCCTGACCATTGATGACGGTTTCTGACAGGGTCAGGAGACGTAATCGGTGTCGGCATATCCGATCAATGGTCTAAGCAAAGTCAAGAAGGCTTCTCAGCATAATTGACTGCCACTATGGAGACCTGAATCAATTCTACAAGAATCGACACAATCATGTAAGGTGCACGACCTGCCATCTGCTATACTGTGGTATCTCTTGACCAAATGTTGCCCCTGTCACTGTACATTCTCGCACAGCTTTTTTAAAAGCCCATTTGGTCCAGGTGCTTTTCACGTCATCACATGCTTAATGTGGTTCAACGTTGGCCAAGGCTGTAAAGGGCACTGGCACCACGGTTAGGAGGAACGTCTACGAGCTATGCTACCGTAGCTCAGATAGAGACCTCAGGTAGTTTAACAGGACGTGTGTCTCAGGAAAGAAAAGTCAGAATTGTGTACGCCATCGTAAACACGTCTGTGTTGTTGAAGCTGTGTTACTGAGCGCTACATGTAGTAGTCGTGAATGACAAAACATGTGATCAAGGCTGTGGTGAAGAGAGAGAGAGAGAGAGAGATAGAGAGAGAGAGAGATAGAGAGATAGAGAGATAGAGCGAGATAGAGCGAGATAGAGCGAGATAGAGCGAGATAGAGCGAGATAGAGCGAGATAGAGCGAGATAGAGCGAGATAGAGCGAGATAGAGAGAGGGAGAGATAGATAGAGAGAGGGAGAGATAGATAGAGAGAGGGAGAGATAGATAGAGAGAGGGAGAGATAGATAGATAGATAGATAGATAGATAGATAGATAGAGAGAGAGAGAGAGAGAGAGAGAGAGAGCAGCAGCCAGGGACAGTACATGGCACAGAGAGACATTAGCGGGTCTGAGCGGCCCAGGCCCGTGTCCCTCCTCGTCGACGCACCTTGGATGTGGAGAGCTTCAGGCTCTTCATGGGCTGCGGACGCTCGAAGACCTGCACCTCCTCAATGATGTGGGCCCCTTTCTGCAGCAGCACCGCTTTGTGTATGTAACCGGACTCTGGGACAAGGAGAGCGAGACAGCGCAGTTCCTGCTTACAGCCCGCGTGCGGTCGAGACAACATCCACCCTTTGCGAAACGATCGGACGCGTACATCGAATAACAAGAACGCCTCGGCGCGACGTTTCTTTCGTTGTGTCTCAATTGGCTATGCACATGTAGTCTGCATAGTACAGTATGTGTGTTCAGAAAAGGCTAGCAACACTCCAGAGGGGTTTTCACATTTCAGTGGGAAAGCCGTACAAGTGTCATGGCGCCACACCGGATGGAGACGTGTAGTTGGCAGAACTGCGGAGTTATTGAAATGCTGTCAGTGCCACGTTGTATCACTCCATCGATCGAAATCTCAAACCCGACACACTCCGGGAAGTACATATACAAGTACAGATGGACGGGCCACATGATACCGTTACGTTAATAAGGATTCCCTTGCTCGCACATGTGGACCGTCCGCTCAGCCAGGCGTACACGCCGACGGCGAGGGGTCCCGGGTGGGGCCTACCTGTCAGGAGGAAGAGGACCGTGTAGTCCCGGCGGTTGGCGGCGGGGACCCTCTGGACCGCCAGGTGGCTGTAGCCGTGCTCGGCGGACACCAGGGTGGGGCCCCTGCCCGCGGGCCGCACGCTCTCGTCGGCCAGGAAGCTCTCCTTGACGAAGCGCAGGGCGTTGTCGGAGGCGTTGTGCAGGCCACACTGCCACACAGCGGTGAGTGAGGGGGCGTGCCAAGCATGCAGGTTGCAGAAAGTAAAGGCTGTCTAGACCCGTCCAGAGAGCACTGCTTTCTCCTCGAGGCCCGGACGGCGGTCTCGTCCCCGTCCTCGGCCCTCACATAACAACGGGGCGCAGCGGCTGCTTACCTCCCCGGGATTGGCGACCTTCTCTTGAACTCGGCTGCTCCACTGCAACGTGTCTCGGTTCAGGACCTTGTAGTTCCCGGAGAAGACCGACTTCACGTCGCTCAGCCGGAAGGAGCACACCGCGGAGCGCCCGGAGTTGACCGACCTGATCGGGAAAGGGGGGAGCAAACGCCGAGCGCGATCGAAATCAGGGGGTTAAGCATACGATCTCTGCAATGCCGGGGGTGCACCACCACGCGTTCACGTGTTGCATTCCCATCCTGATGCAATGAGTAAAAAAAAAACCACAGGCGAGTGTTCCATTTGAATGCATGAATCTCCTTAATGCATCTAATGCCACATGAACGCACGGTAAGATGCGGCACAGTGGCTTGGTGGACAGAGATGTGGCCTCATAGTTGGACGGAGGACTTTTATGCGTGGGGTTCGCCCGTTTTCCCCGTGCTAACAGGGTGCCAAGACCATGACGAGCTCTATGTGGACGAGGAGGGGGATTCCGAACTGAATCCGAACAGACTGCGGATGTCATTGCAAGTTCGGACCTGGCAAGGACGGCAGCACCTAGCCTTTTCAACTGCCGGATTTCCCGCACTGTAAGGCGCACATAAAAGCCCTATAACACGGTGCGCCTTATATATGGATCGATACCGAGTCGCAACAGGTCTCCCCGTAGAGGAAGTAGTGCGCGGTATATCCCGGGACACATAAACATTAACGGACACGTACAAGCATTCGGATTTGGATTTGGAGGGATTCTAGATGAGGAACTGAGCTTCAAGCGGGTTCTCTTTTGCGTTTGCAGCTCACGGTTGTCACGCTGTCGCTTTAGAGTCATTATTGTGATTACACTGAAGTTTGATTTGCCCTAGCGGTATCGGACTGTTTTTTTACCCGTTTACTGAATAGAGGGAAAGTTCGGTGTCGTCCCTCGCTGTCGTCGAAAGACAGTTGAAAGATGTTGAAGGTGTGTAACGGATATAGGCATGCTTTGCCTCGGAGAAGACAGCTGTTCATTCATTTTGCGAGCGAATGTGAAAGTTGTCAGAGAGCCGATTTGAAATCCGTTAATAACGTTCGACTGACCTATCTCTCTGCACCATCCGATGGATGCATAACGTGACCCCCGCCTCACAACGTGATGCGCCATACACATGGGAAAAGCTGTGAAACGCCATTCATTCACTGAGGAATGCAATGCGGTCCATAGTGCGGGAAACTAGGGTCACTCCACTCACTCCAACGGGATAGGTGGCCGACAGCGGGTGGCGGGAAAGAGAGAGAGAGCGGGGCAAAGGGGCAGATGGGCTGACCACTGACCACTGGGAGGTGAAGATGCCGTAGAAGAGCGTGTCGTCGGCCGGCGCGCCCTCCGCCGGCGCCAGGGCGTCCACGTCCTGGATCACGTTGTAGGGCAGCTCGTTCTCCGCCTGGCACAGCAGCTGAGCCTTGGCGAAGGTGGTCCAGCGCCGCTGCAGGGTCCGCTGCCCGCCGACGTCGCTCTGGCGAGGCGAGAGGCGAGAGCGCTGAGGACGCGGGGCCGCGTAGAAGTGAATGTAACAGTGTTCACGCAACGTCCGGGACCCACGTGACGCCTTTTACCGCCTCCTTCTTATCTCACAGCCGACACGACTGGGGAAAGAGAAGGTCATGGGAAACTGATGGTAGTTTGAGGTGCCAGGCGGCAAGACAGCCCGTTGGACACCCGCACAGTGCGCTTCCTGTCTGGTCTATGCCCATATATGGTCAGTGACACAAAGGATTTCCCCTTGTGTTAGTGTGGACGGCTCAGGAAGGTGAACGGCACGCGTTTGTCCTGTGAATTGCAGTGGAGCCCAGCCAGTACCATGAAGGGGAAACGGGGCATTAGTATCGGCAGGTTGACAAGCAAATCGGTGTGTGAGGAAAAAAAATGGAACTGGGACTGACTCCTGGGGTCGCGCACATCATCTATGATGGATACATTCGTCCTAAACTAAGTAACATATCCCTCTAGGCTGTGCGCAAGAGGCTTGCTCGACTTCACCTCCAACTGCGCAATGGCGGACGTCACAGCCAGCGTTAGCAAGTTAGCGTTAGCATCTTCCCGGCCTTCCGTTTTGCGGAGGCGCGAAGGTTTGACTGGGCCACCGCTTGCAATGCGGGATGCCTGCATCCCGCCACCTTGGTATGGTGTCGATGGGGTGTGCGCGCGCGACTCGGCGTGTTCTACATGATGCAGGACGCAGGTGAACGTCAAGAGCGGGGCGTGCCGTCGCTGCCCTGTGCACATACAGTACAGTACATAGGGCAGGCGGAAGCTATGCCTTAAGATGCCTTTAAAAGGACCCACTCCTGTGAAGGAGCAGTCCGCGCAGGGCGTCGCGGTTTAGCCTTACCATGCAGATCTGGGAGACGCGAGAGACGATGAATTTGTCAATGAAGTCATATTCTCGGCCCACTTCGCTGAAGAAGAAGTAGATTTTCTCCTCATCGGGGATGAAGCTGGAGCTGATGAAGGTCGGATCTGCGGCGAAAGGTCGCGCCAAACGCGCGGGGTTTGTTCAGGTAGGTTTGCATGCTGCAGGCCAGCGAAGTCTGTCCAGGGGCTACTCCTACAGACATGACACTCACCCTCCAGCCATCCCAGCGTGTCGTCCAGTTTGAGGTCGACGCGCTTGCCCTCGCTGAGGTGGCGGGCGATGACAGGCCGGTTGCCCCTATAGTCTGCAACAGTGCCGGTATACAGCTCTCCGTCTGAGGGAGACCAAACGCAGATCACACAGAACTGTGCAGCAACATCGGAGCCACAAGTACAACTGTCGAATCGCTGAAAAGTGCAGGCATAACAGCTCATGACTTTATCCCGTCTCACTGCTTCCACCATGAGCGCCTTTTTCACTGTGTGTGTGTGTGTGTGTGTGTGTGTGTGTGTGTCCCAGTCGGAACCTGAACGCCGTTTAGTTATGGGCAAGGACAAATCACAAAGGCAAGCAGATGAAATCCCCGCGGCCGTATTAACACGCACGTGAATCCTACTCCTAACGCAAATTAAGAAACTTCCAACCTCTCTTGTCTCAACTGTGAGAGAGCCTCTGGCAGAGGCGCACACACACACACACACACACACACACACACACACACACACACACACACACACACACACACACACACACACACACACACACACACACACACACACACACACACACACACACACACACACACACACACACACACACACACACACACACACACACACACACACATACGCACGTTCCCGCCCACATTCCTCCAAACCACGCAAGCTTCTCAACCCCTTTAATGTAGCCTACAGCCGTGTTGAACATCACTGACATTCAGGGAGACGCAGAGCTGCCATCCGTCCTGGTGATGGTGACAGCCCCACATGCAGGCCCGGCATCAGTAGTACAGCGACCCAGGCCAGTGACTTTTTAAACGCTGAATATTCCTGTGCATACAAGACAGTACAGCTCCGCGTCTGGATGGTCCGTAGCCGTCTTGCATCCACGTGAACGTGGCCTTAAATGCGGGGCGAGGAGCTCGGACACCCGGGAGGGGCTCAAAGTAGAGCCGCCGCTCCTCTGCGTCAGGGGGAGGCAGCCGAGGCGCTCTCGGCGTCTGACCAAAACGCCACCTGGTCCCCTTCCTGGGCGGGTGGTTCCCGAGCAGACCCAGGCCACACCGGACAGATCATATGTGTTAACTGGTTTAGGAGCACCTTGGGATGACCCCAGAGCGGCTGGCGGAAGTAGCCATAGAGAGGAGGGTCTGGGCTTCCGTGCTCAAACTGCTGCCCTCGTGACCCGAAACTGAATAGGCGGAGGAGGTCAATACAATGGATGAAAAAGACATATCAGGGGTCTTTTTGAACAACTTAGCCAGGCTAATTCCATCTACTACTAAGTCGAGTAGGTCTCCGCATCTGGAGAGCATCAGCTGCATCACTTTGCCAAATTACTTTCCACTGGTCATCGTTGCCTTACCCGCAATGATGGCCGTGTTGCGCTGGTAGGGATCATAGGGGCAGCGGCCTCTCCCCTCTTCCGGCTTGAGGCTCATCGTTAATGTTTCAGAGTTCTGCACAGAGCGGGCGAAAGCGAGACTCGGATCATCGCGAAAACCCATCCGTGACAAGATCCCGACGTCTTCGTTTAAAGAGAGCGACAGAGGAAACAGTCTTACGAGGTAGGCGCAGCGTGGGCTGAAGGCAAACGTTCCGCAGGCATATATGTGGGTGGAGTTCAAGAACTGTAACACGCGTATGAAGTTGGGACAGTCTGTCTAAAGAAGAAAAACACACACAGGGGACTTTAAGAAACACGGTCGTGTCATACAGACTACATCCGCTGTTAAAAAGTAAGCGTAGCTGCGTGTTCGCACAATTCGGGTACTTGCCATTTTCTTGCCTTTCATGGAACACTGCTCGAGGTCTTTCTCCGATGGGCTCCAATCAAGCTGATTGAAGAGAGTCAGTCATCAGAGCCCCAACACAGCATGACACACTTTTCACTTTCCCATTACAGAGCCACAATAGTGGTGGATGAGTGACAGCAATTCAGAAAAAAATCAATTGCTTAAAATATTTGAATCTACTATTTACAGTGCAAGGTGCTACCTAAGCTCCTTTTCCTCCCATTATTCTAGTGTATCGGCTGTAGTCTGTGCCTCCTCTGGGAATCCAACTTTGGTTTACAGTTTCTTCTCTTCTAGTTTTGTGAGCACCCAGACAAATGATATGTCAAAATGTGTGGCTTGATCTGAAGATGTGTGCTATTATTCTGCTCTACAGCAGGAGACAGCAGCAAAAGAGCATGTTTTTTGCATCCTTTTGCATTCTCTTTCCTTGCTGCTCCAAGCCACAGCTTACACAGTTGGCAATTTATTCGTTCCAGTTTTGTGGTACAATTTGTGTTCTTTCATACGATGTGCTCCAAAAAGCTGAGCACTTTACAAAATTTAAACGATGAGCCTCCCACTCACCCTCGCACAGGCTTGCCTTTCCATAAGCCCCAATGCATGCAATGCATTTGCTCTCTCCTGCAAACAGTACCCTCAATATTCAGAGTACTATCGCCAAATCACACCGCCTTCCTGAGGCACATGCACACATTTTGATACACACTGGATGTAATGATTCTGAATGCAGTACGAGCACACACACAAACTCTCACCCACATACACACACGGACAGATCCATGCGTACTCACAAACACACACTCTGCCGTCAACAGTCAAAAGTGACCTACGGTGCAGTACCATGGGCACTCTTTGGGTTGCAAAATGTTGGGCGAAGAAACTTGACAGTGGCGCACGCCAAAGAAAAATGGTACGCCGACCACCGATGGCGGTCACCCATACCTTGTTCCTTAGTACGATGTCACTCTGGCCAACATCCAGCGCTAGCACAACATCCCGTGCTCCAACATAGAGCATGCCTCCGTCCTCGCTCAGTAGCAGGGTGCTGGTGTTGCTGATACCGTGGCTACTGAAGTGGCTCAGGCATCTCCCCGGAGAACCTGTTGTTTCACAGACACCTCTGAATAGACCATTGCAGCACATCATGTCCATATACTTTGGTGCACATGTTGTATGGTATGCAAAAGACAGGATGTAGAGCATGAAGAGCATGGATGAAGTGGCATGACTGAAATATTAAGGTTACATCACGTTAGATGTTTTGAAGATCAAGTCAGAGAGGTCATGGACTCAGGTTGTTTAAACATGTACAGAGTAGGGATAGTGAATACACTGGGAGAAGGGTGATGATATTGGAAGTGCCAGGCAGGTAGTAAGCGTAAATTTATGGATAGAGGACATGAGGTTATTTGGTGTGGGACAGGGGGATGGAGTAGGTGGGCTTAAATAGAGGTTTCCGTCTTAATCGTATTGTGTCTTAACAACCTGAACTGCATCTGCCTTTTCTGCCATCTGTTGGCCTGGATGTCACTGTCCAAAAGAAAACTGGTTCTCAACAGACACTATTGTGGTAAATAGGGGTTGAACAAAAATAAATACCTAATAAATAACTTGTGGGTCTTCTAAATCACCATATTGCTGACTCAAATGCACTTTTTTTCAGCAAGATAAACAATGCTTAACAAGTCGGAACTCTTACATACCAAGAGGGAAGGAGACTCTGGGAGTCAGTCTTGTAAGGCATGGGGTCAGAAGACCCAGAAGGGCCATGGCAAGGGGCAGCAAGCTGCGCTTCTTCATTCCTGCAGAGTCTGAGCTCAGTTATATCTGAGGTCAGGAGGCTCCCAGACTTGCTAGGAGGGGTGGAGATGCAGCTGAAGCCACATTCTCTGGTTTCTACAGTAGACCATCACTGGATCTGAGACATAAACACATAAAAATACACACATATTGGTCATTGTTTCTTGTTATCTACAACGGTCCCTGACGTTCAAGAGTTCCTCTCATGAATGAAAGACAAGGACTGATACAGAACACACTACTTACAAACAGAACACCACTATCATCTTTGCAATCCACATTACATGCAGTTTCCCATCCCCAATCGTTTGCCTTGATATCTGAATTCAACTCAATAAAACAAAAAGTTTACAGGATTATTCCAGGGCAAATGTATTCAACAAAACATTACATGCTTAAGAAAGTGTTAGCACCGTATGAAGGATCATTCCAGACTATTTAGGGTGGCAGGAAATGTTCATAGGATTACACAAATGAAGCCCAACCTTTTTCAGAGAAAATTATTGGATTACTCTCACACGGTTAATCCTCCTGTAGTCTCCAGGTCAAAATGATCCAAAACACGAGAAGAATCCTCTTTTATGTTTTTTCAATTTGAATTTTTTATCAAGTGTTGAATGCCTTTATTCATAATTCTGTGGCAGCTGTACACCAGTTTGGTACAGATGGTTTTTGGGTCATTTTTGACCTAGCAGTCACACACACACACCCAAAAACAAAAATTACACGATCACTAAAGCATTGTTTACTATGGCCAGGACCAGCACCTGACAACTGGCACCCAGGGGTGAGGAATCAGGGCTAACACCTCACAACCAGCATCCAGGGCAGAGAAACTCAGTCCCACAGCCCATCCCGCCCTCACAAGCCTTTCTCGCTCTCACAGTCTGGAACTGTTGCAGTCACGGATGATGCTGCTAATCCTTAAGGATATTCTTTTATATGGCGTTGCTTAAAGTGTGTTTCTTTTCAACTCATGGTACGGTAAACTGGAAAATGAATGTTTTGAGGGCAGATGGCACAAGAGATCGATAAAGACTGAAGCTATGAGAGTATGTTGCATCACTGAACAGGCAATCACCTCAACATTACCCCTGTTGATCACACCAGCTATCTAAAAGCTGCTGGAGACGAACAGCTGGGCCTAACCAGTTTGATACCCTAAGCAAGATTTTAGGTGGCGGCCATTACTGCATTTGTAGTATTTGTGGCATTACTGCCATTGTACCTTACTTAGTCACATACAGAAGCATGAACATCCAAATCTGGATGCTTTGTACCTGGACGTGCCTCTTGAAATTTCTTATACTGCCGAAGCAGTTGACAAAGTGGCTGCCATAAGAGTGGTCTGGAAGAAGGGAGTCAAGTGGATGTTCACTTCAGGAAAATTTAATTTAAAACTACTTTTCTACAACAGGCAGGTGTGGTGGATTAAATACATTCGCCCGCGATGCACATTGGCAAAGCTAGAATGGCTCACCTGTTGGTTGTGAACTATTAAATCCACTCTAAACGTCTACATCAAGAACTTCACCGGTTTGAGCATTTAAAACAAAAACACGACGTGATTACACCTTTTCAACGGAGTGTGTAGGCGTGTGCGTGTGTGTGGGAGAGAGAGAGAGAGAGAGAGAGAGAGAGAGAGAGAGAGAGAGAGAGAGAGAGAGAGAGAGAGAGAGAGAGAGAGAGAGAGATTCCTTGTATCCACGTGTTGTGGTAGTGTGTCCTGAGAGCGGTTCCCGTGCAGCCGTTCTCCCGAATTGAACCCTGGTTTGTTCTTGCTCGCACACACGGCAGCTCAGCACGGAGGCTGCGACATTTGTGTGTAAAGTCCAAATAGGTTGGACGAGCCAGCACAGGCAGAAGTTTGGCTGTGAAATAAGCCCCAAACCTTGCACGACACACAACTATCCTTTCTCTCTGCAGCTCTGTACTTCTCACAACATATCCTTGATACTCTCCGAAAGCATCCTTAACGTTGGGACATCTCACAGTGAACGGCGACATATGTGCCAGCTGGTGAAGGAAACGTACGCCATAAAAGTGTGCTTACATCCGCGCGAATGCATCCATCCCCGCGTCCTTTCGCCGTCACTCTTCCTGCAACACTTTCTGGAGGAGATCTGTGATTTTTGTCCTCGCTTTCTTCACACCGGCGCTAACTGCACGGAGGAAACGTGAGCCGGAGACGGGAAACGCTGACAGCGTTAGGGTCCACTATAACAACAAAGCCAAAGAGCCTCCTCCCTTTTCGTGCTCCAGCGGGTTCCTGCCTCCACCTACAGGCCGTGGGCCCGTGTAACAGCTGCTCACATAACAGCCTGGTAGGAGCAACAGCCGCTCGCTCCTCCACGGTCCACGCTTCTAACTGCAGATGTAGCGAGGCCACCAGCTGTGCACCCAGTTTCCCCCGTTTCGGTCGCAACCCAGACCCCTTATTGACCTTGTTCAGCCAGTAAAAGATTGAAGCTACAGATTAACCAAGTCACTAGCCAAGCGCTAGGAGCAGGAACTATGAGCATGGCATGGAGAGACGAAAAAAAAAAATGGTGCCATCGAAGCACAGACAACAGGCTAGGTCCCTGACGAAACTCAAAAACTCAAAAAATTGAATTTGCAATAACTTATTGCTGTCAGGCTGCAGGATGTAGTACAATTGGAAAACACAGGGACTGCGTCGACTTGCCAGCGTGGTTACTTTAATGTCTATCAAAAGTAAATCTCATCTTACGGTGTGTCTAGTTGCTCTCCAAGCAAAGGCCTTCCATATTTTCGTGATGAACATTTGCTGAAGTGGTATGTTGCTGTCGCATGTACAGTGACATTTACTGAAACGACGATTGCGCAGTGGCACGGTAGCTCGTGGTGTTGCCTGATAGCAAGACGGCTGCTAGTTTGCAACCTGGTCCCCTCTATTTCTCTGTAAGGTTTGCATGTCATCCACATGTTAACGTGGGTTTCCTCAAGGTATTCTGGATTGGTGCCACAATTCAAAAACATGCACTGAGGTCAATCCGAGAGTACAAATTGCGTGAGGACTCGAGATAAACACAAGCACACCGCTGTGAGACCAGTGCATATAAAGCGGTTAAGATAATGGATGGATGGAGCTTGATCCTGAGTGACAAATACTTCAAACTCTGCACTCAAGCTTTTTGTTGATCTGTAGAATATCTATGTATCTTTAGAAAGCCTTTGGACACCCCTTGCTGATCTGAACAGGGGGAATGTGTGTATTGGTGAGGATTGGAAGGTTGGGTTTTCTTCCTTGCTGTTTTCAGGTTCTGAGGCACTTTGTGTTGCTTTTATGTATGAAAAGTGCCATACAAGTAAAATCTGATTTGATTTTAGTAGGCTCAATAAGTTAATACATGTACATTTTTGTAAAAGCACAGTAAAAATAAGTCCAGCCCTGGTTGGATCAATACCACTTGAAATGAAAAGTCAATTAATAATCCTGAATGAACATCCCTTCAAACCCAGTGCCACAACAATGGATCACATAAAATCGTTTCTGTGGACTAAACATTCAGATCATTTCAAAATATAGCAAAATCCTTACGTAGGAAAATATTTCATATGGGAAGAAAAATATTTGTATGTTACCTTCTGGATATCATGGATTGTTTCCTTGATTTTAAACCTGACTACTTGGTTTAAAATTATGCAGATGTTTCATTATTGCCCACTATATCTCCCCATTCTGCACTAGATACAATCCAACACCAAAATCCTTCAAACAACACAGATGCACACAACAACTCACACGCTGAGGATTTTGCTCGCAGATTCCATCTATTCTCATCTCTCCTTAAGCCTCTTCTGTTTATTCTCCATCCAACTTCATCTCTTCTCTGTTGATTATTATGTTAGTCTTGCCAGTCCAGCAACAAGCTCCTATTTAAACTATGGCATATAAAAATGGGCTTCTATAGAATGAGTCACAGGCAGGTATCATCATGAACACAGCAGGGAAAGGAGTGGGTAAGATGGCTAATGACGAGAAAAGAAGATTGGAGGGGGATTAGCAGTGACCTGAAAACAGCCATGTGGCAGCAGGCTAGACGCCACCCAGCGTCAAATATGAAGCTGTTGGAGCAGAGGCTAATGCATATCACTGACCATATGGTGACAAGGAGAGTCATACTCTTTGTATCAATGTGTGCTTCTGTCAGGTTTAATACTTTGTAAGGGAAAGACATCCTTTGTGATATCTTAGTTAACAGTTTTATTAACAGGAACAGGAGGTTTGAAGGGCGCAGTCAGCAGGCTGCACTACACAGGCTGCAAGATGGCAAGCAGGTGCAGCTACGAGACACAGAGCACTCCGCTGCCACAGGAGCAGAGGAGTACTCACATATTAGCGGCAGCTAATTGGTTTCGGGAGGCAGAAGGTGGGTCGGTCAGCCGGAGCAGAGCAAAGACAAGGTCGAAACCAGAAAGCATGTTGGGCAGTGCGGCCAAAGGCACATGGAGGTCAGCACCATGAGGCAGGTTGAGCAGGAACGGTGGAAGCATGAGGAGGACCAGGGTACAGAAACAGGTTGGATTACCAGGCAACAACATCAAGGAGAAATCCAGAACCAAAGGCAGTATGGGTGGTCAGGGCAGGGGACACAAAGGCAGGTCAGGGGCAAAACAGGTTGAGTCTGAGAGATCCAAGGCACAGAGGGAATGCTGGAGACTCATGCAGGTAGCAAATACAATCTGGCACTGAACATGTAGCTGAGATGAGTTGAAGTACCCGGCTGATAGATTGGAGAGGCCGATGACAAGAGGAGCTGCTGCAGGAGAGAGCAGAAGTGTCTGGCTAAGGCTGCTAGGGGGAGTGGCTGGTAGAGAGCAGGGGTGGAGATGTGGAAACCTGCTGCAGGTGTGTGTGAGATGAGATCAGGATCGGATCATGACACCTTCCTGTGTGAGACTACTGGAGTAAAGACAGAAGGAGAGAGAAATAAGAAGGCACTCTCAATTTACAGCAGCATATCTAAGACCTAAGGTCTAACAATGAGCTTCTCTCCAAAAAGCTGACTTTAACCTTAACTTGTACTTATTTAAAGTGCTAGCTCGTAACAAATGTTATCTCAAGGCACTTTAGACAAGTAGTGACACAGCAAACACTTTCTGTCCTTAGACCCTCACATTGGCTGAGAAACGACTCCCCGACGTTTTGCACAACTGCAAAAGATTGATCCACAAGTTATGATCCACAAAGTCAATAATCAACTTCTGGGACTGGGCTGTCCTATTGTCCTGTGACTCAACCGTCCATATCAGTGGTTTCTGTTTTACATACTCCATCGTACAGTGGCTGACCATGACAGTGTTCTTTTTTTTTTTTTTAACCTGTCACCAGCAGTTCAGACAAACAGTACTCTATGCCTCTATGACTCTATGCCTTTGTCGTACTGAGCAGATTTTATCCAACAAAAGATGCAGTTCAATATTCTTCTTCCTCTGGACAAACCTATCAGAGAGCAGAAGAACAACAAGCAGTGTCGAACTAAAATAATAACGATATAGCGCTGAGGAAAAGAAAGGAGGCAGTTGGTTGGTGTAGGACAAAAGCAGAGGTGGGGGACTCGCATGACATGGGTACAGAGAGGGATGAAGATGAATGAATGTAATAAATATCCATTCCAAGTAATAAATGAGAGAAGGGCTTAACACATTTTTAAGGTGAGAAAGTAATAAAATCGTCAAGTCTAGTAGGGTCACAGATACAGATACACAGATATCTGCACGAAAACTCGTCTCAGCATCTAGAGGACTTTTTTCCTGGCAAGGATACCCTGTAAATGCTGCTGTCTGTACTTCAAAGAGTCGAACGTGTGGAAGCTACATACAGACTGAGAAGTGTTTGTAGTTCACCACCAAAACACAAAGCACACATGCAAATCATATGCGTTAAACTGTAAAGTAAACCCAAACTGGACAGTGATAAATTCAAGGCCACCAGTTTTACAACTGAAGAACTGCCACGAAGGCTTGCTGCCATTTCCATTCTTATCTAACCAAATATGGATTCAGATACGACTTCTGCTCGGTGGATTCACAGTGACTCTTGCTTCAGCTGCTCCAAAGGGAACCTCTGAACCATGTTGAGACGATGCGGATTTTGTGTCATTATTGTACAGCTCTATTTGGCTGTAGGCATGTTTACTGGTAAGACGTTGACTGCTTTTTAGTAGCCACAAAGGAAGGCCTTAGTTCTAGAATAAGTACATTTTGAGTTTGTCTCTTGTCATTCCAGGTTGGAATGATCAGAAGACTCAGTTTGACGCCGGTCTTAGAGACAGGTAAGAGGCAATACGTTGCTTGTTTGATGACAAACCTGGCATGGCTATTCAAACAGAAACAGACAGCAAATATTTGTCGAATTTAACACCGTGATGATTAGTTTCAACGTATCATGAACTCTCAATATGAAGACAAAGAATACAGAGGTGTGATCTGTTTGAAAAGACATATATCAGGGATTTCCAGACAAATACTATAAGTTCCTTTTTTCCAAACTGAAACTGCTTTGAATTTTGGTACATTACATGATTACATTTAACTAATCTTGGCATAGGTGTGTCTCAATGGATGACATGGCTGTCTGTCTACTGGAGGGCAGGGCTAGGGTTAGTTAGAACAAAATTACAACATCTTTTCTTCAGCATGTGTTCTCATTTTGAGGTTCAATTTCTTTTCGATGATTTTGAGAATAAATGATACACTTGAAATTTGATTTTTAAAAAGTCATCCTGTCGAGCCGTAATTGGTGGGAAAGTTAGAATAAAAAACTTTTACTGTCTTTGTAAAGGAAAAAAAAAACAGGTTTCCAAAAGTTTCCATTTATCCACTTTTGGATAATTGCAATTGGACAGTTGTGAATGTGGCTAACACTAAATGTGAAAAAAACTAAACTGCATGCAACTCACTGTACATCTTCAACCAGCCGAGGGAAATGCAGTGGAAATGTTGCTACTATGCAAACGCACTCATACTGAAAAAAGAGAAAGAGAAGACAAAGCAAACCTTCAAATTGCTCCCTTTTACACTTTTACATATAATTCACAAAACCGCACTTACTCAAGAGCATATTTTGATTCTGCACTCTGAACTGAATCTGTTTTCAGGACACATTTTCAGATGAGCCCACAGAGGTTTGACCCTCTTCGTTCTGACTCTGGATGCACTGGAAGCTGGCCAACTGCCCCCTTCAAGTTCATACAATTGAGCCCAGCCAATAGGAGTGTGCAAATGTTGTCCGAAGAACATCTGATTTCATCCATGTTGAGGACACAGTGTCAGAGAATCATCAGTAGTTGGCGCGCTGTTTTTCATACCGTGGTGTCGATGATAGCCAGAAGCTCCGATCTCATCCATGAAGCTTTCCGAAATCATTTTTCAAACCCGGATAGCTCTGGGGTCAGCTGCAACCATACGCCACATTCAGAAATAATGTCAATGCAAGCGGCCTTCCAGAAAACTGACGCCGGCTCCGGCCACCAGGCTATAGTGATTATGGAAGGGGACCCTGCAGTGGTCAAGTCTGCCACCTCCTTGTTCGAGAGGCATCCCGCTTTCTCAACACTGCTCGGCTACCAGAAGGGGGTGCTGCATATCCTCCGGGGGAGCCGCGTTGCCTCCGCCGCAGATGTCCTGCTGGTAGGCCATGGCAGCCGCGGCGCCAATGGAACGGCACGGCTGGCTGGCTACGGCCCAGAGGAACTGGCTCGAGTTGTGTTAAAAGCCGGAGGCCTCTTTGGGCGTGTGGGCGACGTCAGCCTCGTCGGCTGTAACCTCGGAGGAGAGCTGCAGTTCACGTCGCAGCTGCTACGCGCTCTCCGCTCTGCCGGGGTGGAGACGAAGCTCCACCTGCACGGGTCCTTCCTGTCTGTCCGTTCCGATGGGGAAATCGTTTCCAGGAATGCGGGCGCGTGGAGGTCTCATGACAGCAGTGGCCGAGTGACCGCAGAGCTGGACAACACTGGCAAACTACTCGCCAGAGTGGAACTTGGCTGTGCAGGCCCATCGTTTCACAAGTACGAAGGGAATGTCCTGTACCATCAGGCTCTGGACTGGCCGAACCATCCTCAAATGTTTGTTCCAATGGAGCTGCGTAAAAAGTACCCCTCCATCGATTGCTTGGAGGGCCTCACTTGGAGCCTGTTCTTTGAGGAAAATGAAAGGAGGCGTGCTCCCGATTATGTCCCGGAGCGCGATCAAAGACACCTGAAAGCAATTTGGATCAACGAAAAAGAGCCAGATGGGGACAACGTCGTCTTCAAGCACATCACCAACATTCAGGATCTGCTCGTGGAGATACGATACAATGCCAGGGAAGTCGTCGTGTCCGACCTTTACTACGTTCTCAATGACTGCATTTACAGGGTGCATGGCCAAAATCTCAGCGTGACCCTGATGGGGAAACTCATGAGCAACGACAGTCTGGCCGAAATTGAGCTTTTCCGTCGGACTTTCAGCGAGGAGCAGGGCGACTTCTCCCTGCAGGAGCTGAGGCAGGGCCTCAAAGCGTCCAAATTCAACGACTTCTGCCGCCAGACCTTCCAGTTCCAGCAGTGCAGCTACAACTGCGAGAGGTGGGGGCGGTACTTCATGGCGGCGGTGTTCTCCGCCTCCGTGCGCAACTTCCGCATCTTCTCCCTGTTCCTGATGAGCGTCATAGGCTGCGAGGTGGGCCGCCACAGGGGGAGCGACAGCCCCCTCTGCTCCGCGTTTGTGGGGGACGAGCACCCGATGGCGAGCGAGCCGCCCGCGTCCGAGCACCTGAAGCGGGGCTTCTACGGCTGCACCGTGGACAGCTACGACACGGCGCCGCAGAGCAAACAGATCTGGCTGGACCAGGCGCTCGCCAAGGAGGACGCCCTGTACGTCAGATCCAGGCAGATGATGAACGCCGTGGACCGCGACGAGCAGACCGAGCTGGACATCTTCGGCCGGGTCAAGGTCATGAACAAGTACGTGTTCTCGTCTTATTTGGAGTTCTTCCGCGGCACGCCCGAGGGGAGGAAGCTGAAAATGGGCTGCGCTCCATCGTCCCGTGGGAACTGAAATTCAGAGGTTTCGCGGTCGTGTGTGTGAATCTAGTTCATTTCATTCATCGGGCCCTTGTGTCTCTTGGTGGCTATTCAAAAGGGTTTGTTACCGAGACCTTTCCTGCTTACCAGCACGGCTTAACATAAAAAAGCATTTCGGGGCTAAAATTACGGGGATGATTTTGACACTGCAACTATTGCAGCAGATATTTCCCATTTCATTTTCATATATGCCGCACTGCGTGAGATGACGAAATAAAGGATCAAACGGCAACACGTTCGCTCGTGGTCATTTGTCTTGTTTATAACATTTTTTTTAGGTGTCACACAAGTCAGAGTACAGAGAATTACAAAACATAAATACATAGAAAATGTAGGATCAGTGAGGGTAAAGCTTTACCAGTTGAAACTTACTTCTAAACTGACAATAAAGTACACATTTTGAGACGCTTCTCTAGATGATTGGAAAGTCATACATACCGAGTTACAGAGAGATGATTTTTTTTTTTTTTTCAAAAAGGTGTTTTCTCTAATCAATACCACAGACGGACAAGGATCTCCTGTGACTGATAACGACAAGATCAGATTGTCCCCCTCAGTGAGAAGTATGCAGTGTGTGTTAAATGAAACTGAAAATTACACAACTGAATTAAGTCATCGACAAACGCCTCCAAATTCAATATGCGGTCTTAATAATAAATGCATGGATTGTACTTGCACAATTTGGGAATTTAAATGAAAATCAGCCCTAATTGGAACATGGGCAGTAAACTGACAGAAGTGTGATGTAGAAACCTAAATCGGGGGTACAACATTCACAGACTTTATATCCAAGTCCTAGATGTTGGGAACAACCCAGAACACTTGGTACAAGGTGGGTAAGCTAATCGATGATGGCTGGGTGGATGGATGATGGGAGTGGTTGGCCTGTGCAGATCTTGCCTCATTTCCTTTCTAACACCCGACCAGGAAAAGAGACATACGAAGTTGCTCTGTTAAGTTACACGTCGGGGTGGAGACCCGCTGGCCTGCGTGGTGGGCGGGCCGCGAACTCCTCACAGGAGGATGCAGCTGCACGAGGTGCCCTTCTGCCCACTGAGGAGGCCGTGCTGTGTGGTGGCTAGCGACTGGATCAAGTTCCAGAAGTGCTTGAAGGAGATTCCCTCGCCGTCGCCCACACCCATCTTCCGCAGGATCTCACCCATTCCCTGGTCCGTTCCGAAGCCCTGCGGAAACACAGCCAGGACGACATTTGCAGCTCAGATCTTATTCTGTCAGTGATAAAGTTTGTCTGCAATATGATGCCGAGGAAAAGGTTTTGCTGAAGCACCCCAATGATTGATTATTTTGGTGAGTTATTCATCCGCAGAGAATCCCGGCCGGGACAATCGTTTTTAAATAGACAAACCCTAAAACATAAATGATCGCATGGTCACATGATGAGGCGGTTTGTGACTGGACAGCAGTAGATCTGTACAAAATTAGGCATACGGTTCAGAGGAATTTGCTTTTGTGTAAAAGCGAGCAAGGTTAGAGGTCACAACAAAAGTGGGAAGTTAATGCACAAATGTACGTACAAATAAAACAAACGTGTGCAGATATGTGACCAGACAGTATCCGTCTGTGAGATTAAACTGACTGAATGTTTATTAATAAGGAGTGTGTGTGCATGTGTGTGTGTGTCTTTGCTGGAGTACGCGGTGAGTCAGGTGAGGCCTACTGCCACACCTAGCTACTTCAGTTCCCAGCATATCAAGCTGAGGCTGAGGCGCATGGGGCGCTTGGTGAGGAGAGACTTACTTTGACCAGGTTGGGCAGCTGAGAGGACAAGAGACCTTTGAATTCATCTGTTTTCAGTGTTGGGCCACTGTCGGCTGAAGCAGAGTGGAACTGGTTGACAAGTGTGGTGATGGCGTTCTCGAGGTCTGAAAACTGAAGGTGGGATAAAAAAAAAAGGGGGGGGGGTCATTTTTCAGAAAGAAACGTGACCACATTGAAATCACTTTTTTTTGATCAATCGCGTAGACCTCTGAGAGGCTTTCCCATTGGCTATCGACCAAGTGGCTCTGACTCAATAAAGACTGTAAATCGCTGGGTGTTCTGTCTGTGATGTTAGTAATGCTTGCCCAACATCCTCCCCACCTGGAAACGGGCGAAGAGGTGACTGGTGTCTGGCCTGCCACTAAGTCTGACAGCGCTCAGACAGCCACGCCCTCAACTGTGCATTACTCGAGGCCGCAACTTAAAGCTCTGAGTGCACAAAGGGCGAAGGTGGGGAAAAATGTGTAATCTACGGGGATGACCTTTTTGGAGGTGGCCTAGAGCGGACATCCAAGGAGCTGTCGCGTTTCGCACTTTTTCAGCCTCAAAGCAGAGTCACCGTACTTCTTAAGTTATCCCTGTTTCACTATCACGTACTGTAAAGTTGTCAGTTGTCGGTTATCATACATTTTGTATCTGCTTAGCGATTTGGATCGACAATGAAATTTGATCCTGGATCCCCTTTTCCATGGGTGACACCCTCTATAACGCTCTATAACCACCAAAACAGGTTTTTCGTCAACCTGCTGACAATGGCGATACAGACTCTACATCGAGGCCGCTAAAACTACTTGGCAGCAGAAAACATATCTATGTGAAAGATGTTCCCGTGCTGCTTGCTTAATGGTTATTGTGTGCCAAGAACCAACACTGAAACGCACCAACACATAATCTAAAAAGCAACGGTTACAAAGGAGAATTTGGCCTCTCTGATGTGTTTGTTGTTGGGCCATGGCCTGACTAAAACCCAACAGCGTAGTTACATTGTTTTAAATGAAAATCTTCCCAAGTGGAAAAGAAATGACATAGACCGTGCCATATTAGTCGGAAATATCATATAAAAGTAATATTTTTAAAAAATCCACAGGACAGGAGGTCCCGGCCTCCAGAAGCTTTGCGCTCACTGTCAACACTTCCTTGGAGGGGTTTGCCACTTTTCGGTCAGTCTCAGCGCAGTGCTTTTTGGTTTGTTGTTGTTCGATGTGTTCTCCAGTCACAACAGAAAACCTCTGCATACAAACGGCTAAACAGCCACAGCTAGTGACTGACTGGAGAACATGGGGGTCATTTGGCAGTAACTCGGACATATTTCGCTGATGACGGAGAGACCAGAAGTGGCTAAGAAAAGTGAATATCAAACTTGGCAGACAGGCCTGTTGCTGCTACTGTCAGCATAATTCAGAACTCATGTTAATGTGCTTGCAGGCCGTTGCGTTGTTTGCAAGTTACAAATCTAATATGATACAAAGAAAGCCTATGACCTACAGTCCATACCTTTGTGACACAATACCTTTTGGACTGTAGTGCTACCAGTCTACGAGCCAGAGTTCAAATCTTTAGAATGTTTTATCTTCAGAGGGTACAGTACTCGTCTTTACTTCTCTGTCCACTATCTTACTTGTTTTCTAAACACTCGTAGGGGTCAGCCGGTGCCCATCTCCAGTGCACAAAGGGCGAAGGTGGGGAATAGGTCTATTGTCAAGGAGATTTAAAAGCCTCTGGCCTAGGCATATCAACAGTCTGTCTTGACTAAGAGTCAATATCACTGACACTGGAACAATGTCGGGGTTGACTGAGGTCTCAGGAATGCCATGAAAGCAGTGGTTCAGATGATGACCCACTTTCCCGTTTCATGACAATCTTTCCCACCACCATCCCCATCTCTTAAGCAACGTGGTCCCTTAACCTTGCTTTGGTACAGATGCATACAGATACAGATCACATATGACCACTGTGAAAGGGTGCGTTCTCTGATGCGTGGAGCACCATGTTGGGATATTTTGGCTGAAAATAAAATATAAAAAATGGCAAAATGGTGTGACTGTGTCTCGCTAATGCAAACTCATGTTCAGGGTTATCATCATTAACCTTATTTGTGCTACAGATATGAAAAGAAACCACTCATAAGGATAGTACAATCCATAAGGACTGTTCAGAGATAATACCTCTGTAAAGTAGTTTGATGGTATGGTATTGATTACGTACACCAAATCACATCATCAAATGATTTTGGTCAACGCTCAGCATCTGGCTCTCATGTTGCTGAATGACCCACTGTTAACCAGCTAGTGTCTCGCCGTGTTATTTCTTGTGGAACACAGAATGGAATTCATCAAAGCCGTGAGGGTGAAAAACGCTGTGTTGCACCACTCACACACCTGTGGCGAGAGCAGAGTGGCCAAATCAAATTCTTAAACGTGCCCAGGAGCTAAAAACCCGCAAAGCTGCCGAGAGCTTCAGAGTCGTTCTCGATCCTCGTCAAATCCGTCGCTACCCTCCAGATATTTCCTGCCATTAATGCCACTTTTACTGTGAATCTTAAGAGAAACACGTGCAAGATGACCATCAGTAAAATTCCCCCCAGTCTTATAACAGTTATTCAGTGCATGTTGCCCAGTGGCTTTGTCTAAACCACACCCTTTCTGACTGAGGAACCACAAGTTGCTGCACGTCCCCTCTATGCCTCTCAGTCACCACAGCATATGGTGTTTCATCTTGGCCTTTTAACATTTCATTATTTTGACAAAAGCATTTGCGTGTTAACTCAAAATGCGATATCTCAACTGGCATTGGCCTTACACCTTAAGTTACTGTGTATAACTGTGCACAACAAAGTAAAACTGCCCAATGTGGACGAAGTGACAAGGGACCCTACCCTGACCCTCAGACAGCGTTCCCTACGTCGGAGACGATTATAATGGCAGAGGGAAGGGAGAAGGGCACTGAACAAAGGAAGAAGGTACATTATGACGACACTTTTTCGCAATTGTGCTTTGCAAACAACGAACAGGTGGGCGACCCCCCCCCCCTCCCTGCAAACTAACAGAAGCCCCTGCTTCAGCCACTTCAACTGTCGTCAGAGAAACCCTGTCCACCTCTCCGTGGACCATTTCAGTGAGGATCGGTGAAAAGTTTGCTGCCCGTCTGCCTTCCTGGATCAGGGTGCCGTCTCCTAGGGAGGGGCAGCTGGCAGACAGCGGCCCAGCCGCGGCCTTCTGCACCACTAGTGTCTGAGGCCGATAAGAGGGAGGGAGAAGACAGCGCAAGGAAGATTTCATAACGAGGATTTGTGCGAAATACCAGGCTAAAAGTTCAGTTCAGGATGACCCCCCCTCCCCTCCCCTCCCACCTTTGCCTTTCGGAGAGAGTCCCGCTCCCTTCACAACCGAGCCTCGTCAGAATGGAACGGGAAGTCGGCAGCTCACAAAGTTTTCCCATAAAACGGAAACTCGATCCGGCGAGGAGTCGACGGCTCGCGCGCTCTTCTCCGGAGTCAAGTGTGTGTGTGTGGGCGTACGTGAGCGTCTTACCTGAGGCATGACGGCGGGCCACGGAGCGTGTGTGTCAGTGGTGCTGTCCTGCGTGTCTGTGCTGCTGTGTGTCAGTGGAGCACGGGCTGTCAGCAGCTGGAAGCCGACCTGGATCCTCCCTCCCGCCCTCCCTCCCTGGGACAGCACCAAACGCGAAGGGAGGGGGGGGGGCCTCTGCCTGCCGTGGCCGCGGACTGCACCACTTTTATCAGGTAGTATTATTAGGAAACCATTTTCCCTTCTCTCTTCAGCCTTTTATCTCTCTCTCTCTCTCTCTCTCTCTCTCTCTCTCTCTCTCTCTCTCTCTCTCTCTCTCTCACACACACACACACACACACACACACACCGTTGTGTATCCCACCCAGCTCAGACAGAGCTCCCGCTCCGCAGACAACTCATTCCACATCTGGAAGCGTTTAGTAGCAGTTGGGAGACTGATGTTTTGCGCAACAACTGCATGCAAGTCGAGGCTGGTTTCTGCCTTTTCCTCGAGGCTGTTTCTATGCGCACTACCAAGCTTTGATACGACACTTGATACTTTCGATACTACAGGTTTATATGCACCACACCCATCACCCCGAGTCTGAATGGGAGACATTTACACATTCCCACACGACAGTGTGGGAAACACTCTTGGAAAGGAGTTAAAAAGGGTTACAGAAAAAGGAAAAGATAGAGAGGGGAGACGGAAACCAGCACAACCACATTGTTTCAATCCGGTTTGTCGACTTCAGACAGTAGGGTGGGTGTAGAAGTGAGTGGGAAGCCTAACCACAAGAATCTATCCAAAGAAAAAAAAATGCTGCGAAGGATTGAGCTGAATTCAGCAGATCCTCAGACTGAAATAACATTAATTTCTGTAACTGAAACAGATACTTAGGCAGCAGCTGACGTCCTGGGGATGAAGGGTGTGTCTAAAATATGATTTCAGTGATTTACATGGTCAAAGACCAACCCCATCATCCTCCTCCAGCTCCTTGAATATGTGACTGGGAAGAGTCCATGCCACACCCAGTGGATTTTTAAAATATGACACCAACCTTTCCCATTGTTTTTGACCCAGTTACGATTCTGGGCCGCTTCCATGTGCATTTAAGATTAGATACGATTTTTTAAGATTACGATGTACATAAACCCAGAAAATTAAAATTAAAATAAAGATGATTAACCATAAAACATATACATATAGGCACCCACAGCATTCAACTTTGAACTCACAGGAACTTATTCCTGTGATGTTGATCAGTGCAATATTCTAGACACAATTTCCAACATTTAAGGAGACTTTTTAAAGCTTGCTAGGTGGGCGGTTTGTCACTAAAAGTCATTTTTACATATAAAAAGGGTGTTTCAAGAAAATTAGGACTACTTGTTACATTAGGTGAGGGATTAAAAACAAGGTGTGCTGAAACAGCCTGCATAAAATAAAGCCTCCATAATTCTAATAAAAGGGTATGGTATTTTTGGAGATAGCTCCTGCTAGAAAATGCTTAAAAGGAGTATCTTCAAGGAGGTGTCAAACATACTCCTCAAATGGCCCTTAGGGTGCAGACTTTTGTTCCAACCAATCAAGAGCACAGTGTTTGTCAGGCGTACAGTGTGCCCTGACTGGGTAGCAGCCGGCTCTTGCCTGATTCTTCAGCTGCACAAAAGTCAAACAGGTGGCCATGCAAAGAGTCATCAAAAAGGATGAAAAGATCATTGGATCTGAAATGGATCTGGATCTGTTCCACCTGCTGCCAGTAGGGAGAAGGTTTAGGTCCATCAAAGCAAGGACCCCCAGTTTCTTCCCACAAGCAATAAGACTACTTAACAGCCCCCACCACCCCCCCAATTCATAACTTTTCTTAAATGCTGGGTACTATGGTATCTGATTTCATGATTACTGATGTAGCAGGCTTCCACAAAAGGAGGCAGAGAGAATCAACGTGTGCTTAAATTTTATTATTTGTCAGAAAAGTAAATGAAATGAAATACATCAGGGACACATTTCAGTTATACACACATCAATACAATCATTTCTGTTCAATAGAAAATTAAAAATACATTTATTAAATCATGTTCAGAATCACAGGTAAAACTCAATCAGTGTCGATATCAAAGTAATGTGTGCATTCCTCAAAATGAACCAAATCTAAACATCCCAAGGATGAAAATAATTCAGAAGCTGAGGTCCGCATACCTTGTTCCACTATACCAAGGGAGCTTATTGTTTGATATCAAAGGTGCCGTCGGGAAAACCATCTGTCCCCGAACAACAATAAAACAAGCTCAAAGCGAAACGCAACACCTAATCAACATGAGGATGACACATGATTGCAATAAAAGGTTTAAAATGAGAGCCACAAATAACCAAGCAAAGGAGACACTCAGCACCACATGCACCATGCCAACACAGAGGAGACAAAGGACCAGGTGGGGAGATGTTCGCAGGTGAGGATTAGAGGCCTTAATAGCCTCTTCCCTCTTATCCCTTGCTACCCTCCACAAAAGACTGGCCACTAGATGTCAGTCCCAGGTCATTCACAAACAAAATACAGAGGAAGAGTAAAGCCTGAGAAATTGACTGGGAGTGACTTTTCTTGCAATATCACAGAGATCCACTCGGTCTGGCTGCAAAAAACACTTTCTCCAATACACACCGAGTCAAAAAAAACACCATTTTCAACCGTGACATACTCATTCAATATTTTTTTTCAGAACTCACACCGGCTACAACAACAGCTGAACTTTCCCGTGCCGGCGTTTAATCTGGTGCTCAATTTACCTTAAAGAAATGAAGCATTTTCAGCTGTACTCCAAGTGCTGCCTTCAGTGCTTCTCTGAATCCTTTGTGCACTGAGGGCTTTGTCATTGCAATTCTGTATGCTACCTGAGCACCAACCTGCCCTCTACCGCAATAAAAGCAGTACCCTGTCTCCTCAGAGTAGCTGCTGGTGTCTGGAGTCAAACCATCCTTTATATCCATTTGATCCACGCAACTCTTTAACCCTCCGATATCCTCAGATTTACCGCGGGTCCGACTCTCCTCACCATCACGCTGTCCATTTTCTCGTCTCTTCTTTCCACCTGCTGCAGAGCCGCCCCTGTTCCTACAGCCTTCTTGTGAAACAAGCAAGGTTTGCTTCAGGAGCTTGCCACGAAGCCTCGGCACAGTGCTCCGCAGGCGGTTCTCCCTCAGCCTGGCAGCGTGTAGTTGTCGTAACATCTTCTCCAAGCACCCAGCAGCTTAATTGTAGCGACTCCTCCGCAACAGGGGGGCACGGCTGAGCATAGCTGTGTTCCTTGGACAAGTGCAGGCCAGGGGGAGCTGGAGCTGCTGCTGCTGCTGGGCCCTGACCTACAGGTTCCTCTGAAAGCTGAACCATGCCTGATTGATGACAGTCTTCCTGGTCACCTGAGTGTGAGCACTTCCTACAGGAAAAGAGATAATATGACCAATGTCTACTCAATGAGTTTTCTTTTCACAGGTTCAACTCAAGTACTTATCTATACATCATATCTATGATAAAGGACCGGCATATGCACCCTCGATTCCTATCACTCTTAATAATGTCATCATGTCCATCATGTTGGACAATGTCTGTCACTTATTTTCATGGAGCCACTTCCTTTTCTGTGATGACACAGAGAATGAAGTGTGTGTGATCAAATAAAGGTTGATCAAACAGGCCTATCAGGATCAAACAGTCAAACAGGCCAAAGTAAATGTTGCATTACTGGCTCTATTATAGTAGATGAAACAGCAGCCTTTGTCTTCTTACGAGCAATAATGAAATCTGTGTCTGCATCAGGTGTGTGTACCGGAGTGTCTACTTGTTTCAGCAGAACTTTCAGTCTTTTGATTTTGGGAAGTGGAAGGGGTCTAAAACGGTAGGTATCTTCCTTTAGTCGTCTGATGCCACCGCAAGAGAGAAGATCAAACATGTCTCCATAAAAGAACTGTGGTTGATGCCAAGTATTAAACCACTGAAATTGAATAAGTGTGTGGTGCTCTCACTCTGAGTCTACAAACCTGTAGTCAATTCAAAACTATCTGGAGCAAAGTGTTTGGAGCAAAAGCAGACGAAATCAGTCTGAGGATTCCAGGAATCATCACGATGGGAAGTGGTAATCCAGAGTTTCCTCCGGGATTCTCCTTTTTAGTAATCTGGCCATCACATGGCAAATAAGTGATCGACATTTTGTCACATTCTACTTGTTCTTTCATTACTTAAAGGCTTAAATGCACAACTATGTGCATTAATACAGAATTAAATGATCACTGTAAGGGAAAGAAAATTCTGAAAATTATGCATAAATGTAACATTTACATGGTCTGTACAGCCAGTCTGCTTTAAATAAAGACCTGATGAAATGATGCTGCACAGACTTAATCCAACTTAAATGGCCAACCATAGAAGTAATGATAACATTAATCTATATAGTGCCTTTCAAAAGACCCAAGGTCACTTGACAAAAAACAATAACGTTTGAGGTATTAAGGATTGAGTGAATAGATAACAATAACGATAAACCACAAAGGCACACTTAGTAAGATGTAACAATAGCTTGAATTTGTGCATCAATAATTTTGTATTATAGTAGTTTTGTATTATGGTAGTTTAGAATAGTTTATCTTCCAAAAACATTGGTGTGCTCACAGTGTTCTTTGGAAATTATCTGGTCGTTCATGGAAAAGAATACTGTTAGATCAATAGAATAAAGGGATACATCCCTACAAAAAACACAGCTCTACAGTTGCTGGTAGGCGTATTTAATTTTAGGCAGAGCTCAGTTTACATTGTGTTATAGTGAAGTCACTAAAGATGAAACAAATTGACTTGGGAGGTCAAGAATGTACAACATGCATACTTGTGAAAGGTGATAACAGCATTACGAGCTCTGTGATTGTCTCGAGATTTGCAGCCGCCTGCTGAGCAGTGCCGCGGCATCTGAAAGGCAAGGCGCAACAGGCACTTACATATTTTGATAAATAAGATTAACTCTTGTAGCTAATTCAAGAATGACAGGAATTCAGTTTGAACAGGGATCGTCCAACTGAAAGCATCACACTGGAGTACACTATAAACTGTATAACACAGCCTAAACAGCAGTTTCTGTTTAGTATGGAACCCTGTACGCTGGGGGTCACAGGTGTGATTCTGGATGCCGGAGAATACGCAGAAGGACCATTCTGTGGGAATAATTAATTGAAAATCCAAAAGAGGAGAAAGCTTAAAAATGACCAAGACTTGACAAAATATAGTCATTCAAATACATACGTTAATAGAAGTCAAATATTTTGCAAACCCCTCCATCTCAACGGCCTCTAATGATTGTTCCCGGCGTATTGAATGGGTCGCTAGGGGTCGCTGTTGTCTTCAACGTTGGCTGTTCTTGTTGTCGTCAATGACCGATCGTTGTCACCTCTCTACGTACGTTCACGCACACCGGGCGCGGTGCATTCAGGGCCAGACAATGGCTCAGAAAGCACAGTTTCAAGCGTTCGAGTTATTCAGAGTGAACCGCTGACACGCATATCTTAGCCGTTTCAGGTCCACAGGAAGGTGTCTCGCCGTTTGTCTCTCTGTGCCTGCGTGTACCACTCTCCGTAATCAACACAGTGTTGAGTGACCGTGATGACCCAGAGAACACTTTGCAGTATCGCCTGTTTTCCGCCCTGCTGCTGAATTTTGTGAAGCTACGTCGGTTCATGCAGGGAGCAAATGGCTTATTATCACAATACTGTTTCAATAGTTAAACAAAAACTGACGATTTACTGAATTTATTACCTCTTGCACGGGGTGCAGGTTTCGACCTCACGAAGATTGCTGCTTTCTTCTTCCTCCACCCTTTCCTCCTTTCTTTCGTCCACCATTCATTCATTCATTCATTCATTCATTCATTCATTCATTCATTCATTCATTCATTCGTTCATTCATTCATTCATTCATTCATTCAATCATTTATTCATTCATTCATTTAATCTAACTTTATTTTAATCAGACAGTAAAGCGTTGAGCACAGCAATGTAAGATAGGTGGTGCATTGGATTTTAAACCAGGCATATCAACATACAAGGTGGTTGTAGTAACACTAATCTTTTGACATGCTGTTGTGGGGAGTTTTAGAAAGGCCGCTGCTATTTATAACACCAGTAGTTTTTTTGTTTAATGTGAACACTGTGTGCTGTTTTTTTAATCTGTTTTTTCAATATATTTTTACTTTTACGTAATCCATTTAACTAATATTGTGAGTTTTGAACTTGACTGTACCTTAGCATTTCTAAAACAGTACACTTCCCTAATCTCCCTTAGTGTGTGTCACCCAAGGTGTATTGTAACATAGCTGGCCAAGTAATGAAAATGAACATTTCATTGTGAGTTACTAAAGAACGTTCATAAGATACATTCATACTGATTCAGGTCAGTAATAAATTATTTATATATATTTATATAATGTTTATACATTTGATGGTTAAATAGATATAAACACTAGATGTGTTGAATATCGCCATCTATTGGAACAAATGAGTCAACAGAGCCACTGTCTTCTGATGTGGTAGCACAACTTTTAAATAAATGAATGTCAATCGTTCCAGGTAACACACACAATAAGATCACAATATATTGGCAAATTTGAGAAATTACTTTAGTTGTCTTTGTTCATTACAAATGTCAGGCACCTATTTACGACGACGCTGCACGTAAAATCATAGAAAAGCCTTTTTTTCCCACATAGCTTACTTTTATTGCAGTCTGAATGGACATGATAAGCCTTGTACTGTTACTATTTGTACAAAGTCCGAACACACTCCAATCTCATCTCAAAAGTCCTGGAGAGTCATTAACACGCAACTTTGTGAATATCTTAACAACAATAGTCTATTTTACTGTGCGGCTTTGGATACAGTTGACCATCAGACCCTGCTGGAGAGACTGGAAAAAATCTACTTGGAAAAAATCTACTTGCATTAGACATGTCAATGATCATCTCACCACACCGAAGTTCCACAAGGATCTGGAGTTCCACAAGGATCTGTGCTTGGTCCAATCCAGTTCACTTTATATATGCTCCCTGTAGGTAGTATCATTATCGAACACTCCAGAAATTTTCTCTGCAATGCAGACGACACTCATATAGATTTAAAACTTATCCAAAAACATATCTAAATGGACATCCCTTCAAAGTTTCTTGGCAAGGGCAAACTTCTTACTCTCATTCATTTCCCACAGGGGTGCCCCAAAGGTCAGTGCTAGGGCCCATTCTTTTTATAATGTGCCGCACCTCCTTCGGCCCAGTCATCTGCGTGCACAGCTTCTCAAACTGTTGCTAGATGACACTTAGCTCTACTTGTCTTTCCAACCCATGACCTCTATGTGTCCAGGCAGTTCTCCTCTTGTCTCTCTTGTCTTTCTGCCCATTCAAAATTGTAAGAAATCTGGGTGTCACAATGATGGTTGACCTGATTCATACATGACCATGCTACACCCCTGAGCCACATGATGACCTGTAACCTGCTTCTTTTGAACTGAAAAAAATGAGTTATTGCTTTTATGACCAAAGCACTCAAGGCATTCAATATCAATATATTTAAAATAACTTTGCTCCTGCTTGTGGCACCACTGCACTTCGATGTTAGAACCTAGGTGTTAGTTTTGACTAAGACTTGTCATTCAGCTGCCACTTAAAACACATTGCAAGCACAAGCACTAAGAGAGGTCATATCTCTACTGTTCTGGTCTCCATGCACTGGTGAAAAATCCTTCTCCTTGTGTACAAAGCTCTTCATGGACTGGCACCATCTTATATCTCAAACCAGCCTTATCACCCTATTAGGATACTGTGTTCTTTGAATGCAGGTCTACTTGTGGTTCCAAGAATCTCTAAATGTAGATTTTGAGCCGGAGCCTTACCCAGGCCCTCTCCTGTAGAACCATCTACCAGTTTCAGTCTGGGAGGCAGATACCCTCTACATTCAAGAGCAGGCCTAAAACCCTCCTTATACTTATACTGTAGGTAGACCTTAACACTGGGCCAGTTGAATGTGGCAGTGCTGGGATAGTGCTGGGACATCAACACTAGTCCCTACCTGGACCATGCATCAACAGAGCCTGGGCTCTGGGTCAGAAGAATGTGTCACTTTCTTTTTTGCTTCTGCTCTCTCCTTCCTTCCCTCTCTCTTCCCTCTCTCTTTGTTTCCCTCCTTGTCTCTTTCCTTTCCTCCCCTTTCTCTCGTTAGTTTTCCTTCCCTTCTCTCTCTTCCCTCGCTTTTCTCCTCGTGCACACAGCCTTTGTGCTTTCTCCTCTCCTAGACCCCATGAATGGTGTGGTGGATCTGGAACTGCTCAGATGCTATGCTGGATTCTGGACCCTCACTGTGGCCATGCCTCCGCCTACTGCTGATTCTGTGTTTGTGTTCCATCGGGCTCATCTTGAACCCAGGACCCTTTGCATGAACCTGACCAATCTTAAATTATCACTGATTCTGTCCTTCATATACACACTTCTATTGCACCTTGCCACTAGTTGATCGATGACCACCTCCTCTGAGCCTGGTTCTGCCTGAGGTTTTCTCACTGTCAAAGAGAGTCTTTTCCTCGCCCCTGTTGCCTCAGCACACTCATGGGATCCTGTTTAGTTTTCCTGGCCTCGGCTCTGTTATGTTATTTGTTGTTTTGTTCATGTAAATTGTCTTGAGATAAAAATGTTTATAGACTGGTTCTTTAAATAATATTGAATTGTATAATCACACCGTCTCTGTACAGCAAAGTTTGATAGTCAGCAGGTTTTTTTTTTTAATTTATCTTAAAATATGCTGTCTCAATACTAGGAGTTGCTTTTAACCTGATCTGGACCGACTGTCAATAGGAAAAGATGAAAAGATTCAACATTTTGGTTTGATCTTAAGTTAGCTAAAGTCATATGGTCCAAATAAATATTCTTTTTTTACCACAGTTATGATGTCTCTTTAAGATAACTTAGGATTGTCGTCATTTCAAGATACTTCATTTCATAACATTTATGGTGGTCATGTACTATTTTGAACTCCTGAGACTTTCAGGGTCTGAGTGATTTAGCCAAGAAGGGTTGTTTTGTTTTAGCCTCCTTGTTTAAAGGGTGCAATTCATTTCAGGTTGGAAGGATAGAGGTGAAATGCAGAGTTACCATTACACAATGAGAAGTGTGTGAGAAAAATAAGAAAAGAGAAAAGTCCCAGTGTTCCTTCCCCAGTGTTTTTATTATTATTATTATTATTATTATTATTATTATTATTCGTGGGAAATATAGCACAGAGATCCTAAACATTGAGGAAATGTTACCTCTATGAAGTGTGAGTCTAACAAGCCATCCACTAGCCACCAGTACTTGGGTCAATTACAATTCCATGTAACCAGCATTTTTGGTGCGTTCACCTGTTACCATGGCACTGACCAGATCTTTCCTAAAGTTAGCCTCCCAGCCACACCAGTTTTGTTCTTTCTATGCCAGACTTGCTTCTTGCTTAAAATCCTCTCAAATGAAGTATTTCATTTGTTGTACAGCCAAAGTAGTCCTCAATATACCCATAGGCCATGTCTGTCAGTCTCCCCACACTAAAGAGGCGCTATTTGAACTGCTGTGTGAAAATATCTCATAATTTCGACCTCTTGTCTCACAATTTTGACTTGCTTTATCTCTCTTTTTTCCGGCGGAAATGGACTTCCATGGGTTTGTCTTGGATGCAGATAAAAAGATAATGTATTCTAGCAACTCTTAACACTTTCCTCATGTGCTTCTCGACCACACGGTCCGCTCCTATGAGGCATATGAAACCGGTCGTTGTATTTCCCACTACAGTGAAGGCAGCACGATGCCTCCCTGCCGAGGCGTGTTTGGCCGGGGCAAGGACATAGACTTGGGGGGGGGACAACTGTGTGAGGCAGCCGGGCTCAGACTACTAGTTAACCAGTCGCCTGCACGAATCATTCTCTGACTGTACACAACACCTGACTCGGTGAGCCACTGCTTCTGTGTTCTTCTGGGCAGCTTTTTGTCTGTTAGGGCTGCATGTCGGGGACGTTCGCCCAGCCGGCGGCTGCAGAGCTAGTTGCTAACGGGCTAGCAGCTATCATTAGCCCCAACGCCGGCCAGCCAGGGAGCTGACAGGGTCTAATGGCCCGGCTCTAGATGGAATAAACCACGACGTTCAGTAGCAATTTAGAATGCAGCCGTGTCTAGCCAATGCCAACGTCTCTGTAGCGTCTCCAGTTGAGTAAGACGATGATATTCATGGTGTGTATCCCATTGGAAATGCAGCTTCCGAATGTGTCTTTTGATCACATAATGATTCTCCATTAACACTGATTATTCTAGAAGGATCAATGCTCGGGGAGGAACAGCATCCTTCTGTTCGGTGTGTTTATGTTTTGTTGCATTACATCTATTTTAACTGTCATCATCACGGTGTTCTAAATGCAGCATGTTCAATCTGTATGACTTGTCAAATTTCATAACAGACGACATGTTCTCAGTGTCCAAGGTATGTCCTATGAAAGCTCTGATGGGGATCGGCTGTTAAGTTGAAGGTGTTTTGCTGCACTTGGCTGTCTCAACGTTGCGCTGTGCGGTGTCTCCTAAAGCCTGGACTGGTCATGTCTGGTCACCTCAGCATGAGCTGTGACCGTGAAGCCTCTGATTACAAACCTGTTGTGGGCGGCAGGTCATGTGCCTCTGGCAGAGTGTCTGAGAACACGTGTAGGATTTGGTGGAGGGCAAACCTGAGCCAAAACAAAAGTGAAGCCGAGGCAACATCTTTAAAGGGGGTAACACGACGCTAAACTGGACAAAGATGTTGCTTTGTGGATTCAAAACCGTTTGAGAACCCAGGATCCTCAGCAAACTGGAGCTGCCCTGCTGTGTCCAGTATCCCGCTCCTGGATTGCCTACAAAACTGTATTATGCTTTCATATGATGACAACATTAGCCTAGATCTGTGAATAACAAGCTATGGATGTGGCGTTATGCCGTTCCTGGCAGGCGATGTGACCTGTGTTGACCCCCCCCTGTTGTGTCTGCGCTCTCAGGTCGGACGAGATGGTGAGCCCGCTGCTGTAGTCGGGAGTCCCCAGTGGTCAGGTGCGGCCCCAGGCTCTCGGGTGATGGTCAGCTGGTGACTGGGGTTTGGCCCCCCCCACCCGCCCCTGTGCCGAATGGCTGCTAGCAGAGGGGGCGTCGCCCTCTGGGTGGGCTGTGTCCGCAGCCACGGGAGGAGGCAACCCATCACAACGCACACCTGGAGGCTCAGTCAGGTGAAGTGCTACCAAACCGGATCCCGATCACCGATTGGTCGGAATTGGCCCATTGCACGTTCCGCTAATATCCTGCAGCCCTAGTTTTGACTGTCCCTGTCCACATCAGAACATACACAAGGTCCCTTTCACCAGCTAATGCAAACAAATACTTTGTGTTTTCTGTACATGTATGTTAATAGTCCTGCTGTGTCCCTGCTTTGTATGTTCTTTCAGGCGTTTGACTGGCGGTCGCTCTGTCAGACACGTCCCCAAAGCAGTGCGTCGTGGGCCCTGGCGCCCCCCAACAGCTTGAGATATCAGAGCGTAAAGCAGCCAGTGCTGTCCCACCCGTTCCACCATGCGAGCCAGCCGCAGAGAGGGGCTTGCTGTGACGGGGAGGCCGAGGAGTCCCTCAGCGTGTGTGTGCTGGTGCGACAGGACGAGTCCGACGACCTCCAGACCCTGCTGGAGATCCCCTTGTTCAGCCGCAGGAAGCTGGGTGAGCTCCTGGCCCTGGAGCGCCGCGCCGCCGCCGCCGCCGCCGGCGAGCTGCCCTTCACGCTCACCACGGTGGACGGCAGCCGCGAGGACGACATCAGCCTGGGCGGCGGCCAGAGGAGCGGGGCCGGCGCCGCCGAGAGACATCACGGCTGCTTCCGGAGCCTGTTCGAGGCCGAAATGTGCCCCGCGCCGTTCGCGTCCGGCTCCCACTTTTATTGTTTTCACTGCCCCGGCACCGGGCCGGCGCTCGGCAGCGGGCTGAAATGGACGCAGGGTGTCGGACTGGACAGCGAGCTGCCGGGGCTGCCCCCGCTGCCCTCCACCCACCTGTGCAGCCACGCGCAGGGGGCGGAGGGGGGGCACGGCGATGGAGACAGCGAGGGGGAGCAGAAACTGGCCTTAATTTACGAAAGACTGAGAATAGAGGTAAGCTGGTAGTTGAGGCAAACGTGCCATCGCCCGACTCGGTCCGAGCGTCCTCACC
Source organism: Karalla daura (assembly GCA_029224185.1). Classification (NCBI taxonomy): domain Eukaryota; kingdom Metazoa; phylum Chordata; class Actinopteri; order Chaetodontiformes; family Leiognathidae; genus Karalla; species Karalla daura. The sequence continues at coordinate 2,055,075 of CM055205.1, read as the reverse complement.
ACGGACTTTGTTGTATGTGTTGCAAGTCATATCGCGATACTCGTATGACCCCGACCGTATTATCACATGTCGCACGTTTCCCTTGCCTGCACGTTTTCTGCATGTTCTCCCCGTCTCCACGTGGCCTCTCTCCGGGTCCTCAGACGTCCTCACATAGCCCAGAAACAGGCACGTCGAGGCGGACCGGAGAGCCTGAGTTGCGCCCATGCTTGAGTGTGGGGCGCTAGACCGCCGACCTGTCCAGGTCGCGCGGATACAAGGCGCCAGTAGACCCCACGATACCACTGGGTACAAAGTGGCTAAGCGTAACCATAGATGGATGTATGAGTATCGATCGAGTAGAGGCTCTACGTCTCTTTCTCCCGTGATCCACCTTTGTCTACCCTAGTGGGAATTGTGTCCTCATTGTTCAGAGGGAGAGGTCGTCTATGAGGAAAAGGGGCCGTTTTGAACTACCCCGACTAGTGTGGTGTCGGGAGCCATAACGGATCCGCTCGTGTGTGTGCCCCCCCCCCCCTTTTGCAGCTTCCCGGCTTCTTCGTGAGGAACCACGACTACACCCTGTACTCGGCCGACCTCGAGTTCATCAACGGACTCCTGAACATGAGGACCAGGTGAGCCGAGCCGCCCTCGCCGCCTTAGTGGTGACGCCTGAGCTGAGCGCGTGTGTGCGTGTGCGTGCGTGTGTGTGTGGTTGCAGGGGCCGGGTGATGTACCAGCTGATCCTCACCCTGTGGCGGGCCCTGTGCCTGTGCTACTACGCCGAGGCCCAGCTGGAGGTGCTCAAGCTCACCAAGCACATGGAGGATGGGACCATCAAGGCCCGCTGGAGGATCAGGGGCCTCCCTTTCCACACCCTGCTCATGCGCTTTTACCGCAAAGACAAGTCCCACCTCTACAGGTAACACATCTAGACTGGGATACTCTGTGTATGTATATATATATATATATATATATAAAACTAATAAGGTCTCAGGCTTTAACCAGCTGCATTAATGAGGTAAAACTTTACAAGAACTGGAGGTCGCCCTCCTCATCCTTACACGTCAGACGTCTGTCAAAAGACATGAAAATAGTAGTAGAAGCGAGATGGAAGGAAGGGAGTTCTGTGCTCTGACCAAGCCAGGTGTCCGGACCTCAGTTTCAGTCACTTTCAAAGCAACCGCAGTAAACTTTGATTTCAACTTTGCCCAACCTTTCCATGCCACCCGTTTCCAACGCGCCCCCCCGGTCCCCCGATCCGACCTGACTCCGCTCGTCACCCGTTGTAGGTCTTACGACGCATTCTCGACGTTTTACATCGGAGGTGATGGGAAGATTCGCTGTCACAAAGTGGAAAAGGTAAGCGACAACCCCTGTTTCAAGGTCTCACATTTACAGAGCAGCCGCAGTGGATTTTTGCCCTTTTGCCAATCTCAGAATCTCAGTCCGTCGCCTGTCGGAACGCCGACACAGTGACTCAGTCGTGTGTGCGTGCGCGTCGTGTTGAGGCTGTGCTCTCGTGTCTCCCTGGCCCAGATGATGCCGGCTCAGCCTCCCGCGCTGCCCACCGTCACCTCTCTCCTGGCCGGCGCTCTGGTGGCGCTGGGGGTGCAGGAGCACCGGCCCGCCCTCAACCTGCTGCCCCTGCTGCTGTCCTCGCTGCGACAGAGCCGGAGCTGAGCCGCGGGCAGGGCTTCAGCGGGGAGGGACCCCCCGCGGCCCGGAATCGCCAGTCGACCTCGTGGGCCCCCCCCCGGAGAGTTTCTGTCATCACCGACGTAGGAACACTGTGAAGTAGCGACTTGACCTCCCCGAAGAACCCGCAACGTTGCCCCCGAATTAAACGGCAAGCCCAGATCTTACACACCGCTTTTCCTGTCCTGCTTTTTCGTTTTTTTTTTTCCCTCGGCAGAACGAGACGTGGCAATCCGAACACCGAACCGGATTTTCTTGGTTCACTGAACTTGTCCTGTACTTCGGTTGTCCAAAAAAGAGTTATCGTGCTCAAAAGCTTCGTATTCGGGATGGCAAAACTCCTCTGTTCCATTTATCGGCAATATTGACGCAAAAGGACCTACGTAGACTCCACGGAATGTGTTGAGTGGCAGTGGTGAGGCCAGATGAGATGCGTTCGGTCATCGTTCCGAGTTTTCGCCGCAGTCCGACCCCAAAATATGCCAGGGATCCTCGGGATTACCCAACTGGGCACCGACTACCACGTGCGCCCATAGGTCAGTGCACATCCGGTACTCCAGTGGGGAGTGTGGGACGTTTGGGATCTTGTTTCCTCACGTCTCCCGCCCCCCCCCAAAACAATCTCCCACAGAACGATAGATTCTCTAGTGTCCTGATCGAGTGGAGGTCGCTGTAGTATGACTCCAGGGCTCATCTGCAGCAATGGTACTGCCGATACCAAGAGTCGTTCTCCTTGAAGTTGCAGGGCTGGTGTGCGACGCTGTCGCTTTAAACGGGTGATGTGCGCATCGTTGCGTCTCGGCTCGATCTGTGGTTCACTCATTTCACTCATTTCGCCGACCGGAGGAACAGCACTAAGGTAGTTTTTAGCTCCTGTCGCCGGCCCTGAGCTTCCAGGATTCAAAGGAACCCCCCCCGACTGTTGAAGTTGAACTCAATTATGTAATGTTGTCTGCACAGAAAAACTAGGAAATAAAATTGTCAAGAATCCTCTGCCTTTTTGTATGTCTTTGCACGCTACATGGCCCTGCAAAATATTATGTCTTATTTTTAATGGCCCAGTGATGTGAAGCACAGATAACGAACCGCAAATCCCATAATTCAGTGGGACGGCATAATTCCTTGCATGATGTATATGTCAGCTCAATCTCAAGTTAAACCCCGGGCCACGATGAACTAGCCGGCAGCCCAGAGAAAAGTAAATTCTAAAGTCCAGACCCTGTCAGATCAGGTGGGAGGCTGACTATATGTCTACTGACACTGCTGGGGTCTAATTTGTGGAGCCGATGTGGCCGTAATTAGGAAATATGATCTGAGGCCTGAGATGTAAGATGGTCCGGGTAATGGGCAAGAAAGCCCAATGAAATTGAAATGTTAAATTTAAAGCATTTTTATTTGGTTTTGTTCAGTAGCGACAGCCATACGAGTCATCCACAATGTGAAACAAAATATGCTATATAACCCTTTAGAAAACAAACAACCTCCAGCCAATCCTGCTACAACCTAGGATGAATTTCTGACCCGGGAGGAGCTCGGAGTAGAGCCGCTGCTCCTCCACATCGAGAGGAGCCTGCTGAGGTGGTTCGGGCATCTGTATCGGATGCCTCCTGGACGCCTCCCTAGGGAGGTGTTCCGGGCATGTCCATCCGGGAGGAGACCCAGGGGAAGACCCAGGGCACGCTGGAGTGACTATGTCACCCGGCTGGCCTGGGAACGCCTCGGGATTCTCCCGGAAGAGCTGGAGGAAGTGTCCAGGGAGAGGGAGGTCTGGACGTCCCTGCTCAGACTGCTCCCCCCGCGACCCGGCCCCGGAAGCGGAGGAAGAAGGATGGATGGATGAATGGATAGATAGTCACCACAAAGTTCCATCTGCTGGTCAGTTCATGGAGCAAGGGTTTATCCACGAATCTCAAAGAGAAAGACAAAAGGTAGGGGCATTGGTTGAGGTCAGGAGAGGTGACAGAGCCAAACAGAATCGACAAAGCAAAACTGCATGAGAACCAAGTTTGCTTCCTTTCTGATCTGGATCACAGCACCGGTGTTGTTTCCTTGCTGTGTGGATGGAGGAAACTTCAGGAACGGAGTTGAAGGAGTCGGTTTGGTGATTTATTACTTTATTCACAAACTGGTCCAACGGTCCTGCAGAAATAAATGACTGGAGAGTTTCACAAGAAAGTTACCGTAACATAGCATGAAAGCAGAATTCTGTAGCATCACATTCAAGCATAACTCTGAACTCTGGCGATTCTCAATTCCTGTACTTTTCTGAGGGGCTTTCGGCTTATGTGCAAATCATAGGTGTGTGTTAAATGAGATGAGCCAGTGAAAAGAATGCCCTCTCCGACCTGATCTCCAAAACATCTAATGTGACTTGACCTTCAACATTTCAGTCCCCTGCTACCTCTGCCTTGTGCCACTGTTTATCAAACCATACATCACTGAAATCACTACCGTCTTACACATTTCCTCTCGTTCTTGCTGAGACTGTTTTGTCACACGTCATTCCTGACACCACCGCCTCCCTTATCTCACTACAGATCACAATGTGAACAACGCAAACTTCGTAGTCCATGGAGATCCCTACCTGACCACCTCTGTCAGCCTGTCTACCATTACAAACAACATGAGGGGGGTCTTTTCAAATGTCATGTATGTCCTGCACCACAAATGCGCTCATGTGTGTCTGTGTGTGTGCTGCACTTTACCTCAGTGTAATAAAGATAAAGTATAATGCCAAAGATACAGAAAGTGCAATGAGCCATGGAGCGAGCCGTGTACAAGTGACATGGAGGAGAAGGAGGTCACATCGTAGGTCACCAAGAACAACTAGATAGTTGCCAAGGAGATGAACAGCGTCACCCACCGTGTTGAGGATGTCCTGGTCCTCCTCTCTTTCCTGGGTCTGTAGATGGAGACAAAATCCACCTAGTCACTCAGTCAACACTTAAGCCTATCAAAACCACCCGATGAAATCTTAACCTGCTTTAAACTGAAGAAAGAGTGCGCTCATGATTCCCACTTTTAGAGCCTTCATCTATCAATCCATCATCTTGCTTTTTTTTTAAACCCACTAGTGTTCAAGTGGTCTGCTGTTGTCCAGCACACGCACACCATCGACCCTCTCACTCACCTCTGAGTAATTGAGAGTCTCAAAGCAACCTTGGCATACATTTTTGGATGTTGAATGATGAGAACCAGCAGCCTTCTTGCAGAAGTACCATCAAAGTTAACTTTGGCTTGTTCTGGCCTCCAAATGCATTTGTTAAACCGATTTGTTTACAAAACATGACAAAAACGTAGTTTTTGACTGGACTGATTCAATAAAATTCTAAGTAACATGATTCCGCAGCCACGTTCACTGTGACATGATATTTTCACATTTACAATGTCATTCATGGACAATAATGAGTGATTTGTATCAAAAGTTTGCCGATACAAGCTATGTAACTCCATTGGATTGCTTAAAACAACAAGTACAATCAACAAGAAAGCATTTTCATAGCAGAAATGTTAGTAGACTGGATTTCATGATCCACATCATGTGTCCTGATACAGCGACAGACATATTGAAAGCAGAATAACGAGACAACTCTAACTTGCTTGAACCCAGTGTTGGGTGGTCCATCAGTCTGAGTCCAGGTAAAGGATGATGATGCAGCGGGAGCCGAGCTGATGTCATTCACCTCTCTCACAGTGTGGCAAGACAACAACAATGAGAGGAGGACGACTTGGGTCCCTCTAGCTCCGAGTGAGAATCACTTAACACTCTCTGTATAAGTTGGAGAATGAAAATGAGTATGTTGCTCTTGTTCAGCAGTGATGTATTAACTCAGTGTGAGACCCTTGTGTTATTATGACATATTATAGTTAATGTATATCATGAGTTATCTACTCCACCCACACCATTCTGGACCTGCTATAAAATAACTTTTGGCAAGATCATGAAAGTTTAGGCTAGCGGACAGTGAAACTGTAAGTAATTCTTTAGTCCAACAATCTCTGACAGCATTAGGCATGCTGCTACCATGTGTGCATGGGACACTGTGACAGGTTGGCAGGTTGCATGAACTCTTAATGTCTTCAGTAAGCATTCTGTCATCTTGCAGCACTCTCCCTTGGTAGACGAGCCTTTGGTAATGTGATGGGATCTCCACTGACGAAGCAATGTGTTCTTTGAACTGCTTGACTGTCAGCTGGCGGACAAGACACATTAAAATAGCTGTCAAGGAATGGAGACTGAGGAAGGAGGAGAGTAAACAGCGTCTGAATGAAGATCATCACTGGGGCCATCGACTGTGAAGCTCCTGCTCTGGGAGTCCAGAGTTTCCTCAGTGATCAAAATCCAGATCCCACAGTCTGGTGAAAATGCAATCAAAGAAAAGAAAAGAAAAATCTAAGTCTACCGACTGCTATGGCAGACAGTTACATGACACCGGTCACACACCATGGCAACATCGAGCAGGCTGACTATATGTACACTTTATTTTGCATGAGCAAGGTCTCATGGACAAAGATTTCAAAGCAGACGAGGAGATCAAGAAGCGATGTTCAAGCTATTCCGAAGGAGCACAAACGGATAACGTTGAGGATCGCAGATGGAGACTCAACCAAGGAAACTTAGAGCAGATGGAAGATACATCAGGCTTATACCTCTTTGAAATATGAGTATATCCAGCAGTGCCAGTGTCTATCATACTTATCAGTCACTTGACACCATCGATGAGGCGTATGTTGGCCCCAAATTTACTCTGACCTAGTAGAAACAAGAAGTAGGAACGAGACCCTCAAAAAAACGTGCAAAAGTGTACATTGAAATGCAAATAGTGAAATAACGACGAAACCGCCTCCAAGACAAAATGAACCAGGCGCGTGTATTGGCTATGATACCAATGACGGGGGTTGACAACAACCCTGAATGACATCTTCACAGCCTAGACGGTATTGGCTAGGTGATAACTACGACTAGCTCAGCCCGGTTGGCTTCAAGGCTAACGGTGCTAATCACCCCGTGGGATAACGCTGTCGTGTTCAGAAAATAACTAAAGCAGAAAAATGACGGCGGAATCCTGGCAAAGCGTGCAACCTGACGATGCCTAACTCCTCTCCGACTGGAACGCGCTGCTAACCGCCACCAACAGCGCGCCCTGGTGGCCGCGGCCAGCGGTGGTGGAAATCGTTATGTCAGTTGTGGTCAAGGGAGCATTATATGGCGTTATAGTGACGATACGTTATGAGTGGTACGGGGTGTTTTATTCTGCTCCAACAGCCCGCTGACTGAGACACAGTCAAACTCCCGCGTCTCAGTCTCCGCTCACACACAGACACACTGCGGTACCGACTGCTTTGTGTGTGTGTGTGTGTGTGTGTGTGTGTGTGTCTGAGAGAGAGTGAGAGAGAGAGAGAGAGAGAGAGAGAGAGAGGGAGGGGGGGGGGGCTAAGTGGTTGCTGTGCCGTGCAGGTTGGGGCATGGTGAAGGTGTGTCGTCAGCAGTGACAGAGGGAGGAGGCCTCCGCTATGTTCAAGTGTGACGTGTGGAACTTCATGGAACTTTTCCCTCATGTGCGATCGCTCCGCTGCCTCTCTCGGCTCAGCTGGCTGCCGCCGCGGCGACTCTCCCAGTGCGCAGTCCTCCGGAGGGGAACGCGGCGACGCGGATTCTACCTGACCCTTTACCTCGACACGTTCCTTTGAAGGTCTGGGAGGACCGACTGGAAGGAGGCTCGGTAATTACCGGACGAACGGGTAAACAACTGCTGGCGTGATTTTCTTTGAGTGGAGTGGTGAGGTTTTTTAGAGCTCGACAGTATAAAATGGACTGGCCAAATGGCACAGGAGCACTCATAGTGCTGGATTTCTCATGTTCAACCCTAACTGTGTTCTGTGGTAGATGGACCTAGGTTTAAAATTCAAATTGGGTATAGTATATATATCAAGACTTTCACTTTCATCAGCTGTAGTTTTCATTAGTATTCTGTATAGAGAAATGGTAAGGTAACACTGAATATGTTGATGGTACACTTGAATTCAATGACTTTTAAATCTCAAAACATTGTAATTTGATGTGAAGCGTATGGCCCTGCTAAGACAAGACAGGTTTGTTTTATCTGAGACCATCTGATCCACAGTAACATCAATGATTTAAATTATATGTATATGTATATGTGTATAAATAGAGCAAAGAGGACACTTGATCTCAACGGGCTGCAGTTCACGGAGTAGACATCACCACGTGAAGGTAATTTTGTCTGTGGCACATATTTCTTTTTTAGTTTAATTGTCTTTGTGCTCTAACAGTCTGCCCCTCACTGCTCTGACCTTTTGTTGATACCTCCATCCATTATCTTTATACCTGATCTGTGTCCAGGTGCTCTGCTAGAGCCTGGACAGATCTCGGGGGCCATCAAAGGGCGCATACACACCGCTCAAATTCACTCTCACACCTAGGAACAATTTAGAGTCTCCAGTCGATCTTAATCTCCATGTTTGTGGACTGTGGAAGGGAACCAAAGTACCCAGAGCAAATCCATGTGCACATGGGAGAACAAATGGGGAAGATGGGATGCAAATCCATAACCTTCTTTTTTTTTAAATCAGAATCAGTGACTTTCTTGCCATGAGGCAACTGCACTATCCACTTCTCCACTGTGTAAGGTAGATTCATGATAACTACTTCAAAACAAATAAAACCCCATAGCTTTCATTTGCAAAACATTCTCCAATCCACCTAAATATGCATGATTTAGTGTGTGGGACGAAACTGGTGTACCAGGGGAAAACCCATGGAGACACTGGGGAAACATGCAAACTCCACACAGACCTGAGAGCTGACAGTGCTAATCACCAAGTTACTCATTGCCTTCTTAAACCCCTTGCACTTATTCCTGTTCTTTTTTGTTCTTTTTTTTTTTTGCAGCACTTCCTTTTCTTCCCTTCACCCGTCACATAGTTGCCATGCGTAGATTCAGTTCTGAGGGATCTCTCCTTGAGCTCGACTTCCTTCCGTGGAGGAGGGTGGCATTAAAGAACCCAGACCATGCAAAGAACAGAGTATCAGGAATCTGCACTCCTGCTGTAGAGGAGGATAAGTTGGATGGCTGCTCAGCCGGTCCCACCATCCGGGAGCCCACGGGAAGTTCGGGGGGCGCAGCTAAGAAGGAGCTCGTCAAGGAGCACAGTGTCAGTGTGGAGAACCTCACCGAGCTAGGGAAGTTGGACAAGAACCTCCTGGGAGTGTTGCCTATCGGCGAGGGCTTGAGAGCCTACAGTGACAGCCAACTGGCCCAGGACAACACAGACAGTGTGGAGAGAGGTGACCTCCCTCCCTCATCCTCCTCATCTTCCTCTAACCCCTTCTCCTCTAAATCTCAGCACAGGCATGACCCCAAAGCCAAACTGGCATCCGCAAAACTGCACCTCAAGAGTCTCTTTGGACAGGTAAGAGTTCCACAGATCAGATGAGGTTTTGACACCAGGATAGTTCAGGCCTCGGGTCTGACGAGCATGTGGCATGCTGGGTGGTTAAAACAAATTGACAACATGGATTAATTATGCCATATAATGATAATATAATATTATGACGATACATGATGTTTTAAAGATATCATATCACTTAAAGAGTACTATGGTCTGGGAGTATGGCGTGTGGAGCCCATATTGTTGTTGTTGACACACAATTAAGAAACAGATGTCTTTATTACTGGATTTCTATTAAAAACTAGCATAGATCGTCTGTGGTGCATACGGTAGTTTTAGACATTTACAGGGTATCAACTGCAATACCTCTTTGTCAAGGTGAAATTAAGGAAGATTATCTCAGAGCACAACACGAAGTAGATCAGCATTTGATTGTGTTCTTTATGTTTAAGAGTCCTCATGCCTCAAACACCAACCTCGCCAACACAGAACAAAGAGAAAGGTAAGAAACACTTAATTGCACACAAATGATATATGTTTTACCTAGTGTTGACTTCAGTACATTGAAGATATTTGATTTGCTGTGCTTTAACAAACTCTGGATGACGTTAAATTCTAAATCAAATGTTGTAAAAGGAAGTCAGTGTTTTTTAAACTGACCCAAATAGAGTAGGTTGAAAGTTCTCCTAACCTCTATTTTGAGGTGCAAAAATAGCAGAATGGCTAACTAACTAACCGAGGTCTGCTGCTACTTAATATCCCTTCCGGTCCACAGTGCTACAGAGAGGAGGTCTCGCCTGCTCTTCATGCGTCAATGGAGTCAGGTGGGCCACAGTAAGAAGAGGAAGATCGGTGGAGAGGAACTGGAAAAGTGGGCACAGTCGCTGAACGCTCTGCTGGCCAGCCAGAGTCAGTATTGCTTTAATTCTCGACTTAATACAGAAATCACTGCGTTATTCCGGGGCCTGGCCCACGGGGCCTGGGGAACGCATTTGCAAGTAGATGCATTTCCCAGGACCAGTGGTGCAGGGGACCATATTTTTCCCCCTACTGTTTGGATTTTTTATTTTCCTCCTTTTCTTCGTCTCCCTCTTTATTTTCCACTTTTATTTGATTTGATATGACAAAGGTGGTACTGCAGGCCGAACTGTGCAAGGGACGGACGCCATCAATGTATGGATATACAATACCGCCTTAAAGGTTCCATTTTTCCAACTTCAATTGCGCTGCCCCTGACATTTCATTCAGCTGATCCCCGAAAATGTCCCTGATGGGAGAGAAAAAAAAGCTGAATTCGCATCTGCCACGTTTACACCCCTTAAAATTGCCACACTGATTTCAAGGATATTGGTGGGTTTGATGTAGGGCCATTCCGGAGGCCATATGCAGAGGTTGGTTGTGATTGGTCTATGTGGGTATATTACAAATAAGCCTTTTAATGGCTTTAACAAACTTGTATATTCCTGAAATGTGATACACAGGTCAAGAATGGCCGGTTCTTACATCTGACAGTGGCATCACCCTTTGCTGGGGGCAAAATGGCTCAATAGTGCCACCTAATTTTCTAAATGTAGGGTTTTTTTGGGGACAAGGAAGGTGAAAATGTGTATTCATGTGTAAATCGTCAAAGGGCGGAAAAAAGTTTCGTTTCTTGCACCAATGGCCAGAACCGAATAGGAAGTCGACTGTTTCAGAGGTCAAGTTTTGGCCATTTCCACCCAGCAGGTTTCAGCAAACCATTTAATCCTATCAACTTAATGTTGCATGAACATCATCTCAATGGCTCTGTAAAATGTCAAGAAAGGGTGGCTGCATGGTGGAGCCATTTCTGATGCCATGCATATTCCACCAGCTTTAAAGAACTCGTTTCCTCGTGAATTCCGAAACGCAGATCAAGAAGAGCCAGCTCCTGCATCTGATAGGGGCATCGCACGTGGGCAGGGCATAATGCCTCATTAGCAGGAGTAGGAAGATGAACATGGGTGTGCGTGTGCTTTTTTGCACCGCTGGTCAGAACCAAAGAGGAAGTAAGCCATTCTCATTCCAGTGGTCAACTGTATCTGAATGTCCACGCATCACACTGATCACACAGCGAATTCCACCTACGGATTTATTCCGATCGACTTACTTATTGTATGACCATCATTACAAAAGCTGTGTGATAACAAGTTACGAAAAGCTTTTCATATGTTGAAGGTGTTTGTGACTGGCGAATCTGGGCATGGGTCCCAGTCACACGGATAAGCTAGGCCCCCGTCATAAGTGCTTGTGCTTCTAGCCTCCCATTAGATTGCTGCTGTTGTGATTATGACACGTTAAGTCAGCGCATTGGATGGTCCAACAGCACTTAAATTTGGATCATGCCACCAAGGGTGAGGTAGTTCTAACGCAGCTCACACCAACTGCTGGGTCAGAATGGGGATAAATGGTGAATTATTAGCTTATTGTTATTTATTTTACAATCAGGTCACCACTCTGTAAACCAGGGACCAATAATCAGGTAAATCCATTAGATCAGTCTCAGTCTGAAGGGGTAAGCACTGTCGGTGTTCTAGCAGTTGTCACGCGTTCAGTAAGGACAGGTTACTGTAAACTGGTTCCCATAATCCTACATTCGTACAACAATGTTAGCTGACACATGCACTGCTAGACTAAAGGCACTTTGTAAAACCACTAGAACTACACTTAACACAAACTACTGGACAGAACTGACAAGACATAAAGACAGACGAGGAATAAACAGACAAATTTGAGAAGGTAGTTGTATTTATTTACGTGAGCATGTGTGTGACTCCCACCGCGTGTCATCCATGTGGGGACATGGGTCTAACACGTGTGCCTTGGCCTATGAGCATACACACATATTGTGTATGAAACATATCTGTCTACACTGGGCACTGAGCGTAAACGCGCATCGGTGCCCAGGGAAATGAGACAAGGCCAATGAGACAAGACACAACTTAACTTGATCAAGATGATGTCTTCGGGATCAGTACAGGTGATACAGTTAGCAACATTGCTATGCCACTAGTTAGCGTCTCGGGTGATTCTCGTGCAGAATCTCCTTTGTCCTCCAGCACGCTATGCTGGACCACATCAGAAGGCCGTTCTGGTGGTCTGTCCTGCGATCCTTTTTGGCAGATCGGTGCTGGCGTGGCTTATTCGACTGGTGAGCTCTCAACCCCCCACTTCCGCCACCACAGATCCCAACACCCAACCCTGAACCCTCACTTCCACTGCCTGCGGTTGTGGTCCAGCTGCGCTTACCCCATGGTGGCGGACTCTATCTGTCGCACTCAAGTCAATGTTTTGGCTTATACACCCTCTGTGGCTAGGCAGTGGCAGTGGGTGTCACTGGAGTGCCTGCAGGCAGTGGGAGTGAGGGGCAGTAGCGTCTCTTGCACTCTCATCTCTCTTACTTCCACAGCTTGTGGTTGCGGTCGGGTTGTGCTCTGCCACGCCAGCAGCCCTGATCCACAGCATTCAAGTCAATGTTTTGGCTCACGCCCCCTGTGGCTCTGCTCGGGTCCAGCTCCATCACAGACCCGGCAGCGGAGCTCATCCACAGAGCTTCTATTTCTGGTGGATGCCCTAGTATGGCGGAGCGTAGCATGGTGGTTTTGCATGAATTCGTGAGATCGCATAGGTTCTCATTCATTGCTGCTGTCCGGCGGAGCCACAGCTTGGTGGTTTATCAGAAGGCATTTCCTTAAGTCCTTCTCATAGTTTTCTGCCAGACTATATGTAATAACATAGAAATAAAATGACTGATCCTATGGCTGATCCTTCATTCTGCCACCCCAAGATTTTAAGTGGCCCCACCTGTGAAAAATTCTTGCAGGCGCCCCTGAGCTCTGTCCGGAATCTCTGTGGTGACTTTTGAGAAATGAAGGCATAGACGAAGAGAGAGGGAGAGATGTGTCAGAGTGGCTGCTGCTCCTGCTGCATTCGGGGCCCATAGGAAGGCCGAGTTTGCCGGATAAGGAGTGGCGCTGCTTCTTGATGTCTGGGTGTGGAGAACGTGTGCTCTTCTCAGTTCAAGGGGCGAGGGCTGTGACCCCTTCCAGGAGATCAGGGCAAGACATGGGTTTCCTCTTTGGCGGTTGGCAGGAAAGAGAGGGATTCAAGGTGCGGGCTCGGTAGCTTAAAGGTGCGTTCTGGAGTGGGATATAGGACGGGTTGAGCCCTGCGCGTGCACTGTGGGGCTGCCTGTCCCGCCTCGTCAGCCAGGAGCTCAGGGGATTGGCTGGAGCAGATTCTCCAAACTGCCCTGCCGCAAAGGGGGTGCTGTTGTCAGATCCCCGGCTCCATAGAGGGGAGAAGGGTTCACCCCCCCCCCCCCCCCCCCCCCCCCCCCCCCCTTCCAGATGTCCTCTGGAATGTCTTTATTACCAGTTGCTTTGTTTCCCTCCAAAAGCTAATTCGAGCCATTCCCCTTAGCGACATTTAAATATAGTCCTGTGCCAGTCTCAACAGCTGCAATGCAGAGCACTGAAGTGGAAGAGAGGCTTGAAACAAATATTTACACCTGAGCTTGAATAACAAAAAGTCTCAACAAAACTTTTGAGAAACAATCAAAATGGTTATGTCAGCTGATTGGTCTCTGTGTTTGTTCATCATACTCCTTGTATCTCATAGAATCCCCATGGAAATTTCACTTTGACTAGGTTCACCGATGACAGTTTATTTATTTATTTGACCATTTTCGGGGTTAATCACTAGAATTTCACAGCCACATTTAGGAGAAAATTGAGGTTGGCTTAAAAGACCCTGGTATTAACCGTATGCGTAAGGATAAGATCTATCACATAACATCTTACACATGCTGGCAGCCGACGTGTAACCATTTGTTCCTATCCACTGGCACAATCGTCAGATTCTCCGATGGTGCCTGAAGGCACCTGGTGTTCCTGATGTCACCAGAACGCACTTCGTTCACAGTGGATCAATAGGTCATTGGTTAAAGTGAATAGGTCATTAAGATTCTAAAAAAGGCAGGGACAAAATGAGTGACAAAAAGTGGTCCCCAACGTATCTGATGACTGACAAGTGGTGTGTCCCCAGTAACGCCTACTGAACTCTTTATTAAAACCAAAACCGGAGCAAATGATCGCTGCAGCACAAGAGGCAGTTACTGTTTAGCGCTAGATGTTGTTTCTGCCATGCCGCCACGACATATTTACATTTCTAGGCATGCCGCTGGCAGGAATTTTTCACTCGTACCTCCTCTGAACTTGTTAGACAAGTTTGAGATTTCCCGATATGGAACCGATTGTGCAGATGTGTCGACGCCCGTGGTGCCGTGGAGGGAAGTATTTCAACGTGGGTCCAAACTGTACTCATGGAATGACGTAGACCCCTTTCCAAAAGGACGACCCGAATAGTAGAATGTTGCAATTACACATAATAGGACAAAACACTGAGATATGCAGATTTTTCTAGGGTGCAGACTAAAGAAGTAAGACTGAAAGGATTAATCACAGAATGACTGATGTCGGACGGTCAGTCCTCTCGTGCTGAGGTTTGCGCAGTTATTTCACACCAACGACTTCTGCTTCCAAGACACGTTTGTGCAACCAAGAGTCAAACCTGTCTCAAGTTCCCTGTACTTTTACATGGGCATGCATGTTGCCACAGTGGTGTTGACATGCGAGCTGATGTCATTGGTTGTCGCGTGCTGTGCAATACGGCTGAAGCAGAAACCCTTCTCCATTTCGATGTGGAGGTCACACGTTGAACACCAAGGCCATTATAAATCACGTCTACAGCACTCTGTCTGAACGTCTCTGCAGAGAGCGTGCGTAAGGAGCTTGGATTGTATCTTCAACTGCACTAGATCGATAGATAAGCAAGACTGGGTAAGGACACTAATCGTGAGAACATGAATTTCAAAATAAGCAAGCAGTGAGTGGGGCACGAGAGCTGATACGACGAGATCTGATAATCTCATGGGGATGCCTTAAAAGCAGTGGTTTGAGGGAGGCTCACGTCACATACGGCATTTTTAAAGAGGGTCAAACCAGAGACGCATCAGAAACAAACCGAAAAATGAAAAAAACTGAGACGGCAACACAAACGGTCAAAAGATTCAGACGTATTTAATCGGATTAAGAAAGTCAGGGTAAAAATAGATGGAAGAGATGGAAAAGAAATCAAGGTTCATAGAACAGACTTATTATGAGGGAGTATCTAAAGCCACTTAGGTCGCTAATATGCATAAAATGAGGACCATGTGACAAATAAGACTCCATATAAAGTGGAAGAAATACAAAAAGTATTTGAGGAATATTGCAAAAATTTGTATTCACAGCCCTCACCTGCAGGTGAAGAACATGTGATGGAGATTCTAGACAACCTAGACAAGAGGCAATTAGTCACTCACCTGGATCTTCTTTTTTAAAATATATCCAAGAAAGAGTTAATCCCACAATCCTCAGGTCAGGCAAGATCCCTCCCTCATGGAAAGTGGCCATTATCACCATTATTCCAAAGGAAGGTAAAGACAAAGATTGCTACTGCAACTACGGACCCATATTGCTCTATAACCATAAATATAACCACAACTCTACATCTAGCTTAGCTAGATTAGCAACATTTATACAGGATTTAATCAATGAAGACCAGACCGGGTTTATTAAAGAGAGGCAAACACAAGAGTTAGTTATATCAGAGGCCTATAGCGAGGATTAAAATAGATGGTGGACTGACAAAACGCCTCAATCTAGAGAGGGGGACAAGACAACAAGACAAGATGTTCGGTTTCCTGAGAATCCTCAGGATCCATGTAAGTCTTCATCTTCATCGTCCTAAATAGGAGTGAACCAGCCTGGAGTCAGCAGGCAGTCTCTTCGTGGGGACTGGAACTACACAAGGTGCTTTCCACAGTGCAAGCAGAGCTGAAGGGAGCAAGCCCGAAGGAGGCTGGGGCTAATGCCCTCAGGACTACTCTCTTTGAGCTAGTCCAGTTCTTTCTTTAGCTGAAATGGCTGTTATGGGCAACCCGATGAAAGGTGGACGCTAAGTAAGTAAGTAAGATGAGTGGTTGGTTCATTTAGGATTCTGTCACAGACAAGATTTGGAGATACAGGATTTAGAGGGGCATGAACGCTGACTTAAATTCTATGACAACTTTTCCAAATGTAGAAATGGCAGCTGCTGGATGGGGTAAAAGTTGAAGTTAGAGAATCACCAAAGTGAGATAGATAGATAGATAGATAGATAGATAGATAGATAGATAGATAGATAGATAGATAGATAGATAGATAGATAGATAGATAGATAGATAGATAGATAGATAGATAGATAGATAGATAGGGCGCTAAGCAAAAAAAAAGAAAAGGGGCGTGGGTACGTCTGTGTGCCTGTGCCAAGAACTGCGCCCAATGCACTGTGTGTAGGCAGGGGCAACCCTGGATAGATCTCTTGTCCTGCTCTTGCCTTGTCTTGAGAAATGAGCCACGCACCATCTCCATTTTTGGTCCTTAGAGGTGTTTCAAAGGAAATGATGGTGGGAGTTGCCCGGGGTGGCCTCTACAATCTTCAGCGCAAATCTCTCCGTCACGTCCCCAGTGAATCCATTAACCTTCTTCCCTAAACTTCTTCCCCTCTCATCAGTAGGTCAGATAATACAAAAAAACAAATGAATAAATACAAAAATAAAGCAAAGGCAAGGCGAGGCAAGTGTGTCATACTGCATATGTGAAAAACTTAACACTACAGGGAATTAGCCTGAATTCCTTCAAAGCCAGTGTAGAAAAGAAGCCTCTGTCTCAGTTTTTTTTAATCAAAAACCAAAAAACTCATTCTTTTGTCTGTTCTTCCTACTGAGTTTATTCAGAGAAAACTGGAGCAGATGAAGCATTTGTCAACTCAAAACCAATAAAACATTAAAATGCTTTTCAGAATTACTAAGACAAGCAATCTCTGCCGCAGCAGTAGTAAACGATAGTGTTTCCAGCCCCGATTTCAGTGAGCTGACTGAGTTTGTGGTCACCTTAGACGTTCAGGGAGTTTGCTCCACTGGTGAGCACTGTAGAGGCTAAATGCAGCTTCGCCCTCAAACTCAGAGCTGGGAGACTGGGCTCCGACCTCACGCCGAGGGACAATCAGTCGTCAGTTGACCTTTTCATACGTGTTTTTGGACTGTGGAAGGAAACCTGAGAAACCTGGAAAAAAACACGCCCACGTAGGAGAATGTACAAACATTGCTTTCCATGACCGAACGAGTTTCCAAATATATGATTGTCATCTTGAAAAATTGCTCTGTAATGGTAAGCAGGACATTTCTTTTGTCAAACATGAAAGATATGAAAAGGCTGCACAATGTTTAAATTGTGCATATTCTACTGTTTTTTGCTTACCATTATTTAAATTTCAACAGCTGCAGAGTGGTCCTGTATAATTTTTAACCACTGAATCTTAGCTGTGTCGTCCAGATGTCAACATCTGAGACGCCGAAAGAGGGTGAGAGAGAGCGAGCTGCGGTTGGGAGTGTCGTCATCTTGCCGTGTTGCTTTGGTGTGGGAGCAGGGACGGGGGATGCTGTTTGGGGGCGGCCCCTCTTGGACTTGTTTTGGAGGCAAAACCTGACCCAGTCTTACACAGATCTTGCGGAGCTCTCGATACGTCTCACTCAGGGAGACCGAAACAGCATGCGAAATCTTCTTGGTGGGCTATCGCCGAACCCCTGCGGTGCAACTTTGTAGAGGGTCCTCGGAGAGAAAGGGAGAGAGAGATGGCCGATCCCAGAGATAGAGGGAGACGGAGCGAGGCACAGCTCGGGGAGAAGGAGAGAGATCGTTTCTTTGTTGTGGGAGCAGGGACGGGATGCTGCTTGCGGGCGGGGCTCTCTGACTTGCTTTGCTCCGTCCCGACTGGACGCAAGACGTCAGGGTTCGCGCAGATCTTGCAGAGATCTCGTTACCTTGTCCCCTTCAGGAGACTGAAAAGCATTTGTTGGTCCTGTTGGTGGGTTACAGCCGGACCCCCTTGCAGCTCACGTTACGCAACTTTGCATAACATCGGATATGTGAAATTGTAACGCTGTAAATATACTCTGAAATATGGAACAGCACAATGCGTCTCCCTTAAGAAAAAAAAGACCAGTATCTGTTCATGTGAAATGAATAAACGTTCTAGGTAAATACAAGTCATTTGTTGTAGCATATTTGAAAGTCTGAAGCGTGTGCCCCCCTTGCTTCAGCAAGTCTCTGCATCATGTTTCGAGACCTCCTCGCTCTGACTGCGGTGTCTCAGTGAGTAGATCTTCACATCACTGCCCTGTTAATTTGTTCCATGTTATTCACGTGGCATCAGCAGGTGTCAGCCTTTCTCCACACAAAGCACTCTGTCACATCCGATGCCTCTAACCCCGGGAACAAGCTGCACTTCTGAGCCCCGGTGTTCGCTGGTCACCGTCCTCATATGCACGCTCTGATCCTGCCGGGGCAGAGGGATCGTTTGCGTTGTCTCCGTGACACGCATCGTTACGAAAAGCCCCGCTCAACCCCTCCCTCCTCCTTCTGCTTCTCCCAGCCGGCGTCTCGGTGTTCGGAGCGTTCCTGCGCTCCGAGTTCAGCGAGGAGAATCTGCAGTTCTATCTGGCCTGTGAGCAGTACCGACACTCATCCAACAACTTCAGCCTGCATAGGAGGGCAAGGGACATCTGCGCCACCTACATCCAACCAGGCGCCCCACGGGAGGTACGTGACTACCTTTTATTCTAAGCCAAGCCGCAGGTACTCGAGTCTGACCCCGAATTTGCTCGTCATCCGCACCTGCACTGTGCATGACGAAGCTGGCACCCCACCACTCAAGTCAATCGGACAATGTCCACATGCTTCCCTGTGAAGACTCCACATCCCCAGTTCGGCTTCCTACCACACATTAAGACCTTTCTGTTTTTTCCCCAGAGTGTACACTGAACCAGTCCATTCACATATTGCGCCCTGTATGCGTGTCTTGGACCCTTTGGATGCTTTTTGGATGCCGTGTTTCACTTTGTCTGTGTGCTTCAAGTTTAACATCGAACTGCCAAACTGTAAAAGTAGCATGCGCACGTGTGGAGTCTTTTTCCACCGATAGAGCAAGACTGACACGAATACATCAACTACGAGAAAGACGTCTATTCCGTATCGCTAGACGTTCCTCTGCTTGTAATTGGTCTGTAAAGGGGATGTTGTTTCAGTGGCTGACCTCACGGAACCCCATAGGCCTAGAGTGCTTCCATAAACTGAAGATAAAAAAAAAGAAAGGTGGGCCCGGTAGGTCATAACAATCCTTCAGATCTTGAAACGAGGAAAGGCCAGTGTCGTTAGAAAAATCCCCGAGGTGCCAATGCAGTTGTGCAAGTGACCCAGCACAGCTCACACGGAGTTTGAAGGAAGGAGTTTTATTAATCGAAGAAAACGAGGGAGCTGCTTGGACAATTACAAATAAACCTGAACCAAGGGGGGAAAAAAACCTAAGGAAACTGTGAAAAAGTAAGGCGAGGGGGGCAAGACAAAAGGTGCGGAAACTTGTCGAGACGAGAAGAGAAAAGCTCGTCGAGGGGGGGACGTGAGAGAGAGACCTGCCTCGTGAGGCTCGGAGGAAGAGGTCGAAACAGTACAGCGGCAAAGAGGTGGGAGAGTGAAGCATGACCAATGCCTTTCTTCTCCCAGTGGGGAAAAATGAATGGACCTCTGTTCTATTAGAATTCGAGTTTCATTTGGGAATCGAGATGCCGTGGACAGAATACATGTTGTGTTGTCAGTATGGCGCAGCGCGTCCCCTTTTATGTCCCTTTTTGAAAGATCATAATTGGATAGTGGTGCAACTGTCTGCGGGTTTCGTCTCCGGGAATTCCTCCGATGTCGCTCGATGGCCAGGGCTAATGGCTCAAAAGCAAACAAAAGCGGGAAGGGTGACAGGGAAGCCTTGTCATGTGCCTCCGTGTCATCTAAATGCTTGGGATATCTTAGCTGTTCTGTCAGATGGGTGACAAACCAAGGGTCGGGACAGCATGAGTGGCTTTTGACGGTATAAAGGACTGTCCAAAGTCCATGACGATCTTTTCGTAATGGATACGCTGTGTTGTCTTGTAGGTCAACCTGGACAGCAAGACCAGAGACTTGACCATCCAGCTTCTCCAGGCTCCCTCTCACGCCTCTCTGTCGCACGCGCAGAAACGCATCTACTCCCTGCTGGAGACGGACTGCTATCCCCGCTTCCTCCACTCCAACATCTACCTCTCCTTGCTACGAGAGGCCGACTAGACGCCGCCTCCACCTGCTACCGGCGGCGACGCTATCATTCCTACTCCCCAAGCATTTTAGGAACTAGCGTAGACGCAAAACACACCTTCACAAGATTAAACTGTTTGCGTGATGTGGTAGGTTCACATCGTCTTGATGCCTCCTCCAGACACAGACCCTTTCATCCATCTTTTTTTTCTTTTTTTACATTGTATAGGCAAAAAACCGTAAAACACTATGCTTTTATTTACACGCTGATCCTGTGCCGTCTTAATTTCAATCATTAAACATTTTCCCTGCCTGCAATTGTCCCGGTTGTTCAGTGTTCGTGCTCAACACGATGGAGCTCGATTAAAATCCAATGATTCTGGACTGCAGTGTACAGTGTGTTCATACGTTGCTCGGCGTCGGCAGAGATTTTCAAAGCCGCGCCTACCACGGCAAAGGCGTCAAAGAAATTCCCATCCACATGCGAAAGGCTCGTCAAGCGTGACCACAGAGCCAATGATTCAGCACCACTGCCTACATTTGGTCACTTTGAGAGTTTTAAATGCAGCAGCTGTCGAATATTTACATCCAAGTTGTGCTTAGTTCATTTGACTGTTGATGTCTGTGTGCGTTTTCCGAGGCACACGTTGCACATACTGTATATAAGGGAGTTCTGCACTTGAGAAGCAGATTTCTAGACCTGATCCCGTTGCACTTTAGGGTCATCCTACAATGCGAGAATTGAACAGATTCAATGAATAATCTCATTGTAAACACAGCAATGAACTACTGGAAAAAAAACTTCATCTGGAGTTGACTTGAGGCCATGGCTTACAGTAAGAGGTGCATTTAGATGGCTCAATTTAGGCGACGGCTCACTTTGCCTGATTTCGCTCTACGGCAAGTGTGACGATGTGAGGTCACGATGACGTCACAATGGCAATGTCACGATGCCGTATACCGTGCAGAGTGTGCCGTATACCGCACAGTTGGGAGTATTCACACGGTGACGTCGCCACGATCTCAAATGCTGACGGTTACAGGCGAGAGAGCCACCTGACGCTGACAGTTGCTCAGCATCTGCGTTGGACCACCGTCATCATGACTCCTATTTACAGGGCTGTACAAGGTTGGTAGACGGCAGGACATCGTCATCATCATGCAGTGCTTGTGGAGTTCAAGTATCTTTCCAGTATATAGAAAACCATCCCCACAGGGCGACAGGCCCACCACTCGTCCTATTGGATTCTATACAGTGTTAGTGCATTGGTGCACAGTGCCCATTTCCTCCACAGACCTCCACCATGTTCATTTGGGTTTAAAACGAGAGAAAATCGAAGCTTATAAGAAAAGATCGAGACCGGGCATGTTTCCCCTTAAGTTTATTATAGTTACGCACTATGAAACACACACATTACACACTGAATCATTACTTTCCACTTTTGTTCAGGTTTCGGACCATGCCTTTCTTTTGGACAATGCAGGAATTCATGGGAGTAAAGCAAAGTAATCCAAACTTTTTGGGGCACCTGAGAGATTTGGGACAGGAACGGGGGTTGGAGGGGACAAGCGGCAAAGAACCACAGGCGGGGAATGGACCAGGGTCGCCGCGTTTCGTTCCGTTCCGGGAAGATGGGCGTGCGTCAGAGGAGTCCCATCGTCGTTGGAAGCGACACCAGTGACAACGTCTCGAGCCTGCCTCTTCCACGTCGGAACCTCAGCCAACCGTCCACCGTCTTACCTGCTTCGCGGCAACCAGTAGTCGATGGCCGACGCCCGTCTTCGGCTCAACACAGGCAGGGCGAATCTCATCCCCCGACTTACGAATGGTCGAGCGTTCCCACAGGGATTCCCCCCGCTTCAGACGCTGAAACATTGCTTTAGCCATCTCTCTCCAATAACAACCCTTCTCTCGTACAGCAGGGCCAGTCACGGCACCCGGGTCTTCATCGAGCGAAAAAATGAATCCAAAAAAATCAAACGACACGTTTCATTTTTGAAGCAAGGCTTTTTTTTTTTTTTTTTTTTTAAAAAGCACAAATGTTGGGCGAGAGGACGAGCTCCAGTTCACCAGGGCCGGGTGCTCCTTAACTGCTGCGTCTGCCTCACCCACCGGGCAGTGAAGCAGCTCCCTCCCGCGGTCCACGACCAACTCGGTCGGCTCCCCTCCCCCTGAGGTCCGTGATGAGGCAATGAGGTGGACCACACGCCGCGCTGCGGACTGCTGAACAACGTCCTGGTTTCTGCAGCACCGCCGGCTTCCACAGCCGTTCCCTGCCGTGCGTCCACGCTCCCTACGGAGGTCCGGCTCCGGGTGGCGTCCTCTTTGGACGCAGACGGGCGTAGGGGTGACACGGCCCGACACCTGGGCGAAAGGGAATGATGGCTGAGCAGAGGTTTAACGCAGTTGAGAAGACAACTTTTCCAGAATTTTCTTCTCCAAGAATCAGCAAAAGCCTTCCATTAGATACATTACTTAGATACATATGTATATATATATATGTGTAGCCAACATAAATTGAAGTTTTTCTTCATAACAGTAAGAATCACTGTGAGGGGTTGTGACTGTTGGGACCAAGTGATGGCGTACACTCAAGCTCGAGATCGAACGTCTGTTTTGATTTGTTTGTTCAAATGGATGACTTCAGATGGACAACATCTGGGATTTATAAGCTTGCAGAAACTGAAACTGCGGCATTCAACTACACTCCCAACTAAATAAAAACTGAAAATACCACAGGAAATGCACATTTTGCACACTTCCCATCAGGCTCCATGCGCAAAGGCCTTTTACTCTTATTCTTTTACTGTTACACTCTCACTCTTACGCCATCTGTGGCCATGTTTTTACACCAAGTGTCTTGGCTGCAAATGGCGTGGTGAAGCTGCCTATCTTTGTTTCCATCATTTCATTTGATCCTACTGTTCACGATTACATCCTTTCACTTCATTTAAAGAACTGAGAAAATATCACAAAATAGATGAGTCTGGCTGTCCTCCCTTATTGCACACATCAGCTGGAATTGCCTGCACATTGGGCGAACAGTTGAATGCACGCAGTGGTGGAAATACCTGCTTTGCCGTGTGTGAAAACTGGTCAGACTGTGTGCCTCAGCGCGTCCCAGTGCGCATGACTGGTTGCCCGCTTGACTCCGACCTGAGGAGGCACAAGGAGCTAAGATATGGGAAGGAAGAAGAGCGGAGCCGCCTGCCTGTCATGCAATGGCACTTTGCCATTTGCACAAGCTGGTTTAATGGAGTTATACGAATCATATCATCTTCTCAATCTCAGACTTAAATGAACGTCCCAGAATGGATTCAGAAGCTGCCCCGTCAAAAAAAGAGTCACTCTGCAGATATACGAGCGGACCGTAAATACAAACAAATGCTTTGGTAAATGTGGGACAATGACGGCAGACAGATAGTAAGCTAAAATGTCCAAAAAAATATATCAAGTCCTGTGCATATGCATTAGGCAGGGGGATGGGGAAAAATGTGAAAAACAGAAAAAATAGTGGAATTTTTGTCAGTTTACAGGTGCACAAAGTAGGATCATAGCCAGGTGCCAAGATCACTGGACTACTGTGGGACTACTGTGGGTCAAAGAAGGTGAGGAGGAAGGCGTGTCCATAGGCAGAGACGGAGGAGCTAAGATTGAAGTCTAGGTCAGAGTATGGGTTTCTAATGTCGGGACTGTGACGGGAAAGACCAGAGTTGGTCGGCATGACGTACAGGAGGAAGGTGCATGTGCTGCGTATTCAGGACAGCAGCTGGAAAGGTAGCAACACTATACACTTGGGAGAGAGATTCATACTGCTCTACCGTGGCACTGACGGTAAGAGAAGGTAGGATGGGGTGAGACTATTGAGTTGGATAATGTGACAAAGCGTGCTCCCAGAGAGGAGAGAGCGGTAATTGATTCGGACTTTGATGGACGTAATGGATGTGCAGGTAAAAGAGGCGATGAGGGAAATGACGGGCAGGTTTGGAGTCCAGCCGAGGAATGTGGATTGAACATTTGTGGCTCTTAGTGCTGCTTTTCATACACCTGACCACCAGATTTCACCGAGGAGGCCGGAAAATCTACTTGGAATCAGAGGCACTGTAGTAGTGATAGCAGGGAGCATGCAGGGGGAAGTCTAGAGTTGTGGAGAGTCAGCTTGGAACTGGCAGAAAGCCACGGGACCCCAGTACACCCATCTAATGTCCAGAGAAGTCTGATGAGGGACATGGAAAACAGGGCCAAGAAATCCATACAGCCTATGTCATTGAGACGGTTTGGCCCCCCATGGAGCACCGATCTCAACATCAGTGAGTAGTTCTAGTTCTCCGAGATGTTTGGAACAACGAACAGCAAGTGCCTTCAAAAACTATGAGCGGGTATTCACAGAGATCTTAGCATTCTGAAGGCAAAAGGTGGTCACACCAAATATCGATTTAGAGTAGAATATGCCCTCATTTGTCCCACAATGGGGAAATTAAACAGATTTGATTCAGACTTCATCCTGTTCATTCACGGCATTTTGTTAATTGATGAAACTAAACTATTAAAATTCCCATTTTAGAGAGCATTCTTGATTTACAGCATTTGTCAACACGTATGCACATAAACAGCACCTGCATTTTGCAGTTAAACTAAAAGGTGAGTTTTGAATCCCGAGTGCAGTTACTATACTACTATACTGTATACTTATACTGCTTAACTATACTATTGACTACGGTTTATGTGTTTTGGTCCTTGGAAAACACTTTCACAAGCTTATCTTGGCCATTGGCGTTCCCGACGCGTCTTACCTGGCGAGGCGCGGCCCGGCGGTCCTGCAGCTCCGCCGTCCATGTGCCGGCTGTACAGGTTGCGTCCGGCAGCTAGACCGCGCTGGCTACGACGAGATGTGGCGACAGCCGGCGGCGGGGGGGGGGTGGTGGCGAGGTGAAAACCCAAAACGCGCGGGGGGGGGGGGGGCAAAAGAAAAAGGAGGACAGAAACGAAAGAGCGGATGAAGACACGAACCGAAAGGAAAGGGGGACGAAACAAAAAAAAAAACGGCACGCTGGACGTGACAAAACAAGAGTCGCGAAATGGATGAGCAAGAGCGGGCGTTTTTACCGATGCGACCGACTGCTGGAGAACAAAATGCAATTTCACATGTTTCATTTTGTGGATGAGAGTTTAATGTGATATACAAAACGGAAAGCAGATAGGGTAGAAGCGCCGTACCCCCCTCCCCCTCCCCCTCCCCACACACACATACACGCACGCACGCGCGCACACACACACACACACACGCACGCAGGATCGGTAACTGCAGTTTTAAAATGCCGAAGCTAGCCAGTTTCCCTTCGCGAGCATAAGATCGTCACTTTCCCGGCCCTGTCCTGCGGCTAATAAAAACAAGATAAACACAGAGCTACGGCACCGTAACCCTCCCCTTAAAGGGGACGGGGCGCTGGTGCCAGTTAGAGGCGGGTCAATGAAATCCCAGTTTAGATCTATTAATGGAACTACTGGGGCGTTTCCGGGTGACAAGCGGCCGTCGAAACGAGGAGACGGACGCAAATAACGAATCCAAAGAAGACGCATGGAGTGGAATGGGAAAAAACCAAAGGTGAGGAAAGAGGGGAGAGCAAAAGAGACAGGTGTGAGAGAGTTGCCCCTTCTTGCCGGACAGAAAAAGAGACCAACGAGGGGGACGCAACATCCCCCTGCCAAGTTAAGCAAGCCTGCTCCTGTCAGTGGCTCTTTGTACGATAGGAAAACAGTCACAGTTACGGGTGCAAGATTACCTGGGTTCAAGCGCATGCGTGTTTATGTCAGTGAGACACAACAAACAACATCAACAACCCTTTGGCATTTCACAGATATCTCACTGATATCTCAAAAAGGCTCCACCTGCTACTTGTATGAAGGCTAACCCTAACCCTAAGAAAAGGACAGAAAAGAAAAGGAAAGGAAAGAAAGGCACGCGTAGCGGGACGAAAGACGTGCCCCCCCCCCCGTACCTGGTGCGTCTTGCCTGGCAGCGGCTGCTGGCCGGGGACTGCGGGCTCTGGTCCCTGCTGTGCCCAGGGGAACACGGGGGTGTAGCCCGGGGCCGCGGCCTGCTTGGGGAGGACCCCGCTGACCGCTGGGGTGAGTGAGGGGGAGCGAAAGGCCAGGGAAGAGTCCTCTGCTCCTGTTGTACCGCTGCACGAGAACATTCGCGTTTTGCGTCATTCCAATTCCAACACAGGCTTGAAGCAAAAACACTGTCGTCTTGCATCGATGTTCATGCACTAGGAACATTCATCTCTTAACAGCTGATCAAGTTCATTTATATGATCGATGCAGGTGGTGTCCACAGTGGTACAGAGAGCCACCATGTGGCTTGGCTGGTTGAGGAACACCTTGAGATTCCTCCTGCTCCAGAGGAGCAGGTGGAAGCGACTGGCTCGCAGTGTATCTGGGGTTTCATGACAGATCGACATAAACATTTCTACACTCAGTGGCGGGGGGGGAAACGCCAAGGTTTACCTTCTCTCTCCATTAGAGAGTAGGGTTTGATCTCTCCGTCTGGCTTTTTTGGGGGAACCTTCCTCAACTGGGCCACTGTGGGAGAGAAGACACTTAGAGCACGGCCAAAACCAGAGCATCGTGGGCTCCCTTTCTTTCATCAACTGCCCATCTCTTTCAGCTACCTTTGTACAGTACGACGGCTGAAGACTAATGAATGCAATAACGTATGTCGATTCCGACAGTGGCTTTCGATAACGGATTAAACGCGCACAGTTGAGCTAGGCTCGTAGACAGGTCGACAAAACCAAGAGCAACACACAGAGTGCACGTTTGGATACAAGATGTTCACGTTGGTCAAATTCAGCCGGGTCGGTCCGACACCGGGCTGTCCGAGGAGTTGTGTGTCGTGACAACTGGACTCTCGATTCTTGAAGATGCCCGCTTCATCCAGGGCCGGCTGATACGAAACGATAACGATACATAGGGCAGCGTAGCTTTCTTGGATATCAATACGATTAGTGTGTGACGATAGCTATACAAATAGCCAATGGAGAGTGAGTGCGATTGAAATACGGCCTGGCGAGTTGCACTACAGCCAGTGGCAAAACGAGCGAGTGAGCCTACAACAATGCCAAGTTGCTAGGTTGACGGCTAGGCGGACGCACGCGGCCTCATCGCCTATTGTGTTTGCATTTGGGTTTCTGCAGCAACGGGGGCGGGGGGGAGATACAGTGTGAGAGAGACACCAGAGTGTCACCTGTGCTGCAAACTGTGTCATGGGCACGTCCGCACAATATATGAAGCATATGGCCTGTATTGTTTGTATTCACTCGTTTGTTTTTCTTTCATCAAAAACACTCTTGAATGCGTCGCGGGTGTTGATCTTTATTGTTTACTATGTTAATCTTTGTTTTGACTCAGTTGGAAAACTGAGTCAAAACAAAGATTAACCCCCCGAAGATAACATTCCGGTATCTGACATCTCGCTAGGTGGGGATGAGCAGCGAGTGGAGCAACAGTGGTTCTCCAAGTACAGCGATGCCCAAAACGAGAGCTGTAAGATACTCGGCAGTGAGGCAGGCCTGTTCCAGGTTGGAAGTGGCCCCCGCCAGTGCTGTGCCTTGTCCCCAGTCCTGTTGGGGGTCGCTAGTGAGGAGGGACATCAGATCATCGATGGGAGGATCCTGTCCCTGCTCTTTGCAGACGACGTGGTCCAGATGGCACCATGGGCCTTAAACGCTATAACCACCGTCGAATTGGTTCACGGTCATTCGGAACGAACGACTAAACTTTCAATCATTCATTCATTCATTCATTCATTCGGAATGACCTACCCCTGGTGGGTTACATGTCCTCTACCCCAAATGAAGGAGTTTAAATATCTTGGGATCTTCTTGTTCGCCAGCAAGAGACC
Organism: Karalla daura; assembly: GCA_029224185.1. Taxonomy (NCBI): domain Eukaryota; kingdom Metazoa; phylum Chordata; class Actinopteri; order Chaetodontiformes; family Leiognathidae; genus Karalla; species Karalla daura. The sequence continues at coordinate 2,026,856 of CM055205.1, read as the reverse complement.
AATAGGGCGTGAGATTAACTAGAGCAGATGTTCCCCGGAGGGTGTGCGAGATAAAAAAATGTGGTTGGGCGGTCGGGAGTGGGATGTTTGGTTTGGAATGTGTTTTTGAGTTGGATTTTATGACACATTAAAGACGTGCAAATCATACTTTTTCCCCCCCGTACATACAGGCCACCTTCTGCCTCTGTTTCATCTCTCCTCTTTGCTTTAAATTTCTGTTTTTTACTGTGTTGCATTATTACAAAACCACATTTTTTGCTACACTTACTACGCTCCTGCACATTTCAATTGAATTCAAGCGTGAGAGTGCGTTTATATCAACGGGATTATTCAACATGCGTTCTCATTTGCCCTTCTAAGAAAACTTGTTGTGTTTTTTTGACGTTCAGGCATCTATTTAGGATGCCGACCAGGGTGCCTTCCTAGGGAGTTGTTCCCTGGCCTGGGAGTGAGACCTTGAGGCAGATCCAGGACCAGTTGCAGAGAAAAAGGAAACCGGGGGCTCCCTCCCTCACCTGCTACTCCCACAATTCGACTGGATAAAGTGGACAGTTATGGACGGAATGATGGACGGATGGACCACCAGTGAGAAGGACGGGTGAAGGAGACGGTGTAACCATCTGTCCTCCCTACCCAATACCTGCCCCATTACACCTATCTATGTGCATGTTGTTGCCATCTGCCTCTTGAAAACGAAAGTGCATTGCCAGGTCAGGTCCTAAGAAACTTCCTGTGCTAGGTTAGTCAAAATTGAAAAAGCAGCTTAAGCATGAGGATTGAAATATCTTCAAGAATCTACAAATCCAAGTGACACAACCCACAACTCCTAGATTACTCCTTGGATTTCACACTGGACTTCTATTCGCTTCGTTTCACTTTACAGCCCATAAGTGTCCGTATAAATGACGACATGTCGGACTTTCCACAGTCTGAAACTTACTCCATCATTATCCCGCTTCATAACCAACAGTATTGCAGTTGCTTGCTGTCACTTAGCTCCACAGAGATCCCTAAAGGCTTTGGCTACAAATGATCTATCTTACAGTGTAAAAACCACAAAACAGGTCCACGGTAAACAAGAGATACTCAACAGGTACAATTTATCCAAAGCCCTAATTAAGGGAAACAAAAATCAGTTGTTGTTATGAAATGATAATACATTACTGTTGTAATGCAAAATCTAATGCGATGCCAGTATTTCCAGTTTAGCGTGGAAATGTGTCCATCTTTACAAACAATAATCATATATGTGTACTTGGTCATGGTTGAGCGGTCAGAATGGATTGGTCTCTTTTGGCCTTTTCACTTGCAACCTCCTCACTAACTTTAACCTCTATCTTAAATTAGTCTGACAAATATCTGTTGGTCATGACATCTGTGCGCGCAACAAGTTGCACAGATTGTGTTTGCGCCCGAGTAACACCTGAAAACAGTGCGAGTCGGACCGCTTCCAAATGCGGCGAGACAAACCGCACTTGCACGATGCTGTGACCATGCATCCTTCCTTCCTTCCTAGTTAAGGTGTCAGAGGTCATATAAAGAGTGCTTTGATAGTGAAGAATGCAAAGCGCGTGTGAGAAATACATAGTGAAGGTAGGTAAAGAGTGAAGTAAGCAGGTGATTTTCTGTCCTTCAGGTGGTCTGAAGATTGTACATTGTACAACCTTCAGACCACTTGATGTACATGTATTGTTGCAACTTTGATATGGCACGTTCAATGCATAGCATGAAATACACTGTGACTATAGGGAACGGGGAAAGGGGAACGAAAATGGGCTGGGAAATTCAGACATTATAGGAATTGAGAAAGCGACCAAAAACAACATATAATAGGGGCCTAATAATGACACAAAGTGGAGGGGATGGGGGCATATGGGAAAATAAAAAGATAGAAGATTTCTTACAAAAAGCCGTACATCCCCTGATCCGTCAGAGGAATTGAGCGCGAGCCTGGGAGAGTTTTGCGAAACAAGAGATTTTGGAACTGAACAGCAGATCAGCACTTTTGGGTCGAGCGCCCCTTTATCTACACTCAAATCTTGAATGCAACAAAATATACCATTACAATGCAATACTACAAAACGCTAAGTTCACTTAAAGGCTACAGCATGCATGCTATGCATGCACAAGATGTCGTCTCGTGACGTCAGGTACAAAACAGAAATATAAGAGGATGGCAGGCAAGCACATGGATGGAGGTCATGTTTTATATAGATCTTTTTATACGCGTCTCGCATTTCTAATTCCAACAAAAACAAGCAACGAGATCGGCGAAGTCAGAGATTACCTGATCGGTTGAGGAAGAAGCCATCAAACACCACAAAGTTATTAACCTGCGTGGGTGAAAAAGAAGGACAAGGTTAACCCGCACTGCTCCCGACACGAGGCCGCTGTCAAATCTGCCTCAACGCGGACCGTTTCCCACCGATGGAGAAGCTGTCCCACGTCTGTCCACGATCTCGCTCACTTTTTAACCAATGGCGTCTCGGGGTCTACTGGTGGCATACACCCTGGACAGTTTTAAGGGTACTTGTCCTTGAGGTTGTCTTACTAGCAGTGGGCTTGCCATGGCGACGTGATCAAAGCAATCACAAAGCAAGACAACTACCAGCCTCAGATCTTTTTTTTTTTTGCATTTTGCCAACCCCGGGTCTCCAGCCTATGGTTTTATTCACTTGTGAAACACCTCACAATCCTTTTGGAATCATTTGCAGTACATGTAGTACATGAAGTATACTGAAGTCACTTACTTTCATCGACTATTCTGAGTCACTAAAAGGAAAAACCACTCACTGAAGAACTCAGATAAGCATGCGCTAGCATTACGAACACGCTTCATGGAACTGCAACAGGGGCAGACTGATGATGAGCATGCTGCTGTGTTATTTAAATGATAAAAAAAAAACTTTCTCCGGATGATGTGCAACTAACCTGCTACTGTGGTTCTTGGCATGTAACATTTTCATCTGATAATAATTCACTTGTACTCATAACTTTCAAATCTGTCCCCTTGCCATGTGTCAAGTGGTCCGACCGAGCCTCGACCTGAGACCTGTTTCTCTATAAACCTTTCATTGTTCTCTCTTTGCCAATGTAAATGATTTTGTTGAACTAACCAAGTCACCATGACAGCGTGACTGATATTGTCCTCTCATTTATCTATATGTGTAGTTTCTAAGTTAACATGAATGGATTTGCTGAAAAATTGGGGACGTGCGATAGTTGAGTTTTGGCGCCAAAACAACACAGCTCTTTCTTTTTATTTCAAAGTGTCTAAATGGATTCCATACCATTGCTCACTTTGTAAAGTCAAAGTCATTATTGTTCGTTTTTTTCGATGACTAGACTTCTGTTCTATTTGGGGGGGAAAGAAAAGCGTCGAGGAAAGAGATAGGTCCCTTTGTTGAGTCAAAATTCGACAAAGGGATGTGTGGCTGAATATAACCATAAAAAGGGCGAGTACACCAAAAGGTGCATACAACGGACAAGATCTTCCTGCGCTCAGCTTAAAGCAAACGTCGCTGTCTCAATAGCGTCTAAAAATAAGCATTATAGATAAAAAGGGAGTCGGACAGTATTGTATTAGGACAGTGAATGGTAAATGGGGCTCATGAGATAATGTGGGAGTAAACAAGGCCGTACCTGCGGGACGCTTTGTGTCAAGCAGTAATGCTTTGCCAGGAAAGAGAGGAACTTTGGGGACGGCCTGTCATAAGCCATCAGGACTGGTTCTATATTCTTGTGCTAGAATAGAGAGCAGAGAAAAGTCAAAACATTCATGCACCGTTACAGATTCACATGACAGATTATGCCTACAGACGATACAGCATGTATTGCTGAATCCATCTTTGGCACAAATCCCCGGCATTAACATCCTACATATAGTTAGTGGTTATAAAAAGGGAAAAATTGTGAAGTGACCATTTTATGCATCAAGCAAGTAAACCTGGTGTATGCGTATTCAGATACAAAAGGAGCCTACCTGCCATTGTGTCTGAGCAAGTGTTATTAACCTTTTTCTTTTGAGTATATCACATTCCTATGTTGCGCAACCTGACCGACGCAGAATAACTGACTTTGAAGCAAAGGTTGACAAAACTTTCCACTGTCTTTTATCACAAGCCTGATCTTGGCAAATACTCAAAGCAATGCGATTCATGCACAGACTAACAAAGACGGAAAGGCCCAATCCCAAGCACACATGGGTAATTTCTCGAGCTGCAGAAGAACGCGTCACCTGCAACATGAAATCAAACAACTCCAGCCCGTAGCCGTGTCGCTGCAAGTTCCCTGCGATGTAGAAATCCAGAACGCACAGTGGCTCTGCCTCAATGTGCACTCCGTGCTGGTCCTGAAAAGGCAACACAACACGACCATCTATCCAGCTAATAAAAATGTATAAATCAAAGCGTACAATATTACAACCGACCTGAAAGACACAGAACATGATACAGAAAAAGGGGAAGATTCGAGAAGAACAATGTGACTTACGAGGAGAAATAGCTTCTTGTAGCCAACCTTGAGAAATCCCACAACCACGCCGTGTCCTCTGTATGTGGGCAAAAAGTGGGACAGTGAGTTTGGCAAAGTTTACGGAGTCGCTGAGCTCTGGGGGCTCTGTTCAACCTGGCAACACACACAATGTGGCTACAAGAGTGACTGCTGGTGAGCGTAGATGAGGGAAATCATTGCAGCGTCCTGAGGAAAAAATGAATTCAGGACGGGAGGCGTACCTGTTGCTCTCTCCATCCTTCAGCAGGTAGAGCTGGTGCCTCTGGGACTGTAACTTTGAAGCACTCGTTATGGGTGCTGTGAGCTGCTGGGCCTGTGGACAGCGAGTATTATTAAAGGACACCGGAGATCCTCAGAGAATTTGGGGAAGTGTGATACTTGAATTTTTGGTGCCAAAACAATACTGCTCTTTCTTTTCATTTCAAAGTATCCACATGCATTCTGTACGTGTTGTTGCTCCCTTCGTAAAGCACCTTGAGATAATGCCTATTATGAACTTTTTAATAAAGTTGAGTTGATCTTTTAAATGAACTTGTTCAGTTGCTGAAATAATCTTAAATTATACAAATTTTACCTGCTGAACACTTAGACACAATTGAAAAAACGCAATATTTTATTAAGCAAAGACTATGAACAGAACAAAACCACAGGGTCGATAGCGTCACTGTTTGTCCTCAGTTTGCATGGAATCGGCCAATTTGTCAGGCAAAAAAAGCCCAATCCAGAGTGGTTCTCAGATGGAAATGGAGTGAGCATGCTCGTAGCTCTCGCTGCTGCAACGCATTAAACCTCCTTTAACACTGGACACGGAGCTTTGTTGTATGGATGAGGTTAGATGTGGTGCATCTACTTTATCATCTACTTTCGCATCCACTTTAAACCCACCGGTGTCGCAGCGGACTGCTGGTACCCATCTCCGCACATAGGGCAAAGGCAGGTGATCAATCCTAGCCAGGTTGCCAGTGCATCTCAGGCACACAACATTCACTCTTGTGCATGTTATTCACAATAACATTCTGCATGTTATTGCACCGTGGAGGGGGGGGGGGGGGGTACCCAATGAAAACATACACATACCATACAGAAGGAAAACATGCGAACTCTCTTGCACGCAAACTAATGTGCCACCATGTGATCTCCGTCTAATTTTGTCAACATCAAAAAATTGTCACATCCGTCTGGAGATCATACGAAACACTATACCGAAGGACTCAACTCGGGATCTTCTCAATCGTATGAAATCTCTTATGCGCAGAGTACAATGAGCTAAATGAACTGTGATGAGGTGCACAAGCGCATATTCTCTACGCAAAGCAAAGTGCTCGGGACAGGCTTTGCACTTCTCCAGCTGCAACACAACATTAGATAGTAAAACAACAACCCACAAAAAGCACATAAAAGTGATGTGGAAAATACATCTTCGTGATCAATGTTCATCCATGTTGAAAAGAAAATGTAGAAAATTAAGTGACACATTAGGATCACCAGCATGCTCCCCGAACAGTCTCACTCACCTTTGCTGAAGCCCTCCCGAGCTCATCGATCACTGTGGCTACGTGGGCTTGAATATCCGGCCTTGAAAGACAGACACAGACACACCATCACTGCTATTATTATAGCTAAACCGTGCAATGGCTGAGGAGGGCATTGTTAACAGACAGAAAATAAAGCAGATATGGGTTTCTGCTCACAACGCGAGGAGATGTACGACCCGTCAAAGTGCAACGTTAACGCGTGTGCAAGTTAAACCAGGGGCAGCACTCTATTAGTATTCTCATCTAATTCTAGTATTCCCTCTCCAGCGTTCTCTTGCTTTCTGTGTAGCACTTATTTGAGCCAAACCATCCCTCCACCCTCAAGTTATTGTCTCAACACTGTTACGTTGCGGACACACAGTGACACAATTGCTCCACCGGCTCAGACAGACGGCGAGATTTCGATCGGAGATGGACAATGTCGAGGATAGGCTATATAAAACGCAGCAACGTAAAAAAGAAAAAAGAAAAAGAAAAAAGTATAAAGCGCAGTGTAGCCCGATAACAAAGAGAAACGCGTACCGTCCTTCTGATTTACGCCCTGCAACAAGAGTGTGGTCCAGAACGGAGACCCTCTCTGGAAACGCCTGGTTGACATCGAAAGGGAACTCCATCCTAGCTGCCGGGCGAACGATGCGGACTGTCGGCAGACCGATCCGGGCTCACGGGCTCAGAACACCAGCAGGTGCTTAGCTTCCTCTGGTAGCCGGTCACCGGGAGGTTGGCCGTCCCACACGCCGAGTTCATTCGTTCGTGGGGGGATGGGGGGAAAGACTGGCGCCGGCTGACTTTTGACTGAGGCTGCAACGCTTTCAGCGTGGACAAGGCTGAGGAGCGAGTGCGATGCCGCACGACTGTGTGACAGGCGTGAGCGGGTTTGCATTTACGGCGACTGTGCCTCCATTGTGTCTCCCTTCGGTTGCTGTGCGTCACTCCCCGACCGTAATGGACGACGCGTCGTCAGGCTGTGCGACTGCTGCTCAAAAAAAAGCATCCCGTACGTCTTTATCTGCAAACGTCTCCGAATTCTGCGTACAATTCACGGACGTTGAGCGACGATGAAAGCATGTCTTGGCAACCGTCAATCATTCGTCTGATCTTCTCATTACCAATTTTGATGGGACGTTTCATCCTGGCTTTACGGTAAAAATAGCCGGCGAGAGACGGAACCTGATTTGCGGATATCTGTCTATCTGGTGTCGTCACTAATGAAATTATTAATGACGGCACTTAGACACTGGTTAATATACTTAGCACGTGAGTCCCTTTAACATGGATGAATCATCATAATACATCCATACCCTTTACCAACACTGGGCTGTAAAAAATATATATTTTCTGGGGTAATTAAGAGGCGACATCCCTTCCTGTTAAGTATGCTGCTACTTCATCCGTTTTACGAAGGAAAAACAACACAACTTCTTCTTCTCCTTTTGTATCTTTATTTCCGTGGTCTCGCTTAAATTTCTGCAGCTGGGGATTTGGGACTGTCTGTGCACTCGCGTTTAATCATCACCACCGCGTACGCTCACAGAAAAAAAACTTTTACTAATCATTTTGATTGGTACAAGAGGCTCGCGTGACTTCCGCCAAACGCAGAGCTTCACAATAAAAGTATCCAAAAAGAGCGTGAGAACGTACGATCCAGCATCGCTCCCGTTTAACCATACATCACTAACTGATTACAGGGATGTAAATAAAACGACCTTCGATGAGCCTTAAATCCATTGCTACAATGAAATATGTGTGCATGTGCATGTGTGTGTGTGACACTGGACTTTGTGAATCTTTTGCAGCTCTGACCGCATATTTTGTCGCGTTAGCAGTCTTATTAGCAGTTTCCGTGTTGCATATGCATTTAAACAGTACTATTCTATAATTACAGTGCATGTAATGGATAGAAGAATAATACATTGATAGATGGTCATTATATTACGTGAGATCTGATGTCAGGAACTAATTTCTACTATGGTAAGAAAAAGTATGGGTTCGTCGTACATTGGACATTGTTTTATCACATGAGATAAAGTTCGCCATTGGCATAGGAAGTTAAACCTGGTTGGGGAGGACTTCTCCTCCTCCATCCATGCCAAGCAAAGGAGCTGTAATAAAACTCTGTGGCACACAGAGTTCGCCAGCTTTGCCTTTCTTTCAGCTCATATTTAGTTCTTTTGTCTTACCTTACTCACCCTTACTTTTTTGTCTCATCGGTTTTTTTTAACCACTTCAGAAGACTTTGAAACCTTTTCTTTTTGCAGCAATAAGTCTTAAGTACAAGTCTGTTACCACGTGTTTGTGTGTTTTCTTATGCGTGGGTAATAATTTTTGTTTAATTTCGATTCATTTCGATATGATTTGGCGGACAGCTCCAGACAAATAGTACGCCCCTTAAATAGACTATCAGTGAAACTCATTCAGACCCACTGAGACAGGTCCAGTACTAACTGGACTTCTGCGGGACAAAGAACGCCCAAAGCCATTACCGCAGATGCAGCACAATGGAAGAGCTGCCCTCTGCCCAGCCCATTGTCTGGATTACCTCCTTTTTATGGGCAGTCAACATTTTTAAAGCATGTAGCTGACAGAGCCACCAACCACAGCTAGACGATGATGTTGCTGACATGGAATAGAATCTCCAAACTGATGTGAGGCGCACGGTTGCAAACTGTCAGTCCATGTCTGTGAGATCATACAAGGTCATACAGGCCACAGTACATTTTTATGAAAGGTGTATCATTCCTATCAAAGACAAACATTTGTCTTTGGGAGACAAAGAGAACTTACAATTTAATCTAGTGACGCTACACATTGCTGTAGTGATGGTAGTGGTGGCAGTGGAGGCTAGAGGTGCTGTCCTTCCGTCTATAAAAAACAACAGGAAGGCCAAATACGATGGGCTGGTCAGATTTCTGGGATTGGAATAGGCACATCAGGTCGGGAAACTTAGCACAAACCCGTTTTAGCCGCAGTTGATGTTAAGTTAGGAAAATAATTTTATTTGTTTGAAAAATGTGCAAGTTATTAACGTACACATTTTGCTAGCTAGCAAAAAAACTGTATATCTCAGAGTATGCTATTACCACCAATTTTTAAATCTTTGCTCGGCATGTCTTTGTTGGCTCTTGTTGGCCTTTAGGGGGTGCTACAGACATGGGAAATGTATATCTCTAAAACTCCTATACTGATTTCTAGGATATTTGATGGGCATGATGTAGGGCCATTCCTGAGACCATATAAAGAAGGTGGTTGTGATCAGTTAACGTGGGCATGGCTTGTTACAAATAAATGATAAACACTTATTTATTGGCCTTTAAATAGCTTCAACAAACTCATATCTTCATGAAATGAATGAATGGCCAGCTCTTACATCTGACAGCAGTATTGTTGCCACTGGCGCCACCTTAAAATTTCAACTATCTCTGTCCAGGGGTTTATTCCTATGGGCTTCGCAATGTATGACCATCATTACAATGGCTTTGAGATGAAAAGTTATGAAAACCTTTTCAAAATGTCAAGGGGTGTCACCCATGGGTGGAGCAAAATGGCCACTATAGCGCCACTGTGACATTTTCCCCTCCCCATAGATGTTTTTTTGCAGTAAGAAGTTGAAAATTGGTACACATGTGTAAATTGTCCCAACGCAGAAAAAAGTATCTTGCAAGCGAGATGAAGGTGGTTCCGGAGGGCACGTCAGACAGGGAGAACAGAGACAGGAGGAGATCTGAGACATAGAGGCAAGCCAGAGTGCTGCGATGAAAGATCTGGTTCCAAAGGCAGGCGAGTTTGTTGTTTGGGCTGGAGACATGAGAGCAGGTCGGAAAAAGAATTGTATGAAGCCGTGTGGTCCAAGATAGGAAGAAACGTTGGAGCCATGCTGGAGTGACGACAGCCTGGCACTGAGCATGGAGCTGGGGTCAGTCCCTCCAGGATGTCGCGGGTCTTTTTTGAGATTGTTGCAGCCTAAAATTGCGATGAAAGTTGCGGTGCTTTTTAGGTTTTAGTTGTGATTACATTGATCAAAGTTAAGTAATATTTTAAAGATTTAGTTATTACTGAAAGATTTCTGGGGACAGTCCCTGACTGACTCAGTCGCCCCCGTCCCCAGTTAAAGCTGTCCTCGAAAATGTCCCAGACTTTGAATGGGAGTGCAGAGAGAGAGCAAGAGACGTAGAAAGAGCGAGAGGGAGTGAGAGAGGGAGGGAGAGAGAAAGAGTGAGGGAGAGAGAGTGCAAGCAAGGGAGCAGTGCAGAAACGAGCACCCCCCCATCACGATAAACAAGCCAACCTGAGTATCTGGAGTGTCGCGAAGTAATGTGCCGGGCAGCACTGAGTGATGACATCATCACAGACTTGGGATCATACATATTCATATCTGTGCTCGGGATGGGCACACGCATGTTGCTTCGTACTGAAGACATGGAAAGGCGGAAGCTCGTTTGTTGACGTCAGCTCAGGACGTCACAAATGACTGGTCAGATTTGCAGGAAATCTACAGGGGAGTGGCTATCAGGTGAGTGGGCGTGGAGTAACGATTACTGCAGCAAGCGAAGGCTCAGAGCAAAGATGAAGCTACAATGTGCTATGCAGTTGCTATCGTTAGGTTTTAATTAACGGTTTCAATTCAACTCGATTCCCCGTTGTAAGGCGGCGTGGGCAGAACAGGGCTGGCTTCGGATGCACCGCACGAGGTGGGTTCTATAATGCAGTGTTTCTCACCCTGTCCCTGAAGGATCCCTGCACCGAGTGTTAAAGGTTTGTCGCTGCAACACACTCGACTCAAATGAGTGCCTTGTCATCAGGCTCATGTAGAGCTTGACGATTGTCCAGTCATTTCAATCAGGTCTAACCAACCTCTTTTAAATTGCAAGTGTGCTGGCTTCGGGGGACACAAGTCCAGGAGTTGGTTCCAGGAGCCACCATCAGCAGGCGTGGGGAACTATCCAGACACAGTTGCCGACACGTGAGCGAGAGAGCAGAACAGTGTGCAGCAGGAGCGTCACACTAGCATTGTGTGAATAAACAGGTGGAGGCATGAGAAATAAAAAAAACTAAATAAAGAAACTGCTGTCATATTTACAAGGAAGCCATCTTCTCTGTAGCTACATAAGAGCTACACACCTCTGCAGGTCAAAGCATTGCCGAGCCTTTGGAAGGTAGCCTCTGGCACAATGGTGTCAATCAATCACATTCATTTCCTCAGTAACAAAATCATAAATACATTCAGATCTCACCAGATTACATGCAGCACTACCAGCTGTAGATATGGAAGAATCTGGCGCAACCTGAATCGCAGGGCATGGTGGAAGTGATTGTGGCGACCAGAATCGCTAGGGGCGGCTGCTGGTTCTACTGCTAATCGGAACGACTCTCCTTCTCTCTCATGGACTAACTTTTCGGACCAGGGACCTCCTCCTCCCTGGGAGTCTTCTCCCTTCCCGCCAAGACTCCCTCGAATGCTGCGCTGGACGCAGGTCCTCACCTAGAAGCCCTTCCTCCTGCACCGCTCGCACATAAAGTGGCGACCTCACGTGCTTGAAGTCACTTGCCGTTTTGCGTGTGCGTTCTTGTCGAACCCTCTTGTTCCGTTTCGCCGTGCTGACTTTGCTCTGACAACGCACAAATCCTGCATCACCGCACTGTTGCGGTTTCAGGACAATTAGAGAGTGACTCCGTTAGCATGTGGACAAATATCAAAATAGCCGATTTTATTATGCTGTATTAAAGTTATAAACACATCAGGCAGTGGTTTTACACATCAGCATACAAACATGGAAATCAAACAATCTCGTGGATAATCTCCCAAAGCTAATTACAGTACAGTGATAATTACTTCTGTAGCCACGCTTCAGCCTTCTTGTGGAGGCCGAAACTGTTGAACAATGTGGTTTTTCAACAAACCTATGCTGACCAAACCATGATTTGAATGTCATGGGATTACAACTTGCCCTGTATTGGAGCATCACAATGGTTATCAGTCAAATTTCGACGGCGTGTCAGTCTCATTTATAGCTTGGGAAACTTCATGGAACTTCGAGTTAAAACCATTTAAACAGTTCAATCATTGCAAAATAATACCATTATAATTGCAAACCTCATAACAACTTTGAATACATTGAGATGCCAAGTTCAGTCACAGAAAGACCATGGTGTGTGGAGAAAATGCAGATTCTGGTTGGGATCCTTCAACTTAGAACCCAATTCAACTATCAGACTGATGAACGTTTAAACTGGGATGCTCTGTATCACTCAAGATATTGTATTACCAAAGATGTTTTTCAACTTCCAAGACCAGCTTGAACACCAAATAACCCACTAAGGCCTCAGTGTTCTTCAAAGTGCTAAAGTTGTTTGAAAATCTTAACATCCACACTGAGGTCTGACAGTTTCTTAAGACAGGTGAGCTGTCAATCACTACAGGGCAGACTCAAAGTGCATGCCGTTGTCTGTGTACTGTGATTCATTGCGTCGACAGAGCAAGACGAGGCTGTTTCCCCCCTCGTCTCGGAACCCTCCAGCAACTAGAATTGAAATGCATTCTGGGTGATCTCATCTCAAACAGATTCAATGCAGCAACACTTGCTGTGAATTGCTCATCGAGGCCACTACCGAGGTGGTCTGGCCACATGTTGCAGTGTACACACTCACGAGTCCGACTCAACAGCAGCAGGCCTCATCAGCACTCATTAAGTTTGCCTCGAAGGAGCGCTATTGTCTAGAGTTAGAGCAGTGAAAGTAAGTAGACTACGCATGTGGCTTTGCCGTTGAGACATTCTTTTGTTAGCTAGGCGCTACCCTGTTAAAAAGAAATGGAAAAAAAATCTGGTGAACCACCGAGGTGACATAAACCAAGAAAAACAAGCTGGGGAGTCGGGACAGTTTCAGCAGAACACTATAGACACAGCTGAAATCAGATCAACCATCTAATGTGTCAATGCTTTATACTGTGACTTTCATGGCCTATGGAGTTCCTTTGGCAGAGGTTCAACGAAGGTAAAAGTTTTAGAGGTGAGGGCTGTGCTTCCGTTTCGCCTACATCAAGCAATACAAAAACACGTTCTTCCTCGCATTCGCTGACCCAACTCCAAATCCGCAAACCTCCGGGGCGGCATGTTTAAGTCTACATTTGGCCTGTGACTCGCGTCGACAAAAGAATATGCCTGACAAAACGGACCCAGAAAGCAAGGCACGCTGTCAACAACGTTTTAAAACAGTGCTTTAGGGTGGATTTAGCTGTCCTCTCGGTTTGAACTTGCTGCTGTCGGGCTGTGGCAGTTGAACAACATGAGCTCCCTTTCCCACAAAGCTGCTCTGAAAAAAAAAATCAGCCACCTCCGAGCTCACTGCTCTGCAGACCCGTCAGTGCTACCGCTGCTGCTCCTTCACGATATTCTTTGGTCTGAGAGGGCGCTCCCCGGAGAGAGACTCTCTCCCTCATCAATACCAATCACATTATTAATTCACTAGCAGTCCCTTAGCTCCACTTGATATCATACTGTGTCCAGCCCTCTCCTGGAGCCAAGAACACTCTGCGTCCCCGATACAAGAAACTCACTATTCCCCTGTAACCTGTACGAGGAACTCCAGATTTAAAGTCATCCATCACCCCCAGGTTTCGAGCGAAAACTTTGAAGGTGTCCCGACCAGAGTACTGCACCCTGAATGGTCCAGGGCCTTTTAAGCTGCTGCCTTGTTGCAAGTCCTCGATTTTGATCAATGGGGCACTATAAACCTCTTCCAGAAATGTCTTATCGTAGTTCTCTTTTAGTAAATAGGACAAATCCTGTTTGGTAAAAGGCACAAATTCAGTGTTGAGCTTAATGTAGCGAAGGTACTGGTCAAAAAACTGACCTAAACTGACTCCTTTCCGGCCAAAAGTAATCGTCCGGGAAATTTCTGGACGAATGCAGGAACGGTCCTTACGCTGCTCTGGTTGACGCATCCAGTCATCCCAGAAGGCTGAGGGCCATTTCTGTTCCAGTTCATCCCAGAGTTCTTTGAGCAGCATCCAGCCCAGCCCAGGGAAAAAATCTGTCCTGTACAGGAGCTGAGCTCTGGATGGGTCCACCAGAGCCTCTCTGCCATTATCGTTCCAGGCAGACACGCACCACAGGGTGGGGTCGGAGCGCAAGATCAGGTACATTGCACGGAAATACTCATAGAAGTCTGGTGCCACCTAGAGGACAAAGATGCAAAATGAAATTATGTCCTTGGAGGCATACAGGCGAAACAAACTGAAAGCAGTCAGTGAAAGCTCTGAGTGGGGAAAAAAAGCTGCAGTCTGGGACTGACCCCTCAACTTTTACAGCACCCTGAAACATTTGGGCACAAATGCGCTCGTTAAACATTCGATTCGATTCTTCGGTTGATACGATTTCAACATATGAAAAACTTCAGATAGCTGAAAAACATAAAATAATCACTGTTCTTCAAGTAGATTTTCAATTACAATGGGTCAAAATGTGCTGCAACTTTGAATAAGATTACAGTCTAGTCCCTAAAACCACTAGCTTTAAAGTGAAATTCTTCAGTACGACAATATATCCATATGAGTAATATGTTCTGCAACATAGGCAGACGTTTTTGTTTAAGTTGCTTTAGGAGAAGCAACTAAAGTAAAATCGAATAATTGAATTATCCCCATATTAGTCCCACAGTGTGGAGACTCTGGCATCTCAGTAGCTGGGGAACAATCAGAGCGAGGTGTATTGCTCAGGTGCGATTCAGGTGTTGGGGTGATTAGCAACCTGAAGTACAAATAGTCACTTTTGTCTGAAGAATTAGCGACTGCTGATAGATTATGGCTCGGGTCATGAGCAACGACGTCTGTATTTGTGTTGCCGCTCTAAAAAGATCATGTTTGTGTGGAACAAAAACATTTAGGTTCTTGTTTATTGTTCTTTCAGTAGCTGTAAAGGAGTGAACTGAGATGCCGATGCTTCTCCCTGAGCCCACGGTGGCCATTTCTGTCCTGCTGTACAACTGCAAAAAAAAAAACATCAGAATGTGTGGAGATGTGGATGAGGCACTCACCTCCAGATCATCCTCCACTATGACAACAGTTGACTGAGAGAATGTGCCGAATACTTGATTGAGTGCCCAGCGGTAGTGTCGGGCAATTTTGTAGTAGCCCTGGAATTTCCTGTGCTCTGGCCGAACTCTAATATCTGTGAGGTCTGGCTGGGTTATGTGCGTCACTTGATCTCCATATGAGGCAATCACACGAGCTGTCTCAGTGTGGCCACAGTCCTGGCTAACAATGATTGGGTATAGTTCTTGAGAAGGGCGATACTGTATGAGCCTGTCCAAGCTGCGCTTTACAGTCACTCTGTCACAAGCAATAACTAGAATGGGGATGACGACTTCTTGGCTGCCAAGGGACGTTGTCGATATATCATTCTTAATCTCTTCCTTTAGCTCTCCAGCCTGGTGCTGGTCTAACTTAGGGTCCGACCCTAATGTATGAGCGTGATTCTGGGTGTCTTTTAGCTCTATATGGTCAAAGTCATCCACACTGCCTTTGAGAGGGAGTGGGGGTCCCACTGGCTGGTGGACAACCTCTTCTTTGACTTCTTTTGTGATATCCATTTCTCTTTTCCCAATGTCTCTCTGTTGTGCCCACACTGCCCTGTGGCTTTCAATCTGTTTCAGCAGCTTTTTCTGGGTCTCGAGCTGAATTTCAACTTCTTCCGCCAGTCGGATGACTTCCCCGGCCAGGTTGATCCGACCTCCTTTCCCTGTACCCATGCCCCACTCTTCCTTTCCTCCAGGTTCGGCTCCACCGCCTTCTACCAGATGACCCATGGGAGGACGACCCCAAAGATAAAGTAGAAGCAGTGCATTCCAGGCAACAAACAGGAAAGCGCCACATAGTATCAGCGAACCTTTCTTGCGAACCATGGCCCAGTGACACTTGATAAGGATGGGGTAAAGGAAAAGGGTGCAGGTCAGGAACAAGATAAGGAACCAGAATGAGAATATTACAGAATAATGGGGCAAGATCAGATGGGCGGGAATTTGATAGTCTGTCACATTGTAACTATTTCACATTTTAAAGTTTTCCTGTCTTTGGCCAGGATGTGGACTGTCCAATCCAGTTTGATTTTTTGTCCCATAGAGACAAAATGAGATGAGACAGGACTCATACAGGTTTTGCAAGAGGAGGTTGCAAAAGTGCAGATGACAGTGAAATGAGGGGATGCCAGAGTCACTATGGGTTAAGGGGATGCACCTCTTTGGATTTCATCCTTCATCCATTATCCTGAAAACAGAGCAGCAAAATCTGTCATCAGAATTTATGCAGTAAATTTGCAGGAAAAATAATCATAGCTCACTATGACAGTATTCTGGTATGACATGCCATCAAATCAGCTTTACACGTAGTTAAACTGTCATTTGCTTTTCCTGTAAGAAAATGGTGCAAATCAAAAACTCCGGGCAAAATAAAGCCATTTTGAACACTAGGTGACAGTGGACAGTGACAGTTGTTTAACTTGGACAAATGAGCCACTTTGGTTTCCCCTTTCTAACTCAGAGTGACTGATTAGTCCAGCTTGCATGCCAGTCCCAGTCGCACTCTAGTCCAAACACTGACACTGGGCAATAACCCATAGCATATGTCATAAGATTTACTTTGCTGTTAAAACCAATTGAAGGATTTGAGAAGTGAGTGGATTGGGATGAAGGTCAAACTGAGCTCCATTGCATTAGAAAAGCCTAAGCC
The DNA here is from genome assembly GCA_029224185.1 of Karalla daura. Taxonomy (NCBI): domain Eukaryota; kingdom Metazoa; phylum Chordata; class Actinopteri; order Chaetodontiformes; family Leiognathidae; genus Karalla; species Karalla daura. The sequence goes on along the minus strand of CM055205.1, from coordinate 2,010,089 downwards.
AATTAGTGCTGATAAATATAGGCCTGCAATAATCTTATAAGATGGATGTTTGACTAAAAGGCACTCGAAGTGGTAGAGTAGTAACGGCCTTCTAACTGGGCTTCACCACTACATAGGCGAACATGTGAAGGTATTGGAGTGTCCCCGCCTTGCAACATTTGAGACATAAATGATTTGAGAATAGCTTATAAGGCATGTCTGAGGCGTAACAAATCATTCTGGTTAGGGGGTTTTGTGGGTTACACAGTTGGACATACACAAGTGGGATCTGCATTTAAGACACTGTAGGAAAGAACAGAGGCACTTTCACAGGTTTATGCATGACTTTGATAGATCAAGACTGCAGGGAATAAAAATTTAAGGAGACAAGTTTCACTCATTCATTCCATTTCATTGTCAGGGAAAGTTTTCATACATATGAAATGGCGCAAAAAAAGCAGCATTGGGATATAGTGTGGAGATGAGACATGTAGGTAAACCAACAGGTGAATTTAAGATTTGCGAAGAAAATCTTACCTGAACTCAGCAGCCTATAGATCTGCCAAATTTCAGCGGTAGTGACTTTAACTCTGTAAACAGGTAAACATGGTGAGAACTGTTGCATACCCCCCCCCAACACACACACGCACACACACACAGTGACACACTATTTGCACACTCTGTACCGTCTCCTCCCTCCGCCAGTCAACGTGGAGTTGACTGGTAGGATCACAGGAATATCACCTGTGCAGCATCGAGTAAATAACTCACTTAATACCATTTACCGATCCGACGGTAACCCTGCCGACAGCCATACAGCGAAACCCCGGTGTTCCATCTCGCATACCGAATGTGCTACGTGCAGCGAGCGAGCAACCTGTCACCCAAGCATCAGTTTAATTACATGTAAACAGGACATGGTGATCGTCAATCGGAACAAGATCGAAGCCGCTGCTTGAGCGTGCGGAGTGGACAATCGTTTCTAAACCGGACCCAAGTGTTTCAAATGGAAAGCTGGCGCACGGTTGACATGTTTTTAGCTCACCGGCTAACACTTAGCAGACGCGCTGAGGCTGCTTCGATCCGCGAGAGGGTCGAGATGAATGGACGAGAATCGAGAGTATCCAGCTGAAGCGGTCGCTCACCGGTGTCATGCCGTACTGGTGGGCTCGATGCGGCTCTTCCAAGGCAGGAGACGACGCTCAGACGGAGCCGCACAATGGATGGAGCTGGACTTCCTAGCCCCTCGAGCTAACGTCTGCTAACTCCACATTCACAGCACATCGCTGTGTCGGCACACGGCGGCTCCGTGGCTGCCGTCACTTCCAACCAGCAGTCCAGCCGCAGCCCTGCCTCAGTTCGTTTATCCCACACAATCGCTACACACAATAGCGATTCGTGGCGTGTGCTCCGTCACCGAGCCGTATTGCCGCAAACACATTCCGGCCGGGGCTGCTCTCCTCGGTCCTGCATCGGTCTCCCCACAGTTCAGACCCCCGTCAACCTTCAGCCCGTCCGTATGTCTGAGGCGACACGGCTGTCAGCTCACCCAGCGATGCACTGAGCAGCTCAACTGCACAACTGCACCACAGGCAAAATAAAAAGCAACACTTATGAGTCACAACCAACTGGCACCAAGCCAACGGGATGTATTGAGGATAGAAAATCATGAGGTGCACGTTGTAACCTATATGGGTTGATGACGTTTGAGCCTGATGACGTTGAGTTTTCTAAAGATGAAAATTCTTTGCAAAACAAAAAAACAGTCATTTTTTCTGGAATCTGACTTTATTAACTAATTTGTCAGATGCTGTCACATAAAAGAAGTATTGCAATATTGTCAAATCATATTAGTGTTGTTTCCAAAATAGTGATGATGGTGAAAACAGTGAACTCCGTTGACACGGTCTTACTTGCATAGAAAAAGGTTTATTGTAGAGAAATGCAGCATCAAATCAAGCACCACGGTCTGCTTCGAGAGAACCTAAGCCATATGAGTTCTCTGACTACTGAGTTCTCCTACACTACATAGGTGAATTGTTCATGACTCAAACACAAACATCAGGTTCCTGACCATAAGGTCCTCTTACGCCAAGACAATGAGGCACCCCCTTTCCCATGGCACCTAGATCTTTTTTACCCTAAGTCCTTGGCCAAGGTATACATAACAAACCCATAAGCAGTCCCATGAACAAATACATGAAACCAGGCCCTATTATAGCTTTAGACGTAGGCTTCAGATACTACAGTAGCATGTACATAAAAAAAAGTAAATCACTTTATCAAAATTCTGTATTATTACATTTTCTTATTCGGGTTTATTAAACTTTGCATTATTTTTCTTAGCAGTGCAACGTAAGACATCTCTCCTCAGTATATACTCTAAATATTTTCTAGATTAATTCTGACAAACACTGTCATAAATCTAAAAAAAATGCCAAGTCACTTGTCTTCTGTTGAGAGATGGCTAGGATTTATCACAAAAAACAAGTGATCTGCTAAAGAGAGAAATGGAGATAAAGGATCAAAAGGAATACTTCTGGACCGATTCCAAGGTCATCCTTGCTTATCATTTCCAGCACAGAACCAAATCAGTGGCAAAATGCCTCAGAAGAGAACCTGGCTGACCATGCCTCTTGTGGACTCATCAATAAGGTCTGTACAGTTTGTACAGTCTGGAACGTTCACAGGATCTAGTTTCTTGTGGCAAACGGACCTTCCTTGTCATGCTTCTGTCTGTTCTCCCTACCTGTGCTCCTCCTCTCGCTCTGCTCCCTCTGTCTTGTTCCTTGCTCTCTCCCTATTGGCTGGCAGTCGACTCCATCAGCCGGGTATTTTAACTCACCTGTGCTATGAGTCAATTGCCAGACCGTTGCCTGCAACTCTCAGTGCCTCCTATTCTGTTCATGTCGTGCTTCGTTCCTTTCCTGACCATTCTGATTCCTGTCTGGGTTGATTTCCTGTTCGACCAGGTTTTGTTTCTGATTTGGCTTTTGGTTTTGTTCTTGTTTTTTCTTAGTTACTTTGGGTTCTTGTTTTTCCCCGTTAAACCTTGTTTTTGTTTTGTTTGTTATTTAGACTAGATAGATCTGTTTATTCTCTGCGGAGGCCTTTTGCCCCAGGTGATTTTCTGTTTGCCTTCTTCTCCATATTAGTTAGGTTTTACCTACAGAGGCCGATAGCCCCAGGTTTCTTTCTTTGATTTGTTTGTTATTTTGGTAACACTTTAAAACAACTCCTTATTAAGCATTTACTAAGCATTAGTTAACACGTGTTAATCATGAGTAAACTGTTAACTCATTAAGTTTACATTTCTCATCAGGTAATCATTTATAGATGGATATCTCTATAGATAGAAAAATAATTTTAACTCTTCATCATTAATCTCAGTTAATCTTAACCTTAATCTCAGTTTTCTGAATAATTTCTCATCAGTTAATCATTTATAGATGATGAATGAGAGATTCCGGTGAATTCGGGTTTCACCACTGACTGAAAGACTCTTTCCGAGCTGGATCACAATGCTGCATGAAAAGTTCTATTTCCCTTCAGTGGTTGCAGGAAAGGCTCAGGAAAAGACTTGAAAAGCCGTCTTGAAGAAGAACTCTTTAATCTCAAAAGTTGGTCCAAACAGTCGCACAAAAGAAACAACTGGAGAGTTTGACCGGAAATTGTATACAATAATCACAGGATAAACATCCAAGATCATGTAACGTAACATTCAAGTAAAACTCTGGAGAATCTTTGGCGGTTCTCCATTCTTGTACCTGTTTGAGGGGAGTGGTTTCAAAGCTTAGGTTGTTGACCATGTTAGGTTCTGCAGATAGCAGCAGATATGTGGTACTGTCAAACCATGGTACATTGTTACACAGGTGTGAAATGTCGCTACTGAGGATATGATCAAGGTGTTCGACTGAGTGGATGTAGGAGAGGAGCTATTGTCCAGATGTAAATGTGGCTGCTCGGTGGTCCCCATTAACATGTGTGTGAATGGAGGATACATCTGGATGTGGCTGGCAAGCAGGAGGGGTTGTCTGGAGAAGATGTGGAATGTCGATGTTGTGGAGGACACTGGAATGTTTCTCACTCCCAAAGGGTTAAGCAGTTTAGGGGCGTGGTCAATTGCGCAGCAGTTTTTGGCGCACTTTTATGTTTTCCCTCTCTCTGTTCCTGGACTACAAGTCAGCTAAAACTTACAACAAAAAATATCAAACGTCACCAATATAAGAACCTTCCTTAGCTAGTTGAACAACCACTTTTCTGCATTATTGTAACTCACAGCTTTGAGTTAAAATAACTTAGTATGTTTATACAACTTCCCATTTCAGGTCGAGAGGATTTAAATTTCAAATTTGTTATAACTTACATGGTACATGACAGAACACATTGAATTATTGCGTTTGTCCAGAAATACAGGGTTGATTGGTCAATAGTAAAACATGTCTATAAGCTCAAACATTGGGTTCTCATGCGTTAACATGCCACCCAACTAGCACACTAGCACAAGTATGTCTCATAATGTTTAAGATGTTACAATGATGCAAACTGAGGTCACAGCTTCTTTAAAACTTAAATGTAAAGAAAAAAGCTGAACACTGAACACCACAAAAACATTTGTGTTAATTGAGCACACACTTTGAAATCTGCAAGCAGTTCATTTCTAAGCTAATCGACTCTTGGTGAGCGTGATGATCTTCTTAAGTAACCCAAAGGCAGGAACATCGCTGCCTATGTACTGTTGAAGAAAAATAATTCCTCAGGTCCAGAATTGTGGCAAATTCAGATGAGTTTTATTCACTGTACAGCGGAGACAGAAACTCACACAGTGGCTGCAAAGTTCTGTCTGCCGAGCAGCTCACAGGGCAGGGTTTTATACACATACATCAAACAGTTACACTTACGACAAAACGTGGGGGACACTTGGTTGATTGCGTTGGGGGAGACGGACTTTAGGAAGTTACGATCAACTACTGAATTTACATTAACAATGAGGTCAAGCCTGGCTGCAGAGACTCTTTGGCACCTCTGCAGCATGAACAAAAGGTATATCCGTGAACAGAAAGGACAGATGGCTTCCTTGAAGACTGGTTTTAGGGTGTGTCCGTTTAGATTTGCATAGAGGGGTTTGATGATGAGTTAGCAAGAGGGTTCAAATCTAATTAAATGGATTAGATCAAGGGAAGGTAAAACATTTTCTTCTACAATTCCCCCTTTTGTCCTTTATAGGACAACACGAATTGGTGTGGTAAGAGATGGTAGAAATAAAATACAAAATCAAAGAACAAAAGCAAGAACATTTACATCGATAGAATTATAGAAGAAAGAAAACATTTTTTTCAAGAATGAAGCTGAAGAACAAAACAAAATGAAATAAAGTAAACATGTCTTTCAATGGGGATAAAGATTAAAAGACCAAAGCAAAAACAAAACAAACAAACATTCTTTTAGAACAAGTAAAATAAAAAAAGAAAAACTTTCAATGGAAAAATACATATAATACATATTGTGTATGAGTTTAACATGCAATGATGAAATAATAAAAAATACAAAAATGCTATTATCGTTTTCACATAACGTCAATTTTACACAGTTCATCAAAGGTTTCTTTGAAAAGTTCTTCAGATAGTTTAGCAGTTTTGTGTAGAGGAGGCACTTGCTGGAACATTATTTTTGCCATCATATTGTCAACAGTTCTGCATATGGACTTAATCCAGTTGGTAACAATTACAAGAAAAATAACAGATGATTCCAAGAAAAACATACTGTATAATTATTGCACTCCATCGGCCAACGACCGTTTGTATCCATTCAAAAGGACTGTCAATGTCATCTGTGTGTGCCTGTTTAGTAATGTTTCTTAGATGTGTACTGAAGTCAGACAGGCTAGCATTGTAATCTGGGACATATGTGCAACATTCAACACCAATTATTGCACAGGTACCACCTTGAGATGCTAGAAGATAGTCTAAAGCAGCATGATTCTGTCAGACAATCGGGCGAGTTGCAGCTAGTTGCGTTGACAGTAGAGATATAGCTATGGTTGTTGTATTGGCCGGATTCTCGACTCGTTTGGAAAGGTCTCTTATTTGATTTAGAGATAATACGCCATAACGGGGTAGAAGCATACCAAATGCCCGATTCCAAAATGTCTGGGTCTGGATGAACTTAATACTGGAGGGGTCGAAGGCACCACTTCAGCCTCTTTGGGGTGATACTGAGAGTGATGGCAGCAGGAAGTCAGTACATATCTGACATTAGCTGGAGGATGTTTTGCAAGGCAAAGGTCTCAGAGGAACAGGTGTGCATGATTTGGGGGTGTAAATTGAATGTGTATTTAGATGGAGTAGATGACATGTGTCGCAATCAGAGATGGGTAAGGCCATGAAGGGAATGCCTTCATCTGTGCTATGGGGGATGAGTCCACACACATAACAGTTTGTGGGATTTTGACTGTGATCAGCTACCATTCTTGTCAGGTTAAGATGAAAACGGTTTGCAAATGTCCAGGAATTATATTTGTGTATAGAAGAGTCTGTAATTAGAGGGTGATGGGCTGTTTTTACCATGCCTTGTGCTGGTGGTTTGGGGAAAGCACATTAACATAAATTACATTTAAATCACGCAGAGCATCCTGCAGATAACAGCTATAACTGCCTCGGCCTGAACATGAACCCGGCTAATGTAAACATTGGATAGGCACTAATATGTGTAGCCTGACTGGATAAACTGGGTAGACTGCCAGTTTACCCGCATAGCCTTGTGGATTATTCTGCCACATGACAGGCTATGCGTAAGTAATGTGAAATGTGGAACTTTTAAACATAGTCCTTGAGGTAAGGAGGTCTCCGTCGGACCCGAGCCGGGTGCGGCTCAGGATGCAGGGGTGCAGCTGGTGCATCCAGGTCTGGTGTGTGTGCTGCCGGGAAGTCCCAGTCCACATCCATGTGACCTGGATCAGCTGCAACCTCCTGGTCAGAAGCCGACGGTGGAGAGATTCGTCTGAGGCGGCTGGCGTGCCACCGTGAGCCAGACGGAAAGTGGCCGGTCCCAGCTGCTCCATGATCTGCTGTGGTGCTGACCAGAACAAGAGCAGCTTGTGGGATCGACTGGGTCTGCGGAACCGGACCCAGTCTGACACTGTGAGTCCGGGGCATCGCACCCGACGCACCCTGTCAAAGTGCTGCTTCATGCGGTGTTGTTGCTCTGCTACTCTGTCGCTGGGTGATGATGAGGTGGCTGTTACTGCTGGAGTGTTTTGATGAGGAGGCCAAAGACGATCCAAAGGAAGTTGGAGTTCACGTCCCAGCATGAGGAGAGCTGGAGAGCAGCCGGTCGTAGCGTGAGGTGTTGCTCTGTAGTGCAGCAGGGTGTTCTGCAGTGCTGCTGGGAATGGGAGATTATCAGCCAGGTGCGCTCTCAGTCCATTCTTGAGGGTCTGGTTAAACCTCTCCACGCCACCGTTGGCTTGTGGGTGGTACAGGGCAGTCCTGATGTGTTTGATCCCCCTCCTCTCCGCGAAGGAGGCGAAATGAACTGGGGGCCGTTGTCGGTGGTGATGGTGTCAGGCACACCCCAGCGGGCAAAGAGGGAGGAGAGGAAGTCAGTGACCACCTGGGTGGTTACAGACCCGACAGGACGCACCTCAGGTCATTTGGAGTGAAGGTCGTAGGCCACCAGGAGGAATCGTTGGTGCTGGGGAAGGCTGTGAAGTTCCCCACAGACGTCCACCTGGATGTGGGACCATAGAGCAGCTGGCTACGGGAGGGGTTGTAAAGGTGGAGGCGGGGTCGGGCCCATCTTGCCGCTGGTGAGACAGGCTGTACAGTCTTTCACCATCGTCTCGATGTCCCTGTCGATGCCTGGCCACCAGACTAAGCCCCTGCAGCGCTGCTTGACCCTGACAACGCCCAGGTGCCCCTCGTGGACCATGGTCAGGATGCGTCCTCGCAGGGCGTTGGGAATCACTGCACACAGCCCCCTCGCCACGCAGTCATCGTTCCAGCAGGAAAGGTCGTGCCTGACACGGTGGTAGGGCGCCAGCTCCTCCGGCACCTTGGCAGGCCATCCCCCCTGGATGAAGGTGCGGAGCTGAGAGAGAGTTGGGTCCTGTGCAGACGCCGTCCGGAGATCCTGCAGGGACACGGCAGCCTGGAGGGATTCGTGCAGCATGAGGACCAGCTCCGACTTAACATGTGGTCGTTGATGGCGTCGGGTGCGGGGGTCGGGCGGCTCTGGAGAGCATGTCGGCCACAACATTGTCTCTGCCTGGTGTGAACACTGTGGTGAAGTTGTAGGCCTGTAATCTCTCTGAACACTGGTACAGGCGGAGCGGCTTGTGCCCTGATCCAGATGTGGCCAGGAGAGCTGTAAGGGCCTGGTGATCTGTCCGGAGCGTGAAGTGTCGACCATACAGATACATATGGCACCGCTCGCATGCCCTGACGCAGGACAGGGCCTCCCTCTCCCCCACAGAGTACTTCTGTTCAGTTGGGGTGAGTGACCTTGACGCGAACGCCACAGGGCGTTCAGTCCCACCTTGGAGCTGGGACAGGACGGCGCCGATGGCAGTGTTGGAGGCGTCGCAGGTCACGAACGTGGGGCTCTGCAGGTCAAAATGGGCGAGCACAGGAGGGGAGGTGAGCTGTGTCTTCAGTCGGCGGACTGCGGCAGAACACTCAGGCGTCCAGGACCAGGGCGTGTCCTGTTTGAGGAGGGCGCGCAGTGGGGCAGTGGTCTCAGAATAGTGGGGCCGGAAGCGCAGGAAGAACGCCATCATCCCCAGGAACGACGATAGCTGAGCGGGACAGGAGGGCTCCGGCAGGCGCAGGACGGCGTCAACGTTAGAGTGGAGCGGGCTCAGACCGTCAGCGGCCAGGCGGAAGCCCACGAACTCAACGACTGGTGTAGCGAAGATGCACGTTTCCCCATTCAGCGTGAGGTTGTGGCGCGCGAGCACATTGAGTACCTTGGCGAGGCGGTCATCGTGTAAGTCGGACGTCGCTCCATGTACCACAATATCATCCAGGTACACGACCACACCTGGGATGCCAGTGAAGATGGTGGTCATGATCTTCTGGAAACAGCTGGGGGCCGAGCTGAGACCGAATGGCATGCGGTGTACTTGAAGACCCCTATGTGGGTCACGAGGGAAGTGAGGTTGCGGCTCTCGGGGTGGAGAGGAACCTGCAGATAGCCCTGCCGGAGGTCAAGCTTAGAGAATACTGTCGAGCCGTGAAACTTGGCTGAAAGCTCCTCCATGGTGGGTAGTGGGTACTTATCAGGGATCACTGCCTTGTTTACCTGCCTGAGGTCGACGCAGGGCCGTAGGCCGCCTGTTTTCTTCTTCGCCACGACCAGGCTGGAGATCCATGGGGACGCGTCCACCCGCTCAATGATGCCTGCATCCAGGAGCTTGTGCAGCTCAGCAGTGACATCGTCACGCAGGGCGAGGGGCAGCCGCCGCAGGGGTTGGATGACTGGGGTCACAGCCGGATCAACAAGTGGCTGGTGGATGAAGGCGGTGAGGCAACCCAGCCCGGCGAACAGGGACGGCCAGTGGTGCAGCCAGGACGTGGCCACCGTCAGTATGGTGGCGCCCAGGTTATCCGTGATGGAGAAACCCAGGGCGCAGAACAGGTCGAAACCGAGGAGGTTAGCGCCCTGGCGTGAGACCTGGAAGGTGAATGCTGGGAGAGTCTTAGAGCCGTGCCCACCATGCCAATCTTAGCGTGGCTGTAGCCATCAACAACTTTTCCCGCAGCCGGGGGTTGGTCGTGTGCTCTGCCAGCTGATCCCTGATCATCTCCTCTTCCAAAGTCCCAAATTTACACAGGCTGGCAAGGCACCGGAGGTCGGCAACATAATGGTGGACTGACTCATCCGGCCGCTGTTTGCGTTGGCGGAATACGATGCATCGTACTGTGACGCTCTGTGGAGCAGCAAAGTGTCCGGACAGCAAGGCCACACAGTCGTCAAACTTCGGTGCGGGTCCCAGAGTTCCAAAAATCCGCTGTCCCTCGCTGCCCAGGCTGTGTAGTAGCAGGTGAGGCGGGTGGTGTATATGTCTTGCAGGGATGGGAGTGATGCACCAATTATCCTCTCAGCTGTTCTCACTATGCGTTGTAGAGTGCTTCTACTGTACTCAGTACAGCTTCCCCCCCCACACAGTGATGCAGCTGGAGAGGATGCTCTCTATGGTTCCTCTGTAGAATGTGGTTATGGTGGGTGGTGGAGCACTTGCCCACCTGAGTTTGCACAGGACGTAGAGGCGTTGTTGTGCTTTCTTGGCCAGTGATGCAGTGTTGGTGGTCCAAGAGAGGTCCTCACTGATATGCACCCCCAGGAACTTGGTACTGCTCACTCTCTCCACTGCAGCACCATCGATGGTCAGTGGGTGGTGTTGGGTGTGGCCTCTCTGGAAGTTGACAACAATCTCTTTGGTCTTGCTGACGTTTAGCAGGAGATTGTTGTCCTAGCACCATCTGGTCAGGAGCTCGACCTCTTCCCTGTAGTGGGTCTCATCGCCCTTGGTGATGAGCCCAACCGGTGTCGTCCGCAAACTTCACAAGGTGGTTGGAGCTGTGGGTGGGTGTGCAGTCATGTGTCAGCAGGGTGAAGAGCAAGGGACTGAGCACACAGCCTTGTGGGGCCCCTGTGCTCAGGGTGATGCTGTTTGAGGTGTTGTTGTCAACACGCACCGCTTGAGGCCTCTGGCAAAGGAAATCCAGCAGCCAGTTGCAGAGGGAGGTGCTGAGGCCCAGTTTGTCCAGTTTGCTGATGTGTTGCTGTGGTATTGTGGTATTGAATGGTGAGCTGAAGTCTATGAACAGCATTCTCACATATGAGTCTTTCTTGTCCAGGTGAGTGAGAGCTGGGTGGAGGGCGGAGGAGATTGCATCCTCTGTAGGCTGTTTTGCTCTGTATGCAAATTGGTATGGGTCCAGAGTGGGGGGAAGGGTTAGTCTTGTTTTGCTTTCCTGATGCCACGGGACAGATCGGCTCTCGCTTTTCTCAGGCCTCGTTCGTCCCCTTTGTATCACCCTTTGTGTGCCACTCGAGCACTCTACCCTGTTCCTAGGGTCCTACTCTCTCTCTGACCCGCTTCCTACGCTACTCCTAGTCTTTCTATCTCCCTTGCTCCCGTAGCGCTATTAGCATTAGCCCGGTTAGCAATGGCTTCCCCCTCTGCTTCTCCTGTCCCTCTCTCCTGCTCAGAGTGTCACATGTTTAGCTATTCCCCTGCCTCCTTTAGCGAGGGTGATACGTGTAAGCACTGTAGTTTATTGGTGAGGTTGGAGGCCAGGCTTAGCGATTTGGAAGCCCGGCTCCGCACTGTGGAAGCAAAACCATCAGCCATAGTTAGCCAGCGCCCATTAGCCACCGCGGAGCCGCTTAGCTTAGCTCCCCTTAGCTCCCCTCCAGCTTCTCCCGAGCAGCCGGGAAAACAGGAACGCTGGGTGACTGTCAGAGGGAAGCGTAGCTCCCGGCCAAAGTCCTCCGAGGCCCACCTAACGCTTCCCACTTCCAACAGGTTCTCCCCGCTCGGCGACACACCCGCCGAGGATAAATCTCTGGTCGTTGGCGACTCTATTTTACGGAATGTGAAGCTAGCGAGTCCAGCGGCCATAGACTGCATCCCGGGGGCCAGAGAGGGCGACATTGAGTCCAAATTAAAGCTCTGTGCTTCCCTCTATTCAGTCACCCACACAGAACCCCATAGAGACTGTGTCTGTCCCCCGACTGTCCAGATTTAGCAGCAGAGGAGCGACCCTTACCAATCTTATAAAAATCAGGAGTTCCTCAGTCACCTCTCAGGACAGGAGCATTAAATGTGGATTACTTAATATCCGCTCCCTGTCTTCCAAAGCCATTCTTGTAAATGAATTAATCTCTGACAACAACATTGATGTGTTGTGTCTTACTGAAACTTGGCTTTGTGAGGGTGACTATGTTAGCCTAAATGAGGCTTCTCCTCCCAGCCACATTAACTATCATGTCCCTCGATGTTCTGGCCGTGGAGGTGGGGTGGCAGCCGTGTTTGATCGTAGTCTGTTAATTACTCTGAAACCTAATATTGATTATAATTCATTTGAAAGCCTTATCATCAGCTTGTATCACCAAAGCTGGAAGACACAGCCCCTCCTACTTGTCATAGTGCATCGGGCCCCAGGCCCCTATTCAGATTTTCTGGCTGAATTTCCAGAATTTCTTTTAAACCTAGTTCTCAAAACTGACAAAATCATTTTCATCGGTGACTTCAATATTCATGTAGATGTGGTCAGTGATAGCTGCAGTACAGCATTCACCTCTATAGTCGAGTCCATTGGCTTCTGCAAGCATGTGCATGAACCCACGCACTGCTTTAATCACATCCTGAACCTTGTTCTATCTTATGGTGTTGAAATTAAACAACCCCCCTAACCCACTTATTTCCGACCATTCTTTAATTACTTTCAACTTCCTTCTAGCCGGTTGTGTGCGAAAGAAGAGCAGTATATACACACGACACTTAACTGACAGTGTCTTATCAAACTTTAAATAAGCTATCCCCCTGTCTCTTGGAACTGCATCCCCCCCCTCTGTTATGAAAGCCAGAGTCCCTCCCTCATCGATCACCTCACTGATAACTTTGTTACCTCCCTTTGCAAGACTCTTGACTCGGCTGCACCCATAACAAAAAAGACTATCTCTAGACCAAGGTCCGCCCCTTGGTTTAATCGAGAAACTCGCCACCTAAAGCAGCTAGCACGTAAGTTAGAGAGGAAATGGCGTTCAACCAAAAACACTAGTATTTTTCTTACCTGGAAAGATAGTCTGAAGACTTACAGGCTGGCTCTGTGTAATGCCAGAGCGAGATACTACTCCTCTCTAATTGAGGAAAATAAGCATAACCCTAGGTTTCTGTTCAGCACTGTAGCCAGGCTGACTCGGAGTCATAACTCCACTGAGCAGTGTGTCCCTACACATCTCAGCAGTGGTGAATTTATGGATTACTTTAACAACAAAATTACAACTATTAGACAAACAATTACGACCCACTCAGCATGCATGGCGATTAATCTACCCCCTGTTGCAGCCTTTCAGATCACAGATGGGGAAATAACGAGGTCACTATCTTCATTTGACCCCATTGACCTGCATCAGCTGACCACTATCATCTCCTCCTCTAAATCTTCGACCTGCCTCCTTGACCCGATTCCGACCAAGTTGTTAAAGGAAGTGCTGCCTTTAATCCCCACCTCCTTACTTGACCTCATCAACCTGTCCATAACAACAGGTTACGTTCCTCTTACGTTCAAAGTCGGAATAATCAAACCCCTCCTCAAGAAACCGTCCCTTGATCCAGGAACTTTAGCAAATTACAGACCGATCTCTAATCTCATCTTCATCTCAAAAATCATTGAGAAAATCATTGCCAACCAGCTCTGTGAACACCTTAATAACAATAGTTTATTTGAATCCTTCCAGTCTGGTTTTAGAATGAATCATAGCACTGAGACTGCGCTGGTTAAAGTCACCAATGACCTCTTAATGGCATCTGACCAGGGTCTCATTTCAGTGCTTGTCTTGTTAGATCTCAGTGCTGCTTTTGATATGGTTGACCACCAGATCTTACTAAGGAGACTGGAATATTAACTCGGAATCAGAGGCACTGCTTTAGACTGGTTCCGGTCCCATCTTTCAGACCGATATCAGTTTGTTTGTGTCAACGCTAACCAATCTCCACGTACTAAAGTCAGCCACAGGGTTCCACAAGGATCTGTGCTTGGTCCAGTTCTTTTCTCTGTATATATGCTCCCTCTAGGTGATATCAGGAGTCACTCTATAGATTTCCACTGTTATGCTGACGACACTCAATTATATCTATCTATCAAGCCGGGCGAGCTCAACCGTCTACAGCAGCTTCAGTCCTGCCTTGATGACATTAAGGCCTGGATGACTAATAATTTCCTCCTTCTGAACTCTGAAAAAACAGAGTTGCTGCTCATAGGTCCGAAACACCTACTCTATATCTGATGCCATAGCACTACAAAGTAGTTTCGCGACTCCTGCCACCACTGTAAAGAACCTAGGTGTTAGTTTTGATCAAGACCTGTCTTTTAGCTCCCACATAAAATCGATCTCACGGACTGCCTACTTCCACCTCCACAATATTGCAAAAATAAGACACCTCCTCCCTCCCCATGCAGCAGAACAGCTGGTCCATGCCTTTGTTACTTCCAGGCTGGACTACTGCAACTCTGTACTGGCTGGATGCTCCAATAGGTCGCTGAGAAGTCTGCAGCTCATTCAGAACGCGGCAGCTCGTGTCATGACTAACAGAGACAGAGAGATCACATCTCTCCTGTTCTGGCCTCATTGCACTGGCTTCCTGTACCTTTCAGGATCCAGTTCAAAATCCTCCTCCTTGTCTATAAAGGTCTTCATGGTCTGGCACCCTCTTATATCTCAGACCTGATAAAACCCTATTGCCCCACTAGGACACTTCGTTCTCTGAATACAGGCCTACTTGTGGTTCCACGAATCTCTAAGTCTAGATGGGGAGCCAGAGCCTTCAGCTACCAAGGCCCTCTGTTATGGAACCATCTACCAGTTTCAGTCCGGGAGGCAGACACCCTCTCTACCTTTAAGAGTAGGTTAAAAACCCTCCTTTTTGACAGAGCCTACAGATAAATCCAAGATAAGTTGCTATAGGTTGAGTCTGCTGGGGGTCCCCGGCACATTGAGCTCTATCTTCTCTGCCTACTCTGTGGGTGTGAATCAGGTTCACGCTCCCTCTAGCTTCTCTCTCTCCTCCTGGCCTCTCCCTGTCTGTTTTCCATCTCCTCCTCTTCCTCCCCCTCTCCTTTTTATCTTTCAATGTTTATTTATTTTTATTTTTGTTTATGTATGTATGTATTTATTCTTATTTTAATTATATTAATATTTTATTTTTTAATTCTTATTTTAATTTTATTAATATTATATTTTTTAATTCTTAATTCTTAATTTTCTTTTTATTCTTTTTTTTTTTTCTTTTTTTTTTCATTTTATTTTTCATTTTATTTTTATTATTTTTATTTTTCCCTCCCGGCTTCCATCAACGCTGAGCTGGATCCAGGACCACCTCTACCCGGCTCATCTCACTGCGGTTCCTCCTGCCTGCTACTATGGACTGATTCAATTCAATTCATTGATTTATTTATATCCTGAACTGTTTGCCATCAGTACTATTTTGCTTGTGCCCGCCTGTCCGTCCTGGGTGAGGATCCCCTCTTCTGTCTCTCACCCTGAGGTTTTTCCCCTTTTTTTCCCCTGTCAGGGTTTTTCTTGGGAGTTGTTCCTCAGCCTTTGCGAGGGTCTAAGGACAGGGGGTTTTTCACTATGTACACATTGTTGCTCTCCTTGTAAAGTGCTCTGAGATAACAGCTGTTATGATATGGCACTTAAAACAAATAAAAGTTGAGTTGAAGTTGAAATGGCTCCCAACAAACCAGATGAAGCCCCTCAAGGCACTCAGAGCTTCACTGGAGGAGCCTCGCTTGACTAGTGACCAAGAGGGTCCACCATGGTCAAAGCAACTAACCACTAATCATAACTCATCCATAACATGCAACCATCTAACACTAACGCACATCATACAATACATAACCCTGCACCTCATCTCTTCTTCTTTCTCAGTTTCTAGTTGTAACAACTTTTGGCTAGATCAAGAACTGCGTTAACTATTGATGCCTTTACTGTCGACAATGCGTTGTTCTCCATGTTTCTAACCTGTCCAGTCTCCAAGTCTCAACAACACAGGTCGAGGACACTTGGACCGTAGCAGCCTGACGTTGCCCCGAAGGACAGGGATCACCCCATCCTCCGGACCAAAGGGGGGATGTTGGGACTACTACATGGCCCAAAAGAAACTCATATGATGCATGAGCAGCAATACATGTGATTTTACAAATAACAGTCCAGATCAGAAGCTCCTGCTGCAGCCCTCTGGAGATCAAAGCAGCCAGAGGCGCCTGCCAGGCGACCCCCTGGGGGTCTGCAAGCACTCGCCTCCGCCGCGCCAAGACGCACAGGAGCCACAACGGTCTGACCGCTCTCCACAGCAGAGTCCTTTTCAGGACTAGAAGAGTCTATTCTATTCCTGCGTTTGATCCACCACCCGGTTATCAAACTCCGGTCTACCCGGACAGCAGACGGCAGCCAACTCCGCGGGGAGTCTGCCCTCAGGATCATAGATCCTGAGAGGAGAAAAGAGTCAAAACGCCTATGCCAAGAAGAGCACCCAGGGGCTGAGGCTCGCAACCTCCTCACTGCACCAACAGATCCGTACCCGGAGAGGTGAGGCACACCTGTGCAAGAAGAGCACTCAGGGGCTGAGCGCCTCATCCTCCTCCACCTCAGACAGAATTGGGACTGCAAGACGTGGGACACGTAAGGGCTCGATTCGGGCAGAGACTGTAACGCAGTAGCACCTTTAAAGTACAAAAGCCTACATGAACTCTATGTTAATGTATGACAGTATAAGATGCACGGCTGAGCGAATCCATCTCTGACCGGCTCCTATCACTTTTTTATCACCTTTGTTTCTTGTGCATCTGAGCGGACCATGTGATCGTACATGCACCCACCCGTGCATGCATGCACACGTGCACGTGCACATGCATGCACACAGATGCATGCATGTTTATTGTTGAGTAGTAAATGGTCAATGATAACCTTAATGCACCAATTGTAAAATTGATGTGTCATTAAAGTGTGATTGTTGTACTAAGAAGTGTGTAGTTCTTGAACCTGCACAACAGTTGCTAAATTCAGGTCAGTGCTCGGATCTCGCCTCCTTCAGAAAGACTAGAGGTAATTTGTAATTTGACTGATGTGATTTACTAGGCTAATTGGTTAACCAGATTATTGGTCCCTGTTTTACAGGGTGGTGCCCCGATTCATAATTAATAATAATAGTAAATAAGCTAATAATCTAGGTTTACCTCCACTAGGTCCCAGTAGTTGGCACCCTGAGTGAGCTGCATTATAGCTGTCTCATCTCCAGCAGTGTAAGGCCAACTTAAAGGGGACCCTATTTTGAGTCGGTCCTAGCTTGATGACTGGATCGTCCAAATAGTTTACAATATTGGTTGACAAAGTCCTAACACCGGGAGTGAGCCAGAACAAAGGAGAGGTGGATGTGGCCCTCATTATCCTCAGTCTTCTGGTAAGCTACCGCTCCATACGCCTGTTTGGATGCATCAGCAAAGATGTGTACTTCACGACGGGTGAATCGTGACTGAGGTTAGAAGGGACATAGATACGTGGGAAGTTGAGGAGAGGCAGGAAATTCAACTCATCTTCCCAATTGGACCAGGCTTGGAGCAGTGCAGTAGATAGGTTTGGGTAATCCCCAACCTCGTTGCTTGTCCCACAGTTGCCGGATGATGAGCTTTGCTTGGGTGGAAAATGGCAACAGGTAACCTAAGGGGTCATACTGGGGAGCCAGGGCCTTGTCACGGTTTCTCAGGGTAAGCACATCATAGGACACTGGTCTCTGTAGCTCAGAGTGTCTCTCTCCCAGTTCCAACTGTGAGGAGGAGGGACATTGTTATAGAGACTGCCCATACCTGATGCAACCCAGATGGGGAGGACCGCCTAGAGGCAGGGGAGGCATGGGAGCGCCCCCTAGAGGCGACCCTGGAGCAGTTCAAGGCCCAAACATCCAGATGCCCACACAGAGCTGTGATCCCTGGCAGGGCTGGCAGCAGCAACAACAGTGACACACCATACAGAAAGACCCGGCTACCTCGGCAACGGCAGATCCGATCCTGGCCATAGAGGTGAACCAACACAAGCTGCCATTTCTGGTGGATACAGGAGCCACCTACTCCACCATGAACACTGCGGATATACAGACTTTAACTGCAGCCTTCACCACTGTTATGGGTTTTTCTGGGGAACTACAGACTCTGCCAATAACTGAACCCCTGTTGACCAGGGTTATTCTCCTACAGCCCCAGTGAACTTATTAGGGAGAGACTTGCTTATTAAATTGGGGGCTACCATCCTGTGTGGACCGGAGGGACTCACAGTCACCCTCCCAGATGGAACTTTGTTGTCATGTTCTTCTCATTCTACAGCGGGCCAGTATCTGGTGCAACCAATGGAGGAACAGTGGGCAGAGATCTATTGGGCCAAGTTGAATCCTGAATCCACAGATCGGCATGGTATCGTGTCCCTGCTCCTCGACTGGAAACCCTGGATCGTCCAGCTGGGGCCTTACGTTCCTCCACCTGACCCACCTCATGTCACCCTGTGCTATGATCGAAATAACACTGAATGGTATCAGGAAAAATGTAGGGAACAATTGGAAGGTAAGACATGGGAGATTAACTGTACATATTTGTATATTGGAAATGAGGGAGTTGCTGCGGCTGTGCAACTCACAGATGAGCAGACAACCTGGTATCAGATGAGTGAGGAGGCCGTACCACATGTGTCTCTAGCTCTCCACCCACAGCATCAGGCCAAGGAATTGGGAGGCATGGTTAAACGTGCCTCACTACAGACTGATTGGGAACTTTCAGCATTCCTAGGAGTATGGTATTCACCCTCCACCCAAATTTACTGTATTGAAGCAAATACACAGGACACCTCTGTGTTAGATCAAATCCAAGTGTCTCGCACACATGGCCGAGAAAGGACTGATCATCCAGATGCAGAACAAATAGTGAATACCATGCCACCTCATTTATGGGCAGAAAGCCCCACAGATGTGGGTCTGATAGATTGTGAACCAATCACATTCCAGGTGCAACCAGGTTCCCCAATTTGGCGATTGCAATATCCCCATAAGCCTCAAGCTGAGGAGGAGATTGCAGACACTATTGCAGGTTTGTGGGAGAGTGGGGTCTTCGAAGACTCACACTCAAATTGGAACACGGCCATATTACCTGTTGAAAAGAAGGGAACCGGCAAGTACAGAATGGCTCATGATTTAAGAGCAATCAATTCCATTCTGATAACGCCCACAGTGGCTCTTACTCATCTTGAACCTAAACATTCATGGTTCACATGTATTGATTTGGCCAACGCTTTTTTCTGCCTTCCACTTGCTGAGAATTGCAGAGACATTTTTTCATTTACTTACCGAGGCAAACAGCTTAGGTACACAAGATTACCTCAGGTGTTCGCCCTATCACCAGGAATATTTAATCAGGAGTTGAAATCAGTTTTGGAATCCTGTACTCTGCCAGATGATGTGGTATTGATTCAATATGTAGATGACCTACTGCTGGCAGCTCCAACTGCAGCAGTATGCTTGGAAGCCACCAGGCGAGTGCTTCTGCATTTGGCCAACAGTGGTTTCAAAGTTAGCAGGTCGAAGTTACAGCTTGCGCGTAAACAAGTGTCGTTTCTGGGAAGACTGATATCACAAAAGGGGGCAGGACTCTCTCCAGCTCATCGCTCCTCCATCCTCCATCACCCTAAACTAGTGAAGGTGAAAGATATGCTGTCATTCTTAGGTCTCACAGGATATAGTAGAAACTATATTCCAAATTACACAGGGCTGACTCAATCTTTGCGTGCCATGGTTAAAGATGAAGGCATGCGCAATGTCACCGCTCCGTTGCAGTTGAACACTGAAGCTGAGGCTGATTTTATACATCTTAAACAGGAACTAGCCACCGCGGCTGACTTGGCAGTACCAGACTACACAGAACCATTCTTTTTGGATGTTTCTGGAATAGAGTTGGTGGTAAATGGGGTGCTGTTCCAGAAAAAAGGGGGAGGTAGACAGGTGCTGATGTATGTTAGCGTAATGCTAGACAACATAGAGAAGCGACAACCACGATGCACACAACATGCGGCAGGACTAGCAAAAATCATACAGAAAACAGCCTGGTGATGCGTCATAGCCTACATGTTTTAACAACACACAGCGTAGTGGCGTACGTACACTCACAGGCACTCACACTGACACCTCTCAGACAACAGAGACTCAGCAAAATTTGAAATGCACAACACATTGTCTACACACGTGAGGGAATCAACATGGCAGATAGGATGGGGGAAGGAGAACCACATGAATGTGTAGAACAGGTCAGGAAAGAAGAGAAGGTCAGAGCAGACTTGAAGACAGAGTCCATCACAGGAGGTATTAACTTATACACAGATGGGTGCTGCCACAGAGATGAGAAAGAAGGTTTGAAAGCAGCATATGCAGTCGTAAAAGAAGAACAGGGACAGATAGAAACTGTCAAAGCAGAACGGCTACAGGGAGCACAGTCAGCACAAAGAGCTGAAGTGATGGCAGTCATAGCAGCTCTGAGGTGGGGACAGGGAAAGACCGTCAATATATACACAGATTCAGCTTATACAGTTAGTGCTGTACATGTTGAATTAGGACAATGGCAGAGAGCAGGGTTCGTGACAGCAACAGGGAAACCAATTAAACATGAGCAAGAGATGAAAGAATTGGCTGAAGCATTAATGTTGCCAGATAAGGTAGCAGTAATCAAATGCAGGGGACATGACAAGTCAGACTCAGTCACAGCCAAAGGGAATGAGGCAGCAGATAAGGCAGCAAAAGATGCGGCAGGGTATAATCCTAAACTGATTATGATTTGTACAGAGGAAGAGACACAGAAAGACAACGAATTGCAGAAGATAGGGAATATGCAAAAACAGGCATCTCCAGAGGAAAAAACAATGTGGAAAGCTCGAGGTGCAATCCAAAATGAAGGAGTTTGGAGAGGTCCTGATGGCAGGTTAGTCCTACCACCAGCTTAAATGGAGTTAGCATGTGAGGAAGCCCATGGGATAGGACATGTGGGGACAACACAGATGGCAAAGAATTTATCTCAATGGTGGCATCCATTTTTAAAAGACATAATGAGAGATTGGGTTAAGAGTTGTGATATCTGCATGAGACATCAGGTGAAACCTACGTTTAAGCCAGCAGAAGGCAGATATCCCTTGATCACAAGCAGGGAAGGAAATATCCATTGACTACACAGATATGATCGAAAGACACAGGGGGTACAGGTACATACTGATGTGTGTGGACACATACACAGGATGCCCTGAAGCTTGTCCAACCAAAAAAGAAGACAGTGTGTCAGTGGTAAAATTTCTTATAAATCATTATATACCACGCCATGGGTTCCCAGAAAAGATCAGATCTGATAATGGAAGTCACTTTAAGAACCAGGATTTGCAGAAAGTGGAAAGCATGTTAGGACTCAGACATAGTTTTGGGACAGTGTATCACCCTCAGTCACAAGGAAAGGTGGAAAGGATGAATCAAAATGTGAAGGGTAAATTAGCAAAGATTTGCTCTCAGACAGGACAGAACTGGGTGGATGCTTTGCCTCTTGCTCTTATGATCATAAGGGCTTCAGTGAACAGGAGCACAGGGTTCACTCCACATGAACTACAGACAGGAAGAACCATGCCAGGCCCTCAGGGCAAAGTAGCAGGTGTAGATGAGGTGGGAGCATTTAGGAGTCATCGACAGTATTTTCGTGAACTGCAAAATGTGCTCTCAGTCCTTTCTAAACAGGTGACCTGTCAACTAAGAGAGAGCTCTGAGCACACGGTCCCAGAAGCGGGCTGGGTGCTGCTCAAGGTGATAAAGAGGAAGTGGTCTGAACCTCGCTGGACTGGTCCATACCAGGTGGTCGAACGGACATCCCACGCAGTTCGGCTGAAAGGGAAAGGAGAGACCTGGTACCACTGGAGCCAGTGTGCAGGGGCGCCGGAACCACGACGAAGCACTAGATTGATTCGGAAGAGATCACAAGAGTTGTGCCCAGAGCCGGCTGGCTCTGAGATAGTCACTCCCGTCATCAGGGCAGAATAATCCCCTGGGGGTGACCAATGGAGAGCGGGGCAGTCTACCCTTAACTCTGAAGAAAGAAGTTGCAGGTGCACCAGTGACTACGTGGACGTCTCCAATCAAGAAGGGTGTGATTAACAGTTATTTGGAAATACATTTATTTTTATTACATTTATTGTTGTTACTACTACTGAAGTAGTGGTAAAAGATTTCTTTTAAACGGTTTGTTAGTACTGTAAGAATTTACAATTGATTGTTATTTTAGGAGAAAAGGAGATACTAACACAGGGTGAACATACATCAGAGTCGTGTGTTGTGTCTTTTGTGGAACATTAGTGTACACCTGATTTAGAAGGCAGTGAGGTATTAATCATTAGATTTTTAAATATTGTAAATTAATAATCTAACAAAAGAGGATGACATCCATATGTTTGGGTTACAGATCTTGGCGTGCATTGGCAAGTATGGCAAGCATAGCGGTAATAGTTGGTTGTGTGATATTGGTAACCACGGACGGAATCTCGTTTCCAACGTCGCGACCTGGACGTGAGACAGTTAGGAATCGATAGCTGCATGCGCACATACGGCGGCCTTGAATTGGAATACGTGCAGGGTTCTTCTACTACGTTTCAATTTGACTTGTGCTCAGTTTTGGACAGAAGTGATTATCAGGAACCTTGCCGCCGTCTTAGGCTTGTAGATTTGTATTTATGCGATAATCAGCAGATCACACAGGACTGTGTACTAAAAGGTAGTGCAGCATTCTCCTGGTGTCCCACCTGGAATAACGTTAGAGCGTATGCAGGGAGACAACGCAGTGATTGGTCTCCTTCTCGCCAGTGGCGTAACATTGCGCTCGCTCAAACTTGGTGCAACGGCAAGTGGATTATTGATTTATCATTGAAAGAAATGCAACAATCAATTCATTTTTTACCAGACGGTACTCCCTCCAATTCATTCTATTTGGTGTTCGGGGCAGGCCAGCGTTTAAGATCAACATGATCAGCATAGAGCCCACATATTCTCCGACTTTGGAACAAGCTCCCAGTTCAGTTTTAAAGTTTGATTATAACATTCTCAAACCTCAAGATGTACTTGCGATGGTTACCGGATATGCAGACGATAACTTGTGGTTAAGATGGATGGAGCAAAGTGCCAAGGAACAGATGAAAGGGGACTGTGTGGCCTGTGCTTCGGCGCGGCCACGTTTGGTAACTGTACCAGCACCACTGTTCCCCAATGATACCTGGGGATATAATTGTATGATACAATTGACTAGAGAGCCTTCCCCTCTTGGCTGTGAGACTTTGAATGCTCTATATCCGGTTATTGATGCTCGTACTCAATCAGGTGCCTTCACCCCTCAAAAGGGGGATGAATCGTTTGGACACTATGTTTGTTTTAACTACACCGTACAGAATGCCAAGTGGGTGTTAGGTGAGATACCAACTGATTGGTGCAATATCACAGAGAAAGGTGGATCGACCGGGCGACAGGCGCGAAGTGGATTGTATTATTATTGTGGCAGACAGAAATTGTTGATTCACATCCCTGCCGATTCTCAGGGGTTGTGTGCTATGGTTAGGTTGGTTTCTCCGCTGTTAATGATAGGAAATCGAAGAGAATTTCCGCATGTTGATTTTAATTGGTTTACCCCGCTGCGTCACAACCATAGACGCAGGCGTTTTAGTTCGCTGGGAGATCATTTTGATTTGACACATAACTCTCCGACCTACATTGATTCTATCGGTGTTCCTCGGGGAGTTCCGAATCACTTTAAATTAGCTAATCAGATTGCTTCAGGTTTTGAGAATATACCGGTTATTGCTGCAATCTTCCCTATCACGCCTAACAAGAATGTCGATCGGATCAATTATGTCCATTACAATGTTTCGCACCTTTCTAATTTGACCCATGATGCCATAGAAGGTCTAGCTGAACAACTTGCTCCAACTTCGTTGATGGCTGTCCAGAACCGTATGGCTTTGGACATGGTATTGGCTGAGAAAGGGGGCATATGTGCCATGTTTGGGGATATGTGTTGTACTTTTATTCCGAAGAACACCGCCCCGGATGGTAAAGTGGCTAGAGCTCTAGAGGGACTGCGATCTCTTTCTAAGACGATGCATGAACAATCTGGCATAGATAACCCCTTTGAAGACTGGATGTCATCCATTTTTGGGAAATGGAAACATCTTGCTATGTCGATAATGCTTTGTGCTGCTACATTTATTGGCTTGCTGGTTACCTGTGGTTGTTGCTGTGTACCCTGAATTAGATCTTTATGCTCTAGACTCATCGTTGCTACAATTGAAGGGAAGGACGGACGTCCTCCGCCATATCAGATGGCTTTGTTAACTGCTCCTCATCCACCTGAGGAGTATGACACTGTTTAGGAGTGGGTAATTAATCATTATAGGTGATCTCTTAAAAGAGATCAAAAGGGGGAATTGTGAGATGTACATACTTGATTATTAACCAGGGTCTTGATGTCATGGGAAGAAACTCAACTTTATTCTAAGGAGGGAGGAAGCAGTCTCCCCAGGAAGAGGGCTCAATGATTTAAACAATGGCCACACAGCTGTAAACTTCATGTCATCAAGAGGACACAGTTACAAATTGGCCAGAAAGATAAGATCAAACAGGGTGACAGGCCACCATAAAATAAAACCAGTGAGGCGACAGGATGCAAGGCCTAATTCAGTACACATTTACTGGAGTGGACCTTGAAGTAACCAGCTGAACCAAGCAGGTTAACTTCCTGAGATAAACAAGGACACATAACACATGAGAATGATTGTAGGACTCTATGTAAATTATACACTTTATGTTAAGTAGTTATAGGGAGGAGCTAACATCTACTTTTGTATAAAGTAAGATGCCATCCATGGTTAAAACAGATTGCATTTGGCAGACAGAGCTCTCTCCTCTTTTTGTCTCTGAATGTAATCTCCAAAGGCCTTTGAATAAAGATCACCTATCCATTCATCCGACTCCTGACCCTTCTTCTGGATCGAACAACCCGGGTAGGTCAGGCTGGACCTCAACACAACTTAGGCCAAATGTTGATTCCTGGGGGTTGGTCCTGTCTTGTGCAAGCCACAAGCCCAGGCTTTGAGATCTGGCATCCTGGGGCAGATGATCTAGGACTTGCGGCTCATTACAGGCCTATTTCCTGTGCATTTTCACTAGCGGCTTCTCTTCTTCCAGGGTGCACACACTTTGCAGGCAGTTGTCAACATAGAAACAGCGATCTATGGAAATCTTCAGGACATCATCTGGATGGCAACAATCAGCAACATGGCGTTGCAATGCATTTGTAGCACAGCAGGGGCTGCATGTCGTGCTGAAAGGCAAAACTTGCCATTCAAATACCCCGGGAGGTTCATCCACCTTCAGGCCATGCCACAGGAACCTCAGCAAAGGACTTCAGGAAGAAGCCTCACTTGATGGAACATCCCCTTGATGTCTCCACTTACTGCTATGGGATGCTCCCGAAATCTTAGCAGTACTCCTATCAGGAAGCTCCAAGCGTGGGGCCAGGTAGCAGGTACTGATTTAGAGTTACTCCTAGATACTGGTGAGAGCAGTTGAAGACTCGCCGATGTTCGCCATGACTAGTTGATGGGGAATATTCCAGCACTCTCCAGGTCGATCTCCACTGGCTACCTCTTGTACTGCACCAGCCCTAATGAGTTTCTCTATTTCAGCCTGGTATATCTTGGCCTCCACCGAATCTTTCAGGAGCCTTTTATCCTCGGGGCCTTGGCTGCTGCTGGCAGCAAGATAGTCCTCTCCGATCCATCATCCAGCAGAGCAAAGGTGTCTAGGCTACGTCTCTCATCATGCACGAGCACTGGGACAACTTTCAGCATAACCCCGGTCCCAGTCCCGGGTCTGTCAAGGTAGAGAGATTCTGAGGCTGAATTAGTCAGGCAGCTCTCCTCCTTCACTTCAACCGCTGTCGCGCTTCTCTCTAGCCATAGAGTCACTTCGTGAAGAGTGTTTCCCTTGACATAGGCTGCATGGCTTCCTCAAGGTGTACTGAGCTGCTTGGTGGTTCCATGCACATCGCCAGCACCTCTTATTGACTTGGATCCACTCTTTCAATTGATCTTTAGAGAGTTTGCCCACTTCACCTTACTGACTGAAGTGATGTTCGGTACTCTGGCAATAGGCACAATCGGTCTTTGATGCAGGGTGCTTCTTTGTTTTGCCTGGACTGGGTGTAGAGGCATCATCTGCCCGGTCACCATGAGGCGCACACGCGCTGCCCAGACGACTCTGCGGGGCAGGGACCTGTAAGTTGACACCGGACCCCGGCACTCCTCCCCGGAGATGTGCGCGTGCAGCCGACCGCTGGCTCCCTGCCAAAAGCAGTCAGCTGATTCGTCCCTCGGGACGCAGAGCGGGGGCTCCACACCTGCAGGTATAGGGACCCCGGGGGATAAAAGGACGCGAATCGGGTCACTACCAGTGACTAACCACTAAACAAGAGGTTTTAAAGTTAGAATAGGGGCCCTCTCGAAACTGTTAAAGCGTCTCCTCTTGAGTGCCCAGGTCAAACGCTCCATCAAGATGAGCGACACCGACGGCCGAAAACGAGGAGCCAAGGAAGCAGGCCGCAGGTCCCCACCAACGCCTGCGACAGGGGAGCTGCAGAGACTGGTTGTAAGGATCTGCAGGCTGAGTGCAGATGACGCGGAGAATATCCGCACCTGTTCATCCTCCGACTGCGACAGCCAGATCCAGGACTGGCTACAGCGCGGCACAGCCCCCACAGAGGCCACCTCATCCCTCCATGTACTGGGCCACCTGACGCTGCTCCACCACCGTAAATCGGAAGATTTACAGACTGGTCTGCGGATCTTGGAAAGCAACAGCCAAGACCAAAGAGAGCTCATTGTACGCCTGGAGATGGAGGTACGGGAGCAGAGAGATGCTCGCTCCCGCTCGCTGGCAGATCTCCAGGGACAGAAGGAGCGATCCGTCTTCCTCGAGAAAGAAGCTGACCAGCTTCAGCGGGAACTGGAAGGACTACGAAAGGCACAGAAGGCAGCGCAACGGCAGGTGGAATATAGAACAACTCAGCCCGAGCAGGAACGAGGCCGGGAGACGAAGCCGACCCCGACGAGGCGGGGAGTGGCCGGACGAGACCCGTCGTCAAGTTCCTCCCATTCAGAGGAAGATACGAGCTCTGACAGCTCATATCCGAGTTTCCTCAAAACGGACACTGAGAGCAAGCCGTCTCCCAGAAAGAAAGAGCCAAGGGCGAAAAGCCAGGCATCGTCAAAACCAATAGTACTGCCCAAGGTCCAGGAGCTTCGCCTGAAACCCATTGAGTCAATGGCAAGAGACATTGAACGCTTCGATCCCACCGATAAGCACTCTACCATTGACGACTACCTTAGGGAAGTAGAACACTGTCTGCAGGACTTACCAGATGCGACAGAGAGAAAAGCTCAAGCTCATCTGGAAGACAAGCAGAGAAGTGCGCAGTTTCATCGAATCACAGCAGCTGTTGATCAGAGATGACTACGCTCAGCTATGCACAGCCCTACGGGAGGAGTATTCACCTTACTCCGACCCAGCGGCTGCCATGACTGCTGCCCTATCAGTACTCCAGAAGAAGAGTGAACCTCCCAAAGACTACCTCAAGCGCCTAAAGACTGCCTACTTCCAGGGGAGAAACACTCCAGGCCAAGAGGACAAAAACTTCCAGTCGCTGTTCCTCCACAACCTGCACGAATCAATCCGCACAGAGGTTACAATGCACTGTCGGATTAATAAACCTAACACCCGTGACATGAAGAAATACGCTCAGATGTTCTGGGAAACAAAGCTGCAGGGATACAGGAGACAAGAAGAAGAACCCAGAGTGTTAGCATCACAAGCTCCAGAGGCACACCACCTGGCCCTTGAAGATGCAGAAACATCCCATTCAAGAAAATTTGGGGCAGCCACGTCACCGTACAACTCTCGGCAAGTGTACAAGCCCCAGATGGACAAAGACAGTCATTGGAGGGGGGATGCACAACATGCCTGGCAGCAAGACAAGCAAAGAAAGCACCTGCACCAAGGCCACAAAGAGCAGCCCAGGCATTACCAAGAGCAACGAAGACACGCTGACGGACAAAGTCCCCCTCCGAAAGAACACGATGCAGAATACCAGAGATGGAATGGAAGCAAAAAGAAGGAAAGGGGGGAGAGAAGCCAACACAAGCATGACTAGGATCCTAGAAGGATCACGGGAACCAGGACCAGAACCTGCTCCCGTGAATCAACTCCCGACTCCCAAGCCACCACCTGGTTCGTTGCCTGAGCACTCGACGTACCGCCCTCATGTGGTCAGAGCCATACAGCCGAGTGGCTCGATAAACCCAGACACCTCGGTTGCACTCCAGGCTGATGAGACAGCCACCGATTCGAGCCCTTGCAACAAGGTGTGCCAACAGAAACAGACCTCCCAACTCTCCCTCACCTTCCCCGATCCTAACAGAAGCCAAACACTGCCACAGCCAAGGGGGGGCATCCTCACCCGACCAAGCCCCCTGGCAGATTCAACTGAACCAGTCCCCGGACCTTCTGGAGAAGATAAGGACAGCAGCCTCACCACAGTCTACACCAACCATGGGTGCGACGTAGGGAACAAGATGCTCTGCCCCTGGTCTCTCCACCAAACAACCTTGCTGGAGGTCATAAAGAAACCCCCACAAGCGGCATACTGTTTCAGAGCCCACAAGCCCAGGAAACCTCCTGACAAATGGCTCCCAACGAACCAGATCAAGCCCTTCAAGCCAGCTGACGCATCACTGGAGGAGACAAGCTCAACCAGTGACAAAGAGGGTTCAGGGTAGTCAGGGCAAACCAATACACCACTCACGACAACCTTCCACTAACTTCCACTACTAACCATATACGCATGACCAGTGCATTACACTAACGTGTCGATTTTCTGGGTTATCAAGTACCATAAGTAATTTAGTTAATGCGTTAGTTCTGAACAACTGATGCCCTTGCCATGACCATGTGATTGTTGTCGTTGTCCCATGCCCTTAACCATATCAGTCTCCAAGTCTCCGTCAGATCGAGGCCACATGGACTGCAGCATCCCGAGGGTTGCCCCAAAGGACGGGGGTCGCCCCATCCTTCAGGCCAAAGGGGGGATGTTGGGACTGCTGCAAGACCACACAGGCTGCAGATGAGTAAATCAAAGAAACAAACAAACACAGAAACACAAAGACCTCTGCCAGGGACAAAGGAGAAGCCTCGTGTCCTGTGTCGACCCCCGCCCCGCAGAACAAAGGCGCACACGCGCTGCCCAGACGACTCTGCGGGGCAGGGACCTGTAAGTTGACACCGGACCCCAGCACTCCTCCCCGGATATGTGCGCGCGCAGCCGACCGCTGGCTCCCTGCCAAAAGCAGTCAGTTGATTCGTCCCTGGGGACAAAGAGGGGGGACTCCACCCCCGAAGGCATGGGGACCCCGGGGGATAAAAGGACGCGAATTGGGTCACTCAGTCTCTCTCTCGCCCACCTTTCTTCAACGACACTTCGAGCCGAGGACTTCGTGGAGACTCCAGCCGCCGGACGAGAAGAAGAATCGCCACCGCCGCTACTCCAGATCCCGCTCTACAGCCGCCGTTTCAGCGCTCCGTTGTGGTGACTATCGCGTCCTTTTCAGGACGAAAGCACCACGGGCTCCGAGCCCAAAAACAAAAGAGTAGTTTCCTTGAGAAGAGCTTAAGTTTCCGTGCCGCAGCTTAGCTGCTGGAGGTCTACCACAGACCTCACCTACATAGCGACCGCTTCACCCGAAGCCGCTATCCAGGACGCCCGGTCCTGAACGGGAGAGACTGACCCAGGTCCCCATCATCCCCAGGGGAAACCCAGCCGCCGCATCCTCTCCAGCAGCCCAGCCGGGCACGTCGAACCAGGACCCCCGCGGACAATGCTGCGACACCCGGAGACTGAGCGGACCCCAATCCAGCCGACGCACACCACCTCACGTGGTCACGTAAGAGGCAAAAGTTGGACCCAGTAACAAGATTTAGACTGATTTATTAGGCAAATTGACGAACCAGATTATTGGTCCCTGTTCGCAGGGTGGTGCCCCGAAATTCTTAAATAATAATAAGCTAATAATCAAGGTTTACCATATTTGGTTGACGTCCCAACAAATGGTGCCCCGTGTGAGGCAAGAAATATAGCAATATCATATGTGTCAATAACTGTATGCATCTATGAAAATTGATTTGCTGGAATAAAATCCAAAAATCATATTTTCATAAATTATCACTAACAACCTTCCCTTTGTAACGTGTCTAACCAGAGGCACGACCCTGTCTCTAACCTGCACAGTTTCTGAGCGTGATTTTTAGGAATAAATCCCTAAAACCACGACTCACTCGCTGAGACCCCTAGTGGCTAACGTTGTTACTGCATGCAAGTGACTAACCACTAAACAAGATGTTCAGAAGTTAGAATAGGGACCCTCTCGAAACTGTTAAAGCGTCTCCTCTTGAGTGCCCAGGTTAAACGCCCCATCAAGATGAGCGACACCGACAGCCGAAAGCGAGGAACCAAGGAAGCAGGCCGCAGGTCCCCACCAACACCTGCAACAGGCGAGCTGCAGAGGCTGGTCGTAAGGATCGGCAGGCTGAGTGCAGATGACGCGGAGAATATCCGCACCTGTTCATCCTCCGACTGCGACAGCCAGATCCAGGACTGGCTACAGCGCGGCACAGCCCCCACAGAGGCCACCTGACGCTGCTCCACCACCGTAAATCGGAAGATTTACAGACTGATCTGCGGATCTTGGAAAGCAACAGCCAAGACCAAAGAGAGCTAATTGTACGCCTGGAGATGGAGGTACGGGAGCAGAGAGATGCATGCTCCCACCTTCTGGCAGATCTTCAAGAACAGAAGGAGCGGTCCCTCTTCCTCGAGAAAGAAGCTGACCAGCTTCAGCGGGAACTGGAAGGACTACGAAAGGCGCAGAAGGCAGCGCAACGGCAGGTGGAATATAGAACAATTCAGCCTGAGCAGGAACGAGGCCGGGAGACGAAGCCGACCCCGACGAGGCGGGGAGCGGCCGGACGAGACCCGTCGTCAAGTTCCTCCCATTCAGAGGAAGATACGAGCTCTGACAGCTCATACCCGAGTTTCCTCAAAACGGACACTGAGAGCAAGCCGTCTCCCAGAAAGAAAGAGCCAAGGGCGAAAAGCCAGGCATCGTCAAAACCAATAGTACAGCCCAAGGTCCAGGAGCTTCGCCTGAAACCCATTGAGTCAATGGCAAGAGACATCGAACGCTTTGATCCCGCCGATCAGCACTCTACCATTGACGACTACCTTAGGGAAGTAGAACACTGTCTGCAGAACTTACCAGATGCGACCGAGAGAGAAAAGCTCAAGCTGATCTGGAAAACATCGACCAGAAAAGTGCGTGCTTTTATCGAGTCCCAAGAGCCCGATGATAGAGGGAGCTACAAACATCTGGTATAGACCCTGCGAGAAGAATACCCTATTCTGATCCAGCTGTGGCCATGGCGGCCGCCCTGTCAGTACGACACAGGAGGACTGAATCACCTATGGAGTTTTTCAAGCGACTAAGGACTGCATACTTCCAGGGGAGAAACACGCCAAGCCAGGAAGAGAACGAGGACTTCCGATCTGTGTATCTCCACAACCTGCATGACTCCATCCGGACCGAGGTGACTATCCATTGCCGAGTGAATAAACTTACGACGCGGGAAATGAGAAAGTTTGCCCAGATGTTGTGGGAAACCAAATTGCAAGGGCACAAGAAGCCAGAAGAGGAACACAGAGTTTTGAGACTACAGACTTCAGCAGCTCCTGATCTTAGGCTGGAGGGGGAAGAAGTGCCACCAGCAACGAGTCATCAAGCTAGACACCCGCAGTCTTGCTTCCAGCAAGTATCCTACCCCCGAGAGAACAGAGACACTCGGCGAAGGGGGGAGCCACGGCAGACATGGCAGGGCGACAGGCAGAGGAGAGACTCTCCAGCCCACAAGAGAGGCCCCAGACAGCAGCGGGAGTGGGGAAGGCAGGCTGACACCCAGCCTCCTTCTACAGATGAGCTCTACCAGGCCTTCAGGTGACACTGGGAAGCCCGCGGTGAGCCGACTGAGGAACTCGAGGTGGCTTTCGACAGCCTCATCGGGGAACCCAGAGAGTCCAGAGGACCGCGGAGAGGACGGCAAACTCATCCTCCTCCAATGACACAGAAGGAGGACGAGAAGGGGGACGAGCCACCAAGAGCCTGACTTGGTTCATCCCTTCCCCAAAACCTGGCCAAAGTCTATTTCGTGGGCTGGGGAAGAGGCCCGAACCGCCCACAGACACTCCCCACACTTCCTGAACGCACAAACTCTGAAAGCCCCACATGGGCAATCTCACCCACCAAGGGAATGCCCGGCGCATCTACACCTCAGTCCTGGTAGGTGGCAGCACCAGGATTGATGCCCTCCTAGATTCTGGGTCCGAGATCAGCCTCATCAACTCCAACCTGCTGGTGAGAGTGACCAACGAGAGACTGATGCGGGGACAACCTGTCACCGTGGAGCCCTGCAACATCAGCATCACCAGTTACACACAGGACACCTCCCCCATCAAAGAGCGTGTGTGGATCGACATCGCCTTCCAGGAGATGGCGCTGGTGCATCCAATCTACGTTTGTGACATTGACACGGAGCCTCTATTGATCGGGCAGGACTTACTGGACCGGCTGGCACCCCTCATCGACTTCCGCCGGGGATGTATCTGGGCCCAGGTGACGAGCCCCTTTCCGTGGATCCAGGACGCAAACCCACAGCCAGCGGATAAGAAGGTATCCGTGATCCAAGAGTCCCGTGAACTCAGACCGACTCCTGACCCCCTGACCCAACTCCAGGGCCATGAATCATTCCTCTGTTCATTGGACAATGAGAACCGAACCACCTACTGCCCCCGTGTGGTCGGAGGAATCCACCTGAACGGCATCCCGACCTCAGAAGCTTTCATCGCACTTTGGTCGGACAAGACAGCCATCAGCCAGAACCTCCTTGATGACGTGTGCAAGCTGCAACCCGCTCCATTCACCCCTCACAGCCACCGAATCCTGGGAGCAGAATCCCTCCAGGCTCCTCTCAAAGCTACAGGTGTATGTGCACTCACCGTGACTGTCAAAGAGAAGCAGACCCTGCACTTTATGAGTGTCGTCCCCGGACTACAAACCCCGTTCCTGGTGGGAGCTGACCTACTCGTTCGGTTTGGCACACAACTGGACACTATCAATCAGGTGCTATGGTCCCGAGCGCACCCAGCGGCCCGAACTTTGTCAACCGATCCAGAACAGATGGCGTCCGGACAGACCATTCCCCAAGCCTGCCAGGTGATGAGCGAGATAGACACACTCATTCCTCCGAGGACAGCGGGAATGGCAATCCGACTGGTTGTCGTAAAAGGACAGAGGACAGCCTGCCAGCAAGTCTTTTTTCAACCATCAGCCGTTTTCCAGAGACTCAAGCTGACTGTCTGTGGTACGCCCCTGCTGACATTGTATTCCCGGTCGACTTGCCTTCTGGTCCAAAATTCCACACAAGTCCCTATTCACGTGACAGCCCGTCAAGTGCTGGGAACACTTGTTGACAGTTCTTTCCACGACTTCGACCTGAACATACCTGTCAACCGGAGTATAACTGTTGCAAGCCACGAAGGAGTACCAGAAGAAGACATTTGTGGTACTTCCATGGACTCCTCTGGAAATATGGTGATCCACACTCTCACGATTTCTCCACCGGATCCTCCTGCGGCGACAGACACTGTCCCGGTCACCCCAGAGGAGCCCTATCCGGGGTTTGAGGCAGAGATCACCCAGCAACTCGGAAAGGCAGACGCCCTGACAACGCAGGATCAAAGGGATGCCCTCCGAGAGCTGTTCCGGGAGTTCCACCCCATCTTCTCCAAAGACTCGCATGACTGTGGTGTCACTGATCTCCACACAGTACGCATTCCCACGGACCCAAAAGCACCGCCAACCTTCATACGGCAATACAGAATTCCTCTGGCTGCCTACGAATCGATCCAAGAAATCCTGGACACGCTACTGGAGAAGAAGATCATACGAGAGTGTAATTCCACTTACAACTCCCCGATCTGGCCCGTATTGAAACCCACGGGAAAGTGGCGCCTGACCATCGACTACCGACCACTCAACAAACAGGTGCCCCTGTCTCGCTGGCCCATGATCCATCTAGATCAGGAATAACTCAAGGTGAAGGGAGCTCGCTTTTTCTCAACAGTGGACGTGGCGAACGGTTTCTGGACCATGAGGGTGGACCCAGCTGACCAATACAAGCTGGCTTTCTCATTTGGCAACCGCCAATACACCTGGAATCGCTGCCCCTTTGGATATTCTAACTCGCCTTCCGAGTTCAATATCTTTCTCCACAAAGCAATGAGCGATGCCGCAGCCCGCGGGAACCTGATCTACGTGGATGATATCCTGATGAGAAGCTGCACATTCGAAGCCCACAGAGGAAATCCGACACATTGGCGGCCAAAAGGTGATTATCGAGACCTGCCACCAGCCAGTCACCTTTCTGAACAGCCAGAGACTGAGAGAAGGTCGGGTATCCAACAGCCGCATCGCCACCTGGATGATGGCGCTACAAGGATATGACGTGGAGGTCAAGTACGCCCAAAATCTCAAGATGGCCCTGGGGCAAGGCTTGGCTGGATGCCAACATTGCAACGGTGAGGACCAGACAGAGCCCACAGTCAGCATGGTCAACACGCCACCTTCCCCATCCAACCATCGATACTATGACGACAACGTATGCCAGGAACTCCCCAAGGCATACATAGACGGCTGCTCCTTCCACCAACTGGAACAACTCTGAGCCGGCGTGGGGATTGTCTGGGCCAACGTCAAAGTAGAGGAACCAAACCAGTACCAGCTGGGACCTAAGATAAGCCAATTCGCAGAGGTTGCAGCAGTTCTCATTGCTCTGCAGCAAGCGGCGAAACTGGATCTGAAACAGCTGGTCCTATGCTCCGACTCCAACTACGCCCGCCACAGCATCTCGCACTTCCCCATCTGGAAGGAAAACGATATGAAGAACGCCAGGAACAAGGAAGTAAAACACGCACCGCTCTTCCTGGCCTGTGACCAGCTGGTGACGAAGGAAGGGATTACCGTCTACTGGAAAAAGGTAAAGGGACACTCACAGATGTCAGGTCCGGACAAGGATGGCAATGACGAGGCTGACCGTCTGGCCATGTTGGGCGCTGAACAAGGTACCCCCTGGGAGTTCTGAGCCGAATGGCTCCCGGCCCCAGAGATTTATACTGTGAACGCCGTGACCCGTCGACAGGCAAAGGAGAGACAAGACAATCTCCAAGCCAATGATCAGACGCTTCACCTGGGACGCAAGCCTGATGACACAGATTTGGTAAGCCTGCAAGAGCGAGACTCCATCATCCAAGTCATCAGACAGGAACTGAAGGACCCAGCAGCCCAACAGAGCTCATCGTCCACAGCGGTAGAACCAAAAGAACTGCGGGCTCTCCGACGCGCCCTGCCTCATTTGAAGCTGGAGAAGGACCTCCTGGTCTACATTGGCAAAAACCCCGCAAGGACTCAATGGGTTGTGCCAACAGACCACGGAGGAATACTGCTGGCCCACGCCCATGACTCACCCACAGGGGGGCATCGGGGACTCAAAGCCACCCTACACACCCTACAGCAGGTTGCCTACTGGCCCAACATGACCAGAGATACGGAGGCATACATCCGAGGGTGCCTGACATGCTGCCAGTTCCAGCCATCCAAACCACTGAACCGAGCTCCATTACAGCAAAGGGGGGTCACTTTCCCCATGGTCGAAACTCGAGATCGACTGGATTGGACCGGTTCCCAAATCCTCACGGAGTAACAAGTACCTCCTGACCATCACCTGTGCCTTCACCAAATGGGTTGAATGCCTCCCGGCCCCCAACGATACTGCCATCACCACGGCAGTACTCCTCCTCAATCACGTCTTCAGTCGCTGGGGATTGCCTCTTTCCATAGACTCGGACCGAGGGACCCACTTCACCTCCAGCGTCATGACCCACATGTGCGATATTCTTGGAACCGAAGTTAAGTTCCATCTGGCTCATCACCCCCAGTCGTCTGGACAAGTGGAACAAGCAAACCGCACCATCATCCACATGTTGAGGAAATACGTTAGTGGCAACGGGAAGGACTGGGATGTCAAACTCCCACCGATTCTGATGGCCATCAGATCCACACCCCATCGTGCCACAGGGGTCACGCCATTCGAGATGATGACAGGCAGGCAAATGACTCTGCCCCTGCACCTCCTGTACCACGCGGAAGACGTCAACGTAGCCACCGCCTACACCGCTCATGCATACGCCAGGGATCTACGAGAACACCTCAAAACAACGTTTTCATGGGCCCAAGAAAACCTGGAGGCCAGCGCAGAAGGAGCCAAGGCCTACTACGACAGAAAGACTTCAAACCACGAATACGAAGTAGGGGACAAAGTATACCTCTTCAAGTTCATCCAGCCAACAGGAATCCCGAAGAAATTCCTGCCTCGGTGGACTGGACCCTTCGAGATAGGAGATCCACAGAATACAAATGGGTCCACGCCAACCAAATCAAGCCCTTCAAACCAGCTGACGCATCACTGGAGGAGACAAGCTCGACCAGTGACGAAGAGGGTTCAGCGTAATCAGGGCAAACCACCCACTAATACACCACTCACAATAACCCCAACACCTCTACAACTAACCATATACACATGACCAGTGCATTACACTAACATGTCCCGTCTCTGTTTTCCCGTTGCAGGATGCACACTCTCTGGATACTCGGCATAATCCTCATTCTCCCCAGGGTGCAGCCAAACGACACGGTTGAATCTGGCCCCACAAACGGCATCGTGTTGCAGAACACTCCAGGGCTCCTAATCACCAGATGCAGGCTCTATACACAAAGGATTTATGTACGCTTAGATCCGTCGGACGCGTACCGCGCCCACTTCCGTCCGTCACAAAAATTGGCCTCAACAAAACCAAGCGCCCTCCACATACGCACTGCGATTGAACATGCTAAACTGTCCACCGTACATGTCCTAGAGCAGCTGCAGAAATTCCTGGTGACGGAGAGCGACCTAAGAGAAGGTACACGGCAGGGCCTTGAAAGAGTGTCTGCTTAGTGCTTTTCTCAGCCTTGCTTTTGCAAAAAAGACTCCTGGGGCGGTCAGTCAGGTTTCACCTGAAACTCTGACAGAAACCAACTATCACTGCTGGACAATCAGAGACAATAGGGCGTGAACTGGCACCCCCTTCTCTGACCAATCTCCTTTGTTGTCTCTCGGTGGGCGGTCTCCTCATTAGGCTTGAGCTTAAAAACACGGCAGCACTCTGAAAGATTCTAGAGAAGGTACACGGCAGGACCTTGAAAGAGTGTCTGCTTAGTGCTTTTCTCAGCCTTGCTTTTGCAAAAAAGACTCCTGGGGCGGTCAGTCAGGTTTCACCTGAAACTCTGACAGAAACCAACTATCACTGCTGGACAATCAGAGACAATAGGCCACTCCCGGTGGGCGGTCTCTGTTGTACTCAGCAACCAAGGCAAACAGCTGCATCCAATTTCTACTACTACACTATTTAATCAGGTGTGTGACTGAAGCGTCAGCGGAAGCGTCAGCCCTTCCAGCTCAGCCCTTCTCGGGTGAAGACGTTGTCGGGTAAAGACGTTGTCGGGTAAAGACGTTGTCGGGTAAAGACGTTGTCGGGTAAAGACGTTGTCGGGTAAAGACGTTGTCGGGTAAAGACGTTGTCGGGTAAAGACGTTGTCGGGTAAAGACGTTGTCGGGTAAAGACGTTGTCGGGTAAAGACGTTGTCGGGTAAAGACGTTGTCGGGTAAAGACGTGCGTGTCTACCTGCGCGTGTCCGGCGAGCAGGCAAACCCGTCCTAGTTGCCAAAATGTGTCATGTAGAAGAAAAGTTTTACCTTTCCTTGATCAATGCTATTTAATTAGATTTGAACCCTCCTGCTAAACTCATCATCATCCCCCTTTATGCAGATTTAAACAGAGACATCCTGAAGTCTGTCTCCAAGGAAGCCGTCTCTCTCCCTTTTGTAGATCTACCTTTTGTTCATGCTACAGAGGTGCCAAAGAGTCTCTGCAGCTGGGCTTAGCCCCATTGATAATGTAAATGTGGTGTCTGACTGTAACTTCCTGAGGTCTGTCCCCCCATTGCAATCAACAAACTGCCCCCCACCTTTTGTCTCAAGTGTAACTGTTTGATGTTTGTGCTTAAAACCCTTGCCCTGTGAGCTGCTCATCAGACAGAACTTTGCAGCCACTATGTGAGTTTCTGTCTCCGCTGTACAGTGAATAAAACTCATCTGAATTTGCCACAATTCTGGACCTGAGGAATTATTATTCTTCAACAATATGGCGTTGTCGGCAACTCGCTAACCCTGTGCTGGTGGACGTCTGCTGACTGGATGGAGTGATTCTGAATATTGGCAACTGGCGCCATTTCAAAAGGGTAAGGAAGCCTTTTGTAAAATTCCTATAACCTTGCAAATATTCATCTCACTCTATCTCAAGTCCGGATCATCCCCAGACCCAGGTAATGCGAATTAATTTCAAATTTATTGCAGCAGTTTTGTTAAGAGTGTTATGCTGCAGGCGATTCTGGTGAGTTTTAATGAGGCCTTCTTATTGTCTTACGTGTTATACGTTGTCTCTTTATGTTAGGTTAAGGTGTACTAGCAGGTAGTATTGTGACCGTTTGACAAAATTTTCCTGTCCCACTGTCTGAAAATTTTGCCAAACATTTCACAATGTGGTAAAGCCTGGTTGGAGGTTGTGGAATAGTTAAAGGACCAGTAATCAGTCTGTGACTTTCACCAATTGTGGTGTTATACAGAAGAATTCTCTCCTATCTTGAGAGTCTTCTCCTGTATGAAATTATTGCAGTGTAAATCCTGGCCCTAGTACAGGGTAGAATTATAATTTTGGGATCAGTAACCAGTCTGAACCATCTTGGCAGCAGTAACCAGTCTGTACCAAGCTTGCATAAAGGAATATTCCTCCACAAGACAAGGCTTTATTTTGTATGTTTTTTTTTTATTTCTATCTGTGAGCAGTAACCAGTCTGTGACAGAAACCCTTTTACCTTGGCTGAATATTCCTTGTATGTGACGATTATTATTCGTAATGCCTTCCCTTCGCCACTGGACGCGTGGGCGGAATTCCTAGTGGTTGGTCAGAGCTCTGAAATTCTAGAGTGGCGTCTCTAGTCAGTCAATTCTAGAGGAGTTGTCCTCTAGTCCAGGGTGGCGTCCCTGAAGAGGCCTTTTGTTTTGTTGAATGAATGATTGATTGATTATTGGTAACACTGGTTTTGGAATTGTGAATAACCAGTTTTGTGTGTGGTTCATGTTCTCTGTAGTCGCTGTCTCGTCCCTGTTCGTCTGAGTCACTCAAATAGAATAACGTTATTTGACTCCTTGGTGGTTAAGGATTCAGTTTATATATAAATTAATATATATATATAGTTTTTTTTTTTTTTTTTTGAATGCATTCACTACTATAGACACATTTTCCTCTCCTTTCACTAAGAAAGAACAGAGTTTTTTTCCCCCCTCCTTTCATGAATTTTTTCTCTCCTTCCACTAACTTTTTACTCTATTATCTTTAGTCCCTCATAACTTCCCTCAAAACATCCAACTTCCTGTATAGAACTACATAAGGCCTTTTCTCAATTTACATTTGTACTGTTATCTGATTTTGT
Organism: Karalla daura; assembly: GCA_029224185.1. Classification (NCBI taxonomy): domain Eukaryota; kingdom Metazoa; phylum Chordata; class Actinopteri; order Chaetodontiformes; family Leiognathidae; genus Karalla; species Karalla daura. Next base: position 1,970,474 of record CM055205.1, on the reverse strand, counting down.
AATTTTTTTTCTCTCTTTTTCTTTTCTGTCTATTTTCTTTCCCTCCTTTCACAGAATGGGAGGATACCAAAAAGACGGATAATTGAATTTTATTTCTTTCTTTTTATTTTTCTCTCTCTTATTTTGTACAGTGTTCACACATTTTCTATCAAAAAAAAAAAAAAAAAAAAAGGGAAAGACTGAAAGTAAGCAGTGGGTCCCTGATAGAGGAACCCCAGCCTGGTACATGTATCTAAATGTTGGTAATGATTGTATAGCGGATGTGCCTAAATGGTTTAAATGGACAGAAGAAACAAGGAAATGTTTCCCACTAGAGGGATCATTTGACAGGGATGTTTTAGAAAGCTTAAAGAAAGTGTTGCAAGAAAGGGAGAAACATAGAAAGTCAAGAAAGGAAGTGAATTGGTTGAGATACATGGCTTGGTCTGAAGAAAGTGAAAAAAGGAATACGGCCAGCAAATTAGCCAGCCTGAAAGATACCTTTGAAAAGCAGAGACAGAAGGACAGCAGTACCGTAATGATTGCAAAAACTGATGCCAAGAGCAAAAAGGACATATACCATACTGTCCAAGAGAGTGATGATGATGATGAATTTTTACCCCCCCCATATGTCACTCCGGTTGACACGAGAAGTCAGAGAACCCAAGCTACCGCACCATATAGTGATTCAGCTAACTCCCAACTAAACATCAAACAAAAGAACACCCCCCCAGTTACAAGGTCACAGACTGTTAATGCAATGGAGTCACAGGATCAGTTACACCTTGCAGAAACTGTAGTCAGACAAATGCTTATGCGACAAGTACCATCTGCTGCAGGTACTATAGCTGAAGTATACAGACCGTGGACTCCTAGCGATTTGGTTTCCCTAGTTGCAACCTTTCCTGTTCTTAAGAATGACCCTGATAAATTCATTCAAAAACTGAAGCAAATTGTAATTTGTTACAAACCCACAGCCGCTGATATCTGTCAGCTACTCTCTGCTGTACTAGATAACCATTGGCCTCCCATCAGTAATAAAGCAGCCTGGCCACAGACTCTTCCATCTGATCAAACTGAAATCGATGCTGCATTTGATCGATTGTATACGGCATTGCAAAATACTGTACCACTGATAGTCAACTGGAAGAAAATTAGTCAATGTAAGCAAAGGGAAAATGAATTACCTCACGAATACCAGTTGCGATTGACAGAAGAATTCAGAAAACATTCAGATCTAAAATCAGACCAGTGGAATTCACTTTTTGTTAATTTCTTTGTTCAGGGTCTACTACCTAGCATCTCTGAATCACTGAAACAACTGTGTGTGTCATGGGAAGGGAAAGACATGTCAGTAACCAGTCTGTGACAGAACCCCTTTTACCTTGGCTGAATATTCCTTGTATGTGACGATTATTATTCGTAATGCCTTCCCTTCGCCACTGGACGCGTGGGCGGAATTCCCAGTGGTTGGTCAGAGCTCTGAAATTCTAGAGTGGCGTCTCTAGTCAGTCAATTCTAGAGGAGTTGTCCTCTAGTCCAGGGTGGACTAAAATCAGACCAGTGGAATTCACTTTTTGTTAATTTCTTTGTTCAGGGTCTACTACCTAGCATCTCTGAATCACTGAAACAACTGTGTGTGTCATGGGAAGGGAAAGACATGTCAGAAATCAGCATAACAGCTGAACATTTATACCGCCAGTTAAAAGACAAAGAAGCCAAAACAGCTCAAAGACTCCTAGCAGTGCAAATCAAGGCATACGAGAAAATGAGTGAAAATACTAACCACCGTCCATATAGGTCAGCGAAAGATAACAGACGACCCTACAGACAACCTCCTCAATTTGACCCCTTGAAACCATGCTATGTATGTGGGCAAGTTGGGCATTGGTCGAAACAATGCCCTAATCTACAACAACAACCCAAACCTTCTCATCAGGCTGCCCCTTGGACAGTTACTAACCCTTTTCCTGAATCCCAATAGGGGTGGCAAAGGGACACATCATCTCAAATGCTTCAGCGCCTCACAAAGAATGAAAGTGATGAACCGATGCTTACTTTATCTGTGAATGGAAAACCTGTGAATTTTCTTGTTGATAGCGGTGCTTCTATATCAGCCATCAATCCAAAAGACTTGCCCCCTGTCAAGTTATCATCTGAAGTTGTGAACACTATTGGTGTATCTGGTATTACCATAATAAATCCTGTAAGCACTCCAATGACGGTTGAATTAGGTCCTTTATCTACTGAACATGCTTTCCTTATGGCAGCTGATACCCCTCTAAATTTACTTGGCAGAGATTTACTATGTCAGTTTGGATGTACTATCAAATGTACACCTGACGGAGTCTATCTTGATGTACCCGATACCAATGCCAATACTGTGTTTTCCATGTTACAACAAACCGCTCAACCGATGACTTATGCTTGGCATACAACCTCCCCTCAACTCTCTTTACAAATTCAAGAGATTTACAACCTAAAAGCCAAGGAAAACACTCCCTTTCTTTCTTGGTTAACATCTGAATTATCCAACTCATTGATCTGGCTCTCCCATTGTTACTGTCCAGCTCTTTCAAATGCAGATTACGATGAGGAAACAACCCGTAAGGCTGAGGAGCTGGAAGGGACAACCTCCTTTCTGCATCCAAATGCTATCTACTTCTGCCCGGCAGGCATTGCCCTTGATACACTTCTAACCCCTTCTCAGAAATCTATTTTTCAGGAGAATAACTGCGTCCCCTACATTGCAGTTGCCACCGCCAATGATCATGATGTCAAGGAGCTGGGAAGAATGGTGAAGTTACTGCAAGGCTACAACGACAAAACTTACTGTGGTACTGTAGCTAATCATTCACTCTACAAAATAAGCTCCATGGGATATATGTTAAGTTTTCCTTTGGACAAACAATCTGTTGTGTTTTCAGCCTCCTCGCAGAAAACCCAACCACAGCTCCAACCCCTTTCTGCATCTGTAGCAACTTCCCAAATCTTATCTCAAGTTCCACCTTCTCTATGGTCTTCTCATGCTAACGATGTCGGCCTTATTCAATCGGCATCTGCAGTAAAAATCAATGTCAGATCAGATACACCACTTCCCAAGAAACGTCAGTATCCTCTCAAACCTGACGCAGAAGCAGGGATTGCACCTGTAATAGAATCCCTTCTTGAACAAGGTATAATAATCCCTACTTCTAGCCCGTGCAACACCCCCATTTTACCTATACAGAAAAGCAACAAAACCAGCTGGCGTTTTGTACAGGACCTCAGAGCAATTAATAGCTGTGTTGTTCCTGTCTTTCCTGTAATTCCAAATCCCACTACTATTCTCTCCTCAATCCCTCCCACAACTACCCATTACACTGTAGTGGATCTATGCTCTGCCTTCTTCTCTATTCCTGTTCATCCTGACTCCCAGTACCTTTTTGCTTTCACTTACAAGGATCAGCAATACACCTGGACAAGACTCCCACAAGGATACACAGAAAGTCCCACCCTCTACTCCAGAGCCTTGAAACAAGATTTATCAGATGTAAAATTTCCTGGTGGCAGCACACTAGTACAATATATTGATGACCTTTTAATCGCCTCACCCTCTTTAGAGGCCTGCAAAATCGACTCAGTTGTACTTCTGAAAGCTCTTGCAAACAAAGGGCACAAGGCCTCTTTTTCAAAATTACAACTATGCAGAAACACTGTTACATATCTAGGACATCAGCTCTCAGGTAATACACGCATTCTCTCCCCTAACAGAGTTACAGCCATCTCCAACATGCCAAAGCCACTGTCCATACGACAAATGAAAGCATTTCTAGGGGCTGCAGGCTACTGTCATCAGTGGATTTCAGAATTTGCTCAACTGGCGAGACCCCTTCTAGACATTTCCATGCCATCATCACCTGAACCTTTACAATGGTCTGCAGAAGCTGAAACCTCTTTTGCACTTTTGAAACAAGCCCTCTGCTCTGCCCCTGCTCTGGGTCTGCCAGATTACACCAAGCCATTCTTTTTGTATGCACATGAAACCAATGGCTTCGCTCAATGTGTTCTTACCCAACAACATGGTCCTGGCAAAAGACCTGTAGCATATCACAGTGTACAGTTAGACCCAGTCGCACGAGGTCTCCCTCCTTGTCTCAGAGCAATTGCTGCTGCTGCTTATGCAGTAGAAAACACCTCATCCATGGTACTGGGATCCCCACTAACTCTGTTTGTTCCTCATTCTGTTTCTGCTCTTCTCCTACGCTCTGAGACCCAACACTTCTCCTCCGCCAGACAAACTCGCTACGAACTAATCCTTCTCTCAACACCTAATCTAACTATTGAACGCTGCTCACCTCTTAACCCTGCTTCTCTCCTCCCCACTGTTAGCGATGGTGAACCACATTGCTGTGAGGTCCTAGTTGACCACATGCTCACTCCTCGTCCTGATTTATCAGACAGACCGATTGCAAATCCAGACCTGATACTGTTCGTAGATGGTAGTTCCTCCCGTTCAAGCACAGGAGGTCTTAACTCAGGCTACGCCATCTGCTCCCTCCATGAAACTATAGAAGCTGCAAAACTCCCCTCCTCATGCTCTGCTCAGCAAGCCGAACTCTTTGCCTTAACTAGAGCCTGTATTCTTGCAAAGAATTCCTCTGCCACTATCTATACAGATTCTAGATATGCATTTGGAGTTGTACATGACTTTGGCACATTATGGAAGCACCGTGGGTTTCTAACTTCTTCCGGTACACCAATTAAAAATGCTAAATTTATTTCAAATCTCCTAGAGGCCGTTCTACTGCCCAAAACTCTGGCAGTTGTGAAATGTGAGGCGCACACAGGTAATTCAGATGATGTGTCCCGAGGAAACGCAAAAGCTGACATTGCAGCCAAGACAATAGCTGTTTCCTCTAATTCCTTGGAAATTAAAATGTGTATGTCAATAACCTCTGTTGTACAGTCAGCACCTGCTCTCAATGACGTGGCAGCTCTACAAGCAGCCACCGATACCACCGAGCGAGCTGCATGGCTGACAGCCGGCTGTGCCCTAACAAATGGACTATGGAGGTCAAATGATGGCCGCATTGTTGCCCCACGGTCCCTTCTCCCACAACTTGCTGGTGTTGCACATGGCATGTCACACACGAGCAAAGGGGGAATGGTTGCTGCGATAAAAAGACACTGGTTTGCTCCTGGCATAACAATTGTATGTGAACAGTTCTGTCAAAGATGTGTAACCTGTCAACAGCATAATCCAGGAAAACCTGTCAGGACAATACAGGCAGCCCATCCACCCCCATGGGGACCTTTTGTAAATATGCAAATAGATTTTATACAGATGCCAAAATGCTGTGGTTATGAATATGTCCTTGTGATTGTTGATATGTTTTCAAAATGGACCGAAGCTTTCCCATGTAGAAAGGCAGATGCAAAAACTGTGACAAAAATACTCATCAGAGACATTGTTTGCCGGTTTGGAATCCCACACAGCATCAACAGTGATAGAGGAACCCATTTTACCTCATCAATCCTACAAGAACTCTGTAAGGCACTCAGAATCAAGCAGCGTTTTCACACGCCCCACCATCCTCAATCTGCTGGTTCAGTGGAACGACAAAATGGAGTATTGAAAAACAAACTCGCAAAAATCTGTGCCGAAACAGCCTTAAAATGGCCTGATGCCCTGCCAATTGCTTTAATGACAATAAGAAACACAGCAAATAGAAAAACAGGACTGTCGCCCCATGAGATTCTAATGGGCAGACCAATGTCAACCCCCGTCACGCCTCTCCCCCCACTTTCACAGTTAAACCTTGCACTCATGGATGATACCATTATTGACTTTTGTAAGACAATGTGCTCAGCTGTTAAGACTCTACACTCACAGGTGATCGCGGCCCAAGCTCCTCCTGCTGAGAGTGATTGCCACAACATCCAGCCTGGTGACTTCATCTACATAAAACAGCACAAAAGGAAGAACGCTCTTCAGCCCAGGTGGACCGGTCCTCATCAAGTGCTGTTGACAACAAATACTGCTGTGAAGTGTGAAGGACGACCTACTTGGATACATGCATCCCACTGTAAAAGACAACGGCAACAAGATGGCACCCCGGACCAGCTTTCATCTGACCAAGCTCCCTCAAGGCATACGAACACCGGTGACCAGCTTACTGTTCCTGTGGCTCCTGAACACCGCCAGCACAAGTCATGAAGGACAATGGACCCTTCCCTCGACGACGATCCCCAGACCACCGGTACAAGGCATGGTAAAAACAGCCCACCACCCCCTAACTACAGACTCTACACACAAACATAATTCCGAAATTGAAGGAATTCCTGAACATTTTCAAACTGTTTTCATCAACACCTATCTTAACCTGACTAGAATGGTAGCTGATCACAGTCAAAATCCCACAAGCTGTTATGTGTGTGGACTCATCCCCCACAGCACAGATGAAGGCATTCCCTTTATGGCCTTACCTATTTCAGATTGCGATACATGTCATCTACTCCATTTAAATACACGTACAATTTACACCCACAAATCATGCACAACTGTTCCTTTAATGAGATCTTTGCCTTGCAAAACATCCACCAGCCAATGCCAGATATGTGCTGACCCTCCCGCTGCCGTCACTCTCAGTATCATCCCAAAGAAGCTGAAGTGGTGCCTTAGAGGCACAGGAAAAGGAAACAATCTAGGGACTTCAAACTGTGACACTGTTTTTTCTCCCACGCCAAGACAATCCTCCAAACACTGGGCTCCAGATTACCACCCTCAGCCAAAAGTGTGTGTCACATTGGACATTTACTTTGAGAAAATGGCCACAGTTGCTTCTCACTGCGCCACGCCTGCCGCGAAAGGAATGTATTGGATATGTGGATTAAAAGCATACGAATACCTTCCAATAGGATGGAGTGGGGTATGTGGCCTGGGCTACATAGTCCCAGCAATGAGAGTTGTCAATAAATTGCCCTCGCCCCCCCCAGTATTAAGCTCATCCAGAGCCAGACGTGAATTGTTAGATACCCACTCACAGACATATTGGAGCCGCATATTTGGTATGCTTCTACCCAGTTACGGCGTATTATCATCTCTAAATCAAATAAGAGACCTTTCCAAAAGAGTGGAGGATTTGGCCAACACAACAACCATAGCCATATCTCTGATGTCAACAGAACTAGCTGCAACTCGCCTGATTGCCTTACAGAATCGTGCTGCCCTAGACTATCTTCTGGCATCGCAAGGTGGTACCTGTGCAGTAATTGGTGTTGAATGCTGCACATATGTCCCAGATTACAATGCTAGCCTGTCTGACATCATTACACATCTAAAAAATATTACTAAACAGGCAAACACGAATGACATCGACAGTCCTTTTGCATGGCTAGAAACAATCATTGGCCGATGGAGTACAGTAATTCTACAGTATGTTTTTCTTGGAATCATCTGTGTCATTTTTCTGTAATTGTTACCAACTGGATTAAGTCTATATGCAGAACTGTTGCCACGCAGATGACAGCAAAAATAATGTTCCAGCAAGTCCCTCCTCTACACACAACTGTGAGACCGTCTGAAGGGCTTTTTAAAGAAACCTTTGATGAACTGTGTAAAATTGACGTTATGTGAAAATATTTGCAGTTTTGTATTTTGTATTACTTCAGTATTGCATGTTTGCAACTTGTGCACAACACGTATTTTTCCATTGAAAGAAATTTCTTCTTTTTCTTTTTTTAGCTTATTTGATGTGTTCTCAAATTATTGAATGTTGATGTATTAACAAAGTTTGTTTTTTTGTTTTTTTCTTTTTGTTGTACTTCGCTCTTTTAATCTCATCTGTATTGAAAGACGTGTTTATTCTTATTATTTCATTTTGTTTTGTTCTTAGCTTCATTTTCTTTGAATTTATAATTCTATGATACAATGTTCTTGCCTTTTGTTCTTTGATTTTGTATTTTATTTTCTACTCCCTATTATCACACCAATTTGTGTTGTCCTTTATAGGACAAAAGGGGGAATTGTAGAAGAAAAGTTTTACCTTTCCTTGATCAATGCTATTTAATTAGATTTGAACCCTCCTGCTAAACTCATCATCATCCCCCTTTATGCAGATTTAAACAGAGACATCCTGAAGTCTGTCTCCAAGGAAGCCGTCTCTCTCCCTTTTGTAGATCTACCTTTTGTTCATGCTACAGAGGTGCCAAAGAGTCTCTGCAGCTGGGCTTAGCCCCATTGATAATGTAAATGTGGTGTCTGACTGTAACTTCCTGAGGTCTGTCCCCCCATTGCAATCAACAAACTGCCCCCCACCTTTTGTCTCAAGTGTAACTGTTTGATGTTTGTGCTTAAAACCCTTGCCCTGTGAGCTGCTCATCAGACAGAACTTTGCAGCCACTATGTGAGTTTCTGTCTCCGCTGTACAGTGAATAAAACTCATCTGAATTTGCCACAATTCTGGACCTGAGGAATTATTATTCTTCAACAGTCACTACCCCATTCCTGTTATCTGTGGCTCACGCAGATGGCTCCGCACTAACAGACAACACCGCAACCCTGCTAACCTCCGGTCACTGAAGGAAACCCTGCTCACTGCCTCTCCTGTTTCAGTCGGACTATGGAACTGCCAGTCTGCTGTAAACAAAGCTGACTTTATCTCTGCCTACTCCAACCTCCTAGCACTGGATATCCTGGCTCTCACTGAGACTTGGATCAAACCTGAAAATAATGCTACTCCGGCAGCACTTTCAACCAATTACACACTCTCTCACACCTCTCGTACCTCTGGACGGGGGGGTGGGGCGGGCCTGATGATTTCCAACAAATGGAAATATAACCAACTACAACCTGTGGTCAAATACTGCTCCTTCGAATACCATGCCACACTGATAACTGCCCCAGTCAAGCTCTATCTGATTGTTGTCTATCGCCCACCAGGGCAGATGGGTAACTTTCTTGATGAACTAGATACTCTACTCTCCTCCATCCCTGACCGTGACTGCCCCACGCTGGTCCTCGGTGATATGAATATACACTTGGACAACCCAAGTGCTTCAGACTTCCTGTCACTACTACACTCATTTGAGTTCCAGCGAGTCGTCAGTCCTCCGACTCACAAAGCTGGCAAAGAGCTTGATCTGATTTTCACCCGAAACTGCACCGCAGACACTCTGGTCATCACGCCTCTACATCTGTCTGACCATTACTTCGTTCAAGGTTCGCCTCCCTGAGCCAACTACTATCCAAACCCCCATGGTTACCTTCCGCCGTAACCTCCGCAACCTCTCACCCTCCCACCCTCCCACTACTCATCCCTAGTAGCCTCAGCTCTTCCACAATCCAGCACCTTCTCCTCATTGGATGCTGATGCTGCTACCGAATCCTTATGCTCCACTCTGAGCTCCTGCTTGGATAGGCTGTGTCCACTATCCACCAGACCTGCTCGATCCTCTCAGTCCCACCCTTGGCTCAATGAAACCCTCCGGTCGCTGCGCACCAACCTCAGAGCTGCAGAAAGGAAATGGCACAAATCAAAGTGTCCTTCTGACTTCAACACATTCCAGTCATTGCTGGCCTCATTTTCATCCAGCACTACTAGTGCAAAGAAGGCCTTCTACAATGACAAAATCTCCAATGCCACAGACACCCGAAAACTATTCACAACCTTCAATACTCTACTCAACCCTCCACCTCCACCACCAGCTACCAACCTGTCAGCAGAGACATTTGCTTCATTTTTCATTGACAAAGTTGCTGCCATTAGCAACCAGTTCTCTGGTCCTACCACAAAAGATGGCAATGAGCCAAACCAACTCGACATGCAGCCGTCCTACTGCATCATTCTCCTCATTTACTCCTCTCACTGATGGCGAAGTGTCCAAACTCCTTACATGTAGCCGTCCTACTACATGTCCACTGGATCCTATTCCAACCATCCTCCTGCAATCCATATCTCCTACAATCACAGCAGCAATCACACATGTGATTAATGCTTCACTGACTTCTGGAATGTTCCCGACCTCACTCAAACAGGCTCGGGTAACACCACTACTCAAGAAACCTTCTCTTGCTCCAACCGAGGTGGAAAACTATCGGCCGGTCTCTCTCCTCCCTTTCCTGTCCAAGATCATTGAAAAGGCGGCCTTCAAACAGGTCACAGACTTTTTGTCCTTGAACAACCTCCTCGACTCTAACCAATCTGGTTTCAAAAAAGGCCACTCCACTGAAACAGCACTACTCTCTGTAACGGAAGCCTTAAAAGAAGCCAGAGCGGCGACGAAGTCATCTGTACTCATCCTACTCGATCTATCAGCTGCATTTGACACAGTCAATCACAGCATCCTACTGTCCATCCTCTCTAACATGGGCATCTCAGGAAAAGCACTCTCCTGGTTTGAATGCTACCTCACAGGACGGTCGTTCAAAGTGTCCTGGCTAGGTCACACCTCTGCTCAACACCACCTTGTTACTGGGGTGCCCCAAGGATCTGTGCTGGGCCCCCTACTTTTTGCCATATACACGACTTCTCTCGGCCACATAATCCATGCTCATGGCTTCTCTTATCACTGCTACGCAGATGATACCCAGCTCTACCTGTCATTTCCTCCGGGTGACTCCACTGTTTCAGCCCGAATCTCAGACTGTCTCTCTGACATATCTGCATGGATGAAAGCCCATCACCTCCAGCTCAACCTCTCGAAAACTGAATTGCTGGTCTTCCCGGCAAAACCTTCCACTCATCACAACATCTGTATCAACACAGACTCCTTATCTCTTGCTCCTACAAAACAGCAAGAAACCTGGGTGTCATGCTTGATGACCAGCTGACCTTTAAAGATCACATTTCATCGGTCACACGCTCATGCCGCTTCGCTTTATTCAATATCAGAAAGATCAGACCATATCTAACTCAACAAGCCACCCAACTCCTGGTACAAACTATGGTCATCTCACGCCTTGACTACTGCAATGCCCTTCTGACAGGCCTCCCAGCCTATGCAATAAAACCGCTACAGATGATCCAGAATGCGGCGGCGCGTCTGGTCTACAATCAGCCCAAAAGAGCACATGTCACCCCATTGCTCATTGAGCTCCACTGGCTCCCTGTAGCAGCCCGCATCAAATTCAAATCACTGATGCTAGCCCACAAAGTGATCAATGGTGCGGCACCCACCTACCTAAGTGCCATCATAAAGGCTCATGCGAACCCACGGCAACTCCGCTCATCAAAAGAACACCGCCTGACTGTTCCGCCACCTCGCGCACGACAATCCAAACTCTTCTCATGCATTGTTCCACGCTGGTGGAACGAGCTACCGAGCACTAACAGAACAGGGGCGTCCCTGTTGGTCTTCAAGAAACTCTTAAAGACCCAGCTCTTCAGAGAGCATCTGGAGTGTTAGGACAGGTCCTAACACTCCATCACTGCACCAAGAACAGGGGCGCCCCTGTTGGTCAGTGCACAGGTCTTCAAACTGAGGACTTAGCTCCTCGGAGAGCTGCTCCTATCCTAGCACTACACCATGACACTCCTTCTAGACCCACCCTATGTACCTTGTTACTCTTCTTCTCTGTAAGTCGCTTTGGATAAAAGCGTCTGCTAAATGCATAAATGTAAATGTAAATGTAAGCGGTAACAAAAGGGAGAAAAGATTCCTGGGTGGTTTGATGCTAGCTGCATCAGCCATCGGCTCCCTCTTCCCAATTGGTCTGTCCGCTACAAATTCAATCAGCGTCAAGACCCTACAGCAGCATATGAGCCGACTAGATGAGGGAATGCCTGAGATCCAAGAGAAGATGGCCATCCAGCAACTAGAATTACAAAATCTAGGGAAAACACTCCAGGGGACCATCCTAACGGTAAACCTGCACTCAGCACTCCTGAACCACACGGTACACGCCTTATACTCCCTCACCGAGACTATCAAAGAAGATTTCATTCACACGCAGATGGTAAGGGAATTGATGCAGGACCTCCTTAGGGAAATCAGTACCTCTGTCCACAGCCTCGGCAATGGGCAAATACCAGCTTACCTGGTGCCATTGGACTTGGTCAAAAAAGTGCTCCAGTCAGCCACAACCACTAGGGTAGATTCGGCCCACGTGCACTTGGCCTACAGCTTAGGCAGTGCCATTCCGATCTCGGTTGACCCGTACAATCTACAACTGGGGTTCATCCTAAATTTGCCCATCATAGAGAGACAGAACGTGTACCGGATCAAATCAGTGCTGAATGTAGGATTCTGGCAGAATGGAACTCACGTCCACCTTAAAATCCCACAGATTCTGGCGTACCACGATGAGGATCCCTCCCTCTATCTAATTCCTAGTTTGAGCCTGTGTTCCCAAACAAAGGAAATTCACTGGGTTTGTCCCAGTAATCCTTTTATTAGAGACGTCTCCAATTACTTCTGTGGCCTGAGAAAACAGTCTCCTGAGCAAAAGTGCCAAGGCACGATGTCTCCCCAAAGCGACTTGTTCGAAACTAGGGTGGAACACGCCGGTAAACGATGGCTAGTAAACACAGCGGCTAAGGAAGCCCTCTTCCTTAGCACGACCGCCACGATACCGCGACCAAATTGGCTCTCCTAAATCAAACGATGTTCATAACCGTCCCGCTAGGGGCCACGGTTCACATTAGGGACATCATCCTCCACCACCTTAGCGACGACAGGCACGACGTAGATATTGAGGTAATGGACGTATTCAAAGGCCAAGAACTAGTGATAGATGAATCCCTCCAACAGGGGCTCCAGAAGGAGGGAACCAAAACTGTCAAATTTATCCTCACGCCCACCGCACTGGCCACCACCTATGCAGGAATCAGAGGCCAACGACTGTTCCATGAAGAGAATTCAGTCAGTCTGGTCGCCCTCGGACTCCTCCTAGGGGGCTGGGCAGCCACCATTGTAGTGGCTTTTGTGATGTATAAACATATACAAACATTACAGGCAAAGATGGATTCGGTCATCCTCATCCCGCCAGCACAACCCGCATAGACACACCCCATTCCTCAGATTTCCCTTCTCAAATATTCCCTTATTTTCCCATTATTCCCGTTAGACCGATGCCCTTTCCCGGATCATGTGAGTGTTGTCCCATGCCCTTAACCATATCAGTCTCCAAGTCTCCGTCAGATCAAGGCCACATGGACTGCAGCATCCCGAGGGATGCCCCAAAGGACGGGGGTCACCCCATCCTTCAGACCAAAGGGGGGATGTTGTGCTTAGGAACCGACACGTTGAAATGTAGATTTTGTCGTTAAATGACGTTGTCACGTGTATGAATGAGTATGAACGAGGACGCAGACTGTGACCGTGTCTGAGCGTCTCTATTTTCGTTTTACAACCCTTTGTTCGAGATCGGCTCTCGCGCCGATCACGTGACTCTTTCCGTCGCGCGCACCCCTCCCCTTAAAGCCCTCAAGGAGGCGGTTTTAGACAGGCCACAAAACCTGGAAAAATCACTAGGTGAGTTTCAGGTCAGTTTTAAAGGCTGGGTTAGGGTTAGGTAATAGAAAAGTTCAATTGTAAGCTCCCACTCGAACATTAGTTGACGAACAGTGTCTGAAGCAGCCTCTCATTGAATATCTATACCTCATAAAGGTAGCACAAATTAATTAAAGGAAAAAGGAAATAAGCATAAAAATAAAAAAACAAAAAAGACAGTGCTTTCAGAAAAGAGGGATAAAGTTGAATGTGCGTTTGGTCTTGAGGATTTGTTTGATCTCTGTGAATTGTCTTCACATTCGTGTTTAATGTTAAATATTAATAATAATTTAGAAATAGATAAGAAAGATATCTTGTTAATGATAAGACGATGAGTCTTTGAGGGGACTTTTGTTAAAATTATGAGCTTCGACAGAGGACTTTTGTTAAAATGTATGAGCCTTTTTGGAGGACTTTTGTAAGCTTATGAGCCTCTTTCAGAAGACTTTTTGATAAAGTTTATGAGCCCTGAGAAGGACTATGATTCTATAGAAAAATATAAGGATGATGAAGTTGAACATGTCTAACATCTTCTAAGTTTGTGTGGAACTTTGTCTTTTCTGTGTGTCAGATGTTCACTTTGAGAAGCTTGACTTTAAGAAGTGATCTATGGGGGGTTAAAAAAAAAACATCAGTAATAATGTTGAAAATTTAAGAGGAGAAAATATATAGTATAAAAATGATCTAAGTCACAACGATAACACCTGAATTGCTGATTGCATGGAATGTAATATATTTAACTCTCGTCTTCTTCATCTATGGTGAGAGAGTCTCAGCTCTATCCCGACTCCTATCTTTCGTGTATTTTCTTTGATTTCCTACTGTATCACCCTTTGTGTGCCACTCGAGCACTCTACCCTGCTCCGAGGGTCCTGCTCTCTCTCTGACCCGCTTCCTACGCCACTCCTAGTCTTTCCATCACCCTTGCTCCCGTAGCGCTAGTAGCTAGTAGCCCGGTTAGCAATGGCTTCCCCCTCTGCTTCTCCTGTCCCTCTCTCCTGCTCAGTGTGCCATTTGTTTAGCTATTCCCCTGCCTCCTTTTGCGAGGGTGATACGTGTAAGCACTGTAGTTTATTGGTGAGGTTGGAGGCCAGGCTTAGCGATTTGGAAGCCCGGCTCCGCACTGTGGAAGCAAAACCATCAGCCACAGTTAGCCAGCGCCCACTAGCCACCGCGGAGCCGCTTAGCTTAGCTCCCCTTAGCTCCCCTCCAGCTTCTCCTGAGCAGCCGGGAAAACAGCAACGCTGGGTGACTGTCAGAGGGAAGCGTAGCTCCCGGCCAGTCCTCCGAGGCCCACCTAACGCTTCCCACTTCCAACAGGTTCTCCCCGCTCGGCGACACACCCGCCGAGGATAAATCTCTGGTCATTGGCGACTCTATTTTACGGAATGTGACGCTAGCGAGTCCAGCGGCCATAGACTGCATCCCGGGGGCCAGAGCGGGCGACATTGAATCCAAATTAAAGCTGCTGGCTAAAGCTAAACACAGATATAGTAAAATCGTTATCCACGTCGGCGCTAATGACCTGCGTTTACGTCAATCGGAGGTCACAAAAATTAATGTGGAATCGGTGTGTACAATGGCTAAAACGATGTCGGACACCGTAGTTTTCTCCGGCCCCCTCCCCAACCTGGCAAGTGATGACATGTTTAGCCGTACATCATCATTTAACCGCTGGTTATCGAGGTGGTGTCCCGCAAATGACGTGGGCTTTGTAAATAATTGGCAAACTTTCTGGGGTAGACCTGGTCTCATTAGGAGGGACTGCATCCATCCCACGTTGGAAGGAGCAGCCCAACTCTCTAGTAACCTGGCAAAGAGCATTAGTCCTCCCCCACCCTGACTCAGAGTTGAGACCAGAAGGCAGAGGAGCAGTCTAACACACTCCTCTGTGCTTCCCTCTTTTCAGTCACCCACACAGAACCCCATAGAGACTGTGTCTGTCCCCCGACTGTCCAGATTTAGCAGCAGAGGAGCGACCCTTAATCTTATTAAAATCAGGAGTTCCTCAGTCACTTCTCAGGACAGGAGCATTAAATGAGGATTACTTAATATCCGCTCCCTGTCTTCCAAAGCCATTCTTGTAAATGAATTAATCTCTGACAACAACATTTATGTGTTATGTCTCACAGAAACTTGGCTTTGTGAGGGTGACTATGTTAGCCTAAATGAGGCTTCTCCTCCCAGCCATGTTAACCATCATGTCCCTCGATGTTCTGGCCGTGGAGGTGGGGTGGCAGCCGTGTTTGATCGTAGTCTGTTAATTACTCCGAAACCTAATATTGATTATAATTCATTTGAAAGCCTTATCATCAGCCTGTGTCACCAAAGCTGGAAAGCACAGCCCCTCCTACTTGTCGTAGTGTATCGGGCCCCAGGCCCCTATTCAGATTTTTTGGCTGAATTTCCAGAATTTCTTTCAAACCTAGTTCTCAAAACTGACAAAATCATTATCATCGGTGACTTCAATATTCATGTAGATGTGGTCAGTGATAGCTGCAGTACAGCATTCACTTCTATAGTCGAGTCCATTGGCTTCTGCCAGCATGTGCATAAACCCACGCACTGCTTCAACCACACCCTGGACCTTGTTCTATCTTATGGTGTTGAAATTAAACACCTGACCGTTTCACCCCCTAATCCACTTATTTCCGACCATTCTTTAATTACTTTCAACTTCCTTCTAGCCGGTTGTGTGCGAAAGAAGAGCAGTATAAATACACGGCACTTAACTGACAGTGTCTTGTCTAACTTTAAAGAAGCTATCCCCCTGTCTCTTGGAACTGCATCCCCCCCTCTCTGTTATGAAAGCTTGAGTCCCTCCCTCATCGATCACCTCACTGATAGCTTTGTTACCTCCCTTCGCAAGACTCTCGACTCGGCTGCACCCATAACAAAAAAGACTATCTCTAGACCACGATCCGCCCCCTGGTTTACTCCAGAAACTCGCCACCTAAAGCAGCTAGCACGTAAGTTAGAGAGGAAATGGCGTTCCACCAAAAACACTAGTATTTTTCTTACCTGGAAAGATAGTCTGAAGACTTACAGGCTGGCTCTGTGTAATGCCAGAGCGAGATACTACTCCTCTCTAATTGAGGAAAATAAGCATAACCCTAGGTTTCTGTTCAGCACTGTAGCCAGGCTGACTCGGAGTCATAACTCCACTGAGCAGTGTGTCCCTACCCATCTCAGCAGTGGTGAATTTATGAACTACTTTCACAACAAAATTACAAATATTAGACAAACAATTACGACCCACTCAGCATGCATGGCGACTAACCAACCCCCTGTTGCAGCCTTTCAGATCACAGATGTGGATATAACCAGGTCACTATCTTCATTTGACCCCATTGACCTGCATCAGCTGACCACTATCATCTCCTCCTCTAAATCTTCGACCTGCCTCCTTGACCCGATTACGACCAAGTTGTTAAAGGAAGTGCTGCCTTTAATCGCCACCTCCTTACTTGACCTCATCAACATGTCCATAACAACAGGTTACGTTCCTCTTACGTTCAAAGTCGGAATAATCAAACCCCTCCTCAAGAAACCGTCCCTTGATCCAGGAACTTTAGCAAATTACAGACCGATCTCTAACCTCATCTTCATCTCAAAAATCATTGAGAAAATCATTGCCAACCAGCTCTGTGAACACCTCAATAACAATAGTTTATTTGAATCCTTCCAGTCTGGTTTTAGAATGAATCATAGCACTGAGACTGCACTGGTTAAAGTCACCAATGACCTCTTAATGGCATCTGACCAGGGTCTCATTTCAGTGCTTGTCTTGTTAGATCTCAGTGCTGCTTTTGATACGGTTGACCACCAGTTCTTACTAAGGAGACTGGAATATCAACTCGGAATTAGAGGCACTGCTTTAGACTGGTTCCGGTCCTATCTTTCAGACCGATATCAGTTTGTTTGTGTTAACGACAACCAATCGCCACGTACTAAAGTCAGCCACGGGGTTCCGCAAGGATCTGTGCTTGGTTCAGTTCTTTTCTCTGTATATATGCTCCCTCTAGGTGATATCATCAGGAGTCACTCTATAGATTTCCACTGTTATGCTGACGACACTCAATTATATCTATCTATCAAGCCGGGCGAGCTCAACCGTCTACAGCAGCTTCAGTCCTGCCTTGATGATGTGAAGGCCTGGATGACTAATAATTTCCTCCTTCTGAACTCTGAAAAAACAGAATTGCTGCTCATAGGTCCTAAACACCTACGTGATTCTAAATCTGATGCCATAGCATTACAAGATAGTTTTGCGACTTCTTCTGCCACCACTGTTAAGAACCTAGGTGTTAGTTTTGATCCAGACCTGTCTTTTAGCTCCCACATAAAATCGTTCTCACGGACTGCCTACTTCCACCTCCGCAATATTTCAAAAATAAGACACCTCCTCCCTCTCCATTCAGCAGAACAGCTGGTCCATGCCTTTGTTTCCTCCAGGCTGGACTACTGCAACTCTCTACTGGCTGGAAGCTCCAATAGGTCGCTGAGAACTCTGCAGCTCATTTAGAACGCGGCAGCTCGTGTCCTGACTAAAACTAGAAAGAGAGATCACATCTCTCCTGTTCTGGCCTCATTACACTGGCTTCCTGTACCTTTCAGGATCCAGTTCAAAATCCTCCTCCTTGTCTATAAAGGTCTTCATGGTCTGGCACCCTCTTATATCTCAGACCTGATAAAACCCTATTGCCCCACTAGGAGACTTCGTTCTCTGAATACAGGCCTACTTGTGGTTCCAAGAGTCTCTAAGTCTAGATGGGGAGCCAGAGCCTTCAGCTACCAAGGCCCTCTGTTATGGAACCATCTACCAGTTTCAGTCCGGGAGGCAGACACCCTCTCTACCTTTAAGAGTAGGTTAAAAACCCTCCTTTTTGACAGAGCCTACAGATAAATCCAAGATAAGCTGCTATAGGTTGAGTCTGCTGGGGGTCCCCGGCACATTGAGCTCTATCTTCTCTGCCTTCTCTGTGGGTGTGAATCAGGTTCACGTTCCCTCTAACTTCTCTCTTTCCTCTTGGCCTCTCCCCGTCTGTTTTCCATCTCCTCCTCTTCCTCCCTCTCCTCCCCCTCTCCTTTGTTATCTTTCAATTTATTTTTATTTTTATTTTTATTTATATATATATTTCTATTTTTTATTTATTTATTTATTCTTATTTTAACTTTTATTAATATTTTATTTTTTAATTCTTAATTTTCTTTTTATTCTTATTTTTCATTTTTCATTTTATTTTTATTATTTTTATTTTCCCTCCCGACTTCCATCAATGCTGAGCTGGATCCAGGACCACCTCTACCTGGCTCATCTCACTGCGGTTCCTCCTGCCTGCTACTATGGACTGATTCAATTCAATTCATTGATTTATATCCTGAACTGTTAGACATCAATAATGTTTTGTTTGTGCCCCCCTGTCCGTCCTGGGTGAGGATCCCCTCCTCTGTCTCTCACCCTGAGGTTTCTCCCCTTTTTTCCCTGTCAGGGTTTTTCTTGGGAGTTGTTCCTCAGCCTTTGCGAGGGTCTAAGGACAGGGGTTTTTTCACTATGTACACATTGTTGCTCTCCTTGTAAAGTGCTCTGAGATAACAGCTGTTATGATATGGCACTTAAAACAAATAAAAGTTGAGTTGAATTGAGTTGAGAGAGAGTGAGGTGGAGACAGCCAAGACGGAGACTGCCTAGGATTCTGGGAGGCAGATGAGGAGACAACTGGATTGAAGGTCGCTGTCAGCAGTGTGTGCAGCTCCTGGATCCAGTCGGTTAAGGCCAGTACGGTTTTGTTCACAAACTCTTACTAACGGATTTCTCATTGTTACTGATACATTTGTTTGATCTGGGGATAGTAGAGTGTTTTTGTTTGCTTGGTTATTGTAGAAATTAGGGCTTGGCAACAGACTGACCATTTAAATACTTGTGGCTTAACCATTTCTTTTGGAGTTGGCAAATTTATTCCAGGATTTTTTGCTGGTTGGCTGTGGCTTATAAATAATTTAAACAAGAATACAAGAGAATATTACAATGGCGTCAATGAATATTAAGATTCCAAAGGTGATAACTCCTCTTGATATCGTTTGTAAGAACAATCCTCTGATCAAAGGTATCAAGAAGATATCAGAGAAATTGAGCAAGCGTTGGCCTAATATTGACGAACCCTGGCCAGTGGAGGGGACCTTCTGATGTGATTGAGGTGATGCAAGTTCTTGTGTCCACATACAAAGTAGATGAGAAGAAGGGTAGGAAAGGAGAAAAACGTAAGGAAAAAAGACCAACGGAATTGGGAATTCTTCAATTATTTGAGATTGAGAGACAGAAATGATTAAAAACTCAGAAGGAAGAGAAAGAAAAATGTGAGAAAGAAATAGAAGAAAATGAGAGATTGTCAGAAAGATTAGTAGCAGAAGTGGATACACCTTTTTCACAGAATCAGTCAAGTGTCCCCCCCATATAAGGAGCAGCTTAAAGCTCAAAAAATGTATCCCCAGCTTCCGATGATAAGTCATGAAGGAAGATATCAAATAAAGAATGAGGATGAGAACGTTTTCAAAGTGGGACAAGCTGAAACAACTATAAAAATGTATCCCAGTTCGAAAAGCAAAACTAAAACAATGCAACAGAAAACTAAGGGTGGATTGAAGATTAGAAGGATGCGATCTGGAGCTGATGTTGATGACAGTGATCAAGAAGGAGCTATAGGAGGATATGATCCTAATGTGAGAAGGATATTGGCTAGAGCTGAGAGGAAAGGAAGGAGATCTGGAAGGAGAGAGGATAGCTCGACTGAAAGTGAGAATGGAGACAGTGATGTGTCCTCAGAAGGTGAAGAGCTTTTCACCTTCAAGAGGGTTTTGTACCACAGTGGACAGTGATAGGCGACAGGCTCTAAGAAGCAGAAGAGAGCATAGAGCAATGTCTTTCATTTCTGGACAAAGTGACTTCAAGAGAAAATCGAAAAGTTTTGGAAAATGAGTTGAAAGAGTTGAGGAGTAGAAAGAAGGAGATACAGAGAGAGGACTCTGAAACATCAGGTGTGAAGTATTCACTTCGTCCCAGAAGGAAGATGTGTCCAGTGGTGGTACGAGGACAGAATTTGCAATATAAACCTTGGCAAAGTACAGATATGTCTAATATTCTAGAAAAATTGCCTACTCTTCAGGATGGAGCATGTCCTTGGATCTCGAAGTTAGAAGAGATCAATGTTGGAATACAACCTGCTGTAGGAGAAATTAAAAGGCTTCTAGCTAATCTTATTGGAGTTCCGGCTATGGAGGAGATTTTTCAGAAAGCTGGACTCAACCGTTATGTGGGGACTGCTGTGAACGACTCAGTTGTTTGCTGCAAAAAGAGCACGTATCTGGGGAGCTCTCAAAGATGCATTTCCAACAAATGTACACCCCAACAATATTTTGATTGAACCCTTAGGACAGGAAGAGAATCCAAGAGCTTATGTTTCAAGGGCACATCAAATTTGGAGGAGTGTTACAGGATATGATCCTGATTTAAATCAAACAGTCTATCTTGGAACAGTCTATCTTCAGAGCGAAAATTCAGAAGGGGTTGCCTTTACCGGTAAGAAGTAAACTGGCAGAGGTGGTAGGTCTTGCAAGCAAGATAAAAAGTGTTTATACGGATCATTTAGCTCATCAAGTGGAGCTATATAGAAAGAAGGAGCAAGATCAGGAAACCCTAAGGAAATTAAACCAGATACAATTGGTTGATAGTAAAAAGAAGGAGAAAAAACAAGCTGTGGTTTTACAGTCAACCCTTGGTAGAACAGCCGCAGCAACAAATGCCATCACAGACGAGTCGGCTCCAGTCCCAGACATTGCAACCACCCTTAGTTGATCAGGTTCTAGCTTTCCCACAACTGTTATTCAATCAATCGTATGTATGGAGAAGAAGAGGACGAGGAAGTCTAGGCAGAGGAAGGGGAGGAAACTTTAATCCATATACCCAACAATTTCCAGAATTATGTTACATTTGTGGACAGCCTGGTCATTTTGCCCGTGAATGTAATAGGACAGGAGGGAATTTTAGAGGAAATTTCAGAGGTGGATTTAGAGGCCAAGTAAGACCACCTCGTGGGCCAGCGAACCCATTCAGAGGTCCAGAGCAAGGCTTCTAGAGGTGCCCAGAAAACCCAAAGAGGAGATGTCAGCTGGTTGTGTCAGGGCCAGATAAAGATCCAACAATTGAGGTGAAAGTAAATAATCGACCATTCGAAGTAATGGTAGATAGTGGAGCTGCTTTTACCTGTATTCGGCCTGAAGATGCTATACATCTCCCTATGTCTGGAAAATTGGTGCGGACAATTGGGTTTGAGGGAGTAAAACAGCTGATTCTTCTTACGAAACCAGTAGAGCTCTGCTATAAAAATTTGAAGACAACAATACCTATACTGGTATCAGAACATACACCTATTGCACTTTTAGGGAGAGATGCCTTATGCAGACTACACTGTACAATAAAGTGTACACCAGATGGCTGTTTGGTGGTATTTAGACAAAGAATTTGATATAAAGAAGAGTGTGCCGCATGTGACTTTGCTAGTGTCTGAAGATTGCCATCTGGATGAGTGAGGATCGACGGTGTAGAAGAAAAGTTTTACCTTTCCTTGATCAATGCTATTTAATTAGATTTGAACCCTCCTGCTAAACTCATCATCATCCCCCTTTATGCAGATTTAAACAGAGACATCCTGAAGTCTGTCTCCAAGGAAGCCGTCTCTCTCCCTTTTGTAGATCTACCTTTTGTTCATGCTACAGAGGTGCCAAAGAGTCTCTGCAGCTGGGCTTAGCCCCATTGATAATGTAAATGTGGTGTCTGACTGTAACTTCCTGAGGTCTGTCCCCCCATTGCAATCAACAAACTGCCCCTCACCTTTTGTCTCAAGTGTAACTGTTTGATGTTTGTGCTTAAAACCCTTGCCCTGTGAGCTGCTCATCAGACAGAACTTTGCAGCCACTATGTGAGTTTCTGTCTCCGCTGTACAGTGAATAAAACTCATCTGAATTTGCCACAATTCTGGACCTGAGGAATTATTATTCTTCAACAACGGTTTATTAAGATCATGATCTCTGCCCAAGGACAGGGACAGGTCCAGACTGTGCAGATGACACATGAGTCAGTATGTAGTGTGAGTATGGATTCAGATTCTTTGAAAGAGGAGATGCTGCGACAGGTTCCAGAATGTCTGTGGTCTCAACATAATACGGATATTGGACTTGTAAAGTCAGCCCAACCAGTGAGAGTTGAACTTCGGCCAGGGACTAGTCCTCCTTGGAAAAAACAATATCCATTGAAGGAAGAGGCAATCAGAGGGATTGAACCACAAATCAAAGGATTATTGCAAGCAGACGTTCTGAGGATAACTCAGAGTCCTCAGAATAATACACCTTTGTTGCCTGTAAAGAAGCCTGATGGTTCTTATCGCCTGGTCCATGATCTAAGAGTAGTGTAGCCGGGGAGCTAAGTTAAAGAACTTAACTTTTAAGGGTTTTATGTTCACCTCAGGAGTTTAAAACTGGCTGTGTAAAGCCGTGATGTTTCTCGGAATAATTGCTGACCAGGGTGGTAACAACAGAGTGAATATTCAACAAAACACTTATACGTACACAAACATTTATTCACATATACATACACACAGATCCATATCGTACTTCACTCTTGACTTGCTCACTTACACTTACTCACTCACTCTCACTTAACACTACCCCCGCCCACCCCAGCCCGGGCTCACCCACTCCCACCTAGGCTAACCTGTAGCCTCTGAGGCTAATGGAAGTCTGGTCCTCGCTGGAGGTACCCTGATGGCGATCGACCCACAAAATATGATAGCAAAATGGATAGCAAGCCGCTAATGACCCACACTCTGTCACTCTTCGCGCTAACTCTCTCACTTGGTGAACTCAACCGCTAGCCGTTGGTGCCCGCCCCCCTGCCTTCTGATTCGTCACTGGTTCCCCTGACAACACTAACACACATTGGCTGGATACAGATGTCACTCACACCCATTCACCAGCCCTCACAAGCACTCACCAACGGTTACTTACCCTAGAACACTGACACTTAATAGAAATGATCATGGGCATAAACCAACTGAACTATTGCCCAAATAATAATGCGTGGGCCAGCCGCCCCATGAAACCACCGGTTTCAGCTAACGGAAGGCACACGCTAATGGTCTGTGGTTGAAGTCACGCTAATGGTCTTTGACAAGTGTCAGGTGAGTTGTTATAGTCTGGTCAGAGATACGCGGTAGTTCTACAAGTCTTGCTACTGGACAGGTGAATGTCTTCGTACCCACTTGTACAACCGCAGTACGCACTCTTCCATCCTGACCCAACAGTACCTTGGTGACTCTCCCTGTCTGCCAGACGGCACGGGGAAGGGACTGGTCCAATACCAGCACCACAGCACCTTCAGTCAGGTTCTCTCGCTCTTTAGTCCACTTCTGCCGGACCTGGAGCGTGGGCAGGTAGTGCAAGATGAAATGTCTCCAGAATCGGTCGGCGAGCACCTGGCTGTGTCTCCACATTCTCCTGCCAGTGAGCTCCCCTGGACCGTAGACTGTCTGAGGTAAGGCAGAATCTCGCCGCCCCGTGAGCAGAAGATACGGGGTGATCGGATCAAGATCAGCCACGTCACTGGATGTGAAACCAAGAGGCCGAGAGTTCATGATGCTCTCTATCTCTGCCAACACCGTCCGAAGCACTTCGTTGTTCGGTATCTGTTGCCTGAGCACGGTGTGGAGGATTTTCTTGATGGAGCGGATCTCGCGCTCCCTGAGCTCTGCTTCACCTCCCACAAAATTCGTTCCTCTGTCGGATCTAAGGATCTTGGGGGTTCCCTTACTTGAGGTGAACCGCTGAAACGACATGAGAAAACAGTCTGTGGTAAGTTGATGCAGCACTTCAAGATGCATTGCTCTGGTTGTCAGGCAAGTGTAGATTATGTCCCACCTCTTCTCTGAGGCTCTACGATTCCTGACGATGAGAGGTCCAAAGCAGTCAACTCCTGTCGCATAGAATGGAGCTTGTCCTAACTGCAGTCGGTCCTCTGGCAGGTCAGACATCACTGGCAGACGATACAGGTCTTCTGGTACCGTCGCACAGCTTCTCTTCCGTGTAAGATCCAGAATCGTCTTCGCACTTCCGCAAATACTCGTTCACACCCAGCGTGCTGTACCTTGCAATCGTAGTCCAGTCTGGTAACCCGATGTTTGGTTGGCAGCACGATGGGGTGCTTTGTGTCCAAGTCCAAGTTCTGTGCACGACGCAGTCTGCAGCCCACACGTATAAGATCTCCATCGAGCTCTGGGGATAGCTTCCGCAGTCTGCTGTCAAAGGGAACCTGTTCTCCCTTCTTCAGACACTTCAGCTCTCGGGCGAACGCATCTTTCTGTGCACTCTGAAACACAATGATCTCTGCAGCTGCATAGTCATCTGCACTGAGTGTCGCCGTGATAGGCAGGCCCTCCTGGGCACAGAACATCGCCTTCTGTAGCTCCTCTAGGGACTCGTATTCTGTTCCATCCTGTTCCCCAGGTTCACAGTCCCGAGGGCTCCGCAGAACAGGGTCTTGTGCAGCTCCGGATCATCAGAATTTCCCCCCAGCACTGGAGTGACTGGCCACTCTGCCTCCTGTTCCAACAGGAATACTGGTCCTGCATGGAACATATTTGGTCTGGAGAGGTCTTGGAGTGTTGCTCTCTTCGTGATGACATCTGCTGGGTTCCTACTGGTATCTACGTACCTCCAGCAGGAAACATCCACAAGGTCCAAGATCTCAGAGACTCTGGTGCCCACAAACACCTTGTAATGACAGGAACTGGATTTCAACCAGGTAAGGACTGTGGTTGAGTCCGACCACATGGTCACACTCCGCAGAGGTAACTGTAGCTCGTCACGCAACAGTCGCCCAAGCTGTGCCCCATTTAGTGCTGCGCACAACTCCAACCATTGGGTTCCTCTGCACGGAGATAGGCCACTGACCACTGACCACTGACCACTGTCACAGAAGATGTGAAGAGTGATGGCACTCTGCACCAGGTCCACTGATGGACTGAAATAGCTCCGCCTCAGCCGGATTTCTTGGAGTGTGGGAAGCTCCTCTTCCCAGCTCTTCCACCTCTCCTCCAATGATGGAGGAAGAGGATCGTCCCAGCCTCTCTCTTCAGTCCATAACTCTCGGACCAGCACTTTGGCCAATGTGGTGAACGGAACAATATCGCCTAGTGGATACTGGCTAGCTAAGGTACGGTAGATTGCCCTCATGGTCACTCGGTGGGGCTTGATGGGTTTGTTCTGGTAGCGCAGGGTGTCTGTCTGAAACGGCCACAGCAGGCCGAGGGTCGGCTCTTGGGCTCTGTCTGACGAAAGAGAGACCCATGCCTCGCTGCTTGTAGATCTCGCCTCCTCTGCGAGGTCCTGAATGACTTGATGATCATTACTGGCCCACTGACAGACCTCGAAGCCTCCACCAGCCAGGTAGGCGTGCAGGTCTTTAATTAGTCTTCTGGCCTCTTGGACTGTCTACACGCTGTGGAGGCAGTTGTCAACATAGAAGCTGGAGTGGACCACGTCTCGAACTCCGGTGGGCGCTTTCTCCGTTGATGCATGGGTCTGGAGTGCATAGATCGCACAACAGGGGCTACATGTGGTTCCAAAGGGGAGCACCTTCCACTGGTAGAGGGATGGTTCGAGATCAGAGGGGTTCTCTCTCCAGATGAAGCGCATCAGGGGTCTATCGTCTTCAAGCAGTCGTACTTGGTGGAACATGCGCTTTATGTCTCCACTGATGGCTATGGGCCGCTGTCTGAACCTCACAAGCACTCCAATGAGCGAGGGTGTCAAGGTCGGTCCAGGAAGGAGGTAACGATTTAAGTTCAACTTGCCGACCTGGTAACTGCAGTTGAACACTACACGGTTCTTCCCGTTGTGGCGGACATTATGGGGCGGGAGGTACCACGACTCCACGCTCTGCTCCGTGTCTGCTGGGTCGAGTTTCTCCACAAGACCAGACTCTACCAGTTTTGTTATTTCAGTCCGGTAGGAGGCAGCTAGTCGTGCCACGCGCCTCTCAGTGCTAGCCAGGCACTGCACGACAACTCTTGGAGGGACCTTGAACTTCGGCATTGGCTCCCTCCTGAGAAGTGGGGTGGCGTACCTCTGCCATCAACCTCAATACGTACAGTCTTTGCTCGGAGGAGGTCGATCGAGTAGTTGTCCTCCTTTGACCTCACATACAGCTTCTCATTTCGGAACGGGAGGACGTCTAGAGTCCAGAGCTTCTGGACATGGTCGAACAGCGCCACCTCTGAGGGCTCTGCACTGGCATTGAGACCTGTGAGGGATTGAACTTCCTCAATGCGAGTGTGGAGGCAGGTTGTAGCTCTTTGCTCACGGTCTCCCCATCAGTGGTACCTTGGAGCGTCCATCCCAGTGCAGTCTTCACCGCAAGTGGACAACCTCGTGGTCCTCGGAGTGGTGGGACAAGCAAGGCTATCAGTTGGCCGTTGTCTGATCCTATTAGGAGGGTAGGCTCTGCATCTCTGATCGGAGGGAGGTCTATTTTTCTCAGGTGTTGATACTTCTCACGCAACTTCTCCACTGGGTAGTCATAACGTGAGAGTGCCAGCTGGTCTCCAGTGAAGACATCTCTTAACTGGTACTGATCCTCTGGGTGCCCAATCGGGGAGATCGCAAAGGTCACTCTAGCTCCTACAATTTGCTTGGTGTCTCGGCGGATAGTCCTGATGGTCAACTTCTCTTCTGCCCCCTTTAGTCCTAGTCTGTGCACTGCCTCAGGAAGGATGATGGTCCTTTCCGACCCATCATCTAAAACGGCATAGGTGTCGTACACAACGTCTTGGTGATGTAGACGAACCTTAACCACTTTGAGGAGGACCTTCGAGCAACAGCTCTGGGAGGGGTCTAAGTAGTCGACAGTGGAAGATCCAGAATCCTCTACTGTACCGTCTGACACAGATGGCCTGGAGTTCTTCCTGGAATGGTCGAGGAGGAGGATGACGTTGTGGAGGATGTTGAGGTGGACCTCACCGCACTGCTTGCACTGCCTCTTCAACATGCAGTCACGGCCCTGGTGGTCTCGCCCACACTGATGGCACCTCTTGTTCTCCAGGATCCACCGCTTCCTCTCCTCCGTGTTCATCTGCTTGAACCCTTCACAGTCGTTGAACCAGTGTGGTTCTGTACAGTAGGGGCATGGAGGGGGGGGGCGCTTGACACTAGCTTTAGATGTACGAGAGGGCTCCTTGTCGGTTGGGAATGTCCGGCTATTGGATGACTCCTCCTTTGTGTACATCACCTTCACTGGCTTACTCCATCGATCCCCTCTATCTGTTCTCTCCTTCTGGTCAGAGTGGCCCAGGGGGTCGATGTTCATATGTCTCACTTCTTGCAGCAGGAACACTGAAAAGTCCGCAAGGTTTAATGCGATCTTGCTGGGATGTAGGAGCTCCTGTCGCCTCCTGAACCTCTTCTGATGGAAGCGAGGGATCTTTTGTAGCAGTCGCTCCATGTTCGACGTGCTACGGATTTCATTTTCGCCTGCCTTGCCCTGCGTCCTCAACATCCCCACCAAGGAGTGTACTTTAATGGAAAAGTCGTCGAGAGCTTGGTCTTCTTGTCGGGGGGAGTTGGTCTAGAGATCTCAGCTCGGCGAGAGCATAGCTCCATGGACGGCCGTACCGGGCGTCCAAGTCCTTTATTGCCGATGTGTAGGGAGTCGGGGATGGCGCATGTGTGAGGACTATGTTGTGAGCATGGGGATTCTTCACATGCTGTAGGAGCACAGTGTATTCGTACTGCTCTGAGTATGGACCTTCGAGTAGAGTATGCAAGTAGATACGCAATTCCACATACTGGCTCCAATCTTCAACTTGGCTCCCTCCACTTGTGGACTTAGCATCTGGTAGATGGTCTTAGCAGTTGGGGAGGCTACTCGCTTTTCTGGCTGTGATGTAGGTCGACACGCGTTCTGGGACCGCGAGGGGCTAGTGGGTGGAGTTGGGTACATCGGCGTCCGGTGACTGGATCATCGAGGAGAGGAGGGGGAGGGGCTGGAGCGCGGTCCGGTGACTGGATCGACGAGGGGGGAATCAGTCCGGTCCAGGCGGGTGGCCAGGGACCCGATGGCACTGCACTCCACAAATGACGACGAAATTAATCCACGGGCGTGGCTAGAAGGATGACTAGCAGCGGACTAGCTCCCTCTGCAACCACGATAGTCCGACTCGAGGAGGGTGGGACGGCTCTGCCCCTCTTGTCCTCTCTGCGACTCTTGAGTTGGTGAACAACGGCCCAGTTATGTTGGCGTCGTTCCACCCGGACTATACATAAAATTATGGGCGACCTCGACCCACAAAATATGATAGTAAAATGGATAGCAAGCCCCTAATGATCCACACTCACTGTCGCTCTTTGCGCCAACTCTCTCACTCGGTGAACTCACCCGCCAGCCGTTGGTGCCCGCCCCCCTGCCGTCTGATTCGTCACTGGTTCCCCTGACAACACTAACACACACACACACATTGGCTGGATACAGATGTCACTCACACCCATTCACTAGCCCTCACAAGCACTCACCAACAGTTACTTACTTACCCTAGAACACTGACACTTAATAGAAATGATCATGGGTATAAACCAACTGAACTATTGCCCAAATAATAATGCGTGGGCCTTCATAACAAGTAGTAAATGAGGTAGTTGCAGATTTTCCAGCAGAAGTGCCTGATCCACATACTGTTAGCTCAAATTCCTCCAGATGCAACACATTTTACAGTTTTGGACTTGTGTGGAGCATTTTTCATGTGATGGACAGCATTATGAGTACACAAGAGTACTGAAGGATGATTTGGTAGGGATAGATCAAATATTGGAAAGCACTGTTGTTCAGTATGTGGACGACATCATCTGTTCATCAGGCGAGGAAACTTGTCATAAAGATTCAATTAAGTTGCTACAAATATTGGCAGAAAGAGGGCATAAGGTTTCACAGAAGAAATTGCAATATTGCCCGGAGAAAGTAACTTATTTGGGTCAAACTATAACACAGGGACACAGAAGCATTTCTGATAGTCATCTTGAAGCTAACCGTAAAGCAC
This sequence comes from Karalla daura, assembly GCA_029224185.1. Lineage (NCBI taxonomy): Eukaryota > Metazoa > Chordata > Actinopteri > Chaetodontiformes > Leiognathidae > Karalla > Karalla daura. Next base: position 1,940,886 of record CM055205.1, on the reverse strand, counting down.
CAAACCCTAGAACAGTTAGAGAGATGATGACATTTCTAGGTACTGCTGGATATTCCTCAGCATGGGTGGAGGATTATGCTAGTTTGACAGGGCCTTTGAGGGCTATGATTAAAGATACTGGAAATGCTCAACTACATTGCAACCTTTCTTGGACACAAGATGGCCTCTTGGCCTTTGAAACAATCAAATGGAGATTACAAGAGGCTCCAGCTTTAGCACTTCCTGACTATTCGAAGAACTTTTTACTATATGTATCAACATCTACTGGGGGTAAATACGCATGTGCAGTTGTTTGTCAGCCAACAGGTATGGGAACAAGTCCTCAACCCGTTTCATATTGCTCTACAGCTTATTCAGATGTAGAGATGGGACTGCCACTGTGTTACAGAGCAATGGTAGGAGTTTCTCTAATGTATGATAAGGCATAGTAGTGTAGAAGAAAAGTTTTACCTTTCCTTGATCAATGCTATTTAATTAGATTTGAACCCTCCTGCTAAATTCATCATCATCCCCCTTTATGCAGATTTAAACAGAGACATCCTGAAGTCTGTCTCCAAGGAAGCCGTCTCTCTCCCTTTTGTAGATCTACCTTTTGTTCATGCTACAGAGGTGCCAAAGAGTCTCTGCAGCTGGGCTTAGCCCCATTGATAATGTAAATGTGGTGTCTGACTGTAACTTCCTGAGGTCTGTCCCCCCATTGCAATCAACAAACTGCCCCCCACCTTTTGTCTCAAGTGTAACTGTTTGATGTTTGTGCTTAAAACCCTTGCCCTGTGAGCTGCTCATCAGACAGAACTTTGCAGCCACTATGTGAGTTTCTGTCTCCGCTGTACAGTGAATAAAACTCATCTGAATTTGCCACAATTCTGGACCTGAGGAATTATTATTCTTCAACAATATGGCGTTGTCGGCAACTCGCTAACCCTGTGCTGGTGGACGTCTGCTGACTGGATGGAGTGATTCTGAATATTGGCAACTGGCGCCATTTCAAAAGGGTAAGGAAGCCTTTTGTAAAATTCCTATAACCTTGCAAATATTCATCTCACTCTATCTCAAGTCCGGATCATCCCCAGACCCAGGTAATGCGAATTAATTTCAAATTTATTGCAGCAGTTTTGTTAAGAGTGTTATGCTGCAGGCGATTCTGGTGAGTTTTAATGAGGCCTTCTTATTGTCTTACGTGTTATACGTTGTCTCTTTATGTTAGGTTAAGGTGTACTAGCAGGTTGTATTGTGACCGTTTGACAAAATTTTCCTGTCCCACTGTCTGAAAATTTTGCCAAACATTTCACAATGTGGTAAAGCCTGGTTGGAGGTTGTGGAATAGTTAAAGGACCAGTAATCAGTCTGTGACTTTCAACAATTGTGGTGTTATACAGAAGAATTCTCTCCTATCTTGAGAGTCTTCTCCTGTATGAAATTATTGCAGTGTAAATCCTGGCCCTAGTACAGGGTAGAATTATAATTTTGGGATCAGTAACCAGTCTGAACCATCTTGGCAGCAGTAACCAGTCTGTACCAAGCTTGCATAAAGGAATATTCCTCCACAAGACAAGGCTTTATTTTGTATGTTTTTTTTTTATTTCTATCTGTGAGCAGTAACCAGTCTGTGACAGAACCCCTTTTACCTTGGCTGAATATTCCTTGTATGTGACGATTATTATTCGTAATGCCTTCCCTTCGCCACTGGACGCGTGGGCGGAATTCCCAGTGGTTGGTCAGAGCTCTGAAATTCTAGAGTGGCGTCTCTAGTCAGTCAATTCTAGAGGAGTTGTCCTCTAGTCCAGGGTGGCGTCCCTGAAGAGGCCTTTTGTTTTGTTGAATGAATGATTGATTGATTATTGGTAACACTGGTTTTGGAATTGTGAATAACCAGTTTTGTGTGTGGTTCATGTTCTCTGTAGTCGCTGTCTCGTCCCTGTTCGTCTGAGTCACTCAAATAGAATAACGTTATTTGACTCCTTGGTGGTTAAGGATTCAGTTTATATATAAATTAATATATATATATATATATATAGTTTTTTTTTTTTTTTTTTTTGAATGCATTCACTACTATAGACACATTTTCCTCTCCTTTCACTAAGAAAGAACAGAGTTTTTTTCCCCCCTCCTTTCATGAATTTTTCTCTCCTCTTCCACTAACTTTTTACTCTATTATCTTTAGTCCCTCATAACTTCCCTCAAAACATCCAACTTCCTGTATAGAACTACATAAGGCCTTTTCTCAATTTACATTTGTACTGTTATCTGATTTTGTAATTTTTTTTTCTCTCTTTTTCTATTCTGTCTATTTTCTTTCCCTCCTTTCACAGAATGGGAGGATACCAAAAAGACGGATAATTGAATTTTATTTCTTTCTTTCACTTTGTGTTCGAACATTTTTTATTTTTTTATTTTATTTTATTTTTCTCTCTCTTATTTTGTACAGTGTTCACACATTTTCTATCAAAAAAAAAAAAAAATGGGAAAGACTGAAAGTAAACAGTGGGTCCCTGATAGAGGAACCCCAGCCTGGTACATGTATCTAAATGTTGGTAATGATTGTATAGCGGATGTGCCTAAATGGTTTAAATGGACAGAAGAAACAAGGAAATGTTTCCCACTAGAGGGATCATTTGACAGGGATGTTTTAGAAAGCTTAAAGAAAGTGTTGCAAGAAAAGGAGAAACATAGAAAGTCAAGAAAGGAAGTGAATTGGTTGAGATACATGGCTTGGTCTGAAGAAAGTGAAAAAAGGAATACGGCCAGCAAATTAGCCAGCCTGAAAGATACCTTTGAAAAGCAGAGACAGAAGGACAGCAGTACCGTAATGATTGCAAAAACTGATGCCAAGAGCAAAAAGGACATATACCATACTGTCCAAGAGAGTGATGATGATGATGAATTTTTACCCCCCCCATATGTCACTCCGGTTGACATGAAAAGTCAGAGAACCCAAGCTACCGCACCATATAGTGATTCAGCTAACTCCCAACTAAACATCAAACAAAAGAACACCCCCCCAGTTACAAGGTCACAGACTGTTAATGCAATGGAGTCACAGGATCAGTTACACCTTGCAGAAACTGTAGTCAGACAAATGCCTATGCGACAAGTACCAGCTGCTGCAGGTACTATAGCTGAAGTATACAGACCGTGGACTCCTAGCGATTTGGTTTCCCTAGTTGCAACCTTTCCTGTTCTTAAGAATGACCCTGATAAATTCATTCAAAAACTGAAGCAAATTGTAATTTGTTACAAACCCACAGCCGCTGATATCTGTCAGCTACTCTCTGCTGTACTAGATAACCATTGGCCTCCCATCAGTAATAAAGCAGCCTGGCCACAGACTCTTCCATCTGATCAAACTGAAATCGATGCTGCATTTGATCGATTGTATACGGCATTGCAAAATACTGTACCACTGGTAGTCAACTGGAAGAAAATTAGTCAATGTAAGCAAAGGGAAAATGAATTACCTCACGAATACCAGTTGCGATTGACAGAAGAATTCAGAAAACATTCAGGTCTAAAATCAGACCAGTGGAATTCACTTTTTGTTAATTTCTTTGTTCAGGGTCTACTACCTAGCATCTCTGAATCACTGAAACAACTGTGTGTGTCATGGGAAGGGAAAGACATGTCAGAAATCAGCATAACAGCTGAACATTTATACCGCCAGTTAAAAGACAAAGAAGCCAAAACAGCTCAAAGACTCCTAGCAGTGCAAATCAAGGCATACGAGAAAATGAGTGAAAATACTAACCACCGTCCACATAGGTCAGCGAAAGATAACAGACGACCCTACAGACAACCTCCTCAATTTGACCCCTTGAAACCATGCTATGTATGTGGGCAAGTTGGGCATTGGTCGAAACAATGCCCTAATCTACAACAACAACCCAAACCTTCTCATCAGGCTGCCCCTTGGACAGTTACTAACCCTTTTCCTGAATCCCAATAGGGGTGGCAAAGGGACACATCATCTCAAATGCTTCAGCGCCTCACAAAGAATGAAAGTGATGAACCGATGCTTACTTTATCTGTGAATGGAAAACCTGTGAATTTTCTTGTTGATAGCGGTGCTTCTATATCAGCCATCAATCCAAAAGACTTGCCCCCTGTCAAGTTATCATCTGAAGTTGTGAACACTATTGGTGTATCTGGTATTACCATAAAAAATCCTGTAAGCACTCCAATGACGGTTGAATTAGGTCCTTTATCTACTGAACATGCTTTCCTTATGGCAGCTGATACCCCTCTAAATTTACTTGGCAGAGATTTACTATGTCAGTTTGGATGTACTATCAAATGTACACCTGACGGAGTCTATCTTGATGTACCCGATACCAATGCCAATACTGTGTTTTCCATGTTACAACAAACCGCTCAACCGATGACTTATGCTTGGCATACAACCTCCCCTCAACTCTCTTTACAAATTCAAGAGATTTACAACCTAAAAGCCAAGGAAAACACTCCCTTTCTTTCTTGGTTAACATCTGAATTATCCAACTCATTGATCTGGCTCTCCCATTGTTACTGTCCAGCTCTTTCAAATGCAGATTACGATGAGGAAACAACCCGTAAGGCTGAGGAGCTGGAAGGGACAACCTCCTTTCTGCATCCAAATGCTATCTACTTCTGCCCGGCAGGCATTGCCCTTGATACACTTCTAACCCCTTCTCAGAAATCTATTTTTCAGGAGAATAACTGCGTCCCCTACATTGCAGTTGCCACCGCCAATGATCATGATGTCAAGGAGCTGGGAAGAATGGTGAAGTTACTGCAAGGCTACAACGACAAAACTTACTGTGGTACTGTAGCTAATCATTCACTCTACAAAATAAGCTCCATGGGATATATGTTAAGTTTTCCTTTGGACAAACAATCTGTTGTGTTTTCAGCCTCCTCGCAGAAAACCCAACCACAGCTCCAACCCCTTTCTGCATCTGTAGCAACTTCCCAAATCTTATCTCAAGTTCCACCTTCTCTATGGTCTTCTCATGCTAACGATGTCGGCCTTATTCAATCGGCATCTGCAGTAAAAATCAATGTCAGATCAGATACACCACTTCCCAAGAAACGTCAGTATCCTCTCAAACCTGACGCAGAAGCAGGGATTGCACCTGTAATAGAATCCCTTCTTGAACAAGGTATAATAATCCCTACTTCTAGCCCGTGCAACACCCCCATTTTACCTATACAGAAAAGCAACAAAACCAGCTGGCGTTTTGTACAGGACCTCAGAGCAATTAATAGCTGTGTTGTTCCTGTCTTTCCTGTAATTCCAAATCCCACTACTATTCTCTCCTCAATCCCTCCCACAACTACCCATTACACTGTAGTGGATCTATGCTCTGCCTTCTTCTCTATTCCTGTTCATCCTGACTCCCAGTACCTTTTTGCTTTCACTTACAAGGATCAGCAATACACCTGGACAAGACTCCCACAAGGATACACAGAAAGTCCCACCCTCTACTCCAGAGCCTTGAAACAAGATTTATCAGATGTAAAATTTCCTGGTGGCAGCACACTAGTACAATATATTGATGACCTTTTAATCGCCTCACCCTCTTTAGAGGCCTGCAAAATCGACTCAGTTGTACTTCTGAAAGCTCTTGCAAACAAAGGGCACAAGGCCTCTTTTTCAAAATTACAACTATGCAGAAACACTGTTACATATCTAGGACATCAGCTCTCAGGTAATACACGCATTCTCTCCCCTAACAGAGTTACAGCCATCTCCAACATGCCAAAGCCACTGTCCATACGACAAATGAAAGCATTTCTAGGGGCTGCAGGCTACTGTCATCAGTGGATTTCAGAATTTGCTCAACTGGCGAGACCCCTTCTAGACATTTCCATGCCATCATCACCTGAACCTTTACAATGGTCTGCAGAAGCTGAAACCTCTTTTGCACTTTTGAAACAAGCCCTCTGCTCTGCCCCTGCTCTGGGTCTGCCAGATTACACCAAGCCATTCTTTTTGTATGCACATGAAACCAATGGCTTCGCTCAATGTGTTCTTACCCAACAACATGGTCCTGGCAAAAGACCTGTAGCATATCACAGTGTACAGTTAGACCCAGTCGCACGAGGTCTCCCTCCTTGTCTCAGAGCAATTGCTGCTGCTGCTTATGCAGTAGAAAACACCTCATCCATGGTACTGGGATCCCCACTAACTCTGTTTGTTCCTCATTCTGTTTCTGCTCTTCTCCTACGCTCTGAGACCCAACACTTCTCCTCCGCCAGACAAACTCGCTACGAACTAATCCTTCTCTCAACACCTAATCTAACTATTGAACGCTGCTCACCTCTTAACCCTGCTTCTCTCCTCCCCACTGTTAGCGATGGTGAACCACATTGCTGTGAGGTCCTAGTTGACCACATGCTCACTCCTCGTCCTGATTTATCAGACAGACCGATTGCAAATCCAGACCTGATACTGTTCGTAGATGGTAGTTCCTCCCGTTCAAGCACAGGAGGTCTTAACTCAGGCTACGCCATCTGCTCCCTCCATGAAACTATAGAAGCTGCAAAACTCCCCTCCTCATGCTCTGCTCAGCAAGCCGAACTCTTTGCCTTAACTAGAGCCTGTATTCTTGCAAAGAATTCCTCTGCCACTATCTATACAGATTCTAGATATGCATTTGGAGTTGTACATGACTTTGGCACATTATGGAAGCACCGTGGGTTTCTAACTTCTTCCGGTACACCAATTAAAAATGCTAAATTTATTTCAAATCTCCTAGAGGCCGTTCTACTGCCCAAAACTCTGGCAGTTGTGAAATGTGAGGCGCACACAGGTAATTCAGATGATGTGTCCCGAGGAAACGCAAAAGCTGACATTGCAGCCAAGACAATAGCTGTTTCCTCTAATTCCTTGGAAATTAAAATGTGTATGTCAATAACCTCTGTTGTACAGTCAGCACCTGCTCTCAATGACGTGGCAGCTCTACAAGCAGCCACCGATACCACCGAGCGAGCTGCATGGCTGACAGCCGGCTGTGCCCTAACAAATGGACTATGGAGGTCAAATGATGGCCGCATTGTTGCCCCACGGTCCCTTCTCCCACAACTTGCTCGTGTTGCACATGGCATGTCACACACGAGCAAAGGGGGAATGGTTGCTGCGATAAAAAGACACTGGTTTGCTCCTGGCATAACAATTGTATGTGAACAGTTCTGTCAAAGATGTGTAACCTGTCAACAGCATAATCCAGGAAAACCTGTCAGGACAATACAGGCAGCCCATCCACCCCCATGGGGACCTTTTGTAAATATGCAAATAGATTTTATACAGATGCCAAAATGCTGTGGTTATGCATATGTCCTTGTGATTGTTGATATGTTTTCAAAATGGACCGAAGCTTTCCCATGTAGAAAGGCAGATGCAAAAACTGTGACAAAAATACTCAGAGACATTGTTTGCCGGTTTGGAATCCCACACAGCATCAACAGTGATAGAGGAACCCATTTTACCTCATCAATCCTACAAGAACTCTGTAAGGCACTCAGAATCAAGCAGCGTTTTCACACGCCCCACCATCCTCAATCTGCTGGTTCAGTGGAACGACAAAATGGAGTATTGAAAAACAAACTCGCAAAAATCTGTGCCGAAACGGCCTTAAAATGGCCTGATGCCCTGCCAATTGCTTTAATGACAATAAGAAACACAGCAAATAGAAAAACAGGACTGTCGCCCCATGAGATTCTAATGGGCAGACCAATGTCAACCCCCGTCACGCCTCTCCCCCCACTTTCACAGTTAAACCTTGCACTCATGGATGATACCATTATTGACTTTTGTAAGACAATGTGCTCAGCTGTTAAGACTCTACACTCACAGGTGATCGCGGCCCAAGCTCCTCCTGCTGAGAGTGATTGCCACAACATCCAGCCTGGTGACTTCATCTACATAAAACAGCACAAGAGGAAGAACGCTCTTCAGCCCAGGTGGACCGGTCCTCATCAAGTGCTGTTGACAACAAATACTGCTGTGAAGTGTGAAGGACGACCTACTTGGATACATGCATCCCACTGTAAAAGACAACGGCAACAAGATGGCACCCCGGACCAGCTTTCATCTGACCAAGCTCCCTCAAGGCATACGAACACCGGTGACCAGCTTACTGTTCCTGTGGCTCCTGAACACCGCCAGCACAAGTCATGAAGGACAATGGACCCTTCCCTCGACGACGATCCCCAGACCACCGGTACAAGGCATGGTAAAAACAGCCCACCACCCCCTAACTACAGACTCTACACACAAACATAATTCCGAAATTGAAGGAATTCCTGAACATTTTCAAACTGTTTTCATCAACACCTATCTTAACCTGACTAGAATGGTAGCTGATCACAGTCAAAATCCCACAAGCTGTTATGTGTGTGGACTCATCCCCCACAGCACAGATGAAGGCATTCCCTTTATGGCCTTACCTATTTCAGATTGCGATACATGTCATCTACTCCATTTAAATACACATACAATTTACACCCACAAATCATGCACAACTGTTCCTTTAATGAGATCTTTGCCTTGCAAAACATCCACCAGCCAATGCCAGATATGTGCTGACCCTCCCGCTGCCGTCACTCTCAGGATCATCCCAAAGAAGCTGAAGTGGTGCCTTAGAGGCACAGGAAAAGGAAACAATCTAGGGACTTCAAACTGTGACACTGTTTTTTCTCCCACGCCAAGACAATCCTCCAAACACTGGGCTCCAGATTACCACCCTCAGCCAAAAGTGTGTGTCACATTGGACATTTACTTTGAGAAAATGGCCACAGTTGCTTCTCACTGCGCCACGCCTGCCGCGAAAGGAATGTATTGGATATGTGGATTAAAAGCATACGAATACCTTCCAATAGGATGGAGTGGGGTATGTGGCCTGGGCTACATAGTCCCAGCAATGAGAGTTGTCAATAAATTGCCCTCGCCCCCCCCAGTATTAAGCTCATCCAGAGCCAGACGTGAATTGTTAGATACCCACTCACAGACATATTGGAGCCGCATATTTGGTATGCTTCTACCCAGTTACGGCGTATTATCATCTCTAAATCAAATAAGAGACCTTTCCAAAAGAGTGGAGGATTTGGCCAACACAACAACCATAGCCATATCTCTGATGTCAACAGAACTAGCTGCAACTCGCCTGATTGCCTTACAGAATCGTGCTGCCCTAGACTATCTTCTGGCATCGCAAGGTGGTACCTGTGCAGTAATTGGTGTTGAATGCTGCACATATGTCCCAGATTACAATGCTAGCCTGTCTGACATCATTACACATCTAAAAAATATTACTAAACAGGCATACACGAATGACATCGACAGTCCTTTTGCATGGCTAGAAACAATCATTGGCCGATGGAGTACAGTAATTCTACAGTATGTTTTTCTTGGAATCATCTGTGTCATTTTTCTTGTAATTGTTACCAACTGGATTAAGTCTATATGCAGAACTGTTGCCACGCAGATGACAGCAAAAATAATGTTCCAGCAAGTCCCTCCTCTACACACAACTGTGAGACCGTCTGAAGGGCTTTTTAAAGAAACCTTTGATGAACTGTGTAAAATTGAAGTTATGTGAAAATATTTGCAGTTTTGTATTTTGTATTACTTCAGTATTGCATGTTTGCAACTTGTGCACAACACGTATTTTTCCATTGAAAGAAATTTCTTCTTTTTCTTTTTTTAGCTTATTTGATGTGTTCTCAAATTATTGAATGTTGATGTATTAACAAAGTTTGTTTTTTTGTTTTTTTGTTTTTTTCTTTTTGTTGTACTTCGCTCTTTTAATCTCATCTGTATTGAAAGACGTGTTTATTCTTATTATTTCATTTTGTTTTGTTCTTAGCTTCATTTTCTTTGAATTTATAATTCTATGATACAATGTTCTTGCCTTTTGTTCTTTGATTTTGTATTTTATTTTCTACTCCCTATTATCACACCAATTTGTGTTGTCCTTTATAGGACAAAAGGGGGAATTGTAGAAGAAAAGTTTTACCTTTCCTTGATCAATGCTATTTAATTAGATATGAACCCTCCTGCTAAACTCATCATCATCCCCCTTTATGCAGATTTAAACAGAGACATCCTGAAGTCTGTCTCCAAGGAAGCCGTCTCTCTCCCTTTTGTAGATCTACCTTTTGTTCATGCTACAGAGGTGCCAAAGAGTCTCTGCAGCTGGGCTTAGCCCCATTGATAATGTAAATGTGGTGTCTGACTGTAACTTCCTGAGGTCTGTCCCCCCATTGCAATCAACAAACTGCCCCCCACCTTTTGTCTCAAGTGTAACTGTTTGATGTTTGTGCTTAAAACCCTTGCCCTGTGAGCTGCTCATCAGACAGAACTTTGCAGCCACTATGTGAGTTTCTGTCTCCGCTGTACAGTGAATAAAACTCATCTGAATTTGCCACAATTCTGGACCTGAGGAATTATTATTCTTCAACAGTCACTACCCCATTCCTGTTATCTGTGGCTCACGCAGATGGCTCCGCACTAACAGACAACACCGCAACCCTGCTAACCTCCGGTCACTGAAGGAAACCCTGCTCACTGCCTCTCCTGTTTCAGTCGGACTATGGAACTGCCAGTCTGCTGTAAACAAAGCTGACTTTATCTCTGCCTACTCCAACCTCCTAGCACTGGATATCCTGGCTCTCACTGAGACTTGGATCAAACCTGAAAATAATGCTACTCCGGCAGCACTTTCAACCAATTACACACTCTCTCACACCTCTCGTACCTCTGGACGGGGGGGTGGGGCGGGCCTGATGATTTCCAACAAATGGAAATATAACCAACTACAACCTGTGGTCAAATACTGCTCCTTCGAATACCATGCCACACTGATAACTGCCCCAGTCAAGCTCTATCTGATTGTTGTCTATCGCCCACCAGGGCAGATGGGTAACTTTCTTGATGAACTAGATACTCTACTCTCCTCCATCCCTGACCGTGACTGCCCCACGCTGGTCCTCGGTGATATGAATATACACTTGGACAACCCAAGTGCTTCAGACTTCCTGTCACTACTACACTCATTTGAGTTCCAGCGAGTCGTCAGTCCTCCGACTCACAAAGCTGGCAAAGAGCTTGATCTGATTTTCACCCGAAACTGCACCGCAGACACTCTGGTCATCACGCCTCTACATCTGTCTGACCATTACTTCGTTCAAGGTTCGCCTCCCTGAGCCAACTACTATCCAAACCCCCATGGTTACCTTCCGCCGCAACCTCTCACCCTCCCACCCTCCCACTACTCATCCCTAGTAGCCTCAGCTCTTCCACAATCCAGCACCTTCTCCTCATTGGATGCTGATGCTGCTACCGAATCCTTATGCTCCACTCTGAGCTCCTGCTTGGATAGGCTGTGTCCACTATCCACCAGACCTGCTCGATCCTCTCAGTCCCACCCTTGGCTCAATGAAACCCTCCGGTCGCTGCGCACCAACCTCAGAGCTGCAGAAAGGAAATGGCACAAATCAAAGTGTCCTTCTGACTTCAACACATTCCAGTCATTGCTGGCCTCATTTTCATCCAGCACTACTAGTGCAAAGAAGGCCTTCTACAATGACAAAATCTCCAATGCCACAGACACCCGAAAACTATTCACAACCTTCAATACTCTACTCAACCCTCCACCTCCACCACCAGCTACCAACCTGTCAGCAGAGACATTTGCTTTATTTTTCATTGACAAAGTTGCTGCCATTAGCAACCAGTTCTCTGGTCCTACCACAAAAGATGGCAATGAGCCAAACCAACTCGACTCGACATGCAGCCGTCCTACTGCATCATTCTCCTCATTTACTCCTCTCACTGATGGCGAAGTGTCCAAACTCCTTACATGTAGCCGTCCTACTACATGTCCACTGGATCCTATTCCAACCATCCTCCTGCAATCCATATCTCCTACAATCACAGCAGCAATCACACATGTGATTAATGCTTCACTGACTTCTGGAATGTTCCCGACCTCACTCAAACAGGCTCGGGTAACACCACTACTCAAGAAACCTTCTCTTGCTCCAACCGAGGTGGAAAACTATCGGCCGGTCTCTCTCCTCCCTTTCCTGTCCAAGATCATTGAAAAGGCGGCCTTCAAACAGGTCACAGACTTTTTGTCCTTGAACAACCTCCTCGACTCTAACCAATCTGGTTTCAAAAAAGGCCACTCCACTGAAACAGCACTACTCTCTGTAACGGAAGCCTTAAAAGAAGCCAGAGCGGCGACGAAGTCATCTGTACTCATCCTACTCGATCTATCAGCTGCATTTGACACAGTCAATCACAGCATCCTACTGTCCATCCTCTCTAACATGGGCATCTCAGGAAAAGCACTCTCCTGGTTTGAATCCTACCTCACAGGACGGTCGTTCAAAGTGTCCTGGCTAGGTCACACCTCTGCTCAACACCACCTTGTTACTGGGGTGCCCCAAGGATCTGTGCTGGGCCCCCTACTTTTTGCCATATACACGACTTCTCTCGGCCACATAATCCACGCTCATGGCTTCTCTTATCACTGCTACGCAGATGATACCCAGCTCTACCTGTCATTTCCTCCGGGTGACTCCACTGTTTCAGCCCGAATCTCAGACTGTCTCTCTGACATATCTGCATGGATGAAAGCCCATCACCTCCAGCTCAACCTCTCGAAAACTGAATTGCTGGTCTTCCCGGCAAAACCTTCCACTCATCACAACATCTGTGTCAACACAGACTCCTTATCTCTTGCTCCTACAAAACAGCAAGAAACCTGGGTGTCATGCTTGATGACCAGCTGACCTTTAAAGATCACATTTCATCGGTCACACGCTCATGCCGCTTCGCTTTATTCAATATCAGAAAGATCAGACCATATCTAACTCAACAAGCCACCCAACTCCTGGTACAAACTATGGTCATCTCACGCCTTGACTACTGCAATGCCCTTCTGACAGGCCTCCCAGCCTATGCAATAAAACCGCTACAGATGATCCAGAATGCGGCGGCGCGTCTGGTCTACAATCAGCCCAAAAGAGCACATGTCACCCCATTGCTCATTGAGCTCCACTGGCTCCCTGTAGCAGCCCGCATCAAATTCAAATCACTGATGCTAGCCCACAAAGTGATCAATGGTGCGGCACCCACCTACCTAAGTGCCATCATAAAGGCTCATGCGAACCCGCTCATCAAAAGAACACCGCCTGACTGTTCCGCTACCTCGCGCACGACAATCCAAACTCTTCTCATGCATTGTTCCACGCTGGTGGAACGAGCTACCGAGCACTAACAGAACAGGGGCGTCCCTGTTGGTCTTCAAGAAACTCTTAAAGACCCAGCTCTTCAGAGAGCATCTCCTGTCCTAACACTCCATCACTGCACCAAGAACAGGGGCGCCCCTGTTGGTCAGTGCACAGGTCTTCAAACTGAGGACTTAGCTCCTCGGAGAGCTGCTCCTATCCTAGCACTACACCATGACACTCCTTCTAGACCCACCCTATGTACCTTGTTACTCTTCTTCTCTGTAAGTCGCTTTGGATAAAAGCGTCTGCTAAATGCATAAATGTAAATGTAAATGTAAGCGGTAACAAAAGGGAGAAAAGATTCCTGGGTGGTTTGATGCTAGCTGCATCAGCCATCGGCTCCCTCTTCCCAATTGGTCTGTCCGCTACAAATTCAATCAGCGTCAAGACCCTACAGCAGCATATGAGCCGACTAGATGAGGAAATGCCTGAGATCCAAGAGAAGATGGCCATCCAGCAACTAGAATTACAAAATCTAGGGAAAACACTCCAGGGGACCATCCTAACGGTAAACCTGCACTCAGCACTCCTGAACCACACGGTACACGCCTTATACTCCCTCACCGAGACTATCAAAGAAGATTTCATTCACACGCAGATGGTAAGGGAATTGATGCAGGACCTCCTTAGGGAAATCAGTACCTCTGTCCACAGCCTCGGCAATGGGCAAATACCAGCTTACCTGGTGCCATTGGACTTGGTCAAAAAAGTGCTCCAGTCAGCCACAACCACTAGGGTAGATTCGGCCCACGTGCACTTGGCCTACAGCTTAGGCAGTGCCATTCCGATCTCGGTTGACCCGTACAATCTACAACTGGGGTTCATCCTAAATTTGCCCATCATAGAGAGACAGAACGTGTACCGGATCAAATCAGTGCTGAATGTAGGATTCTGGCAGAATGGAACTCACGTCCACCTTAAAATCCCACAGATTCTGGCGTACCACGATGAGGATCCCTCCCTCTATCTAATTCCTAGTTTGAGCCTGTGTTCCCAAACAAAGGAAATTCACTGGGTTTGTCCCAGTAATCCTTTTATTAGAGACGTCTCCAATTACTTCTGTGGCCTGAGAAAACAGTCTCCTGAGCAAAAGTGCCAAGGCACGATGTCTCCCCAAAGCGACTTGTTCGAAACTAGGGTGGAACACGCCGGTAAACGATGGCTAGTAAACACAGCGGCTAAGGAAGCCCTCTTCCTTAGCACGACCGCCACGATACCGCGACCAAATTGGCTCTCCTAAATCAAACGATGTTCATAACCGTCCCGCTAGGGGCCACGGTTCACATTAGGGACATCATCCTCCACCACCTTAGCGACGACAGGCACGACGTAGATATTGAGGTAATGGACGTATTCAAAGGCCAAGAACTAGTGATAGATGAATCCCTCCAACAGGGGCTCCAGAAGGAGGGAACCAAAACTGTCAAATTTATCCTCACGCCCACCGCACTGGCCACCACCTATGCAGGAATCAGAGGCCAACGACTGTTCCATGAAGAGAATTCAGTCAGTCTGGTCGCCCTCGGACTCCTCCTAGGGGGCTGGGCAGCCACCATTGTAGTGGCTTTTGTGATGTATAAACATATACAAACATTACAGGCAAAGATGGATTCGGTCATCCTCATCCCGCCAGCACAACCCGCATAGACACACCCCATTCCTCAGATTTCCCTTCTCAAATATTCCCTTATTTTCCCATTATTCCCGTTAGACCGATGCCCTTTCCCGGATCATGTGAGTGTTGTCCCATGCCCTTAACCATATCAGTCTCCAAGTCTCCGTCAGATCAAGGCCACATGGACTGCAGCATCCCGAGGGATGCCCCAAAGGACGGGGGTCACCCCATCCTTCAGACCAAAGGGGGGATGTTGTGCTTAGGAACCGACACGTTGAAATGTAGATTTTGTCGTTAAATGACGTTGTCACGTGTATGAATGTACGAGGACGCAGACTGTGACCGTGTCTGAGCGTCTCTCTATTTTCGTTTTACAACCCTTTGTTCGAGATCGGCTCTCGCGCCGATCACGTGACTCTTTCCGTCGCGCGCACCCCTCCCCTTAAAGCCCTCAAGGAGGCGGTTTTAGACAGGCCACAAAACCTGGAAAAATCACTAGGTGAGTTTCAGGTCAGTTTTAAAGGCTGGGTTAGGGTTAGGTAATAGAAAAGTTCAATTGTAAGCTCCCACTCGAACATTAGTTGACGAACAGTGTCTGAAGCAGCCTCTCATTGAATATCTATACCTCATAAAGGTAGCACAAATTAATTAAAGGAAAAAGGAAATAAGCATAAAAATAAAAAAACAAAAAAGACAGTGCTTTCAGAAAAGAGGGATAAAGTTGAATGTGCGTTTGGTCTTGAGGATTTGTTTGTCTGATCTCTGTGAATTGTCTTCACATTCGTGTTTAATGTTAAATATTAATAATAATTTAGAAAAAGATAAGAAAGATATCTTGTTAATGATAAGACGATGAGTCTTTGAGGGGACTTTTGTTAAAATTATGAGCTTCGACAGAGGACTTTTGTTAAAATGTATGAGCCTTTTTGGAGGACTTTTGTAAGCTTATGAGCCTCTTTCAGAAGACTTTTTGAAAAAGTTTATGAGCCCTGAGAAGGACTATGATTCTATAGAAAAATATAAGGATGATGAAGTTGAACATGTCTAACATCTTCTAAGTTTGTGTGGAACTTTGTCTTTTCTGTGTGTCAGATGTTCACTTTGAGAAGCTTGACTTTAAGAAGTGATCTATGGGGGGTTAAAAAAAAAAACATCAGTAATAATGTTGAAAATTTAAGAGGAGAAAATATATAGTATAAAAATGATCTAAGTCACAACGATAACACCTGAATTGCTGATTGCATGGAATGTAATATATTTAACTCTCGTCTTCTTCATCTATGGTGAGAGAGTCTCAGCTCTATCCCGACTCCTATCTTTCGTGTATTTTCTTTGATTTCCTACTGTATCACCCTTTGTGTGCCACTCGAGCACTCTACCCTGCTCCTAGGGTCCTGCTCTCTCTCTGACCCGCTTCCTACGCCACTCCTAGTCTTTCTATCACCCTTGCTCCCGTAGCGCTAGTAGCTAGTAGCCCGGTTAGCAATGGCTTCCCCCTCTGCTTCTCCTGTCCCTCTCTCCTGCTCAGTGTGCCATATGTTTAGCTATTCCCCTGCCTCCTTTTGCGAGGGTGATACGTGTAAGCACTGTAGTTTATTGGTGAGGTTGGAGGCCAGGCTTAGCGATTTGGAAGCCCGGCTCCGCACTGTGGAAGCAAAACCATCAGCCACAGTTAGCCAGCGCCCACTAGCCACCGCGGAGCCGCTTAGCTTAGCTCCCCTTAGCTCCCCTCCAGCTTCTCCTGAGCAGCCGGGAAAACAGCAACGCTGGGTGACTGTCAGAGGGAAGCGTAGCTCCCGGCCAGTCCTCCGAGGCCCACCTAACGCTTCCCACTTCCAACAGGTTCTCCCCGCTCGGCGACACACCCGCCGAGGATAAATCTCTGGTCATTGGCGACTCTATTTTACGGAATGTGAAGCTAGCGAGTCCAGCGGCCATAGACTGCATCCCGGGGGCCAGAGCGGGCGACATTGAATCCAAATTAAAGCTGCTGGCTAAAGCTAAACACAGATATAGTAAAATCGTTATCCACGTCGGCGCTAATGACCTGCGTTTACGTCAATCGGAGGTCACAAAAATTAATGTGGAATCGGTGTGTACAATGGCTAAAACGATGTCGGACACCGTAGTTTTCTCCGGCCCCCTCCCCAACCTGGCAAGTGATGACATGTTTAGCCGTACATCATCATTTACCCGCTGGTTATCGAGGTGGTGTCCCGCAAATGACGTGGGCTTTGTAAATAATTGGCAAACTTTCTGGGGTAGACCTGGTCTCATTAGGAGGGAATGCATCCATCCCACGTTGGAAGGAGCAGCCCAACTCTCTAGTAACCTGGCAAAGAGCATTAGTCCTCCCCCACCCCGACTCAGAGTTGAGACCAGAAGGCAGAGGAGCAGTCTAACACACTCCTCTGTGCTTCCCTCTTTTCAGTCACCCACACAGAACCCCATAGAGACTGTGTCTGTCCCCCGACTGTCCAGATTTAGCAGCAGAGGAGCGACCCTTAACAATCTTATTAAAATCAGGAGTTCCTCAGTCACTTCTCAGGACAGGAGCATTAAATGTGGATTACTTAATATCCGCTCCCTGTCTTCCAAAGCCATTCTTGTAAATGAATTAATCTCTGACAACAACATTGATGTGTTATGTCTCACAGAAACTTGGCTTTGTGAGGGTGACTATGTTAGCCTAAATGAGGCTTCTCCTCCCAGCCATGTTAACTATCATGTCCCTCGATGTTCTGGCCGTGGAGGTGGGGTGGCAGCCGTGTTTGATCGTAGTCTGTTAATTACTCCGAAACCTAATATTGATTATAATTCATTTGAAAGCCTTATCAGCCTGTGTCACCAAAGCTGGAAAGCACAGCCCCTCCTACTTGTCGTAGTGTATCGGGCCCCAGGCCCCTATTCAGATTTTCTGGCTGAATTTCCAGAATTTCTTTCAAACCTAGTTCTCAAAACTGACAAAATCATTATCATCGATGACTTCAATATTCATGTAGATGTGGTCAGTGATAGCTGCAGTACAGCATTCACTTCTATAGTCGAGTCCATTGGCTTCTGCCAGCATGTACATGAACCCACGCACTGCTTCAACCACACCCTGGACCTTGTTCTATCTTATGGTGTTGAAATTAAACACCTGACCGTTTCACCCCCTAATCCACTTATTTCCGACCATTCTTTAATTACTTTCAACTTCCTTCTAGCCGGTTGTGTGCGAAAGAAGAGCAGTATATATACACGGCACTTAACTGACAGTGTCTTATCTAACTTTAAAGAAGCTATCCCCCTGTCTCTTGGAACTGCATCCCCCCCTCTCTGTTATGAAAGCTTGAGTCCCTCCCTCATCGATCACCTCACTGATAGCTTTGTTACCTCCCTTCGCAAGACTCTCGACTCGGCTGCACCCCTAGCAAAAAAGACTATCTCTAGACCACGATCCGCCCCCTGGTTTACTCCAGAAACTCGCCACCTAAAGCAGCTAGCACGTAAGTTAGAGAGGAAATGGCGTTCCACCAAAAACACTAGTATTTTTCTTACCTGGAAAGATAGTCTGAAGACTTACAGGCTGGCTCTGTGTAATGCCAGAGCGAGATACTACTCCTCTCTAATTGAGGAAAATAAGCATAACCCTAGGTTTCTGTTCAGCACTGTAGTCAGGCTGACTCAGAGTCATAACTCCACTGAGCAGTGTGTCCCTACCCATCTCAGCAGTGGTGAATTTATGGACTACTTTAACAACAAAATTACAAATATTAGACAAACAATTACGACCCACTCAGCATGCATGGTGACTAACCAACCCCCTGTTGCAGCCTTTCAGATCACAGATGTGGATGTAACCAGGTCACTATCTTCATTTGACCCCATTGACCTGCATCAGCTGACCACTATCATCTCCTCCTCTAAATCTTCGACCTGCCTCCTTGACCCGATTCCGACCAAGTTGTTAAAGGAAGTGCTGCCTTTAATCGCCACCTCCTTACTTGACCTCATCAACATGTCCATAACAACAGGTTACGTTCCTCTTACGTTCAAAGTCGGAATAATCAAACCCCTCCTCAAGAAACCGTCCCTTGATCCAGGAACTTTAGCAAATTACAGACCGATCTCTAACCTCATCTTCATCTCAAAAATCATTGAGAAAATCATTGCCAACCAGCTCTGTGAACACCTCAATAACAATAGTTTATTTGAATCCTTCCTGTCTGGTTTTAGAATAAATCATAGCACTGAGACTGCACTGGTTAAAGTCACCAATGACCTCTTAATGGCATCTGACCAGGGTCTCATTTCAGTGCTTGTCTTGTTAGATCTCAGTGCTGCTTTTGATGCGGTTGACCACCAGATCTTACTAAGGAGACTGGAATATCAACTCGGAATTAGAGGCACTGCTTTAGACTGGTTCCGGTCCTATCTTTCAGACCGATATCAGTTTGTTTGTGTTAACGACAACCAATCGCCACGTACTAAAGTCAGCCATGGGGTTCCGCAAGGATCTGTGCTTGGTCCAGTTCTTTTCTCTGTATATATGCTCCCTCTAGGTGATATCATCAGGAGTCACTCTATAGATTTCCACTGTTATGCTGACGACACTCAATTATATCTACCTATCAAGCCGGGCAAGCTCAACCGTCTACAGCAGCTTCAGTCCTGCCTTGATGATGTGAAGGCCTGGATGACTAATAATTTCCTCCGTCTGAACTCTGAAAAAACAGAATTGCTGCTCATAGGTCCTAAACACCTACGTGATTCTATATCTGATGCCATAGCATTACAAGGTAGTTTTGCGACTTCTTCTGCCACCACTGTTAAGAACCTAGGTGTTAGTTTTGATCCAGACCTGTCTTTTAGCTCCCACATAAAATCGATCTCACGGACTGCCTACTTCCACCTCCGCAATATTTCAAAAATAAGACACCTCCTCCCTCTCCATTCAGCAGAACAGCTGGTCCATGCCTTTGTTACCTCCAGGCTGGACTACTGCAACTCTCTACTGGCTGGAAGCTCCAATAGGTCGCTGAGAACTCTGCAGCTCATTCAGAACGCGGCAGCTCGTGTCCTGACTAAAACTAGAAAGAGAGATCACATCTCTCCTGTTCTGGCCTCATTACACTGGCTTCCTGTACCTTTCAGGATCCAGTTCAAAATCCTCCTCCTTGTCTATAAAGGTCTTCATGGTCTGGCAACCTCTTATATCTCAGACCTGATAAAACCCTATTGCCCCACTAGGAGACTTCGTTCTCTGAATACAGGCCTACTTGTGGTTCCAAGAGTCTCTAAGTCTAGATGGGGAGCCAGAGCCTTCAGCTACCAAGGCCCTCTGTTATGGAACCATCTGCCAGTTTCAGTCCGGGAGGCAGACACCCTCTCTACCTTTAAGAGTAGGTTAAAAACCCTCCTTTTTGACAGAGCCTACAGATAAATCCAAGATAAGCTGCTATAGGTTGAGTCTGCTGGGGGTCCCCGGCACATTGAGCTCTATCTTCTCTGCCTTCTCTGTGGGTGTGAATCAGGTTCACGTTCCCTCTAGCTTCTCTCTTTCCTCTTGGCCTCTCCCCGTCTGTTTTCCATCTCCTCCTCTTCCTCCCTCTCCTTTGTTATCTTTCAATTTATTTTTATTTATATATATATATATATATATATATATATATATATATATATATATATATATATATATATATATATTTCTATTTATTTATTTATTCTTATTTTAATTTTTATTAATATTTTATTTTTTAATTCTTAATTTTCTTTTTATTCTTAATTTTATTTTTCATTTTTCATTTTATTTTTATTATTTTTATTTTCCCTCCCGACTTCCATCAACGCTGAGCTGGATCCAGGACCACCTCTACCCGGCTCATCTCACTGCGGTTCCTCCTGCCTGCTACTATGGACTGATTCAATTCAATTCATTGATTTATATCCTGAACTGTTAGCCATCAATAATGTTTTGTTTGTGCCCGCCTGTCCGTCCTGGGTGAGGATCCCCTCCTCTGTCTCTCACCCTGAGGTTTCTCCCCTTTTTTCCCTGTCAGGGTTTTTCTTGGGAGTTGTTCCTCAGCCTTTGCGAGGGTCTAAGGACAGGGGGTTTTTCACTATGTACACATTGTTGCTCTCCTTGTAAAGTGCTCTGAGATAACAGCTGTTTTGATATGGCACTTAAAACAAATAAAAGTTGAGTTGAGTTGAGAGAGAGTGAGGTGGAGACAGCCAAGACGGAGACTGCCTAGGATTCTGGGAGGCAGATGAGGAGACAACTGGATTGAAGGTCGCTGTCAGCAGTGTGTGCAGCTCCTGGATCCAGTCGGTTAAGGCCAGTACGGTTTTGTTCACAAACTCTTACTAACGGATTTCTCATTGTTACTGATACATTTATTTGATCTGGGGATAGTAGAGTGTTTTTGTTTGCTTGGTTGTTGTAGAAATTAGGGCTTGGCAACAGACTGACCATTTAAATACTTGTGGCTTAACCATTTCTTTTGGAGTTGGCAAATTTATTCCAGGATTTTTTGCTGGTTGGCTGTGGCTTATAAATAATTTAAACAAGAATACAAGAGAATATTACAATGGCGTCAATGAATATTAAGATTCCAAAGGTGATAACTCCTCTTGATATCGTTTGTAAGAACAATCCTCTGATCAAAGGTATCAAGAAGATATCAGAGAAATTGAGCAAGCGTTGGCCTAATATTGACGAACCCTGGCCAGTGGAGGGGACCTTTAATTCTGATGTGATTAAGGTGATGCAAGTTCTTGTGTCCACATACAAAGTAGATGAGAAGAAGGGTAGGAAAGGAGAAAAACGTAAGGAAAAAAGACCAACGGAATTGGGAATTCTTCAATTATTTGAGATTGAGAGACAGAAATGATTAAAAACTCAGAAGGAAGAGAAAGAAAAATGTGAGAAAGAAATAGAATAAAATGAGAGATCGTCAGAAAGATTAGTAGCAGAAGTGGATACACCTTTTTCACAGAATCAGTCAAGTGTCCCCCACCATATAAGGAGCAGCTTAAAGCTCAAAAAATGTATCCCCAGCTTCCGATGATAAGTCAGGAAGGAAGATATCAAATAAAGAATGAGGATGAGAACGTTATCAAAGTGGGACAAGCTGAAACAACTGTAAAAATGTATCCCAGTTCGAAAAGCAAAACTAAAACAATGCAACAGAAAACTAAGGGTGGATTGAAGATTAGAAGGATGCGATCTGGAGCTGATGTTGATGACAGTGATCAAGAAGGAGCTATAGGAGGATATGATCCTAATGTGAGAAGGATATTGGCTAGAGCTGAGAGGAAAGGAAGGAGATCTGGAAGGAGAGAGGATAGCTCTACTGAAAGTGAGAATGGAGACAGTGATGTGTCCTCAGAAGGTGAAGAGCTTTTCACCTTCAAGAGGGTTTTGTACCACAGTGGACAGTGATAGGCGACAGGCTCTAAGAAGCAGAAGAGAGCATAGAGCAATGTCTTTCATTTCTGGACAAAGTGACTTCAAGAGAAAATCAAAAAGTTTTGGAAAATGAGTTGAAAGAGTTGAGGAATAGAAAGAAGGAGATACAGAGAGAGGACTCTGAAACATCAGGTGTGAAGTATTCACTTCGTCCCAGAAGGAAGATGTGTCCAGTGGTGGTACGAGGACAGAATTTGCAATATAAACCTTGGCAAAGTACAGATATGTCTAATATTCTAGAAAAATTGCCTACTCTTCAGGATGGAGCATGTCCTTGGATCTCAAAGTTCATCAATGTTGGAATACAACCTGCTGTAGGAGACATTAAAAGACTTCTAGCTAATCTTATTGGAGTTCCGGCTATGGAGGAGATTTTTCAGAAAGCTGGACTCAACCGTTATGTGGGGACTGCTGTGAACGACTCAGTTGTTTGCTGCAAAAAGAGCACGTATCTGGGGAGCTCTCAAAGATACATTTCCAACAAATGTACACCCCGACAATATTTTGATTGAACCCTTAGGACAGGAAGAGAATCCAAGAGCTTATGTTTCAAGGGCACATCAAATTTGGAGGAGTGTTACAGGATATGATCCTGATTTAAATCAAATGGAACAGTCCATCTTGAGAGCGAAAATTCAGAAGGGGTTGCCTTTACCGATAAGAAGTAAACTGGCAGGTGGTTGGTCTTGCAAGCATGATAAAAAGTGTTTATACGGATCATATAGCTCATCAAGTGGAGCTATATAGAAAGAAGAAGCAAGATCAGAAGGAACAAGATCAGGAAACCCTAAGGAAATTAAACCAGATACAATTGGTTGATAGTAAAAAGAAGGAGAAAAAACAAGCTGTGGTTTTACACAGTCAGCCCTTGGTAGAACAGCCGCAGCAACAAATGCCATCACAGACGAGTCGGCTCCAGTCCCAGACATTGCAACCACCCTTAGTTGATCAGGTTCTAGCTTTCCCACAACCGTTATTCAATCAATCGTACGTATGGAGAGGAAGAGGACGAGGAAGTCTAGGCAGAGGAAGAGGAGGAAACTTTAATCCATATACCCAACAATTTCCAGAATTATGTTACATTTGTGGACAGCCTGGTCATTTTGCCCGTGAATGTAATAGGACAGGAGGGAATTTTAGAGGAAATTTCAGAGGTGGATTTAGAGGCCAAGTAAGATCACCCCGTGGGCCAGCGAACCCATTCAGAGGTCCAGAGCAAGGCTTCTAGAGGTGCCCAGAAAACCCAAAGAGGAGATGTCAGCTGGTAGTGTCAGGGCCAGATAAAGATCCAAAAATTGAGGTGAAAGTAAATAATCGACCGTTAGAAGTAATGGTAAATAGTGGAGCTGCTTTTACCTGTATTCGGCCTGAAGATGCTATACATCTCCCGATGTCTGGACAATTGGTGCGGACAATTGGGTTTGAGGGAGTAAAATAGCTGATTCCTCTTACGAAACCAGTAGAGCTCTGCTATAAAAATTTGAAGACAACAATACCTATACTGGTATCAGAACATACACCTATTGCACTTTTAGGGAGAGATGCCTTATGCAGACTACACTGTACAATAAAGTGTACACCAGATGGCTGTTTGGTGGTATTTAGACAAAGAATTTGATATAAAGAAGAGTGTGCCGCATGTGACTTTGCTAGTGAAGATTGCCATCTGGATGAGTGAGGATCGACGGTTTATTAAGATCATGATCTCTGCCCAAGGACAGGGACAGGTCCAGACTGTGCAGATGACACATGAGTCAGTATGTAGTGCGAGTATGAATTCAGATTATTTGAAAGAGGAGATGCTGCGACAGGTTCCAGAATGTCTGTGGTCTCAACATAATACGGATATTGGACTGGTAAAGTCAGCCCAACCAGTGAGAGTTGAACTTCGACCAGGGACTAGTCCTCCTTGGAAAAAACAATATCCATTGAAGGAAGAGGCAATCAGAGGGACTGAACCACAAATCAAAGGATTATTGCAAGCAGACGTTCTGAGGATAACTCAGAGTCCTCAGAGTAATACACCTTTATTGCCTGTAAAGAAGCCTAATGGTTCTTATCGCCTGGTCCATGATCTAAGAGTAGTGTAGCCGGGGAGCTAAGTTAAAGAACTGTATTATGTTCACCTCAGGAGTTTAAAACTGGCTGTGTAAAGCCGTGATGTTTCTAGGAATAATTGCTGACCAGGGTGGTAACAACAGAGAGTGAATATTCAACAAAACACTTATACGTACACAAACATTTATTCACATATACATACACACAGATCCATATTGTACTTCACTCTTGACTCGCTCGCTCACACTTACTCACTCACTCACTCTCACTTAACACTACCCCCGCCCACCCCAGCCCGGGCTCACCCACTCCCACCTAGGCTAACCTGTAGCCTCTGAGGCTAATGGAAGTCCGGTGCTCGCTGGAGGTACCCCGATGGCGATTGACCCACAAAATATGATAGTAAAATGGATAGCAAGCCGCTAATGACCCACACTCTCTGTCGCTCTTCGCGCTAACTCTTTCACTCGGTGAACTCAACCGCTAGCCATTGGTGCCCGCCCCCCTGCCGTCTGATTCATCACGGGTTCCCCTGACAACACTAACACAAACACACATTGGCTGGATACAGATGTCACTCACACCCATTCACCAGCCCTCACGAGCACTCACCAACAGTTACTTACTTACCCTAGAACACTGACACTTAATAGAAATGATCATGGGCATAAACCAACTGAACTATTGCCCAAATAATAATGCGTGGGCCGTCATAACAGCCGCCCCATGAAACCACACGCTAATGGTCTGTGGTTAAAGTCACGCTAATGGTCTTTGACAAGTGTCAGGTGAGTTGTTATAGTCTGGTCAGAGATACGCGGTAGTTCCACAAGTCTTGCTACAGGACGGGTGAACGTCTTTGTACCCACTTGTACTACCGCAGTACGCACTCTTCCATCCTGACCCAACAGGACCTTGGCGACTCTCCTTGTCTGCCAGACGGCACGGGGAAGGGACTGGTCCATTACCAGCACTACAGCACCTTCAGTCAGGTTCTCTCGCTCTTTACTCCACTTCTGCTGGACCTGGAGCGTGGGCAGGTAGTGCAAGATGAAATGTCTGCAGAATCGGTTGTCGAGCACCTGGCTGTGCCTCCACATTCTCCTGCCAGTGAGCTCCGCTGGATCGTAGACTGAGGTAAGGCAGAATCTCGCCGCTCCGTGAGCAGAAGATATGGGGTGATCGGATCAAGATCAGCCACGTCACTGGATGTGTAGCCAAGAGGCAGAGAGTTCATGATGCTCTCCATCTCTGCCAACACCATCCGAAGCACTTTGTCGGTCGGTACCTGCTGCCTGAGCACGGTGTGGAGGATTTTCTTGATGGAGCGGATCTCGCGCTCCCAGGCTCCCCCGAAATGAGGAGCATTTGGTGGATTGAAGATGAACTTCACCTGCTTCTCAGCCAATCGGTCGCGTACCTCTTCAGTCATGGATGCGCAGTTCTCCCTGAGCTCTGCTTCACCTCCCACAAAATTCGTTCCTCTGTCGGATCTAAGGATCTTGGGGGTTCCCTTACTTGAACGACATGAGAAAACAGTCTGTGGTAAGTTGATGCAGCACTTCAAGATGCATTGCTCTGGTTGTCAGGCAAGTGTAGATTATGTCCCACCTCTTCTCTGAGGCTCTACGATTCCTGACGATGAGAGGTCCAAAGCAGTCAACTCCTGTCGCATAGAATGGAGCTTGTCCTAACTGCAGTCGGTCCTCTGGCAGGTCAGACATCACTGGCAGACGATACAGGTCTTCTGGTACCGTCGCACAGCTTCTCTTCCGTGTAAGATCCAGAATAGTCTTCGCACTTCCGCAAATACTCGTTCACACCCAGCGTGCTGTACCTTGCAATCGTAGTCCAGTCTGGTAACCCGATGTTTGGTTGGCAGCACGATGGGGTGCTTTGTGTCCAAGTCCAAGTTCTGTGCACGACGCAGTCTGCCGCCCACACGTACAAGATCTCCATCGAGCTCTGGGGATAGGTTCCGCAGTCTGCTTTCAAAGGGAACCTGTTCTCCCTTCTTCAGACACTTCAGCTCTCGGGCGAACGCATCTTTCTGTGCACTCTGAAACACAATGATCTCTGCAGCTACATAGTCATCTGCACTGAGTGTCGCCGTGATAGGCAGGCCCTCCTGGGCACAGAACATCGCCTTCTGTAGCTCCTCTAGGGACTCGTATTCTGTTCCATCCTGTTCCCCAGGTTCCCCAGTCCTGAGGGCTCCACAGAACAGGGTCTTGCGCAGCTCCGGATCATCAGAATTTCCCCCCAGCACTGGAGTGACTGGCCACTCTGCCTCCTGTTCCAACAGGAATACTGGTCCTGCATGGAACATATTTGGTCTGGAGAGGTCTTGGAGTGTTGCTCCCTTCGTGATGACATCTGCTGAGTTCCTCCTGGTATCTACGTACCTCCAGCAGGAAACATCCACAAGGTCCAGGATCTCAGAGACTCTGGTGCCCACAAACACCTTGTAATGACAGGAACTGGATTTCAACCAGGTAAGGACTGTGGTTGAGTCTGACCACATGGTCACACTCCACAGAGGTAACTGTAGCTCGTCACGCAACAGTCGCCCAAGCTGTGCCCCATTTAGTGCTGCGCACAACTCCAACCAGGGAATGGATTGTTGTGTCTTGGGAGCAACTCTGGACCTTGCAAGGACAAACACAACATGCACTTTACCATTGGGTTCCTCTGCACGGAGATAGGCCACTGACCCGTACGCTATCTGAGATGCGTCACAGAAGATGTGAAGAGTGATGGCACTCTGCACCAGGTCCACTGATGGACTGAAATAGCTCCGCCTCAGCTGGATTTCTTGGAGTGTGGGAAGCTCCTCTTCCCAGCTCTTCCACCTCTCCTCCAATGACGGAGGGAGAGGATCGTCCCAGCCTCTCTCTTCAGTCCATAACTCTCGTACCAGCACTTTGGCCAATGTGGTGAACGTAACAATATAGCCTAGTGGATACTGGCTAGCTAAGGTACGGTAGATTGCCCTCATGGTCACTCGGTGGGGCTCGATGGGTTTGTTCTGGTAGCGCAGGGTGTGTCTGAAACTGCCACAGCAGGCCGAGGGTCGGCTCTTGGGCTCTGTCTGACGAAAGAGAGACCCATGCCTCGCTGCTTGTAGATCTCGCCTCCTCTGGGAGGTCCTGAATGACTTTATGATCATTACTGGCCCACTGACAGACCTCGAAGCCTCCACCAGCCAGGTAGGCGCGCAGGTCTTTATTTAGTCTTCTGGCCTCTTGGACTGTCTACACACTGTGGAGGCAGTTGTCAACATAGAAGCTGGAGTGGACCACGTCTCGAACTCCGGTGGGCGCTTTCTCCGTTGATGCATGGGCCTGGAGTGCATAGATCGCACAATAGGGGCTACATGTGGTTCCAAAGGGGAGCACCTTCCACTGGTAGAGGGATGGTTCAAGATCAGAGGGGTTCTCTCTCCAGATGAAGCGCATCAGGGGTCTATCGTCTTCAAGTAGGCGTACTTGGTGGAACATGCCCTTTATGTCTCCACTGATTGCTATGGGCCGCTGTCTGAACCTCACGAGCACTCCAATGAGCAAGGGTGTCAAGGTCGGTCGAGGAAGGAGGTAACGATTTAAGTTCAACTTGCCGACCTGGTAACTGCAGTTGAACACTACACGGTTCTTCCCGTTGTGGCGGACATTATGGGGCGGGAGGTACCACGACTCCACGCTCTGCTCCGTGTCTGCTGGGTCGAGTTTCTCCACAAGACCAGACTACCAGTTTTCTCATTTCAGTCCGGTAGGAGGCAGCTAGTGCCTCATCTCGTGCCATGCGCCTCTCAGTGCTAGCCAGGCACTGCATGACAACTCTTGGAGGGACCTTGAACTTCGGCATTGGCTCCCTCCTGAGAAGTGGGGTGGCGTACCTCTGCACGCCATCAACCTCAATACGCACAGTCTTCGCTTGGAGGAGGTCGATCGCGTAGTTGTCCTCCTTTGACCTCACATACAGCTTCTCATTTCGAAACGGGAGGACGTCTAGAGTCCAGAGCTTCTGGACATGGTCGAACAGTGCCACCTCTGAGGGCTCTGCACTGGCATTGAGACCTGTGAGGGATTGAACTTCCTCAATGCGAGTGTGGAGGCAGGTTGTAGCTCTTTGCTCACGGTCTACCCATCAGTGGTACCTTGGAGCGTCCATCCCAGTGCAGTCTTCACCGCAAGTGGACAGCCTCGTGGTCCTCGGAGTGGTGGGACAAGCAAGACTATCAGATGGGCGTTGTCTGATCCTATTAGGAGGGTAGGCTCTGCATCTCTGATCGGAGGGAGGTCTATTTTTCTCAGGTGTTACTACTTCTCACGCAGCTTCTCTACTGGGTAGTCATAACGTGAGAGTGCCAGATGGTCTCCAGTGAAGACGTCTCTTAACTGGTACTGATCCTCTGGGTGCCCAATCGGGGAGATCGCAAAGGTCACTCTAGCTCCTACAATTTGCTTGGTGTCTCGGCGGATAGTCCTGGTGGTCAACTTTTCTGCCCCCTTTAGTCCTAGTCTGTGCACTGCCTCAGGAAGGATGATGGTCCTTTCCGACCCATCATCTAAAACGGCATAGGTGTCGTACACAACGTCTTGGTGATGTAGACGAACTTTAACCACTTTGAGGAGGACCTTCGAGCAACAGCTTTGGGAGGGGTCCAAGTAGTAGACAGTGGAAGATCCAGAATCCTCTACTGTCTCGTCTGACATAGATGGCCTGTAGTTCTTCCTGGTCTGGTCGAGGAGGAGGATGACGTTGTGGAGGATGTTGAGGTGGACCTCACCGAACTGCTTGCACTGCCTCTTCAACATGCAGTCACGGCCCTGGTGGTCTCGTCCACACTGATGGCACCTCTTGTTCTCCAGGATCTACCGCTTCCTCTCCTCTGTGTTCATCTGCTTGAACCCTTCACAGTCGTTGAACCAGTATGGTTCTGTACAGTAGGGGCATGGAGGGGGGGGGCGCTTGACACTAGCTTTAGATGTACGAGAGGGCTCCTTGTCGGTTGGGAATGTCCGGCTATTGGATGACTCCTCCTTTGTGTACATCACCTTCACTGGCGTACTCCATCGATCCCCTCTATCTGTTCTCTCCTTCTGG
Organism: Karalla daura; assembly: GCA_029224185.1. NCBI lineage: Eukaryota > Metazoa > Chordata > Actinopteri > Chaetodontiformes > Leiognathidae > Karalla > Karalla daura. The sequence continues at coordinate 1,911,376 of CM055205.1, read as the reverse complement.
TCAGAGTGGCCCAGGGGGTCGATGTTCATATGTCTCACTTCTTGCAGCAGGAACACTGAAAAGTCCGCAAGGTTTAATGCGATCTTGCCGGGATGTAGGAGCTCCTGTCGCCTCCTGAACCTCTCCTGATGGAAGCGAGGGATCTTTTGTAGCAGTCGCTCCACGTTCGACGTGCTACGGATTTCATGTTCGCCTGCCTCGCCCTGCGTCCTCAACATCCCCACCAAGGAGTGTACTTTAATGGAGAAGTCGTCGAGAGCTTGGTCTAGAGATCTCAGCTCGGCGAGAGCATAGCTCCATGGACGGCCGTACCGGGCGTCCAAGTCCTTTATTGCCGATGTGTAGGGAGTCGGGGATGGCGCATGTGTGAGGACCATGTTGTGAGCATGGGGATTCTTCACATGCTGTAGGAGCACAGTGTATTCGTACTGCTCTGAGTATGGACCTTCGAGTAGAGTATGCAAGTAGATACGCAATTCCACATACTGGCTCCAATCTTCAACTTGGCTCCCTCCACTTGTGGACTTAGCATCTGGTAGATGGTCTTAGCAGTTGGGGAGGCTACTCGCTTTTCTGGCTGTGATGTAGGTCGACACGCGTTCTGGGACCGCGGGGGGCTAGTGGGTGGAGTTGGGTACATCGGCGTCCGGTGACTGGATCATCGAGGAGAGGAGGGGGAGGGGCTGGAGCGCGGTCCGGTGACTGGATCGACGAGGGGGGAATCAGTCCGGTCCAGGCGGGTGGCCAGGGACCCGATGGCACTGCACTCCACAAATGACGAAATTAATCCACGGGCGTGGCTAGAAGGATGACTAGCAGCGGACTAGCTCCCTCTGCAACCACGATAGTCCGACTCGAGGAGGGTGGGACGGCTCTGCCCCTCTTGTCCTCTCTGCGACTCTTGAGTTGGTGAACAACGGCCCAGTTATGTTGACGTCGTTCCACCCGGACTATACATAAAATTATGGGCGACCTCGACCCACAAAATATGATAGTAAAATGGATAGCAAGCCCCTAATGATCCACACTCACTGTCGCTCTTTGCGCCAACTCTCTCACTCGGTGAACTCACCCGCCAGCCGTTGGTGCCCGCCCCCCTGCCGTCTGATTCGTCACTGGTTCCCCTGACAACACTAACACACACACACATTGGCTGGATACAGATGTCACTCACACCCATTCACTAGCCCTCACAAGCACTCACCAACAGTTACTTACCCTAGAACACTGACACTTAATAGAAATGATCATGGGTATGAACCAACTGAACTATTGCCCAAATAATAATGCGTGGGCCTTCATAACAAGTAGTAAATGAGGTAGTTGCAGATTTTCCAGCAGAAGTGCCTGATCCACATACTGTTAGCTCAAATTCCTCCAGATGCAACACATTTTACAGTTTTGGACTTGTGTGGAGCATTTTTCATGTGATGGACAGCATTATGAGTACACAAGAGTACTGAAGGATGATTTGGTAGGGATAGATCAAATATTGGAAAGCACTGTTGTTCAGTATGTGGACGACATCATCTGTTCATCAGGCGAGGAAACTTGTCATAAAGATTCAATTAAGTTGCTACAAATATTGGCAGAAACAGGGCATAAGGTTTCACAGAAGAAATTGCAATATTGCCTGGAGAAAGTAACTTATTTGGGTCAAACTATAACACAGGGACACAGAAGCATTTCTGATAGTCATCTTGAAGCTATCCGTAAAGCACCAAAACCTAGAACAGTTAGAGAGATGATGACATTTCTAGGTACTGCTGGATATTCCTCAGCATGGGTGGAGGATTATGCTAGTTTGACAGGGCCTTTGAGGGCTATGATTAAAGATACTGGAAATGCTCAACTACATTGCAACCTTTCTTGGACACAAGATGGCCTCTTGGCCTTTGAAACAATCAAACGGAGATTACAAGAGGCTCCAGCTTTAGCACTTCCTGACTATTCGAAGAACTTTTTACTGTATGTATCAACATCTACTGGGGGTAAATACGCATGTGCAGTTGTTTGTCAGCCAACAGGTATGGGAACAAGTCCTCAACCCGTTTCATATTGCTCTACAGCTTATTCAGATGTAGAGATGGGACTGCCACTGTGTTACAGAGCAATGGTAGGAGTTTCTCTAATGTATGATAAGGCATAGTAGTAAAGTAAAGTAGCTGATGAAGCTGCAAAAGCAAGATTCTCCAGGTGGCCTGAAGCCTGTCCAACAAAAAGAAAGGACGCTCAGTCTGTTGCAAAGTTTTTATGTAGAGAAGTCATAAGCCTGTGGGGGCTTCCGGATCGAATATCTTCAGACAATGGGAGGGAGTTTGTGGATAGAACTGTGAAATTGATTTTACAAAAACTGGGAATGAAACAACATCTTGGTTCTGTTTATCACCCACAAAGTCAGGGGATTTGTGAGAAAATGAATGGTATTCTGAAGAACCGTATTGTGAAAATCTGTCAGTATACAGGACTCAGCTGGGTAGCAGCACTTCCTTTGGCATTGATGGTGTGGCGTTCAAGTGAGTTGCGTGATCTGCATATGACAACCCATGAGTTGGTCACGGGAAGACAGATGGCGCTATTGGAAGATGAGATGAGGGCCTATGTCACATATTTAACTAATCTGCATAAAAAATAACTATGTATGTTTCTGGCACGCAAAGAAAAGAAGAGGTGCGAGAGAGACTTGAGCAAAAAAGGAGCACGGTAAAACCGGGAGATAAGGTGTTCGTAAAAGTCTTTAGAAGGAAATGGTATAACGAACGTCGTGAAGGACCATTAGAGGTGGTGAGAAGCACAGGAACTGCAGTACAGGTCAAAGGGTTTCCGACGTGGTATCATTTAACACATTGTGTTTAAGTGCCTAAGGAGGAACCACCACGCTTAGAAAAAAGAGAAGTTGAAGGCCAAAGAAGGTTTGAAGGAAATGTGCCAGAGCAGACAGGAACAGAAGAGATGGATGAATATCCTCCAGGACAAATTTTTGACAGGGAGATTGAACATGTGGAAGAGAATGTTGATGATCATTCTTGTGTTTCTGATGATGCCAGAGATGACTTGGCAGTTAACCAGGGAAGGAGATTCGAAGAACTTGATTTCCAATATGTCCCCAGGGCATCAGAACATATTTCAGGAGAATGTGAAGCATCAGAGGTGGCAGAGAGAAGCAAGTTTGTTAGAGGAACATCTAGGAAGCCAGTTAGAGGAGTCCAAGACCGACTAGAAGAAGAACCAAACCAGAGCGATATGGGCACTAGGGTGGAAGTAGCTATAGGAAACTCAGCTAGGCTACCCTGTCAGTGCAAGGCTGGAGAAGGAGATGAAGGAAAATTGAAAGTGGAGTGGAGAGACAATCATGGAAGGATCCTTGATTTGTCGGACACAGAGATAGAAGGAAAGTATGTATTGGTACATGAAGGAAAGAGGTCAGGTTTGACTGAAGATTGTAGTTTGTATGAGCGAGAGATGCAGAGCGAGGATCAGGGAATCTATAATTGTTATTTTGTTGATTTAAGTTTGGGAAAAGAAGAGAAAAGGACAAGTATAGTGACTTTGGAGGTGATAGGTGGAAGTGAGAGGTTAGTGTCCACAAAGGAAGTAAGAGAGTTGACGATGATGACGTCAACTCCTCAGTTGAAGGTTGAGGAAGTGGAAAGCGACGATGGTCACTCATTGAAGGACGGAGTAAGTAGGAGAGAGGAGTTTTTTGGCTCTGAAAGGATTTCAGATGGTCATGAGCATGTGTTAAAAAAGAGGGAGATGAGGTGGAAGGCGTTTGGTTTTGATTCATCAGTCTTAAAAATTGCAGATCCATGGGCAGGGAGGAACTCAGTAAGGTCAGTGAAGAAATTGAATTGTCCATGTGTGGTGAAAGTACCATCACCAGGAACGTGGCCTTCAATTTTGGAAACGGTACCTGAACCACTATCTACTGAGTGTCAGTCATATGCCCTGTCATGGTTACTTTATCAACAGAATTCAGGAGGAGATTCAATAATGGCTGTGTCGGTGAATTTGTTCAAACCTAGACAAGATTGTGCTTGGTTGAAAAACTTGCCGTATATGAACTTGCTTGATCAACATGAAAATATAACAGCGATCCTTGAGTCAATGGAAGTGTCATCTATTAGGGCGAGAGATTGTTTCTGTTCAAACAACACCTACAATAGACCAGGAATGTTTATGGGTATATCGGAGTGTGACGACTACATGAGATGGAGACACTCACAGGCACGGGGCTGGACTACATCGGGAATGTGACTGTGGACAAACCCATCAGGGTCTTTACCCAACCAGAAACCCTGGATGACCAGTCAGGTCCACGCACTCCTCAGAGCCCGCGACTCCGCTTTCAGGACAGGAGACAGAGCACTGTACAGTGCTGCTCGAGCTCACCTGAAAAGAGGCATAAAAAGAGCCAAGGCGGATCACAGGATGCGAATAGAGTCCCACCTGTCCAGCAACACCACTCGGGAGGTGTGGCGGGGCATACAGGACATCACCAACTTCAGAGGTCGTGACGCGTCAACAGGTGATCAGAGTGGAACACTGGCAGAGGAGCTAAACCACCTCTTCACCCGGTTCGAATCCCAGCAACATGCCCCAACCATGCCCCTACCCCCGACCTCACCCACACCCACACCCCCATCCGACTCTCACCCCCCCTCACTCAGCATCCAGGAGCATGATGTCAGACGGGTGCTCCTGGCAACGAACACAAAGAAAGCTACTGGCCCAGACGGAGTACCTGGCAAGGTGCTCAGAGCGTGCGCTCACCAGCTCGCCCCCACCTTTACCAGGATCTTCAACCTCTCCCTGGATCAAGCAATCATCCCACAATGCCTCAAATCGTCCATAATAGTCTCGGTGCCCAAAAAGTCTCCCATCACCAGCCTGAACGACTACCGACTGGTGGCCCTCACTCCAGTAATCATGAAGCGCTTCGAGAGGCTTGTTCTTCAGCACATCAAGGACCATCTCCCCCCAGACTTCGACTCTCACCAGTTTGCATACCGCGCAAACAGATCCACAGAAGACGCCATAGTTGTAGCTCTTCACTCTGCACTGAACCACCTGGAGCAGCAGCAGAGCTACGTCCGGATGCTCTTTGTGGATTATAGTTCTGCGTTCAACACAATAATCCCAGACAGATTATGCACATAACTGGACACTGTTGGCCTCCCCCCTCTCACATGTGCCTGGATAAAGGACAGACCGACCCCAGACTGTGAGACTAGGTCCCCACCTCTCCTCCACCCGCACGCTGAGCATCGGCTCCCCACAGGGCTGTGTGCTGAGCCCCCTCCTACCCCCCTAAAGTGTGTCCTGTGGGACACACTTGAAATACTCCGGTCACTAAGGACACATGTGCAATAAATATTCTGTGCAATTCCGATACTGAATGTGCAATCAATGAGTGTACACTTCTATTTTATTTATTTTGTAAATATCTCATTTCATATTTTCTTTTTTATATATACATTTTAATACATCTTAATACATTTTAATACCGTTGTACTGATACTGGTGGCTGCTAAATCTCATTGTACATGTGTATAATGACAATAAAGGCATTCTGATTCTGGATTTTGGTAGACATGGTAAAGGAATAGAATGTTTTCATGACGTGGAATTTACAGGACCACATCAAAAACAGAATATAATTTTGAAGGTTCAGAATCAGATTTTACCTGCAAATGTGACAATAAGCAATTTTAATGATATCTGGTGGGTGTGTGGTAATAAAGCATTTATATTCCTACCATATGGGTGGACAGGATGTTGAAACTCCCACATGAAGTTTTTAACTATGCTGAAGGGGAATGTATCTGATGACACCCCACCTAATACTGTGTTGGAAGGTAGGATTAGAAGAGAGATAGCACAGTTTCATAATTTAGAGTCGTACCATTGGAGGATAAGTTTAGGAGAGAAGTGGGGAATAGGCTTATTTCCATGGAACGGTGTTACATTTTTGGCTGATCATATTGATAATATTACATATACTTTCAGGGATTTGCCAATGAAACAATAAAAGGGTTTGAGTTTGTCAATTACCAAGCCATAGATTGACTCTGTTGAAACATGAGATGGCCTTAGATTATATTTTGGCTAAACAAGGTGGTCTATGTGTGACTTTGAATTTGACAGGAGAAGCATGGTACACTCTGATTCCAGATACCACAGATAACATTACTAATGTCATGGAAGCTCTAGGGCACATTAAGGATGCCTTTGGTCCTTCAAAGGGAGCTGGTTGGTCTGCGATAGGGTGGTGGAAAAATAAATTTGGAGCATTTGGGATGGTGTTGGTTCAAATTTTAGTTACAGTTCTGATATTTTTTGTGATGATGTCCTGCTGTTGCCCGTTGATGATGATCTGTTCTAAAGCTATGATTTTGAAATGGATAGGCATTGTGGTTCCAGAGGAACAGACTCAGATGCCACTGTTGCAAGAGAATGGTATGGATGAAGATGAAGGAGAAGCTCTTGAGGGAACATTGGTAGATAGATATGCTTTTTAAATTTAAAGTTTTGAATATTTCAAGTATTATTTTGTGACTTGGTGATTTTATGTTTAAAATTGAAAGATTTAAGGGGGGAAATGAATAAGATGTTTGTATTTGTGTTTTCGAAAAAGAAACCGTTTGTCTTTTTTCTTCCTTCCTAGAGGAGAAGGATTCTGAACAAGAACAAGGAGATGCAGAGTTCAAAACAATTGAGGACGCTGAGAGTCAACGCTGCAGAGGAAGCTCCAGTGCATCTCATCATTATGTTTTGAAACTTTTTGACATGTGAAACTTGAAATGTGTGTGAATTAAATTTTGTTTTGTATGAAGTACAGATGTTTTGTTTTTTTCAAACGTTTAGGGTCAGAGAATGAATATGTAGGGAAAGGTCCATTGGAGGGTCCGATGGGTCGATTAGCTCAATTGGGACATTTTTTATTTTAAGAAGTTTTTATTTTTGTATTTGCATAAGAAAAATCTATGAAAATTGTAAAAGTTTGAAAATTGATTGGAGTGCTATATGTGGTCGCCTTAGGCAAAGGGGCTGTGAGAGAATTTTCCTGTCCAAGAGTGTATGATAGTTGCCTGATGGGTTTTTTGCTCTCACACTCCATGAAGAATATGTTAAAATGTATGAAAAGGAAGTGAATGTGAATGTATGTTTTTGTTTCTGTTTTTCGAGACTATGTAGTCTCGAAGGGGGGAAATATGTAGTATCTGAGGATGTGTGTGACCATATGTTTGTGTGTTAGTTACCAGCTCCATCCAAATGGAAAGGCATGTTTATGAGGGGGTCACATACATACTATCTGATGCATGTTTTATTAGGGGTCGTATTGGAAGTACAGCTGTTAAGGAAGAAGACCGTCGGCACCCGATCACAGCAGGTGTCTTGGGGGTCTGGGATCAAAAGACTCACCAAAGATCAGAAGGGTGATAAGAGTATAGGAAGTGTGAGCTTGGAGACAATAGTGGGAGGACATTTGGCCGTTCCACTCCAAGCAGACCGGTTGCTTGTTTGATACTGTTCTTCTTTGCAATAAACCTCCTATTTGCAACTAAGACAGTGTCAGCGGACTTTCCTTCATCATCTTCAGCATTATCTTCAGCAACATCACCTCTCAAGAAACTACACTAACTTACAGTGCTGATGAAGCCACAACTCACCCTGATCTGGGATACGGTCACACCCCACACAGCAGCTCAGGACAAGGCCTGCGTCCACGCCAAACGAGTGGAGCAGCAGAGACAGAAAGTGGAAGAACTCAGGACCGGAAGCAGTATAAATAGCCAGGTTAAGCCCGCCTTGTGGGTACCCAATCTGGGCGGAAGTACCCGATCTGGGCTCTGTGTATGCTGCACATGCGCACAATGACATTTGATCGCGTTTCAGGGAAAAGGATATGACGTGTAAGGAAGGAGAACGGTTTGCTTGCCCCATCCGTACCTGTTGAGTTGTCAAATGTACGTACAATACACTCCCCGTCTGGCATCATTTTAAGAATGCCACAATAAACTAAACATTAGGGGATAACGATAAAATACCTATCTGAGATAGGTCTGGAGAGGGTCTTCGTAGACACAAACCAGTTTGACTTCAATCTTCCTCACAACTCCATCTTGCTCGGAAGAGTCTTCACGACGATTCCCATGGGCCATTAATCCCTTTTGAGTTGTTTTTGTCTTCTGAGTGAGAAGCGTCATAGGATTCAAGATGAAAAGTGCTTCAGGATCTGAGTAGACCGGCATCAACGGTCTTGCGTTGATGATAGCTGTGACTTCAGCCAGCAATGTTGTGAGGACCTCATGAGTCAGTGAGGGGTTGCCTGCTTGCAAGAGCCAAGGGTCAAGGATGCGTCGTGAAATGCCTATCATACGCTCCCACACGCCTCTCATGTTGGATAAGTGCGGTGGATTGAACACCCAGGAATATCTTTGTTTGTGTAAATAGTTCACACTTGTGTCACCTGGCTTCGGGGGTTCCAGCTTCAGCTCTTTGGATGCACCAACGAAATTGGTACAGAGTCAGATCTTAACAATTTCACAGGCCCTCTGATAGCATAAAACCTATGAAGAGCATTGATGAAACTTGAAGCGCTGAGTGTCGCAATGACTTCAATATGAATAGCTCTTGTAGACATACAAGTAAACAAGACCGTCCATCCCTTGTTATTGAGAAATGAGAATGGGGGATCATTTTGTAGACATTTGGCGGGCAGATTTGCCATGATTTGCTGCTCTGATTTCTCTCGAAGTTTCCTGCAGGTTACGCATTTGTGGATGAAACTGCTGATGGCTCTCTTCACACAAACCAACCCCAAACTGCTTGCTCTCACTTCTCCTTCAGGGAAGTGTCTCCCTTGATGCTTGACAGCTTCGTGATGATGTTGAATGGGCAGTGTTGCGATGTGATGCTTCTTAGGGAGAAGAGGATTGGTTTCTCGACTTGAAAGCTTTGACTCTGAAAAACGACCTCCTACACGGAGTAAATCTTTATTATCAATGAATGGACTGAGCTTTTACAGAGAGCTGTTGTGTGGTAGATCTTGTTTTGGCTGAATGCGCTTCATTTCTTTAGCATACGCTTCATGTTGAACACATCTGATGACCGTTTGCCCTGCTTGAGCTAAAGCTTCTTCTGTGAGACTTGGCTTGCAAAGATGCCAGTTCTTGCAATCTTTGTCTTTGGACTCGAAACTGTGAGCAATGTGACGAAGATATGCCACTGCTTTGGCCAGAGAGGTCAACTTCGAGAATCGTTCAAAGCGTGAAGAACCTAAGCTGCTTGATGAGGTTCTGGGCACAGTTCTGTCTGTCGAATTTCAACATCCAACCTTGGGTAAAGAGTTCGAAGGGGCCTTTTTCTGGAATGGCACTCTTTGTGTTGAGAAGGAATGCTGGTCCAGACCGCCAAGTGGTGATTTGAATCTTCTCTGCAGGCAAGGAGCGAGAACCATGATACGCTGGATTGTTCTCCATTTTGACTTATTTCCACTGCTCTGGGAGAGAATATTTCTTAATTCTCTGGACATAAACATGAAATCTCCTGTTTTTGTTGTGGATGTATTCCAACACCACCTTGCTGCTAGTGTAAAACGTTATCTTGATCTTTAACTCTTCTTGGAGAAGCTCTGACAGTTCAACAGCGAGTTCTAATCTGGGGACAGTGAGTTTTGGGATAGGAGCAACTTTGGTGGCAACGCTGACTTCGCAGTGACCTTCATGTGTTGCTTTCAGGTAGGCTACTGCTGAGATGGCAGTAGCCCACCTGAATGTGTGAATGTGTCTGATCTGGTGTTCCAAAGCACACCCAGACTTCGCTGGACTGGAGGCTTGTCTGACTTCCACTTTATTGCAGGCAATCTTGTGGAGGCGCAGATTGGAGAGAGCTAGCATGTTCTGGTCTTTGTAGATCAATGGCCTCTGTCTCTGTTGGGAAGGACTTCAAAGCATCATCCACATAGAAGTCTTGTTCGATGAAGTTGCATGCATCAGTTCCATATTCAGCTTCTGCTGACTTCGCTGCCATCCTCAGCCTATTGATTTCCACTGCAGGGCAGGGGCTGTTACCTATTGCGGCTTCCTTTATACCTTTTAGCCGCTGAGAGTATGAAGCTGGGTCCTGCATGTTCGCTTATTTGTGACGCGCTAAGGGTTGTTATAATGATGCGCTGAGATCCAAAAATGGCTTTGATGTGTTCATTAGAAACAGCACCGGCACAGAAAAGTGAATGAATAGAAAAAATGAAAACCAGCAGGTTAAACAAACACAAGGGTGATGAATGAATGAATGAACGAATAGCGTGTGTAGCGGTCAACAAAAATCACGGCTTCTACCCAACCCTGACTCTCTCCTATGTGCCACAGGTGCGTGCACACCTTTATACACACACTTCCGCCAGTGAACCCCCCTACTCATCCTAAACACACACACACACCTCCTCATCTTCTACCTATACATCTCCTATACACCAGCCCCTTCTGTTGATTATCCCTATGACCAACTAATGGAAGTATTCCTTCTTCCGCTGGTCATCCCTATGACCAACTAATGGAAATACTCCTTCATCCTATATTCACATGGTGTTAGGCTCAAGTCTCCTTGCGGCCACCAAAGGAAACGCAGCAGGTCAGCGTCTTCTGGGGGCACTCGCACTTGGTGAAACATAGCTTCTATGTCAGCCATGATGACCACAGGTTCTCTCCTAAATCTGGTTACAATTAGTGAGCTGGTTAGATCAGGGCCTTGCAACAGCTCTTCAGAGATTTTCCTTGGTAACTGGCACCACAGTCAAACACAACTCTGAGTTTTCCTTTTGTCGGGTGGTGGACACCATGGTGTGGTATATACCATGTACTATACAAGTCCTGCCATCCCTTCTTTCCAGCTCTGCCTCAGGAACTCTTTCAGCGTAGCCTTTACCAAGGAGATCATTAATAACGGTGTTATACTCATAAAGCTCCCTCTGGAGCTTCCTCTTCAGCTGGTAGACGCTGTTCGACTACTTTCCTGTTATTTGGCATGCTGATGTTTGAATTATTGAAAGGCAGGGCGACCTGGTAGTGACCATCGATGTGTCACTTTGTGACCATGTCCATGAACCTCAGATCTTCTCTGGACAGACCCACTTGTTCCTCCACAGCAGATTCTGGAAAATCCATTTTAAATTGCTGTTGCCACAGTTCATCCAAATTTACAACGGACACATGGTTCACAGTTACTGGCTGCTCACAATAATTGGCCTCTCCACCGTTTCCTGTCAGTGGTCCATTTACTGTCCAGCCCAGCACCGTCCTTATAGCGTAGGGTCCATTATGCTCACTGGATGACTTCCAGCGGTTCCATGGCTCGTGGGACGTTTAATTAGTAACTCAATTCCAGCCTCAATCTGTGGTAATGAGATACGTTTTAGATATGTCCATCTTGTAAGATCATTATTAGTGGGTATGATTGCTTTGTGGACTGGCAACTGACAACTGAGTGTACGCTTTTGGTAACTCAATGAAGCCGTCATCTCCAAGTGCTGCCACCTCCAGCTCTGGCACAATGTAGCTACTCACCACCTTCTCCTGCCCCATGGTCCTGAGAAGAATATCGGCTCTTTATCCTGACAAATTGAGCTTCTGCTTCAGACTCTCAGTACAGAACACCGCAGTACTTCCCTGGTCCAAGAAAGCATAGGTGAGGATGATTTTATTACCCTTTTTTTGCCTTTACTTGGACCGGCACAATAGGAAGCTTGCAATCCATTTCACCAGCCCCTGTAAGCCGGGGGAGCACAGTTGGATGTTTTTGGCCACACTTTGAATAGGAAATATTCCTTTGGCAATTTTTGCTCATGTGTCCTATACACAGGCAGCGAAAACAAGCGCCATTTTCCTTCAAAAAGTTAATTTTCTCCTTGTGTGCCATTTCTTCCAACCGTGCACACACATCCAATGTGTGCCCTCCAGTGCAGCAGAGACAGAACTTCTTGGTTGGTGGTTTTATGTCCTTGGCTTTGTTCACAGGTTGGTCTGTTGTCTCCATGTGGTTCACTGTGGTAGCAAAGCTGGTTCCTTTGATGCGGGAGCGAGGGTGAGATTTGTGTTTCAGTTGTTTAGTTGATAGAGCAGTGTCCAAACACAGGGTCTGTCAGGATTTTTCAACAAAGTTGGTAATGTCCATAAACTTTACTCTTCTCCTTTCCTGCAGGTCACATACGTGGCACCTCCAGCGATCTTGGAGTTTGTAGGGAAGTTTTTTGATGATTTCCAACATATTTGTGGGTGTGTCCAGATCATTTAAATACTGCACATCCTCTATAGCATTGCAGCAACCACGCAGAAAGAGACTGTATTCCTGAAGGGCCCTCACATCCTCTGTTTTAGTAATAGGCCACAGCAAAGCTCTCTCCATGTATGCTGCTGCCACCTTTAGCTCATTGCCATAATGCCGTTTCAATAGAGCCTTTGCCTTCACATATCCTCTGTCTGATTCGATGTGCTGACAGCTCCTCACCAGCTCTTTAGCATGTTCTTTGGTGTACTGTTAAAGGAAGTAGAGTCTGTCACAGCTGTTATTGGTGTTTCGCTCAACTCCATTTTCAAAAGCTTTAATAGATGAATGGTATTTGAGTGGGTTACCATCAAAAGTGGGAATTTCTCTTTTTGGAAGTGCAGACAGGCATTGTCGTTGCAGTAGGAGTGTTGTGATTTCATTTTGTTTTCTCATTATGTCCAGCACACTGTCATTTTGTGATATATCAGTTTGTGTAACATTGATCACAGGATCTTCAGGGGCATTAAGATAACGCTGGAGGATGTAAGACGGACCTGGAAGGTGTTCCATGTCAGGTAGCTGAGTGACTTTAGTCTCCACAGCTGTCTGTGTAGTTTCAATTGCCTTGGATTTTGGTTCAACTGGCAGTGATGGGGCAAATTCAGAGGCATTGAGTTGTTGTTTTGAACGTGTCCTTTCATAATATGAGTTCATGCCATCTAAAACCTTTGCCTTTGATTTACTACCAACACTGCCTTGTGATTTAATAACACTCAGTTTTGCCATTTCCTCAGCGATTTCATTCTCCAGTAAAAGCTGTTCTTTTGCGTAGCGTTAACTCCTCTTAATCCAATGCATGTTTCTCCAATAATGCCTTTTTTCTTGCTACCAAAATTGCAAGATTTGTCTCCATTTTTCAACGGGCAGATGAGCGTAAGGCTGAGACTGAGGAATAATGTGAGCGTGTTCTCTTGGTTGCGTTTGAGATGCTGTCACAGGGCCGCAGTTCATCCCGATGGTATTGAACTGCAGAGTAAACAGCAGCCAAATCCTTGCCATTTTCCACAGGAACTTGTGACACATGATTTATTTCCTTCGGTGATTGCTCGGAGGTATTTGTTTGATATGGCAATTTATTTGATTTCTCATGGAGATTGTCCTGTATTCATTCTTCCACTCGTTCCTTGAATGCATCACTGTAATCCTTCATGCTGGAAAACCATTCATCTTGCTTTTTGTTTTCTTCATGGGGAAGTAGTGGCAGTAAGTCATTGTGCAGGTCAGTGGCCTTTTTACTCAGTACTTCCAAGTTGTTCAATTGCGAGGAGATCTCAGTTATATTCTCGTTTGATTTCATGTGCGCTTTTATTTGCGGAATCAGCGTCTCTGATTTTATTAACGGCACTTTTGCGCTCATGCTGGAGCCGTTCAACTTTATTTTCAACAGCTTTTGCCGTCATTTTGATTTCCCTTTTCTCCTTTTCCATGTTTGAGCATTCCGCAGCAGCGTCTATTTGATTCACTTCTATCAGATGGTATTTTGTACGAAGCGATGCGATCACAGTTCATCAAGAGCGCATTCAAAATCCATCCACAGACATTGCATTTAGATTAATTTGATAGAGCAGATTCTAGCCAAGCATTCCAACAAGCAACAGGACTTTAGACAACACCAGCCGCCACATATTTAACCCCACAAAGTCCCGACATCACAACCATATAAATCACTGGGAAGTTATGGCCATAAATGCGTCAATACAACCAGCGCACCATCCATTTAATACATTGTCCACATTCCAGACGATGCATCCCGATCAGAGTGGATTCCTTAATCCACAAACATAGACAGGTTGAGGCCTACCTGTGCCCAGGTGTATGGATGGCGTGGTGTGACACTCAGCTGTGGCTCCTTTGTCCTCGGGCTCGTGGCTGCGTGATGGCTTGGTTCTTTGGTGAATCTTGATGATTTTTATTGAACGCCTTTTCGTTGACAGATTATTGCGGCTTCTTTTATACCTTTTAGCCGCTGAGAGTATGAAGCCGGGCCCTGCAGGGTCGCCTATTTGTGACGCGCTAAAGGTGGCTGTAATGATGCGCTGAGATCCAAAAATGGCTTTGATGCGTTCATTAGAAACAGCACCGACGCAGAAAAATGAATGAAATGAATGAAGACCGGCGGGTTAAACAAATACAAGGGTGATGGATGAATGAATGAATGAATGAATGAATGAATAGCGTGTGTTGCGGTCAACAAAAATCACGGCTTCTACCCAACCCTGACTCTCTCCTATGTGCCACAGGTGCGTGCACACCTTTATACACACACTTCCGCCAGTGAACCCGCCTACTCATCACACACACACACACACACACACACACACACACACACACACACACACACACACACACACACACACACACACACACACACACACACACACACACACACACAGTGCTCCCCATCTTCTACCTATATGCACACACACACAGTGCTCCCCATCTTCTACCTATATGTCTCCTATATTACCAAAGACGTGCACCTTAATCCGATAGTCCACCACATCTTTGGGGAGATCATTGGGCCTCATTCACGAACCGTTCTTACGAACAAATTTGTTCTTAAGTCCCATTTACGAAGATTTTACGAAGATTGTGGCATTCATGAATTTCTTATCTGGGATTTATTCTTAGGTAAGAACAAATCCTACCAGTATATTTACGCATATATCAGTGCTGACATGTTGGCATGGTTGTGTTTGCTTCTCTTGTACAATTCAACAAAATTCAATATTACAGTGATAATTCTATCATGTTTATTATTTACTCATTTTATATTTTTGTAAAAATACTGAGAATTTTTATTTTTTAAATAAATAAAATGTGCTATGATTTAACATTAACCAAGTAAATTGGAAACTCCCCTATCATGGCTCTGATGCACTGGTCCAGCTCAGACAGGTCGGCGTCTGCTGTTTCCCCTCCTGTCCGTTGCATGTCCTGTTGGAATTTTGCAAAAAATTTTATGTTTCAGATTTCAGATCAAACCATTTCTTTTTCCTTCTCCTGACCCCGTGTCCACTGCACGAGTGATCTCATCCCATGCTTCTTTTCTGTTTGTGCTGGTATAGCTTGGACTAAGGCTACCGAATATAATTTAAGTTTTAGTACAATTAAAAATTTAAGTTTAAATTAAGTTTTCTCTCTTAAAGTTTTTTTTCTCTTCACCTGCTATGCTCCATCTGGTCTCTGCTTTGCTTTAAGTATTTTGTTGTTGTTTGCTCCGTTTTGTTTCTGTTTGCTTGTTGCTGTTTACTCCCTCCTGTCCACACAGCCTTGCAGTGTCTTTAACAGGCCCTTTTATGGGCATTGATGGGGCGGTTACCTATGCTAATCCTATGTTAATTGGACTCAACTGGCAACACTCGCCCCAGTTCCGCACAAGTGAGACAGACACAGGTGCGCCTCACGCAGCCGGAGTACAACTTTTCATATTTTAGGGTGTCCCTGATTCGGCCGCCCTGTCCCCAGTTAAAACTGTCCCCAAAGATGTCCCCGATTTTGAATGGGAGAGAAAAAAGTGTGGAGCGCAGAGAGAGGGCAAGAGATAGAGAGAGAGACAGAGTTAGCAGGAGAGCAAGCAGGGCAAAAAGTCCCCGTGAGAGAACAGGTCCGAGGTACTAGCAACTCCCCAACCCGCCTGGTCTGTCTCCATGTTGTCATACATCTCATTCATGGATATCACAGATCACAGGCAAGCACAAAGGACCATGGTATTTGTATTTATGCCCCAGTTTTCGCCTAGAGATCAATCTTTTCATATCATTGCATAAAATACTGAGGCACTCCACGGTGACACATTTTATACTTGTGATATTTTTGATTATATTAACATTATAGACGTTACATTCCTGGCCAAAGATTTATCTTTGCTGCTCAGAACAGAAACATCCTCCCAGACCACGTGGACATGCCAAAGTGTTCCAGAGAGTTTCTCATGCTACAGCCCCATTTTCTCTGGAAATGTTTTGAGTATGTTTTTTAATATAACTGTTGGTCTCATGTTCCTGAGTTGAATGATGCGATTCCCATCTTCCCAGGCCCTTCTATAGATGAAATATGAAACTACTGTTATTCTGTTATATACAATTTATTCATATAATATACCATTTTCTACAATTTATATAAAATGATTTACTATCTGTAAAGACAAAATACCTACTATTTGGTAACTCACCTGTCCATGTTCCCTGGCATCAGCTTGTGTTTTTATTTTCTATGAAATGAAAGGAACATCCGAAGACTTACTTTTTGCAAACCAGCAGGTGGTGTCATGCGAAGGGCAGCTGCAACAAATGGCCATAATCTCCACCATAATACTGGTTGTCACTTTGGTCCGTATCGTTTCCCTATGTAGACCCTGGCCCCCCATTACGGCAAAGAAAGTTTGTGTCCTCCCCAAAAGTTCGGGGACGCCTGTCTGAGACCATACTACCACACTAGGGTACTGCATACCTTGAATGCAGGCCCACTTTAGGTTCCAAAAATCTATAAATGTAGATTTGGATACAGAGCCTTCAGTTACCAAGTCTTGTGTCTCTCTCCCTCACTCTCTTCTGTATTTTTTTTCCCCCTCTCCTATCTTCCCTTTTCTTTCCTCCTCTTCTCTCTTCCTCATTTCATCATTTCAGTGAATAGAACATATTAATTGTATATACATTAATCACATAATATATTTTCATGTGTAAGATCTAGCATCATGTAGTCACTTTCTTCTGGATTATAGATAGAACTGATAATGAGGATACAACCTTGGGCCAGCATGGCATGACAACAGACGAAACACAGTCCGATCTCTGAGATGGATGCATGATGGGTAATGATAGATGGAAACTTTATTGAATCCCCAGGAACATATATATATATATATATATATATATATATATATATATATATATATATATATATATATATATATATACAGTATACATATGTTTCAGTATATATGTTCCAGTGTATATATATCCTGGTTGTTTCCCCCTTTCCGCCCAATCTGTGCCAGAGAGAGGCTCCAGCGGACCCAACAGTATCACAATGCAGGTTAGATAGTGGGAGGACAGATAAATGGAGTCGAGAGGCTCACACTTTTAATTTCAACTGTTGGCGCTTCTTTTACGGAGGCTTGCAGTCCCCGGTTTTTCAGCATTCGGAGTCTATTTACATATACAAAACTGTACACCTTTGCTTAAAATAAAAAAATTTCGCAACACCGGTGCATCAACCTTTATCCACATTAGCACTGACACCTGTGATTCACAGTTCAATTTACCACCGACAGTGATAACAATATACGATATTACTATATAAATAATGATCTCATTGTTGCCTTTTGAAAAGCATGAGCATTTCCAGCTCGAGCCGCATGATGGGAGTATCGATAGTTGCGGCCCACAAGGTCATGATGGGGCGTGGCTGTGGCCGTTCCTTTCTTGGGTCTCTTGCAGGACCCTTAATTGCTCCTCGATAGTCTTCAATTCCTGCTGCAGAGCCAACACCTGAACAAAGGGGACAGAAACGCATTAAAACACCCCAAGGCCACTTTAACGTTTGTAAATTAGCCGTATCAAGAAGCCGAGGCCTTCCCACGACAAAACGCTCTGTCGCTGTGAAGCATGACGCGTTAGCAACGTTATGCGCATTCAGACGTTGAAATCGGATGAGAAGAGTGGAGTGGACCCCACCTTGCCGTCCATCTGCCGCCTGACGTGGGGAGGAACCCTGGCCAGCTCATCTGCAGACTGCGCTCGGCCCAGGATGCTCTCCAGCTTCGGAGCAAGCTTGTCCCTGCGCTGGGAGAGCCGCAGGATCTGCTTGGCAACGTCCAATCCGGCCTGAAAAGACGTGTTGCCGTGTCAAAGAAGAGGTCCAGAGGCGCAGCTAAATCAGATCGGACTGCATTGTAGTATAGTGTGCAGGGACGCGAGCTGGCCACAGCATACAGATACTTCAGGGCAGGTGTCCGTGTCTGAGCGGGACGTGGAACCCTCCAGGGGTCACGGGGCGATTCTACAAGGATCTTGCATTGAATATGGCAGCATATCACCAGTGCCATTTAATGGAATTCAGTGGAATCTGAGTTCAGTGGAATCTGAGAGGACACCGGAACCTGATATCTGTGAACTCCCACGGGCTTTTGGGTGTTTTTTTTTATGTGTAGCAACTATAAAACTCACATATGCACGCAGAATGGGTGTGGAAAACTTAAGAGACGTGCTTTTTGCTCATCGTCGATACAGTTCTGAACAACGCCGTAGTTCTGCGTAACTTTGAGCTCCAAGACTTGGCTTTTTCTTTTTGCAGACGTACTTTGTCTCAGTTTTTTGTGCGGGAGCGGGGACGGAAGGAATGCCGGTTTTGGGGGGGGGGGGGGGGGGGGGGGGGGGGGGCGAGGTTCACCATGGACATGAAACTGTAAAGGTGCTCTGAAACGTGGAACGAGGCAACGCGTGTCCTTTAATGAACGGTAGCATTGAAAGATTTGTTTCCTCCCTGATCTGGATCAGAGCATTAGTCGAAAGGTTTTGTTCCCTTTCTGTGCGGATGGGGGGGGGGGGCCTCAGGAAAGGACTTGATGATCGAAATAATAACCTGAAATAGGAATAATCGACTGGAGAGTTTCACAAGAAAGTTGTATGCAATAACCGCAGGATAAACGTCCAAGACCATGTAACGTAGCATCCAGAAAAAAACACGATTAGCTTCAAGTTCAGAACGGATCACCTATATACACATAAGTTGTCCAGACGCAGAAACAAGTCTCCCGTTCCAGTGGCCAGACCCGAACAGGGAGTTGGCCGTTCTGATTTCGACGGTCAAGTGTTGCCGATTTCCACAAATCCACCTAGGGGTTTCATCCTATCCACTTCGTGTTGTGTGCACATCGTCTCAACGGCTTTGTGATGAGAGGTATGGAGAGGTATGTGCCACCGCGGTCGCACATGGGGACTTCACACGGTCATGGCCCCACACGTGAGCGTCGGGCATATCTTTCCCATGCATTTGAGAGGCGATCTCCAGGGGCCAGGGGGAGTGTGGCGAGGGTGCAACAGTGAGGAAGACATTTGTGTCTTCCTATTAAGCGCAGGGGAAACGCTGACGCGTGTCATGTCCCGGGACGCACGGGAAAGTCTCTCGGGGCCATGGTCTAAGCCCAGCAGGAAGTACGTTACGGAAGATGAAAGTTGGCCGTTTCCAGGGGTTTACAATGAAGGAAGTTGCGTTAAATGTGATGAATTCAGCCAAACGAGCCGCATTCGCCCGGTCCCACCCATTCACACACTGGCGGCGGTGGAAGCTACCCCACACAGTGCTGCCCAAGTGCCCAAGGATACTTCAACATGTAGGCTGCACCGGGCCGGGGTTGAACCACCGACTTTCCAGATCCATAGACAACCACACTCCCCCCCCCCCCCGAGCCACCGTCACCCACATGATCACGTTTTTTTAGCGCCATATTAAGAACAATTTACACAAACGACTGTAATTTGGACTCATTTTGGATAAAGAATGAAGAGAGGATGAAGGGTGCAGACAAACCTGAACGTGCAGATGCAGCTGGCACGTGTGGTCCACCACGCCAACAATGGCTCCGTCGGGCGGGGGGCCCGAGTGGCCGGGGACGGGGTTCTCCGCCCCGGGAGTGCAGCAGATGCGGAGGTGGGAGGCCTGGCCCAAAGTCTCGACAGCCGAGCTGAACCGGGAGAGGACCCGCGCCTGGCCGGGCGAACACACCGCCCACACTGAAACGCACAAGTCAGAAGGGCGACATGGCAGTCCAGCACTCCGGAAATCAGTCCACGGATCAATGTAAAATGGTCCGTTTCAGCGACTCACGGTCAGCTTTTTCTCTGGTCAGGCCGCACTGGGCCCGCAGCGACCGGGCCACTCGGATCACCTCGCGGACGAGCAGGAAGTCCCTCTCCGCTTCGGGGAAATGCCAATGCGCCTGGGGGGGGGAGAACGGGGTCAGAAAGAAATTGCAATAACCGGCTCGAACGGACAAGCGGTCGTGAAAACGTAAAAGAACGTAACGGAGTAAAACGAAAGTGAGTTTGTCCGGTCTCTTCCTGTCCGCTGTGGGCAGGCCGACCACTCAAAGTGTCAAAAGGAGGTCCTCAGAGAAGCCCTCTCTGTGTTCCCTGTTATCATCCTCCTCCTCCTCCTCCTCCTCGACTAGCCTGGCATCAGAGTCAGAGGACTTCTGCAGCCGGCGGCTGTCAGTGTGTTTACTCCTGTCGACCTTTTACTCCCTGTCGGCTGGTTAAGAATGCAGCTGTCATACTTCCAATTCTATCCCCACAAAAACGCTGTATCATTAAAACGACGGCGCCAAAGCATCTTTGTTTTCCTCTGTGAAGCCGATTTTAGGGTTAGCCCTAACCCTGAACCTTTAAATACATGCTTTGGCAAACTGCAGGCATCCTCGTGAGGACCTCCATCACACTCATTTTGAAGTCCCTGTGTTGGCTGCCTTAATTGTTTTGCTCCCACTTCCACACAAAACAGCTTTTTCCTCCATATCGCTTTTCGCTTCATTTGCATTTTAATGCCATTACGTTCAGTTCGACTGCCTGCCTCTGCTAACGAATTCCTGTCTTCGTTTACTTACCGACCCATTTATTTGTTTCCTTTATAACCCTTATTTAACAATTTCTTCATAATTTCATTGACTTTTTTCACTCGGGGCTTTTGTGTTCATCTTGATTTTTAAACGCTACCTCCCATTTCCTGTTTACGAAGGAACCGTGACGCATCTTGGGTCGTTCTGGGTTTTTAACGGCTTCGAATGCTTCCATTACATGTAATCACCGCATGTCGCATCACTGTGAACGTATGGCGCACAGAAAAAGCACGAGTGTCGGTTTTAATTGATATGATCCGATTGAGTAGCGCAGATTTTGCCCCATTACGGAGTCGTTTGACGGCTGCAGCAGCTTCAGCCCCACCTCCATGTCATCTAGCGTGCTCCCACTCCCGTTTCTCTGACAGTTTGTTTATCCTGTGCACTATTCCCTTTTGCACTATTCCCTTTTTTTCATCCATCTTGAGTATTCCCCGTGCCGATCACCTACACAAAGTCTTGGCAGCTGCACGACTTCTACGACTACTACTGATAACAAACCTGACGCTGGAAAAACAGCAGCCTGTGGTGGGCCAGCCATGCGGGCCTTACCAGGTCAGAGGTGCGGGGGTACGGCTGCAGGCACAGGCTGGACCGAGCCTCGGGCCCGGGCCCGAACGGCTGCAGGCGCTGCCACAGCTCCTCGGTGATGAAGGGCATGAAGGGCGCGAGCAGGGCCAGGGCCGTGGAGGCGCAGTGGTAGAGGACACCGCAGGCCGCCCGCCTCCGGCCGGCGCCTTCGCCCGCGTCCGTCTGCGCCGCTCGCCCTCCCCCTTCGCGCCGGACGAGAAGCGGCTTCACGCACTCCTGAGAGACAAACGCTTTCTTACGGCACGTGGTGATAATGGACCTTTTTGGGCGAGGCCACATTCACAAAGACGGCGATATTCCAGCCTTGAACGGAACGAGATATGAACACTTTTGTTGCCCTCAAATATGGATAACCACAAACATTCCAATCTGTTCATATCATGCAGACGAGCAACAAGTATCCTAGTATATATTGCGTCCCAGCATTTTGTCACATTTTAGCAGTGCGTCAAAAACGCGTGTCAAAAACATGAAAAGGAAGAAGAAGGAAGAAGACGTGGCACTTTTGGAACGATGGCGAAACGCGGGACACGGTTGAAATGTGGAGTAACAGAAATCGAATGGAGGCTTTGGATGACTGCACGCAATTGACAGAGCATATATATATATATATATATTTTAGAACAGGCGGCCGAGCAAAACGGTAAAAGGCCATGACGAAAAGGCAGGCCAAAGCGGTGCTCCTCCTCACCAGGTAGACATCGCACAGACTGTGGACCCAGAAGGAGTACAGGGCCGACGTGACGGCATGGAGCTCGTAGGCCGGGAAAGCCCGCTCGCACTGCAGCACCGTGCTGTACAGCCTGGAGCAGATCCACTGGTCCACGCTGCTCAGCGGCGTCGTCTGGAAATCAAACGCCAAAAAAATGTGAATGCGAGGCGTTGATGCTTGTATCGAGATTAGCTTTATGGGCTGAGGGCTATGACATCACTGCAAAACTGACCTCCCCCTACAGTAATTCATTATGAATACCAATTGGAAAATCTTAAAGGTTTTATCTTGTACCAGATCTTATATTACAAACACATATGCACAAAGCAAATAAATACAATTTATGCATGTATGTATGTATGTATGTATGTATGTATGTATGTATGTATGTATGTATGTATGTATGTATGTATGTATGTATGTATGTATGTATGTATGTATGTATGTGGTTTGTGTGTCTGAATTTATGTATATTTTGTCATGACTTCCAAAGGAAAAGTTCTGCATTTTGAAAAGCATTTAACTGTGACAAAACCAGAAAGACTTGGGGACAAAGATGCCACTGAAACCAATAGTTTATGTATGTTACATGCATGCATGCATGTATACATGCATGTATGTATGTATGTATGCATGCATGTATGCATGTATGCATGTATGCATGCATGCATGTATGTACGTGGTTTGTGTGTCTGAATTTATGTATATTTTGTCATGACGTCCAAAGGAAAAGTTCTGCATTTAACTGTGACAAAACCAGAAAGACTTGGGGACAAAGACGCCACTGAAACCAATAGTTTATATACGTTAATGAAGACACCTTTCCATGCGTTTGCTGGTCTCATTTTGGAGCTACATGGACTGGTGGCTCGCCTAGTGCTTTCCTAGTGTTCGTGACCACTCCAAGTCTCATGTCACGCTCATACGCCAACGGCAGAGGCTGCGCTGCGCGGTCCACCCGCTTCGACCATTCACACATGCACGTTGGGTCCAGTGACGGCACAACAGTGAGATGCGCCGTGTCTCTGCCGTACCTCTTGCAGCGTCGCGACCCGCGCGCCGTTGGCGCCCAGGACGCCGAGCGTGAACCTCAGCGTCTGCCACATTTTATTGCAGAAGTTTCTGGAGCTCAGGACCTGAGAGACGGACAGGCTGACGTCTTCGCCTGACGGGGGCAAGAGCGCAGCGGGTTAAGTCATGTCAGCACTGTGATGGAGCGACTCTTTTAGGCAATGTTGGGTCATTGCCAGTACACCGTGTGATGTGGGGAAACATAGAACAACACAGAAAAAAACATTAAGAGCCTGCATAGAAGTCAAAGGCCTGAGCCTGAGTTACGATGCATGTTACGCTGCGACACGAGGCCTGAAGCTCCACCTCGTTTGGCCCTTCTCGGTAGGCGAGGGCGGGGGAAGAGCCTCACCCTGCATCCTGTGAGAGCACAGAGCGAACCTCAGGGCGTCTGTTCCACACCGAGGGATTCCTGCGGGGAAGTCTTTCCTCTGAGGGTGAGCGGGGGGGGGGGGGGGGGGGGGGGGGGGGGAGAGGGCGGACGGATGAGACGCGGCGTTGCGAGCCTCCAGCGGGAAGAACCAGACCGCGCCGAACTCACCTGCGCCTCCGTCGCAACCAGCTCCTCCCTGGGGTCCAGGTTTCCCTCCTTTATTTTCTCCTGAAGTCTCTGAGAGGAAAAAGAAGAAGGTTTTCCCATTTCCAACATGCATAAATAAAGTTACTGTGTAACACACTGTGTGAATGCATTCAGGGCTATGCCTCTGACCGTGTGCGACCTACCTCCAGAGTGACTCCGTCTATGAAATCCAGTGGATCGATGACATTTCCCAGGGATTTACTCATTTTCCTGCCGTGTTTATCTCTCACCAGAGTATGAAGCAGGACCTGAGAGCCGTCACAGTGACGAGCGAGAGGGGGGGGGTGGGGGGAGGAAAACCGAATTGAATCCCGGACCGCGTTTCATACAGGGGGGTTTGCGGAAATGTCCCTCGGAAGTCTCCCCTCAGACCTGTTTGAAGGGTAGCTGTCCCGTCAGCTCTGTGCCCAACATGACCATTCTTGCCACCCAGAAGAAGATGAGGTCACTGCCAGTCTCAAGGATGGAATTGGGGTAAAAGCACTGGAAGTCAGGGGTCTGTGGGGAGCGATACAGCGGTTATTAGCGCGGCACGAGTTTCGTGCGGGTTTCCAGTTCTGAAAACACTTCACAACGACAATGAGATTTCTGGATGGATTTTGGCATTAAAAAAAAGTTGTTCTCCTGGTCCTTAACATGACAAAATGAATCTTATTTTCAAGTTTTTTTGAGTTTTTTTAGAATTCACAGTCTGCAAGAGCTAAACATTTCAACAAAGGCACTCGCGCCTCTTAGGGACAGGCCTGTGCTCCACTGGAGCTCGAACGGTACCTGCTCAGGCCAGCCGAGCATGGCGAAGGGAAACAGCCCAGACGAGAACCACGTGTCGAGGACGTCGGGGTCTGCCACAGGGAGTATGCAGATTATGACGTTGCGGGACAGACGTACCAGACAAGCGCACACCAGACCAGCATCGCCGCACGTCTACGACATTCTTTTTCTTCTATTTCTTACTCTCGAAAGTGACCGTGACTTTCTGCAGCCGGGCGGCATGAACCTCGGCACAGGAAAGACCTCAAACATCGTTAGGGAAACTTTTCTCTTCGAGTGCACCTTGACAGATACTACGCTACTACGCTGCTATATTCATCTTCAAAAGGTAGCTATGGCATGGCGGGATCTTTAAAGACAGCGAACGGCAATGAGAAACGTGTATAGAAACAGTGGATGACAAAATGCATGATGTGGAGAGACAAGAGGCGAGTCACCCTGAATCAAAGTGATGGCTTCCGGCTCGACCGCGTATCTGGCAGCGGCTCGCCGTCGGGCCTCGTCCTCGGTCCGTCCCCAAACCCAACGCTCCTGGCGGGGAACAACGCGCAGTCACACCACAGCCCGAGGGAGCCCCACCCGCAAGCATGGAACCGTTCGGGAGGATATTAACCTCTCGGTCGTCACTCGGATCCGGAAGCTGGACTTGGTAAGCCGGGATCTGGTGCCCCCACCAGAGCTGCCTGGAAACGCACCAGTCGCTGTCAAGGAAACGGAGGCCGCGTTGTTGACACTCGTGACGTACACAGGCGACACAGGCCGCCACCGTCCCCCCCCCCGGTGCCCCCCCACGCGCAATCGTTTCGTAACGAGACCAAAGTCGGGACAGTCCCACCTGATGTTGGCCAGCCAGTTCCTCCAGGTCTTGACGTGGAAGTGAGGGATGATCTCCAGCTGTCCGTCTTCCACGGCCTGACGAGGAGAACGAGCAACACGAGCGTTTCCTGGCATGACTACAGTACTTGAGGGGGTGCAGACAAAACTTCATTTTGAAAAGGTAAAAGTTGAGGTATATAGCTGCCAACGTACCTCGATAGCCTTTTGGGCCATTCTGTCGCAGCGGACGAACCACTGCTTCCTCAGGAGAGGTTCGATGACATCTCCTGAGCGACTGACAGCGACGGGGGGACGAAACAAAGACACGCGCACAAGCACAGTGCGACACATTATCGCGCGAACGCACACGCAGGGCATCCTAGCAAAGCTCTCCCGTTCGAAGAGGTGCATCGTCTTCCCTCCGCCGCACGCGTCAGGCGAGAGGGAGCCGCAATTCCCCTGTGAGGTTTGGGTTGGGCGAGGCCATGTCACTATCCTGTCATCTGTGAGGCGTCTAATGGCTGGCTTACTGGGAGTGAGTCCGGGAGATGGTTTGAAGTCCATCCCCAACCTGACATTGCCCAAAACAACTCCTCATTCTTCGTAATGGCAAGACGCACCAGTACCCCCCCTGAGCAAATCCCTTTCGGTTTTAAGACAACAATGCATCCGACTCTACTGACGATTCTCTAGCTTTGGCAGCCAGTCGCCTTTTCTCTACATTTCATTGGGAAACCGTTTTGTTTCTCTCCTTTTTTTCCCGACAAAATGGGCGCCCAGCAGCTTAGGAGTGACTTCACTTGAACACTCCTGAAATTATTCACATGCAAGAAAACGATATCATAGTGGAATATGTAGATTCTCTCTCCTCTCTCTCTCTCTCTCTCTCTCTCTCTCTCTCTCTCTCTCTCTCTCCTCTCTCTCCTCTCTCTCTCTCTCTCTCTCTCTCTCTCTCTCTCTCTCTCTCTCTCTCTCTCTCTCTCTCTCTCTCTCTCTCTCCTCTCTCTCTCTCTCTCTCTCTCTCTCTCTCTTCCTCTCTCTCTCTCTCTCTCTCTCCCTCTCTCCCTCTCTCCCCTCTCTCTCCCTCCCTCCCTCTGGAGTGTGTGCATGGGTGCTTTGTACCTGCAAATGGGCAAGGTCATAGGGTGACTCTTCTTTCCTCTGAACAGCTTTTTCTCAGCCAGGGCATCTAATATCAGCTGCCGAGCATCGAAACGCTTAACACCCTAAAGAGACACGATGACACGAACGGGACCATCATCACACTTCCCACCATTTGGACTCGAATGGCAACCGGGCAGTTCCGGCTGACAGTTGACACGCGGACCACGGGCCGTATTTTGGCCACACTGTGCGGACTCTGTGAATTCAAGTGGTCAGACAAGAGAGCGTTTATGTACCGCCAGCCACGGCCCGCAGGGGGGGGTCATGGTGCCATCTCCTCCGATGACGGTGAGGCGTGGCAGCGAGTGTCTCTGCGACAGGAGGTGGTCTGCGCGGTCGTGAGCAGGGGTCACCTTCACCGCACCTATGAAATCCGCACACAGGGACGTGGTTGGCACGAGCGCTTTGGGTCACGTGACCGTGTCGTTCCAACGCGGGCGCTTTTCCGCCACCTGTTCCCAGCTCCGTGTCCACCAGTGGGTCGGTGATGATGGGCAGGAGTCCGTTGGTGAATGGGTGTCTGCACAGCTTTCCATGAAGTGCCTGGGACAAGTTGGACAAAGCGACGTCAGTGCAGACACCGGTTTTGAAACGCTGGCGCCAATCACAATGAAATCACCGTGGATTGTAAATGTTGGGGACATTGGAGGCGGGTCCGCTCTGGCTGTTGCAACAACTTAGATGTGGCACAACCCCTGGGGATGAGGTCTGCGCCGTGTACCTGAAGGCTCTTCATGTTGTTGGGCTGTCCTGGCTGATGGTTAACCCTCAAATTCACCTAAATCCTATGCCACAGTTTACAGCTGAGAAAGGGTGGAGGTTGGGCAGGAGGCCCTCCGTCAAGCAGAGGGCTTTAAATGTTCTGGGGTCTTGTTCAACGGTGATAAGTGGGGTAAAAGTCACACAGATGGATCGGGGACGCATTGCTGCAGTCACTCTACTGCTCCATGGTGGTCGAGAGGGACATGAATGACAAGGTGAGGCTACCCGTGGTATCGAGCTGTAGGTAACGAACGAAAGAGCCCTAAAACATACTTTATGGTTTAGGGTTTTAGGATGAATGGTGTGCGTGCCCTGTGACAGACTGGTAACCGGTCCAAGGTCTATTCCCTGCCTTTGACTTGTGTGAACTGGGGATGACGCCCCACAATACCAGTAGGTATGAGGCGGGTCAAGTGAAGATCAGTCATTCAATCTTTCATCCTCACTCGCAATTCCTATCGCCCCCCATTGGTCTAAGTTGTACGTATTAATCCCATGCAAATGTCCTGCATCAAATCACAGTGGGTGACTGACCTGATATCGAGGGTCATCGGGGTGAATGGCTATCGCCACGTCTCCCAGCATGGTTTCAGGACGGGTGGTGGACACCGCCACTTCTCCATCTAGTCTCCAGTAAACGAGGAATGCAGAGAACAGCGACACTTTAACAGAAGGAGCCCGACATGCATCTTGTCTAGGAAATTGTCTTTAGAACTCACCAAGGCCCTCAACGGGGTATGCAAAGGTGAACATAGTGCCGAACTCCACTTTGTTTTCATAACCAGGAACTGAGAGCTTTGTGCTCCCACGCAGCTCCATGGAGTTCACCTGACAGCAAAATCACAACTTTGACATTCAGTGCATTTCAAATGATCAACTACAGTAGATTTTTCCGGATTTTTTGGGCGACATTTCCTTCACTCGTTGAAACTGCGTGTCCATGTGAAGCGGCCTCACCTCGATGTCGGAGATGGCAGATTCCAGGGCACAGCTCCAGTTGACCAGACCCTCTGAGCGGTAAATCAGTCCGGAGTCGCACAACCTCACAAAGGCCTCCGTCACAGCTCTACTGAAGTCCTGAAAGAAGTAAGAGGCATTGCTTTGTACGTGCAGTTTACCAAGGGGCTCGCACCCTGCCAGGAGACCATTCCCCAAACGTGAAGCTTCAGTGGCAAGTGCAAGTGACGAGAAAACAGCGGGGGACCCCAACCCCCAAACTCCGCAACCATGGCTGCAGCTTCGCCCCCGCCCCTGCAGCAGAATCTGAAACAGCAAAGCTGACCCTGTGGCACAGCGCCTTTGCCACAGGGGTTGATGGAAACACGGGTTTACACGTGCACTTCTTTTTTTTGTTTGCTTTTCTTTCTTTCTCTTCTCTTAGCATTTCAGTGAAGCAGTACTTTGTGTTTTACTTGCATGTGCTTTTGTACGACTGCATTTGAAGTACTGTAACAAAATTGCTTTTGGTTTGATCTGCTAGCATTTGCTCACTGTCTATCAGTCCAAGCCAGCAGCATTTTAGGCTCCATAAAGATGTCTGAGCAGGTCTAAAGCATGTGCCGAGTACTACCAAAGGACTGTTACAGTATCCAGTGTGATTCGTCTTCTTCACATCGAGATTGGCAATGGTCAAATTTTGATCAAATATTCAAAACCTATTCAAATATGTTTGCTGTTGTGGCTAAACACTTAGACATTTAGTCATAGTTCACCATGGAAGTTAACACCATTAGAATGGGAAATTTGGGGGGGGCCGGGGGCTCAGTAGCTCTGCAGGAACAGCAGCAGAGGACTATTGGATGGATATTTTGCATGGTCTACGATGTGAGAGGCGCCATCTCCTGGCCGTCACCTGTAGCTACAAGATTTGCATTGAAAATAGACGCGCCTGGGAGAATGAGTGGGGACCCTGGAACCGCTGTAACTCGTCGGGGGACCGGTCGGAAGCGGTAGGGGGACCTTTTGGCCCTCGGCGGGGATGGCGAGTTTTGAATGGCTCCTATTGTCACCGTTCCACCCTGTCTAATGCAAACTTTGTCTGCCGTCATGAATCGGAACGAGTGCCAAGAGACAAATGGTCATCTTATTTCAAGAAGTCGCAGCGATTGATGTAAATAATAGGAGACGCAGTTCATAAAAATGAACAGGAATTGGGTAAAATCCACTAAAGCAGGTTCAAGCACGGGTTACACACAGAAAGTAGCTCATGCGGACGGTACCGTGTCATTCAAGATAAGCGCCTCTCCTCACTCGCCGAAGCAAGGAGGGTTGTCTGGCGAGGCATCTCACTCATATTACTCAGAATCGGGGTTATCTAAATAACCTCAAGTTCTCCTCCATAATGCTCGATGTCTCACGATGGCATGTGGTAGCTCCCGTGCTGCCACACAAGCTTGCCCAGCGTCCACCAACCCACAGGGAAGTAAGTACTCATTCCAATCAGGACGACTGTCACAACCATTGGTCTAGGACCTGTTGTGCATATCGTGAACGTGTGTGTGATAATCTGCAATCAGTGTCAGTGTGTGTGTGTGTGTAGGTGTGTTCTTTGTTGCAGGACCACGTGACTGGGGATCTGCAAGGGGATTGGTGGATGGCAGACATTTGAACCACCCGGCGCCGGCCTTCTTCCTCTTTCTCCCTTCCTCATCCCCAACCATGGCTGTGTGTGTGTTTGACGTGTGTTTGGATTTAAGTTAGTTTGGAAATTGAATTAGCTGTGGAGTGTGAAGCCCTTAATTTGGGTTGGAATATTTTTCTCCTGTTTTTGGTTAGGATTTAGAGTGGTATCCTGTCTTTTGTTTTCTTCTTTTGTGGTAGAAAGTTTAGGGATCCTTAGTTTGGTTTTGTTTGTTATTTTGGGCATTTTTAGTTCTCACTCCTGAAATAAAAGCCACTCAAAGGTAAACGAATGTTGACTAGGCCACCTTCTTGGGGATGAGAGAAGCGAGGGGAGCTCAAATCATGTTCCAACCCAAATCTCCTAGACTGGGGACGCAACAACGACAAAACTGTGCGTGCGCACACGGGGCTGAAACGTCCAGCCTATAAAAACGTGAGAGGCGATGACCAACATGCTGCCGCACATATGTCCTGAGCAGAAACTCCCCTGAATAAGGCCCAGGATAAGCCCCAAATCAAGTCCCACAGACCCGCAGGTCTGCGAACGCAGACCTATACAAGGCCTATACAAGTCAGGTGGCTGACTTGTATAGGCCAAAGCAAATGCCTCCACCACTCAGTGGGATAGGGGCTGCTTTGTGATAGGTTTTTCCCTTATGAGGATTAGACACAAACAGCCGATCGCTCCTCCTGAAGCCTCCAGTCCTTTCCATGTAAGTGCGTAACGCACGGACTGGACATAAGGCATGTGACAGCTGCTCACCTGGTGAGGCGGGCAAGCAACAGGCCTGTGAGCGCAACCCCCTCACCAGGACATGATGACCCATGAGAGACGGAAGGAAACGTCTCACGGAGAGGAAGATCGCTGAAAGTTTCAGAGAACGTATTCCGAGACCATTGGAGGTCCACACTCCAGCGACGAGATTGGCTCTTGTGAACCCCCACCCCAACCTGTCCGGCCGGCCGGCGTCCGCTTCAACCACCTTCCTGGACAGGACGGACCCCATGGGTACTCCTTGTGTCAGAAAAGATGGGGCCCAAAGCTGGACTTCCCTCATGTGGAGGCGACTGAGATGGGCTACAATGATGGCAGATGCTGACAGTCCGAGTGACCAAAGACATAATCTGAATGGAGAGGAGGAGGAAGTCCTGGGAAGTCATCTTGTGGGGGATCCATGGCTAGGTCAAGATGAAAGCCCCGGCTAGCACTAGCCTCTGGGATCGCCACTGCAGACACCGCCATCTTCTCTCTCTCGCTACAACGCCGCCCGGAGGGAAATGGCGGTCCCGTCCAGACAAGCTAGCCCAGTGTGCGAGCCATCTGCGGATGGGAGTGCCCCCATCGCACGCTGGCCCCCTGGCTCCTGGCATCCCCCAATGCCACCTGGATCAGGGTTAGAGGGGTGTGCCACACTGAAGGCGTCATGACCAGCTGTAGGTAGGCAATTTACAGCCCAGACGGACAGCATCACCGTTCATGGCTGAGGCGCGGTTCTGCGATGCCCCAGGCACACAACCGTTTAGTGGCTAAGAGGCTGGAAAGCTTAGCCGTCACAGCCAGAGTCTTAGAAATAGTGTTTGAAATCAACCAGAGCCCTGAGGGGGGAGTTTGAGGGGCGCTAACACTCAAACAGGGACACCTTTTTCAAATACTCGCTGGTTTCCAAAGACGTTTCCACGACGTTGTTGGAAAGCTGCGAGAGGTCGACAGGCGGATCGGTGCAGCGGCTGCAGTAATGCGGTCACTGTATCGGTCCGTCGTGGTGAAGAAAGAGCTGAGACAAAAGGCGAAGCTCTCGATTTACTGGTCGATCTATGTTTCTACCCTCACCTATGGTCATGAACTCTGGGTCATGACCGAAAGAATGAGATCCAGGATAGAAGCGGCTTTCCTCCGCAGAGTGGCGGGGCGCTCCCTTAGAGATCGGGTGAGGAGCTCTGTCACCCGGGAGGAGCTCGGAGTAGAGCCGCTGCTCCTCCGCATCGAGAGGAGCCAGCTGAGGTGGCTTGGGCATCTGAATCGGATGGCTCCTGGACGCCTCCCTAGGGAGCTGTTCCTGGCATGTCCCACCAGGAGGAGACCCAGGGGAAGACCCAGGACACGCTGGAGTGACTGTCACCCGGCTGGCCTGGGAACGCCTCGGGATCCTCCCAGAAGAGCTGGAGGAAGTGTCCAGGGAGAGGGAGGTCTGGGCGTCCCTGCTTAGACTGCTCCCCCCGCGACCCGGCCCCGGATAAGCGGAGGAAGATGGATGGATGGATGGATGTTGGAAAGCTTAGAACTTACTCAAAATAGGATCAGCCACTTCACAGTCTTCGCAAAGCTGAACATCGTATCAGATTTTGTTGGCTACTCGAGCGCTTTGGCTTTGTTTTTTGGCCGGTCAGCAGCACGTTTCATGGAAAGCACGTGACTACTTAGGCAGTGTCTCTCATGTCGCTGCCAAGTGAAAATGGAAGAACAAACTGCACAGGAACTAAATGGCGGCCGTAAGAAAGACAAATGCCTCCGATCATGCCAATGGTGATTACACCCCAACTGCATGGTGAAGCTGAGAACAACTGCATGACACTTTGGAGCCACTTCATGGAGAATTACATCCACAAAGAAGCCCACAATGAAAACAAAGCGCCTCAGAAGTTCTTGCGCGTTTGGAGGCACTGAAGTCTGCAGGAACTTACTTTTCAGTTTCTCATCGGGTGAGTTTCGGACCATCCGAGTTATTGATGCCAATATTACCCTTTCCAGCTTGTTCAGTGTCATCGCTTGAAGGGTGCTTTCACAACTGAATGGCCTGGGACTCGGGTTTGAGCAGGGTGGCGGGTACTGACAGTTTTCACACCTTGTTTTCACAACGCTTGAAGCTCTTGAAGGCGGCCCAAACTGCCTGGATCAGCTGTCGGAGCAACCGCAATCACTCCATTTCTCTCTCTCTCTGTCTGTCCGTCTGTCTCTCTCCCTTCTCTCTGTCCACCTTTCTCTACCTTAAAAGCACTGGGCCCCCACCCGGCGGCCCATGAAGATGACAGTCCTTGAGAAACCTTGATTTTTCACACACAAACCCCTCTGCCGCCAACAATCCAAATGGCCTCGTGGCCTTGTTTGTGGTTTTCTCATGGCGGGCCACACGCGTGGCCGGAGACCTACTTCGTTCATGGTGAAGCATGCTCTTGTCCAGTCCAGCGAGGCTCCAAGTCTTCTCAGCTGCTGATAGATGGTGTCTTCTTTCCTGAGACAAACGGGCACAGGGGAAGTCAATGCAGTGAAGCGCGGCAAAAGGTGATGAAGCGGTGAACCAAAGACTCACGTGTTTTTCCATTTCCACACCTCCTGCAGAAACTCCGGCCTAGTGAAGTCCCGCCTGTGCCTCCCTTGGTCCCTCAGCAGCTTCCTCTCCACAACTGTCTAACAAATAACATGTGCCAAACACAGTTTCAGGGGACAACCGACACCCATGATGACATTAGATGGTCCTGACAAATATTAAGATACAGAATAAAGAAAATAGCAGGCAACATTACAGTTATTCACTATGTGAGGTCCACAAAATAGGCACGCTCGTGGAGGCCCTCCTTCAGAGGTGTTTGAGCGACTAGCCACCCCAGCTGGCTCCTCTCGATGTGGAGGAGCAGCGGCCCTACTCCGAGCTCCTCCCGGGTGACAGAGCTCCTCACCCTATCTCTAAGGGAGCGCCCCGCCACCCTGCGGAGGAAACTAATTTCAGCCGCATGTGTCTGGGATCTCGTTCTTTCGGTCATGACCCAGAGTTCATGACCATAGGTGAGGGTAGGAACGTAGACTGACCGGTAAATCCAGAGCTTCGCCTTTCGGCTCAGCTCCTTCTTCACCACGACGGACCGATACAGTGACCGCATTACTGCAGCCGCTGCACCGATCCGCCTGTCGACCTCTCGCTCCATCCTTCCCTCACTCGTGAACGAGACCCCGAGATACTCGAACTCCTCCACCTGAGGCAGGGGCTCTCCACCGACCTAGAGGGGCCAGGCCACCTTTCTCCGGTCGAGAACCATGGCCTCGGACTTGGAGGTGCTGATTCTCATCCCAGCTGCTTCACACTCGGCGACAAACCACCCCAGTGCATGCTGGAGGTCCTGGCTCGAGGGAGCCAACAAGACAACATCATCCGCAAAGAGCAGCCGATCATTGGCCTTCCGACCCAAGGTGTCCTGTTGCCGCGTGCACCAATGGACGCCCTTATGCTTGAACATGTTAGATAAACGTTTGCCCTTTTTGCGGTAGATATAATCACGTATTTTCCAAGTTGAACAAATTCAATCCTTGAGTTGATGTCAGTGCTCAATGATTTTGGATCACATAACGCTACAAACTGGCAGCAGAATCATAGATCATTACATTTGGTCACGATCCTCATTACTTTTTTAAATTCAGCTAAATATCTGGGTATTCATTTGTCCAGAGACGTATCCCAATGAGAGGAAATCAATAACGCCCCCCTCAAAAAACCATAGACCTGAACTACTAGAACTGAACGCCTCACTTAAGTATTAGTTAATGTGATGAGATCGTTAAGATTAGGGTTAAAACCCAGATCTCTCCCGATTACTTCTTTTTATGTCGTTTCAGTTTTGCTTCCCCTCCTTGTGTTGTATCCTACACGAATAAATAAAAAAGCAAAAAGTAATTACTACGTACTTTCACAAATGACAGCCAGTTTACTCATCAATCAATCAATCAACAAGCGGTCAAGGAAAAGGGGAAAAGTTGGCATACCTGTGTTGCAATGCCTGCATGGTCACACCCGGGGACCCACAGCACTTTGTATCCCTGCATCCTCCTCCTGACGGACAACACATTGATACATCACTGCTCGCCGTCGCACCCTGTGCTGGGGCAACATGCAACATGTTCCAAGTTACCAGCGAACCAGAGCGTCCTGTACGGCTACAGTCAGAGCATGACCCAGGTGAAGAGTCCCCGTCACGTTTGGCGGGGGAATGCACAGAGAGAAACTCTGATCTATCGTCCGAGACAGCCTCTCCTGAAGGACAAAATGACATGCAAAGAAATGTATTCCATTTCAAATTACGTCATGTATCGGGTTACATTTTCCCCATTTTACCATAAGTGGTAAGATAAATACAGTATACAGTGGAGCCTTGACTTACGAACGGCCTACTATATGGAAAACTGAATACAAATTAGGCTTCGATGAAACTTCTGTCCCATTTAATGAAAAGATATGCAAAATACAAAAACGAAATTGAAAGTGCTGCCCGACAGTGGTCCTCCTGGTCCTATTTAGACTTATAAACAGTTGTATATTTTGATATTACATTAAACCAGTCATATCTTCACACGTCATACAGCTGTTTTCGGGAGGGAAATTTCATGAATTTTCGTATTTTCATAACAAGAAAGGAGACCGTCACTTGGACACTAACAATCGCATTGTTTGAGAGTGTTCTTCGTTACAAGTGAGATATTTGAAAAGCTGTGTAAAAGCCAGATGAGAAGTTTTCTTTTGATCATTTTAATTCAATGTATAAAAAAGCCTTTCCTGTAGTCTGTAAAACAACAGTACAACCGATTTCAGTGAGGTTTTGAAGGTTATAAGAATTGTATTCATTGCTGTGCCGTCAGATCCTTACATGTTGCTCTGGACTAAAGAATCCCTCTTTCTCCCACCACTCATACCAGCCGGTTTCCACATACTCTGGAGCGAACGACGGTGGAAATGGCATGCTGGTGTCTGGGAAGCACAAAAAGTGTTAGCGGTCCGCAAAGAGACACAGCCAGAGCCATCAATAGATCCAACACCAGGCAGAACGGCTCCCACCTTTCTTTGACCCAGGAGGTGTTTGGGAATTGTGAACCATCACGTGTTTCTCACTCCATTTCACTGGTTTCTCTTCACCAGCCTGGAAACAAAAAGTGCTCACAATGAGTTTGGTTGACGGTGAGAGAGTCTTTCCATGTGCTAACCTATGTCAAAAGTTCTATCTTGACTGATGTCTTGACTAAGATTAATTAATAGCTCTGACTGAGAAATCTTTATAGATAGCTGGCGAACGTAATCTTTTTTTCTTCATTTTTGAAAAAACAAAATCATTTTCATAACTTTGGCTCAGCCCCCTTTGAAAAAGTGAACCTAGCAAATTTTCACACAGCCTGGACAAAATTTGTGGTTGGCGTGTTTTCCAGTTGCCATTTTACCCCAAGAATTACAGGCGGAAATGGGCGGGACCTAGCTCGCATTGCCTCAGCCCTATTCAGAGAATCTGGGGATGTAGGTGGAGGTTTTTCCAAGTGTCACATTCAGTATGGGAGCTATAGACCCAAATACGAAATCCTTGCCTATAGCGCCACCCTGCAGGCAGACATAGGTAATTATTTGCATCACAGTAGGCAGGGCTTCATTCATATCATCTCTCAGAATATATATAATTTTTTACTTTGCATCATCAGATTAATATATATAATACATATTAATACATATTTTAACAAATTAATGATTGGATCATAAAGTCATAGAATGGTAGCCATGGTTACAATGAAACACTGAAGCAGAGGGAGCTCAGCTCCTGCTGGATGTACTGACAAGATGAGGAGGCGGGGCTGAGATGCGGAGGGCTCAGGCCAATTTAATCACTGAGCTTGGCCCCCCCCTAACAATAACAACAGCAGCAGAAACAATAGCTATAATAAGTTGCTAGTGTTGCAAGTTTGTAAGTTATAAAAACAATGCGAGAAAGAATGTGAGCAACTTGAGCATCCTCTGCTCCTTAAAAACATTTTGGAGATGAAGCAAACAAAAAGCCAAAGCGGAGAGTGTAGTGGTGGATTGAAGACAGATTCATCACATACATTTTATTGTATTTCATGGAACCAAACCAAAAACAACCAATCCTGCAGTATTACAGACTTTCCTGAAGTGAGCATCACTAGTTTATGACCACACATGTGAAAATTGCACTGTTCAGAACTGAGACTGAGAATCCCTTAATAAAACAATACTCTTTCTCCAAATAATTGTTCAAATAACCAAAATCATAACTCAATCTGCAACAGAGACTGGTCATATGTGGACCATTTTGAATGGTCTGTGTATTGTGATTTAAACATAGACCCAGCTGCATCATTATTCACTAAGAACACACTAACAGTGGACATACATTTAGATAGAGTGTGTGTCAAGCCAGAAGTCTATCTTTTGCAGCTAAGCACTAATGATTGAGCAGAACTATGAGTGTACATTTATGACTTATTCCATTACATTATGTAGTAAATCTCTATACTTTCTATTCTACTTGCAAATGCATTATACATGAGCCAGGAAGTAAGAGCCTTGCTGCTTTATTTACGTTTATTTACGTATGTTAACCAAACAATAAGTTATTTATGATTAAGCATTCCATGTTACATGGTGCATATCACAAGCCTTTAAAATACACCATCTACTACGAGTTAAAGCTAAATCACTTCAGTCAGTATTTTTAGTTGCCACTACAGTTTGGCATGAACTTGACTTCTTTCTTTTTTAATTAAATAAATGGTTAACGACATGTTTTTACAAGAGCACAGATTTAGCACACAGTGTGTTTTCAGTAAGCCTGTGGAAGAAGTTTTGATCCAAGTTGGTGGGCACTCTTTCTTCCAATAATTTGAGTAAGTTCAAAAACAAGCAACTCTACGTTTTTCTTATTTGTAGTCTGAGAAGTGCCTACTCCAGTGGCCACCGTCCAATTAGTAAATGAGCCTCCCTTTATGAAGCGGTCAGGTGCACAGGGGATGTGCATGGGAACTTGTCACACCACTATGCTCGGCACAGGTTTAGACAGGTGACTGCACACTTACACCGGCTTTGCCTGACAGGATGGCCTCCTGGCGCTCTCGTCGCCGCTTGAGTTTCTCTGCCTGGGGCCTTGACATGGAGTTTGACTGAGATGAGGAGGGGGAAGCGCATTGTCGAGTGCTGCTGGAGACGAGTCTGGCTGCTCCTCTCCCTGCCAGCCTCTGGAAGCTCACTCCTCTCCACATACCTGAAAAAAACGCTAGAGAAATGCAGATCCAGAGTCACTGACAACATGCTGATGGTCCATGGAAGCTATCACATAAATCCAGCATACGTCCATGTACGATGACAAATATGTTAACTAGTTAATTAAATATACCTTGAATAACATCCACAGAAATGTCAAAAGATCTG
This sequence comes from Karalla daura, assembly GCA_029224185.1. NCBI lineage: Eukaryota > Metazoa > Chordata > Actinopteri > Chaetodontiformes > Leiognathidae > Karalla > Karalla daura. The sequence goes on along the minus strand of CM055205.1, from coordinate 1,873,154 downwards.
CTACGACCTTTGAAAATTCGCAATTCAAAATCAAACCTATGGGCGACGTTTGCTGTCGGACGCTAACCTTGACGGACAACCGGAAGCAATCCTTGTGTGTCTGGATAATTCTTCCCCGATGAGAAACGTTCCCTTCTTCTTTGTTTTGTTCTATGGCGGTCGGCAAATAACAATATGGTGCATTACCGCCACCAACTGAGTAGGAGTATGGATCAGAATGCCCTCTGTCCGACTCGAAACTCATTCCTAACTCATTAACTAAACAGTGAGTAAATAAATAAATAAATAAATAAACAAACAAACAAACACCCCAAAATTCTATATTCTACTCATTAACCCCATTTTCCACAAGAACTCCAACAAAGTTTTCATACTTTTCATACCTTGTGACTCTTCTCTCAATATCTCAAACACTAAACGTGTTTGAGATCTTTTCTTTTGTTTACTGAGTCTTTGTATCATTTGATTCCTCTGTGCATCATATTTCCTACATTGCAGTAAAACATGTTCTCCTGTTTCCTCCTCCCCACAATGATCACATTTCCCTGTTTTGTGTTTGCCCGTCTTGCACAATGTACTGTTAAGTCCTGTATGCCCAAACCTCATTCTTGTGATCACTGTCTCTTTCCTCCTAGTTCTGCCTGCATTCCTTATCTCCCTACTCACTTCTGGATTCTATATCACCTCCCCTTCCTTTCTTGATCCCACTGCTTCTGCCATTCCTCCTTTATCTTTTTCTTTATCATGTTTTTTTTTTTTACCTCTTTTCCAGCTAATGTTAATATTTATTTCAATATTACCCTTTTTTGTCACTCTTTGCTATTTTGTCTACCATTTCATTACCCATTACCCCCATATAAAAATAACTCTGATACCCATCATCTGAATCCTATAAAGTGTCTGTTGTATTTCTAATAAAATATCTGGTCTGCTTTCAGAGTAACTGTTATTATAGTGTCGAACTTGAATCTGAACATATTACTGCCCTCAATGGTCTAGTCCAGGGGTAGGCAACCTGTTCCACAAAGAGCCGCTGTGGCTGCAGGTGTTTGTTCCAACCAGGCAGCAGCACACCTGATTTGGCTTATACAATCAACTGATCTGAGTCTTCAAACAGTTGATTGGTCAATCTGTGTGCTATGGATAGGTTGGAACAAACATGCAGCCACAGTGGCTCTTTGTGGAACAGGTTGCCTACCCCTGGTCTAATCTCTTCTACCCACTGTAGTGCTAACACCATTGCCACCATCTCTCCCTACACTGACACCTTTCCCTCAATCCTCTTCCCCACAATGATGTCAAACTCTGGTACAAAAAACCCTACACCTGTTCTACTATCCAGATTCTTTGATGCATCTGTATACACTCACCGGCCACTTTATTAGGTGCACCTGTCCAACTGCTCGTTAACACTTAATTTTTAATCAGCCTATCACATGGCGGCAACTCAGTGCATTTAGGCATGTAGACATGGTAAAGACAACCTCCTGCAGTTCAAACTGAGCATCAGTATGGGGAAGAAAGGTGATTTGAATGACTTTGAACGTGGCATGGTTGTTGGTGCCAGAAGGGCTGATAGAAAGGCAACAGTGACTCAAATAACAACCCGTTACAACCAAGGTAGGCAGAAGAGCATCTCTGAACGCACAGTACGTCCAACTTGGAGGCAGATGGGCTACAGCAGCAGAAGACCACGCCGGGTGCCACTCCTTTCAGCTAAGAACAGGAAACTGAGGCTACAATTTGCACAAGCTCATCGAAATTAGACAATAGAAGACTGGAAAAACGTTGCCTGGCCTGATGGGTGTCGATTTCTGCTGCGACATTCGGATGGTAGGGTCAGAATTTGACGTCAACAACATGAAAGCATGGATCCATCCTGCCTTGTATCAACGGTTCAGGCTGGTGGTGGTGGTGTAATGGTGTGGGGAATATTTTCTTGGCACTCTTTGGGCCCCTTGGTACCAATTGAGCATTGTTGCAACGCCACAGCCTACCTGAGTATTGTTGCTGACCATGTCCATCCCTTTATGACCACAATGTACCCAACTTCTGATGGCTACTTTCAGCAGGATAATGCGCCATGTCATAAAACTGGAATCATCTCAGACTGGTTTCTTGAACATGACAATGAGTTCACTGTACTCAAATGGCCTCCACAGTCACCAGATCTCAATCCAATAGAGCATCTTTGGGATGTGGTAGAAGGGGAGATTCGCATCATGGATGTGCAGCCGACAAATCTGCGCCAACTGTGTGATGCCATCATGTCAATATGGACCAAACCCTCTGAGGAATGCTTCCAGCACCTTGTTGAATCTATGCCACGAAGAATTGAGGCAGTTCTGAAGGCAAAAGGGGGTCCAACCTGTTAATAGCATGGTGTACCTAATAAAGTGGCCGGTGAGTGTATATCTGGATGCAACCTTAATATTTATCGATGTATATTTGCACCGTCTGTGAAGTGAAAATAAAATCCTTATCTTTCTTTTTATCTAATAATGACAAATATACTTCTGGCTCAGGGAACAACCATGGCTGTATTACTGGCAAAGGCACTGTTGGGCCAATTTGTATTTGATATATTTGATTTTTGTACTTATACTGCTTGTTCTTCTTTTCTGCTTCTCCCAACTGGAATCCAAAGTCCCTTTTGCCGGGTGATCTTTACCATGTCCCTTTAGATTTACCTAATAATTGAGTGCTAATTGGTCTCTTCCCATTTCCAGTGGTTGTTCTCCCATCTCTACTTGTAAAGCTGCTAGTGGAGCTGAAAAGCTCCTGTACATAATCTTAAACACTGGTATTGTATTTGATCTAGTTTATTTAGATTAGATTTTGCTGCTGAACCATATGTAATAGCACCATAATCTAGAATAGCGCTTACTTATCCTGTGTATAATGATTCCATGGATTTTCTGTTCTGTTTCTGCTCCCCACTCTCTCCCTACCAAGCACCTCATTACATTCATCACCTTCTTATATTTATCAGTCCCTTTTTGAATGTGCCATGCCCATGTAAGTCTTTCATCAAACCATATCCCTAAAAGTTTAAATTCTTTAAGTCTTTCCAGTTCCTGATGATATAACCTTGACTTAACATCCCTCCCTATTCTCCTTCTTGTGAAAATCATTGTTTTTGTTTTCTCAACTGAAAATTTGAATCCCCAACTAATCGCCCACTTTTCTATTTTTAAAATGGCTTCCTGCATTTTTTTGTACAATGTATTCCACATTCCTTCCCTTCTCCCAAATTACTCCATCATCTGCAAACAAAGAAAACCCAAAACCTTGTTCCACTCCTGAAAACACTTCATTAATCATAATTGAAAACAATAATGGGCTGATAATACTTGTGGTATACCATTCTCCACAGTAACACTTTCAGAGTATGTATTCCCTATTCGAACTTGTATTTGTCAGTCTTTTAAAAAGTCCTTCATCCACTTGTATATTTTTCCTTGTAAACCCATTTTACGAAGTCTAATCAATAGTCCTTCTCTCCACTACATATCATATGCTTTCTCTATATCAATGAAAACCACTGCCACACTTTATTTATTGATCTGCGCTTTTCTTATCTTGTGTTCCAAGCATAATGTTGAATCCATCATTTTACGTCCCTTCCTATTTATATAACCTTTATTTTCTACAAAATAAGTTAATCTCTCATTTATCATTTTCTCCATTATTTTCCATATATTTGATGTTAGGGCTATAGGCCTATAATTCTTTGGGTCTGACAAGTCTTTCCCTGGCTTATTGTTAAACAGAGCTTGGGTAGTTCAGCTAAAGACACAAAGATAGTGGGACAAAAGTTTCTCAACACACAATCACTTGTTTATTGGGACCAGGTGCAGCTTAAATGAACACGGTTACACACCTGACAGGCATCCCCAATAATTGGGAGCACACACCAAATAGTCAATTAACACCCCCACTTGCTCACACATTATTCACAATCATTTACACTTAAATCACAAGGGGAAAAAAAACAACAAAAAAAACACCATGGAAACCAACTCATTGCATCTTGTCTTGGCTATAACCCAAACAAGAAGGTGAAAAAGCTAAGTAGCTTTATCTTTGTAGCTGGTTTTGTCATTAGGTCAGCAACCATCTGATCTGTTGGACAATACTCCAAAACCACTTCACCATTGTTTACAGTTGATCTCAAAAAATGGTATTTAATATCAATATGCTTGCATCTCTGTCTGCTAACAGGATTCTTTGCCAATGCAGTCGTACCTTGGTTGTCATAAATCATAGGTACATCATACTGGTAATCATCAAAATGTTCAAGCATTTGGATTAAGTACAAACACTCTTGTGTAGTGGCAGCCAAAGCTATGTACTCAGCCTCACATGTTGACAGTGCTACAGTTGGCTGCTTTTTGGTCTTCCAGGAGGTCAGTGGACCATTCTTACACAGACTAACACAATAACTAGATGTACTACGTCGGTCATTTGCATCACCTGCCTAATCTGCATCACTATAAGCCACCAATCTTAACCCTTCTTCACATTTCCTGTAACAGAGCATCTTGTCATTTGTCCCCTTCAGATATTTTAGTACATGCTTTACAGTTGTCCATTGTTCTTCTGTTGGTTCACTTAAATATTGTGACAATTTATTGACAACATAACTCAGATCAGGTCTAGTGCATGAGGTAAGGTAGATTAGGCTACCTACTGCCTCTCTGTATTTCCTGGGGTCACTCATCTTTTCATCACTGTTGGTGTAATTCAATTTAGGTTCACAAGGTGTCGACCTAGGTTTACAGTCTTGCATGTCGACCTTTCCAGCAGTTTACCAACATAACACTTCTGTGACATAGTCACACCCTCATCACACTGGTCCAAAGTTATGCCCAGAAAATTCTTCAATCTGCCCAAATCTTTCATTTGGAATTTCTCAGCCAGCATTTCTTTGACAGCTTTTAAAACTCTCTCATCACTGTCAGCAATGACCAAGTCATTAACCCATATCAGCATTATCACTTTCTCATGTTCTGTTTCCCTCTTGTAAACACAATGATCAGCTGGGTTTTGTACAAAATTGCTTTCACACAGAAAGTCATGTAACATTTTGTTCCAGTTTCGGCCTGATTGTTTTAGCCCATACAATGACTTTTCCAGTTTACACACCATTTTCTCATTTGTTTCAGATTTTACATCATATCCTTCCGGCTGTTCCATGTAAATTTCATAATCAATCGCTGCATGTAGATAGGCAGTTTTAACATCCATCTCATGGAGGATCAGACCCACCTGAGCAGCCTTCTGCATTAACACCCTCACACTGGTAAGGTTAGCAGTAGGAGAAATAGTTTCTCCATAATCTACACCCACCTCTTGACTACACCCCTTAGCAACATAGCGGGCCTTGTACTTATCAGATCCGTCAGCATTGTTTTTAATAGCATACATCCATCTACCCCCCACTGTTTTCTTGCCCTCAGGGAGAGTGGTCAGAGTAAATGTATGGTTATCCCTCAATGATTTAATTTCCTCATCCATTGCATCTACCCACTCACGATGAGTCAGTCACAGCTTCTCTGAAGGTCTTAGGTACATTACAAACCATCTTATAGCAATAATCAATGCTTATCTGTGCCATATCACTCTCCACCCCATAGAAATCGGGCCTCCTTCTCTCTCTATCAGGGTATCTCCTCTCTCTACTCAGGGTATCTGGAGAAAGCGGTTCTGCCTTCACTTCTGCTGGCTGTTGATCTGGCTTGGGCCTGGCTTAGTCTCAGGGATGTCACACTGCTTGGGTTTGTCAGGGTCAATTCTGGTTATGCTATGCCACACACCAACATCATCATCATCTGACACATCATCAGTCTGCTGTCCCTCAACATTGGACATAAACCTCACCAGTCTGTGTTTCATTACCTTTCTCCTGTCCGGATAATAGACCAGATAAGCTGGGCTGTTCTTGTCATACCCAACGAAAATGCCTTTGTCAGACCTTGAGTCTAGCTTCTTCCTGTCCTGCCTATAGGCATAACACACAGAACCAAACTTCTGCATCATTGGGTCTCTTTCCCGTCAGCATGTAGTAAGGTGTCTGTCTGGTGTGGTTATTGAAACATCTATTCCTCACCACTGCTGCTGTCTGGACTGCATAAGGCCATAGCTCCTTTGGCAACTGGCTTTCCAAGAGCATACATCTAGCCATATCAAAAAGACTTCTCCAGGTGCGCTCAGCAGTGCCGTTCTGGTGTGGTGAGTATGGTGCTGATGTTTCGTGTCTGATTTTGTTTCTGCGGAGTAGTGCTTGATAATCCTGTCCAGTAAACTCCATTCACTCCACTCCATTGTCTGACCTGATACACATAACATTCCCATATGGGGCTAAGTCGGCCAAGAACCTTTTGGTGGCTTCCACTGTGTCACTTTTGTGCTTCAGAAAGTATACAAACACTGCACTTGAGTGGTCATCGGTAAAGGAAAGTGCATACTTATACCCTTCCCTGGACTCTGGGTCAATAGGGCCTGCCAAGTCAGTGTGCACCAGCTCTCACATCAGGCCTCCTGTTCCTGCTCTGAGTGAATTTACCTCGAACACACACTTCACATTGCATAGACTTGGGTGCTTTACCCTTGATTGACATACCATCCACAACACACTCTAACTTTTCATTAAAGTTGCAGTGTCCCAAAATCTCATGCCACGTCTGAATCTCATAATATGGCAACTCATACATTGATCATCGAAGTCTTTTGGCACAGTAGGCAAATAGAATAGTCTATTATGTTCACGAATGGGAAAACGTGTACCGTCTTTGTATTGCAGGACGTCTTCACCCTCCTTGAAGATCACAGTGGCCCCGCTGGAGGTTGCAGCTCTCGAGGAGAAAATGTCTTGGGGATAGGAGGGGATGTACAGTGCCTGCTTCAGTGTGGCACTGAGGTGCCGCCCCCTGCTGTCAACCAGCCACACCTCTGCATCTCCTCTCCAATTTTGTCTTGAAGTCAGCAAAAGAAAGGGTCTCATCTCTTTGAGTGACAAAAATGGAAAAAGGCTTAAATGTTTCTGGCAGCCCCTTTAAGACCATTGCAACTAATAGTCCATCACTCAAAACCTCTCCAGCGTTCCTCAGCACTGTGATAGAGGTCTCAGCACGTATGACATAGTCACAGTCTCATTGCTCAACTTTTGCAGAGACGTCAATTCTGTGTAGAGACTCACAATTCGGGGCTTTCCCTTGCCAGCATAATAGTCCCGTGTGCTCCACGTCCATCATCTGCAGCCTCTGGCATGACCAGGGACAAACTTTTGTCATCGAGGAACTGGATCATCTCAGCATACGCTTCAGCATTCCAGTGCGTCTGCATTCGCCCCCTTGGCGAGAATGGTGTCCTTCAATTTCAGCAACCGCAAGGGGCCCAAAAACTCCCACAGTTCATAGTGGGAGACAAGATGGCTTCCAAGATGGCAGCATGTCCCTTGTCTCTGTCAGGTGTCTGTCTGTTTTAGTGTTTTTTTATTGGATTTTTAGTATTTAGTATTGTTTAATATTCTCAACTAAGGTTTTTATATGGATGAAAGGCCAACTTCTGAAGGTTTGTGGATTATCCATGTTTTGTCTGCCTAGGAAGGCTGCTCTGCCTCAAATGTTCTGGCCTGCTCCTTCTGCTTGTGAACTGGTTTGTTAGCTGTGGCCTGTTCTGAGCTTTTTGAACAGTGAGGTGTGATTGACTTTCTGCCTGGAGCTGCTGTGGTGGGGCTTGAGTTTGGTCCTAAATTACAGAAAGATACAGCAGTTTTTCTCATACTGCTTTGGGGCCAGGGACCTACATGAACCATTCTGCTCTCAGGCCTGCCTGAGCCTGCGGACTGATCCACCCACCCTGCTCTGCAGCCTGAGGCCCGGTACCATCTACACTGCTTTGCAGTCTGCGGCCTGATCCATCTACCCTGCTCTGCAGCCTGAGGCCCGGTACCATCCACTCTGCTCTGCAACCTGAGGCCCGATACCATCCACTCTGCTCTGCAGCCTGAGGCCCGGTACCATCCACTCTGCTCTGCAGCCTGAGGCCTGGTACCATCCACTCTGCTCTGCAGCCTGAAGCCCGGTACCATCCACTCTGCTCTGCAGCCTGAGGCCCGGTATCATCCACTCTGCTCTGCAGCCTGAGGCCCGGTACCATCCACTCTGCTCTGCAGCCTGAGGCCCGGTTATTTGTCTTCTTCTACAATGTTGCTAACCATTGTATTAGGCTTTATTTCCCTGGTTGGGCCAGCTGGGTGGTGGCCCCACATGTATGGCATTCCTCCTCCTCCTACAACATTAACTCAAGACGATGTCTTACAGTGGTCAGGCCACAGTCCTAGCTATGAAAATGTGACTAACACTTACCCTTCCAGCGAAGTGTCTGATGCAAAAGGTTGTAGCACCAGGCTTAAACGTTTAGTTATATTATTGCTATTGCTCTCAGGGAATGTTGAGACTAATCCAGGCCCTGATACACTGGCACATTGTTATACCCCCGCAGGTTTTAAATCAAGAACTGGTCTTGGATTAATTCATATAAATGTGGGGAGTCTACTAAACAAGATGGATTTGTTAAAGGTCTGGATAAACTCAACAAATGCAGATGTTATTGTTTTATCTGAAACCTGGCTCACCAAATCTGTGCTTGATAAGGATATTTCTGTTAATAGTTATAATGTTTATCGTGCTGATCGTCCAAGAAAAGGGGGCGGAGTAGCGATTTACACCAGGAGTAATTTTGATGTTAATTTAGTGCTTAAAGAGTCAATATCTAAGGAGCTTGAGATGCTTGCTCTTGAAATAGAATTAACAAAGAATCACCATATTATGTTGGTAGGATGTTATAGGCCACCATCTGCTCCTAAAAATGCATTGTCATCCCTTGTTAAGTTTTTATCACAGCTGAAATACAATGAACTACTCTTGGTGGGAGATTTAAACTGGGACTGGCTCATGCCTGTGTCCGACGAACTGAAAGCACAATGTGATTCTCTCAATCTCACACAATTAATTAATTCCCCTACTAGACCCAACCCCAAATGTCCCCAAAAAGCAACACTCATTGATTTAGTTTTAACCAACATGCCTTCCAAATATGTGACAAAAGGTGTGTTTCCAAATGACATGAGTGATCACTGTGTGATAGCGGTCGAGAGAGACACAAGGCTTCCTAAAAGTAAACCACGCCTTGTAGAGAAGCGAAATATGAAAGTATTTGTTGAACAAGCTTTCTTGCATGACCTTTATTACTTTGACTGGGAAAGGATTGCCCTTTTTGATGATGTTGAATTGGCTTGGAGTTACTTTTATGAAAGCTTCCGTCACATCATTAACAAACATGCCCCCATGCGCAAATACAGAATTAAAGGCCGTGATAACCCATGGTTTACAGCCAAACTAGCAGAAATTCTGCATGAGCGAAATTCTGCATGGGCTAGGGCACGTAAATCAGGCTTAGAAACTGACTGGCTTTATTTTAGACAATAAAGAAATAAATTTACCTCTGTTCTCAGAAATACAAAGGCTGAGTTTTACTTATCCACAACTACTGAAAGTCTGAAAAATCCAAGGAAATTTTGGAAAACAATTAAATCCCTGTCATCTACCTCGAAATCAGTTAATCTTCCAACCAGTATCTTGGTTGATGGCAGTAGAGTAACTAACAGAACAGACATATTAAATTGCTTTAACAATCATTTTATTTCCTCTGGGTTCTTGTTTAACTCTAAAAACCTCTCTCAACAGCCCACACCTAGTGAAAAGGTCTCTAAAGACCTTCCACCGGTTGTGAGCCCTGGTAATGTTCAGGTTTTTAATTTACAGCCTTTTTCTACAGCAGAGGTTGCTAAAGCTCTCAGAGACCTTGATCCTATAAAATCACCAGGACCAGACAATCTGGAGCCCTTGTTTTTAAAACTGGCATCTGAAATTGTAGCTGCTCCACTGTGCCACATTTTTAATCTTACTTTGTCAACTAACAACTCCTTGTCAGTGTACAAGTAAAAGATTACCTAGCCACTAATTCTATCTTGTCGATCTCCCAATCAGGATTTCTCAAAAAAAACGGAACTACTACCGCAGCCTTGAAGGTTATAAATTACCTTACTGAGGCCTTAGATAACAAACAGTGCTGTCTCTCTCTCTTCATAGACTTTTCTAAAGCCTTCGATACCGTGGACCACGACATTTTGGCTGAACGTCTTACAGCAGCTGGGTTCTCTGTACAGGCAGTTAACTATCTTAAAGACAGAAGCCAGGCCGTTCAGTTAGAAGGTGTCTCATCTGAGGCTCAGTTTGTCCACAAGGGAGTGCCTCAAGGTTCAGTACTTGGCCCCCTATTATTTACTTTGTATATAAATAACATTGAAAGTAATATTCCAAATGCAGCCTTTCATTTTTATGCTGACACAGTCATTTATTGCTTTGCGCCCACACCTGCAGTGTGCATATAAGTGTTTGCTTATATGCAGATTGCATTCAATAGAGTGCAAGAACAACTCTATCATTTGCAACTTGTTCTAAATGCAGACAAAACAAAACTTATGTTTTTTAGTAATGCTAAATCAGCAAGATCAAGTCAGCCTGTCATCGTCACCAGCAATGGTCAACAAATTGAACTTGTATCTACTTTTAAATATCTGGGCTTCTTGATTGATGACCACTTGTCTTGGCACATATTCAGTATACTGTAAAGAAACTGAAGCTTTTACTTGGATATTATTTTAGAAATAAGTCTTGCTTTTCTTTTGGGGTAAAAAAGAAACTAGTGGAGTCAACCTTTCTTCCGATTATTGATTACGGTGATGTGCTGTATATGAATGCCTCTGTACAATGCCTCCACATGCTAAATAGTGTGTATTATGGTGCTCTTAGGTTCATTACAAACTGTGGAGCTCTAACTCATCACTGTGTCTTGTACAGTAAAGTAAATTGGTCATCTTTACATGTGCGCAGGCTCGGCCACTGGTATGTGCTGATTTACAAGGCCATTCTTAAGGAGATCCCATCGTATCTATCATCCCTTTTAAACTTAACTAACAGGGCCTACAGTTTCCGCTCTCAGGACTTTTGTCATTTTATTGTCCCCAAGGTGAGAACAGAAATGGGGAAGAAAGCTTTTAGATTCTTTGCTCTGAGTACATGGAACAGTCTGCAGTCAGAGCTCAAACTCCAAAGCCTGGTATCTCTGAATATGTTCAAGTTGATGATAAGGTCCACCACATCCAGGTTTCAGGAATGCAAATGTTTCATTTGATTGACAAATCTTGCAAATTCTCTTATCAGGTTTTTAAAACAATTCAATTGTTTGTTTTTGTTTTTGTCTGTTTGTTTGGACTGTGTCTTTGACTAATGTGACTGTTGAAACTACTTGCTGTCATTTTGGCCAGGTCTCCCCTGCAAAAGAGATCTTGGGTCAAACCTGGATAAACAAAGGTTATAATAATAATAATAGTTCTTTTCGTCTCCGTCAAACACAAGACGAGACCAACGCGAACTTGTTCTTTCACTCATGGTGGTGGCACTCCAAACCTTGAGACACGCACTGAAACGCACAAACAAACTTTCCAAAAACTACTCACACTGTGTCTGTACAAAGGCCATGCATCTGGGCCCATAACCTGTTTAACAGAGCTTGGGTAGTTCAGCTAGAGACACAAAGATAGTGGGACAAAAGTTGCTCAACACACAATCACTTGTTTATTGGGACCAGGTGCAGCGTAAATGAGCACGGTTACACACCTGACAGGCATCCCCAATAATTGGGAGCACACACATACCAAATAGTCAATCAACACTTATTTATTGGAATCACTACTGCATTTTTCCAATTTTCTGGTAATTTCCCTTCCTCCCATACTCTATTATATAGTTCTAGTAGTTTACTTTTAGATATCTCACTAAGTTGATTTATCATTTTATAACGTATCTGATCCTTCCCTGGTGCTTTGTCTTCCTAAGAGCACGATTCAACTCTGCTTTTGTAAATGGTATATTTATTAGTTCTTCAGTATCCTCTTCACATTGCAACAAACCTTCATGTTCCCTAATTGTTCTTTCTCTTCCTCTTTTCTCTTCTTCATCAATATTTCCTGAACTATGGATACTTTTAAATGTTCTAACATTTCTGCTTTCTCCTCTTCCCTTACTGCTGTTACTTTTCCTTCTTTTAACACAGGATATTGATATTCCTATTTTAACTCCTGATTTTCCTTATCATTCCCCAGATTTTCCCTACCTCAGTCGCTCTCCCTGCTGTATTACAAAACTTCTGCCAGTACTCTTTCTTTGACTATTTAATGATTTTCCGTACCTTGGCTTGTGCTCTTTGATATTCTATAAAACTCTGATATCTATGATTTCTTTTTAACACTTTAAATGCTTTATTTCTAGCCTTAATTGCTTCATCACACTCTTTTGTCCACCATGGAACACTTTTCTTTCTCTGCCCATTTCCTTTACTCTTAGTCTGTTTTGCAGCATTTAAAATACTGCTATTTAAATATATTGCTATTTAAACTCTCAATATCATCATCATTATCAATTTTCTCAATCTCATTATTGCTAATAATTCTGTACTTTCCCTAGTCAGCACTGCTAAATGACCACCCCTGTATTTTCTTAGTACTTTGCTGTTCTATATCGATCCCTACCTCAATTATTCTTGGATAGTGGTCACTCCCTATAGCAGTTTCCTTCCTCACATCCCAAAAACAATTCTCTGCAAGTGAATTTGAAACTAAAGTGAGATCTATTGCTGATTCTGTCCCTGTTCTAATATTTATTCTTGTTCCTCTCCCATCATTTACACATACCAGATTCTTGTTATCCATTATTTCTTCTACTACTGCTCAGTTACTATCATTACAACTAGTTCATATTGTAATATGAACATTAAAATCACCACACCATATTACTTTTCCTTCTAGATACCCATCAAGTTTTTTTCAATAAATCAATTGACAACCTGTTACATGGATTATAAAAATGTATTTTTATATTTTCTTCTTTTGCCCAAATTTTAATTTTTATAACTTCCATATCTACTCCTTTTTCCAACACCCTATATTGTATTCCTTGTTTGACCATTATCATACACCCTCCACCATTACCCTCTTTTCTATCTCTACGAACACTATTATACCCATTCATTGAAAAATCTAAAATTGGTTTCAGCCATGTCTCCTGAATACATAAAACATCTGATCGCCGATACAAGTTTGAAAATCCCAGAAAACGTTACAGTTGTCGGCGATCCTCCGGTCTGGCCCATTCTCGGACTGCCGAGACCTTGGCTGGATCCATTCTGACCGCTCCTCTCTCTATTATACTCTCCAGGAAGGAGATAGAGTCCACATGAAATTCGCACTTCTCCGCTTTGCAGTAGAGATCGCTATCCCATAGCTTCTTTAGCACAGTCTTGACATGCTTGACATGCTCCTCCATGGAGCGAGAAAAGATTAAAATATCGTCCAGGTAAACAAAAACAAACTTGTTCAGATAATCCCGAAGCACGTCGTTTATAAAAGCTTGAAAGACTGCTGGAGCGTTGGTCAGTCCAAACGGCATCACCAGGTACTCATAATGACCGTTGGGAGTATTGAACGCAGTCTTCCATTCATCTCCGGACCGGATCCGGACCAGGTGGTAGGCGTTACGCAGGTCCAGTTTAGTAAACACAGTGGCTCCCTGCAGCAACTCGAACGCCGTTGCCAGGAGGGGGAGCGGATACCGGTTCTTAATGGTAATGTCGTTTCACCCCCTATAATCAATGCAGGGACGAAGTGTGCCGTCCTTCTTCTTCACAAAGAAAAATCCGGTTCCAGCAGGGGAGGAGGAAGGACGGATCAAGCCAGCCGCCAGAGCAGAGTCAATATAGGAGTCCATAGCCTCATGCTCCGGTCCCGACAGTGAATACAGCCGGCCGCGGGGGGGGCACTGCTCCCTCCCTCAGGTCGATGGCACAGTCGTAACTGCGGTGGGGCAGAAGTGACGTCGCTTTGGCCTTACTGAAGGCCGGGAAGTAGTCACGATACACTTCCAGAATGCCCTCGACGTCGCTTACATCCCTCACTCCATGCCCCCACCTGTCCAGTTTCCCAGTCGATCGCAGGATTGTGCTCTCTGAGCCACGGATATCCTAAGATCACTGGGGCGCTAGGAGACGCGATAACATGAAACCGAATAGATTCGCGATGACTTCCGCCAACAGTTAATGTCAATGTCTGTTACCTCCGTGACCTCCGCCAGCAGGTGGCCGTCCAGAGCCCTAGCCGGTACCCCCCCCCCTTCTAGCCGATCCAGGCTAATACCCAGCTGCCTGGTTAGGTCCCGGTCAATGAAGTTAGCCTCTGCCCCCGAATCTACCAATAAAGCTAGCCCCACCCTAGCAGCAGAGCTGTCTAAAACCCCATGGAGAGTGAGACGATTGGTGCTAGGGGGTCTGACATTACTGTGACTCACCGGTGCCCCCTGACTTACCGGTGAGTCCTGGCTTTTACCGGACACCTTGCTACGAAGTGTCCAGACCCCCCACAGAAAAGGCAAAGGCCCGCCCCCCTCCTCCTACGCTTCTCCTCATCCGAGAGAGAGGCATGGCCAATCACCATAGGCTCCGGGCCACCCTCAGCTCCCTCCGTCACCTCCGGGGGAGTCTCCGGAAGTCGGTCTCTGACCCGGAAAGGGACGCGGTAAGCTCCGTGCGCTAGCCTTCTAGCCTGTATGCGCGAGTCAATCCGAACAGTTAGCTCGATGAGAGCGTCTAGTGTGTCGGGAACCTCATACGAGACGAGCTCGTCCAGGATGTAACCACTCAGACCCTCTAAGTACTGTTCAATCTGGGACTCGGGGTTCCACCGGGACCTCGCGGCCCTGATGCGAAACTCAATGGAGTAGTCGGCAACCGTGCCGCTCCCCTGCTTGACCTGAGTTAAGCCGCTAAGTGCCCTCCCCGACTGAAACCCGAAAACCTTGCGTAGCTCTGCAGCGAAACTCTCGTAAGAGCTGCAGCAAGGTGACTTCCGGTGCCACTCTGCGGTTCCCCATGAGCGCGCTCGCCCGGTAAGGTGGCTAATAACATAAGCTACCTTGGTAGCTTCGGAGGCGAAGGTGCCTGGCTGAAGGGAGAACAGTAGCGAACAATTCGTGAGAAACGGGCCAACAGACTCGCGATCCCCATCGTAACGCTCCGAACCCGGCAGGCGGGGCTCACGGGGAAGATCCCGGGCCGGAGACAAGTCCTCAACCGGACCGGTGGCCTGCTCCGTTCGCAACCCTAGGCCATCCAACCTCTGGGCTAATGAGCTGACGCGCTGATCCAGTTGTTGGATCAAATCACGAGTGGCTGGGTCTGTCATGGTCAGATCGTACTGTGAGGAACTCCCCAGGGAAGACCCAAGAGCCAACACTGATTAGATTCAACAACTGGTTTATTCAAAGTACAACAGAAATGAGCCTGGGACCAATAGGTCTCCGCAGGCGTACAAACGAAACACGATTAAAGATCACCTGGGACCACTAGGGTCGCCGCAGGGAAAACTATCTCAACTAGATAAACTAAAGCTAAACACCAAAAACTCCTGGAGTCTCTACAGGCAACCGCAGGGCTACAAAGTATCAAATCAACACCTGGGGCCACTAGGCCGCCGCAGGGAAAACAAAAACTAAACAGAGCACAAGGCAAGGCAGGAGAAGAACTCGACTGCACAGGCTAAACTAGGAACACAGTACTTACAAACGAGAGGATGAGAACGGAACCTTGGGTCAGGAACGAAGCACAGACACGAGCAGGAACGAATACACGAACTGAGCAGGGCAAGAGCATGGCAGGAAGCAAGCAACGATCTGACGACTACTCCTTCAACCAGGTGAGCCTATATACCTGGCTGATAGGAGTAGTCGCCACCTGAATGGATCAGGACCTGCCTCACCTGAGGGATGGGGCAGACACAAGACTTTGGCACCCTCTATGGGACAAAATGTAGCATGACATGCACACAACCATGACACTTCATTCCTAAATATTTTTCAGCCCCTTTCACAATGATCTTTATTTTCTCAGTTTTGTGCTTGGCTTGATCAGTGCAATTTATTATGTATGCCACAGACAAAACCAGCTTTTCAATTTCAATTTCTTGATTTCCCTCTGCTCTTAAGTTTTAAGTTTTGTCTTGCCTTACTTGTTTCCTCTTCTCTTCTTTTACCACTCACTCTCTTCACTGCCTCTGCATAGCTTATCTTGCTGACTTCCTTTATTTGTATCACTTCTACTGTCTTTCGTCTTACCTCACATCCTCCATGTTACCCTATGTTGCCCTCCACAATTGCAACCTTTTTCCTACACACCAATTTCACACTCCTTGAAACTATGGTTTTCCCCACGTTTGGGACACCTCTGTTTCCCTTTGCAGACTGCTGCAATGTGCATTTGTAGCATCTAAGTGGAGGAGGAACATAAGGTCTGACTGGAAAACTCATACATCCAATTTTAACTCTTTACGGAAGCACAGATCCTCGAAACTGCAGGAGAACTGAGAGACTTTCTATTCATTCTTCATTCACCATTCTATTCAATCTTCTGCTTGAATTAACTTCTCCTCCACTTATGCTCCTTTTTAACTTCTCCAGATCTTCCTCCACAGGTATCCCCGTTTCAACTCCTCTCAGCCCCGTGCGTTCACCCGGTACCCTTCTTTCACACACCAACGGGGTCCGGGGACACCATCAGGGACCATTCAATAGGTTTTCACTGTTACGTTAACAACACTGAATTACAGCAATCAATCAAGCTGAATGATCACAATCGTCTAAAGCAGCTTCAATCCTGCCTTGATGATATTTAATATCATCATCTTCTTTTGGCAAAGCCGTAAACAACCTAGGTGTTATCTTTGACCAAGACCTGTCCTTTAGTTCTCCTTTATAATATATTTGCCTACTTCCACCTCTGCAATATTGCTAAAATAGGCATATATTCCCACTTTGTGCGCAGAACAGCTAGTCCATGCCTTTGTTATTCCATGCCTTTGAACAGCTAGTCTATGCCTTTGTTACTTTATTTACTTTGTTACTTTATGATTACTGCTATTCTTCATTGACTGGATGCTCCATCAGATCCCTGGGAACTTTACAGCTCATTTAGAACAGGGCACCTCGTATCCTGGCAAAAACTAGTAAAAGAGATCATATCTCCACTGTTCTGGTCTCTTTGCACTGGCTTCCTGCACCATTCAGGATTTAGTTCAAAATCCTTCTCCTTGTCTATAAAGCTCTTCATGGTCTGGCACCCTCTTATATTTCAGACCTGATAAAACTCTATTACCCTACTAGGACACCTTTCTCTGAATGCAGGTCTACTTGTGGTTTCAAGAATCTCTAAGTCTAGATTTGGAGCCAGAACCTTCAGCTACCAAGGCCCTCTCCTGTGGAACTATCTACCAGTCTCAATCCAGGAGGCAGACACCCTCTCTACCTTCAAGAGTAGGTTAAAAGCCCTCCTTTTTGACAAAGTCTACCGGCAGACCTTAAATCATAGATAAGCTGCTATACGTTGGGACAGCCGGGGGGTCCCCCGATACATTGCTCTATCTTTCTCTGTGGGTGTGGATTGGGCACACGTTCCCTCTTTCATCTCACCCTCCTCTTAGTCTCTCCTCATCCATAATCCATCACCTTCCTCCTCTCTACTCTTACTCTGTTATTGCACAGGACTGACATACGGACTGGGGACCCCATGTCCCCGGAGTCTTTTTGCTTTTTCCCCTCCCAGACCCCTTCGATGCTGAGTTGGATCCAGGACGTCTCTCACCATGGCTCTTCCTGCAGCATGCACTGTTTCTACTATGGATTTCATTTGACTTCTAGACTACAATCTAAATTGTTAGCCATCAATCCTTATATCTCTGTATGCTGTCTTGCTTTGGCCTGCCTGTCCATCCTGGGTGAGGATCCCCTCCTCTGTCTCTCACCCTGAGGTTTCTCCATTTTTTCTCCCTTTTTTTCTCCCGTTTCTTCTCGTCAGGGTTTTTTTTGGGAGTTGTTCCTCAGCCTTTGTGAGGGTTTAAGGGCAGGGTGTGTTTACTATGTCACTTTGTTGTTGTCATGCCTGCCTGTCTGCCTGTCTGTGTCTGTCAATCACCTTCCCCACCTGCTGCTCATTGTCTGCTCGTTTGTCTGTGTATTTAAACCCCATGTTCTCTAGTGTCCTGTGTCAGACCATCTGTGAACCTACGCCTCACCAGCCTCGGCAAGCCTTTCGTCCCTGACTCAAGTTCTCGTGCTCGTCTCCTGTTCTCCTGTTCCTGATTGTCGGTTCCTGCATTCCTGATTGTCTGTTTCTGCGTTCCTGTTCTGTTCCTGTGTTCCTGCTCTCCTCATCCTGTGTTCCTGTTCACCGTCCGTTCCTGCTATCTGTCTCGGCGTCGACCCTCCGCCCGTCTTCGACCACGATTCTGCTCTCCAGCCCCAATCATCGACCTTCGCCTGCCCCACGACCACGACTCTGCCAGCTGCCCCGGCCATTGACCTCCTGCCTGCCCTCTGACGACGCCTGCTGCTCATCCCCGGAAAGCCCGACCCACTGCCAGCCTGACCCTGAGCCGCTATGGCGGATTTCCTACATTAACACCCCCGTTACCCGTTCCATCAATTAAACTCCTGGTACGCTACGCGTTTGGTGTCCGCCTGTTCCTGTTCGCTGACAGTTGTACATGTTACTCACTTTTGTAAAGTGCCTTTAAATAACGTCTGTTATATCGTGGCACTTAAAATAAATGAAGTAAACAAAAAAATTCCAGCGTGCTGAAATTTGATAAATGTGTTTGCTTGGTTAGCAGGACTTTTGTGCTCAGAAGACGGCATTCTATGAGTGTGGGCATGTATGAGAGAGAGACTGAGTGAGTGTGTGGATCCTATCTGGAATATAAGCACACCGCCACATAAAGAAGAGTCTCAGGAACGGCCTGATGCAATTTGGTGTGTGTACTACGAAAACTGAGGCCACAGTCATGAGTAGAAGTGTAAATTGTAGCTTTAATCGCAGTCGTCGGAAAATGAATGGAGGCTTACAGAGAGAAGAGGCAGTCTTGGGCTGATTCTGAGGCTCACCGTTGAAATTTTATCAAGGCGCATGGGTTTATGGCCCGCATCGCATGAAAGAGCACAAATTTTCCTACAAAAGTGGAAAAAAGAATTTGCCGACTGCTTAAGGTGTGGCTGGGAGCAGCGTTAAAAGACAAAATTGAGAGATGATTTCGCTGTGAAGCCATACATTGTCGTACACACTTCACTTCGAAAATTAAAACGCAGGAAAACTTGTCCTCTCTGGCTGTAGCCGGGAGCTTAGAAATGTTCAACTTGGGCGCTGCGCGCTGTGACGTCATCGCAGCGCGTCCAATTGACCCTTTTACTGTTTGTATACAAAGATGTATGCGCATGCATTGTGGCAACGGAAGTGCTCTTCTTCTCCATAATGAGAGAGACAAAAGCATTGAGAAATAAGCTGTGATAGCAAAATGTTCCCAGCATGAAGGCCACCTGAATGCTCCTGAGTGCTCCTCATCTGTGTGGGTGGGGCCAGATTGCTGATTGGTCCTTCCCAGCCCCACTGATGGCCAATCACCAGGAAGGCGGCATTTTAAAAGGTGTTTTGTAAGAAGGTGTGGGTGAGGAGGTTGATATTAGGTAAGTTGGGGTACCCTTTACATTCTTTGCACTCACATAGGTGATTCTTTTGTTAAAACACTAGGGTATTGGTAGTGCCACACGTATGTTTTTTTTGGTGTTCTTTAGATAGGATAGTTAGGCCTTTTGATTTATATTTTATTTTTAGTTGGGATAGTTTAGTCAGGCCTTCTTTTGTTATATTCATTTATTATTTGGCATAACCACATTGTCTCCTCCTCCCCACCTCAGTGTCACCTTCTTTTGTTGAAATAAATCACTCATTGCCACAACAACCAACACTCTCTTCAATTGGTCATTTGTCGGGTTACTTTCCATCGGCTGTGTTCAGCTGGTGGTTGTAACAATTGGGGGCTCATCCAGAATGTGGCATTTGAAGTAATAATGAGTTTTAGTTTGGATGACTTTGGACGATTAAGAATCCTAGTTTGGAACAGCTTGAGTTTTGTTGCAAAGATAACTTGTTGTGTGTTGCTGCACACTTTGTGATGTGACTGTATGTATGGTATTAAAAAAGAAATCAAAAGGAAAGTCATAGAAAAGCTGGTGGAATTAAAGGTCCTTCCAGATCCTGTTGACTCAGTTCAGTTGAGGGCTGAGGAGCCACCAGAGGGAGTTTCTGTGGCTGGACCATGTGCTTCCTTTCTTCCCTCCTTCCTTCCGTCCTTCCGCAAACATCTTTTCGAATGAGATGGACTCTTCGTAATTATGTCAGGAGTCAAACTGCTTGCGTCCAACATATCTTTCTGCCTGCGTCACCAATCTCTTCCCCTCACCAAGGACAAGAGACAGGAGAAGCCGAAACAGACACTTTCAAAATGTCGTACTTCTGTTCACAGCCATGTGGAAGCCAGAGGGAAAAAAGTAGCTTACATCTATGATGATGGCATGTTGATGCGTCGCTGGGTTAGCAGTGATTCAGTGGAGGATGTAATGTGGAGTGCCACCTTCCAGGTTGTTGTGCCTCTGGCCTATCGTTTGCAGGTGCTGTCCTTGGCTCATGACCACCCGTGATCAGGACACATGGGCATGACTAAAACGTACAAGAGAGACCTTAAACATTTCTCTGGCCAGGACTAAAATCTGATGTTGTCCAGCACTTACTGGACTTACTCGTACTTGCCATGTGTGTCAGGTTACTGGAAAGCCAAACCAGATTATTTCCCCTGCACCACTCTGTCCCATACCAGTAATGGAACAACCATTTGCGAAAGTCATTATTGACTGTCTGGGCCCATTGCCGAAGACTAAGGCTGGAAACCAGTTTCTATTAACAGTAATGTGTTCTTCCACCAGATTCCCAGAAGCAATCCCACCATGGAGAATAACAGCTCCAGTTGTCACCAAGCCTTTAGTTAAGTTTTTCACAGTGTTCGGTTTTCCAAGAGTAATTCAGTCTGACCAAGCTACTAATTCCAAATCCAAAGTGTTCGCTCAGGTACTTCAATTGTTCACTTGTTGGGTTACTTTCCATCGGCTGAGTTCAGCTAGTGGTTGTAACACTATTGATTTTATGGATGCAGAATCGATATTCGACCGATGGAATAAAGTTTTACAGGTATCCGAGAGGATCGTGGCCATTTCAGAGCAACCGACAGCATCTGTGACCGGGTACATGGAGACGTGCTGTGATTCTTGTGGGTTATCTCTCTTCCTGAGACCAGGTCTAATGGTCAGAAACATGCATCTCTGAACTCAGCGAGTGGCCGAATAAACGATATTTATACCCATTTAATTCAGAAACCAAGAGAAACCGAAAGTTACGAGCCTATAAGGCACGGGAGGCAATCGCCTGAACATCAATGTACTGAACATCAAATACCATGACATAAATTCCCAATTCTGACTTTTTGAGTTCTCCCAACTCAAAAGTTGTTGTAAAAAGATGAATTATGCTTGTTCCACTCAGCGGTGTAGTGGAGCTGGGGGACAGCGCAGCATGAGGGGGATGTGGCAGTCAGAGTCTGCAGCTGCTGCGGGGAGCAGAGACTCTGAGCCGGGGACAAAGAGACACTCTGGACCATGCACACAGAGACACTCTGGATCGTGGATGCGGCACACAATAACGGATTACCTTAACGGATATAAAGTGGGCTCGACAGACATGAGCATTTCAGATTACGTCCTGATTCCAGTTAACACGTTTAATCGCCTGCAGCAACAGACACCTTCCGAATGGCTGTGATCCTCTCAGAGTCTTATAAAACTTTACTCTGCCGGTAGAATATCAGTTCTGACACCTGTAGACACAGCAACCAGCCATTTTACTTCCCATCAGAACTGGATGGACCCACATCCTCTGTGCTGCTCGTCTCCTCCTCCTCCTTATTAGCACTAAAGACAGGACCCAATACACCTTCTCACAAGATCGCGCTCAAACCAACTGCTAAACGTTGTAACTGGTTGCTTCGCAACTTGCGCCATGCTCTGCAGTACAGCGGCAGTGCTGCGCTGGGCTGTGCTGAACTCAGCGCTGCGCGCCGCGCTTGCCGCAATCTATGTGGAAGCATCTTAAGCCTCTGTCCATTTTCCCGCCACTGCGATCAAAGTTAAAGGCTCCACTTCTACTTGTGACTGTAGCCTCAGTTTTCATACTAGACACCAAATCGCACCAGGGCGTTCCTGAGACTCTCCCCTGCGTGACTTTGTGCTCATATTCCATAAAGGTGCAAACATCTCTGTAGAGCCAAATGTTTAGCACTTAAGCAATTTTGCTTTTTCCCATAAGAATGAATGGGAAAAACAGAACCCCTCAAACCAACATCTGCTACGTCACCATACTTTGACTTAGAAACTTCATTTTAATTTCAAAAATGAAAGAAACTTGCTGTCTGTTTTTGTACCGAGTTGCATGTTGATAGGTTGTATCACCTTCTCAAACACACTTTGGTCAAAAAGACACAGACCGTGGGTCTGCAGATAGGACCTGTCGTCATGACAACCTTGGTTCACTCCCCTGCTGCAGCTGGCCTGTATAGGAAGCCTCACCTTAAGAAATGAATGGGAAATGCTGCTTTCGGGCACTGCCCCTTAGTAGGCCCCTGCCAGGAGCCCCAACAAAACAATTGCACCTGAAATTGATGGGAAAAAGTGCTGCAAACCAACGGTCACACATCCTGGAGCACTCCCGAAATTTCGGATAGGCTCCCTCCCTCCCTCCTCCCTACAGAACTCCCTCCAAAACTGGGACGTGAACTGGGGACCCTGGTCAGAGATAATGTCTTTTGGTAATCCATGCAGCCGGACAACATGATGGATGGTCAACTCAGCCAACACTTTGGCCCGATGGAAGTCCCCTCAGTGGGATGAAATGACAGGTCTTGCTGAAACGGTCTACAATAGTCAGGATAGCGCTAAACCCCGTTTATGGAGGTAAGCCGGTAACAAAGTCCATTGATATGTGGGACACACCTGCGCTGGCAGCTTTCTCCCCAGCTCAACACCTGCCCAGTCTTCCAATCCAACACACTCATCACTTGTGCTCACTCAACCATGGATAGCCCAAGATGAGGGGAGCACTAGGAGAGGAGATGACATGATACCTAACGGATTCCCTGTGGCTCCCCTCTATGGTCAGCCTCAAAACCTCTGTGATCTCGGCTACCTAGGCTAATAGGTGACCATCAAGTGTGCGAGGTGGCCCGGCTCCCTCAAGATGCTCTGGGCAAACCCCAAGATGAACAACTAACTCTCTATCAAGGAAGTTAGCTTCAGTCCCTGAATCAACCAGTAAGGCTAACTTGAATCTAGTTAGTTTTGCTGATTCAACTACACTGTGAAGCAGAAGGCGATTTGACCCAGGGGTTTTCTTATTCATCTGGCCGACCGTACTGTAACGCACCAGGCTGGGTGACCCAAAAGCACACTCACACGATAGAGTTAGAGAAACTGGGTTTTAATAAAGTTCAATAGAAAATCACCTGGGACCAAAGGTCGCCGCAGGGAAAAACAGTACACAAGCACAACTAACAAAAATGAGCCTGGGACCTCTATGGTCTCCACAGGACTAACTACTCTTACAAAATAAAGATACCTGGGACCCTATGGTCACCGCAGGTGCTAACAGACAACCCAAAACTGACTAGAAAACAAAAGACAAGGTTTTGAGGGAAAACAATCAAGAACCCAACAACTAACTAGAAAAACCAGGACAAGACTAATGCTAAGCTAACAAGAAACAGAACAAACTACACTAAACTAGAAAGTAACAAAGGAACCTGGGCAAACAGTAGCAGGATCAAGGCAAGTGTTACGTCCCCAGATTTGGGTTATAACATGACCTGAGCTCCCCTCGCTTCTCTCATCCCCAAGAAGATGGCCAACATTCACTTATTTTTGAGTGGCTTTTATTTCAGGAGTGAGAACTAAAAATGCCCAAAATAACAAACAAAACCAAACTAAGGATCCCTAAACTTTCTACCACAAAAGAACAAAACAAAAGACAGGATACCACTCTAAATCCTAACCAAAAACAGGAGAAAAATAGTTCCAACACAAATAAAGGGCTTCACACTCCACAGCTAATTCAATTTTCAAGACTAACTTAAATCTGAACACACGTCAAACACACACACAGCCATGGTTGGGGATGAGGAAGGGAGAAAGAGGAAGAAGGCCGGCGCCGGGTGGTTCAAATATCTGCCATCCACCAATCCCCTTGCAGATCCCCAGTCATGTGGTCCTGCAACAAAGAAAACACCTACACACACTGACACTGATTGCAGATCAGCACACTAACACACACATTCACAATAACGCAACAGGTCCAAGACCAATGGTTGTGAATCAAACAAAAAAAAAAAACATGTTTGATTTATCCAGCTCGAGATAAGGTATCAGCCATGATGTAATCAAGACCCTTTTTGAAGCGGATTTCAATATTAAAATCCTGCACCAAGAGGGACCAACGCATTAGGCATTGATTACTGTTACGCATCTGAGACAAAAACACGAGTGGGTTGTGGTCAGAGAACACTTCAAACGCACTTCGACTTTCTGGATGATAGGCACTGGATGTTCTGTGTTTAATGTTCAGTTCTGACATGACCTGAGCAAAAATCTTGGACATAAAATTTGAGCCTTGGTCACTCTGGATGCGCTTGGGAAGACCAAATGTTGAAAAAAAACTAACTAGGGCTTTGATGATGGCACGGGACTTCAGACTGTGCAGCGGAACTGCTTCTGGCGGCGCACATTATTGTGAGGATGTACTGGTGCCCTGACTTTGTTTTTGGTAAGGGACCAACACAGTCTACAATAACCTGATCAAACGGTTCACCCACAACAGGAATCGGTTTTAATGGAGCAGCAGGAATGACCTGGTTTGGCTTGCCTGTTATTTGTCAATTATGGCAGGAACGACAAAATGAAACATCAGACTTAAGTCCAGGCCAGAAAAAATAACGAAGGATACGGTGATATGTTTTCTTAATGCCTAAGTGTTCGGATAACACATGCTCATGAGCTAAACTTAGGACTTGATTACGGAAAGGCATTGGCACCACAATTTGGCACACCGACTCTTGTGTAAGACCTGAAGTCCACCTGCGCATCAGCACGCCATCATCCAGTAGGTAAGAAGCGATTTCATCAGAGTTTCGCTGGGTGACTAATAAAAAGAGAGAAGATAATGTGGGATCATTTTTCTGTGCTTCAATCAAGTTCTCTTTATCGACCAGCAGGTTCAAACTTTCGTCCTCAGGACACATACAAGGTTGCAACATTTAGACATTTTTCACATGAGTCAGTCGGGTCAGGTTCACACAGAAAAGTATCACTGAGGTCTACACGCGCAGGAAACAGGAAACGAGTCCAGAACAGCTGGCACAGAAACGCTCTCAGTGGTGATCGGATCTTCAACCACTTCAGGTGATGGAAAGATTTTCTCTTCAGCCAAATCATTACCCAAAATTAGATCCGCACCAGAAATTGGTAACTGAGATCGCACAGCAACCCGACATTGTCCTGACACAAATTTTGATGACAGATGAATGGAATGCAGAGGCGTACGCACAACGCTCATCTTTACTCCCCACAAAAGAACATCTGACCCACAATAAGACTGATTAGAAAAAGGCAAGACATCTCCACGAATAATAGTTTGTTTTGCGCCTGTATCTCGCAAGATATTGATGGCGACTTTCGCCCCCCCCCCCCCTCAACTAAAGATACAAAACCCTGAGACACAAACGGTTTAAAATCATCATCAATCTCATCCCGCTTTGTCACACACAGTGATTTACCAGAGCCGGATTTTGTTTGTATTAACCCCACAGCAGATGCATGTTTAGTGCTTTTAGACTGCTCCTTTTTCTTCAGAGCGGGGCATGTCACAATGAGGTGTCCTTGCTCATGACAATAGAAACACTCTCTGTCCTCTAACGCAGTAGTAATAGTACGACGAACACTTTTGGGAGATTTAAATTTTCTCTCAAAAACCAAATCACGCCAACTTTGAGGAGAATTAAATACGCTTTTGTGCATCAACGTGAACTCGTCAGCCAGTATTGCAGCTGCAGAAAGAGACGCGACTTTTTGTTCATTTAAATTAATTGCGACTTTTTCTGGGAGGCAGTTTTTAAATTCCTCCAGCAACATAAGCTCGCGTAGATCCTCTAGCGTTTTAACTTTACTGGCGTGGCACCATTTATCAAACAGCACACCTTGTTCTCGAGCAAACTCCACAAATGTCTGGGTGGCAGTTTTTTCAGTCCTTCTAAACCTTTGCCTATATGCTTCAGGCACCAACTCATAAGCACGAAGGACTGTAGCTTTTACTATATCGTAATTTAAACTGTCCTCAATTGACAAAGAATTGCAGACTTCTTCAGCTTTTCCCACTAGTTTGCATTGAAGGAGCAGAGGCCACACATTCTTAGGCCAACTTAATGTGGCTGCTAGCCTTTCAAATGCATTGAAATAAGAATCTACCTCAGATTCTCTGAAAGGTGGTACAAGGGCAACATGCTTGCTCACATCAAAGCCATCTTGAGCTTGGGGAGAAGCAGCAGCTCCCTGCTCTAGCTCCAGAGCTCTAACCCTTAAGTGCATGGCCTCGACCTCCAACTCCCTCTGTCTTATTTCAGCCTCCCGTATGCACAGAGTTAATTCAAGCTCTTCTGCCGTCATTTGTTTCTGCACAGTAAAGTCTGGGAGAGGGGTCGAAACAGCAGCCATTCCACTCACCCCAGCCACAGGTGTCTCCACTCCCTCCAGAGGAGTTAGGCCACCTAACAATCCCACTTCACTCAGCTTCTTACCTCAAAGCGGTCGTTATGGAGCTGTAGCTCCCGGACCCAGTCTATATTCCCCCAGTTCCTGCCTTCCCATCAGAACTGGATGCACCCACATCCTCCTTTTCTGTGCTGCTCGTCTCCTTGTCTCCTTATTAGCACTATAGCCAGGACTTAACACACCTTCTCGCAAGCTCGTGCTCAAACCAACTACTAAATGTTGTTACTGGTAGCTTAGCAACCTTGAAACCTTGCTTCCTTGCCGCACGGCACAGCGGCAGCGCTGCGCTGGGCTGCGCTGTACCCGGCGCTGTGCGCCGCGCTTGCCGCGGGCTATGTGGAAGCACCTTAAATCATGTTACGTCCCCAGTCTAGGAGATTTGGGTTATAACATGATCTGAGCTCCCCTCGCTTCTCTCATCCCCAAGAAGGTGGCCAAGTCAACATTCACTTATCTTTGAGTGGCTTTTATTTCAGGAGTGAGAACTAAAAATGCCCAAAATAACAAACAAAACCAAACTAAGGATCCCTAAACTTTCTACCACAAAAGAACAAAACAAAAGACAGGATACCACTCTAAATCCTAACCAAAAACAGGAGAAAAATAGTTCCAACACAAATAAAGGGCTTCACACTCCACAGCTAATTCAATTTTCAAGACTAACTTAAATCTGAACACACGTCAAACACACACACAGCCATGGTTGGGGATGAGGAAGGGAGAAAGAGGAAGAAGGCCGGCGCCGGGTGGTTCAAATATCTGCCATCCACCAATCCCCTTGCAGATCCCCAGTCATGTGGTCCTGCAACAAAGAAAACACCTACACACACTGACACTGATTGCAGATCAGCACACTAACACACACATTCACAATAACGCAACAGGTCCAAGACCAATGGTTGTGACAGCAAGACAGGAACAAGCGCAAGGTACAGAGTGTAGAGACCACAGTTAGGCAACAGGCTCATCTCCCAGGTGGTTTAAATACCTGGCTGATGAGCCAGCTCCCAGCCAATCCGGAACAAGAACAAATCAAGAAGCCCTAAGCCAATCAGACACAAGACAGGCAAGAACACAGACAGGATCATGACGTGCAAAACCACCTTTATCAGAAATGAACCACGTTAAAATGTGTTGTAGATGTTGGTGAACTGTTTTAACTGAGTAATGTTTGTTGGAGCCAGTTTATGTATGGGTTAAAAGTACGTTTGAAACGTGATTGTGAGGCCACCCATAGTAATGACCATACACATGGTAATGGAGAGCGAGTCCGCTCAGCCTACATACTTTCCCGGTGTACATTTTCATGTCTGTGTATTGGCCCTAGTGTGTGTTGTGAGTGTGGTGGGTGGGAGTGCCACGGGGAGTGCTGGCCCCCAGTGCCTCCTCATGACCTGCCCCAGCCAAGAGGAAGTCAGGGCCGCTGTGCCCAGAAGGAATCCCAACAATCCTCTTAGCCCCAGATGCCGCCACTAGACCCCGCCACCAACTACCCGGCCCCGCACGACCCGCCCATCCACCCAGACCTGGCCCTCCCGGCAGCGGAAGGCGCGTACAGGGGAGCCAGAGCGCCACTTCCCACCTCCCACCCCGCCCCAGACCCAGGGGGACTGTCAGCGAGGGGGTTGGTGCCACTTCCACCAGGGCATCCCATTCATCCTTATGCTAAATACTTGGCTCCAGGGAGACAATGCTTGAACCTATCTGGAATATAAGCACACCGTCACACAGGGGAGAGTCTCAGGAACGCCCTAATGCGATTTGGTGTGTGGACTATGAAAACTGTGGCCGAGTAGAAGAATTCTAACTTTGATGCTAACAGAGGCTACGTTGGGCTGACTGAGGCTCGCCATTTACATTTTATTAGGCGCACAGGTTTATCAGCCAGACTCTCCTCTCCAGTACTCTGGTCAACATATGGCTTTACAGTGAATGTTTGTTTGAGGGTGATTTTATGAATTTGTGTTTTTCCCATTCATAACTTAGACAATCTTTGTCAATTTTGGACTGTTATACACCAACGCAATGAGTCTCCTGAACAAAATTTCTTTATAGCTTGTCCAGATTCTGGATCAAGAATCCTTGGCAGGGCCAAAAACTGGAATTTTGTTGGTTGAAGGTGACCACACTTGCCGGGGCCAAGCCGCACGTTTTGATGTATCATTTGCACGTGTGTGATCAGCGGTTTTGGACATACGGACGACCGAAGTTTTGCGCCAAGTAAGAAGAATAAATGCGCATGAGAACAATAAAACCTCAGGCAGAACCAGGCTCAAAGGGGGCAATCATCTGCCAGGATGAAAGGACATATGTATCTATCTATCTATCTATCTATCTATCTATCTATCTATCTATCTATCTATCTATCTATCTATCTATCTATCTATCTATCTATCTATCTATCTATCTATCTATCTATCTATCTATCTATCTATCTATCTATCTATCTATCTATATATATATATATATATAAACACACACACATTATTACACACATTATTATATACATACACACACACACACATATATATATATATATATATATATATATAATATGTCTATATAATATACAATCTAAGGATATATCAGGGGTGTCCATTGCTGTTATTGGTGAGCCCCTGTCCTGTATATTTTAGATATTTCCTACTCCTAATCATCATTTCAGTGAAGTGTGGTGATGACAATCACTTAATTCAGGTGTGTTGGACATCTAAAGCATGCAGGACGCGGTCTCATGGGAAACAGCAAAGGGCACCCCTGATGTAGAGGAAGGATAGGATAAAAAGGACAGATGAGAAAAAATGAGAAAGTGTGACACCTTCAGATGTTCTTATTTTGCAAATTGTAAAATGAAAGAGAGAGAGCAATAGGTGGGAGAATGTTTACTGGTACCAGTGTGTAAGAGGTCTTTATGCTTCAATATAGTTTGTGTAATTGTAATTGCTGAAAGAATTTTGTATGTTTCCCCACTGATAAAATAGCAGCAAATATTGGTAGCAAAGGTCAAAATATAAAATAGATTGGATTGGATTGTAGAACAAAGTTATAATAACCCACATCTTTAATAATTATTACTGTATAACTGAATTATTTCTGTTTAAATTTTAGAAATAAGCTTATAACACTGAATTGAAAAAGCAAACTAGATTTACTGTGTTTGTATGTGTGTGCCTGCACGAGTGTGGGTGTGAGTGGGTGGTGATGATTCAGAGGCCAGATTTCTCACAGGAACAGGAACAATCACTTCACCAGAGGCACAGGCACACTGTATTACGCCAGTGAGGAGGGATATTTTTTAACTCATTCCTCTTTACTAGGGAACTGAGGAATCCACACAAAAGTATTAATAATAGACAAATTATTTACTGACTTGCCACCTGCATTTTTGATTCTATTATATTGAGAAAAGCAGCTGTTGAAATGTCCAAAGTTGCAAATCTGTCAAAGGTGCGGCAGGAGAGGACAAGGGAAATCAACTTGCGGGTGAGTTGGCACTGTGTTTAATGACTGACAGCAATATGTATGACAGAGTCGTCTGATTAAAATAACCTACTGACTCTATGTCGCTGTTGTGGCAATTGATGCAAAGACAAGGTTCTATGCTAAATCTTTGATTTACATTTTTGTCCTGTTTTTGTGACTTCCCCTTTTTGTGTTTTGCACAAAACACTTCCTCTTCACAACAGAAGGAAAACTCCATGCACCATTCCCTGATGTAGAAATAATGGTTTGCATTACATTTCTGTATAGGTGGACAGGATAGGTCTGTAGCTATTTTGAATGTAGATGGTGTTTGTCTCCTTCTACTAAGTGTACATGGGGTACTGGGTACTGGGTGTTTATAGCAAGTGTTGCCATAGAAATGACAGTTGGTGTGTGCATGATTATTGCTTTCTTAGTGTCATAAGCATTGAAGGTTGTGGCCAAGACAAACATGAGAGAAACAAAAATATGAGTAGACATACACTGTCACTTCGGTAAATGGATATGTTCTTTTGTTTGTTAGCTCTTCTGAATAAAATAAATCAGTCACGAGCACAGAAACTTTTGGTTTCTGGTTTCACATCGAATCATTTCTGCCTTTAAACAGACCCCCTTCAGTCAGTGATACAGAGCCAGTGTTTTCGCGGACAGACAGTAGCAGAAATTGCCAATATACTAATGCAGTGTCCAAGGTGTAGGGCTTCTAGAACTGCACTTATGACCGACGAAAACTCAGAAACTGGCACTCTTGGAGAGGTGTTCGCTTAACTATTTATTACAGAGACATATCTACGTAGACACCACATTGACTGTGGAGGGATGTGCCGAAAACGCCGCCATCTTAACAATCTATGAAGGATAGAGGGACTCCTCAATCTAAAATTTGAATTATTCTCTGAATTTTGAACTGATTTCCAAACGGTTTGATTTGTTGCAAATGGCACAAATGTAGCTGTACAGTGTGTTTGGATCTTTTGGAAATCTATCTGTCTATCTATCTATCTATCTATCTATCTATCTATCTATCTATCTATCTATCTATCTATCTATCTATCTATCTATCTATCTATCTATCTATCTATCTATCTATCTATCTATCTATCTATCTATCTATCTATCCATCTATCCATCCATCTATCCATCTATCCATCTATCCATCTATCCATCTATCTATCTATTTATCTATCTATCTATCTATCATTTCTAACGTTTGTTACAACAAACCCAGTGGAAACTGCTTGAGAAACGAACGTTTTCATTAAAAACTTGAACATATCTTTAATGGGTTCCTTTCATTCTAATTATATCTGTCTATTTGTGTCTATCTATCTATCTATCTATCTATCTATCTATCTATCTATCTATCTATCTATCTATCTATCTATCTATCTATCTATCTATCTATCTATCTATCTATCTATCTATCTATCTATCCATCCATCCATCCATCCATCCATCCATCCATCCATCCATCCATCCATCCATCTATCCATCTATCCATCTATCCATCTATCCATCTATCTATCTATCTATCTATCTATCTATCTATCTATCTATCTATCTATCTATCTATCTATCTATCTATCTATCTATCTATCTATCTATCATGTCTAACGTTTGTTACAACAAACCCAGTGGAAACTGCTTGAGAAACGAACGTTTTCATTAAAAACCTGAACATATCTTTCATGGGTTCCTTTCATTCTATTTATATCTGTCTATATCTGTCTATTTGTGTCTATCTATCTATCTATCTATCTATCTATCTATCTATCTATCTATCTATCTATCTATCTATCTATCTATCTATCTATCTATCTATCTATCTATCTATCTATCTATCTATCTATCTATCTATCTATCTATCTATCTATCTATCTATCTATCTATCTATCTATCTATCTATCATGTCTAACGTTTGTTACAACAAACCCAGTGGAAACTGCTTGAGAAACGAACGATTCTTGATAACTGAAATTGTGAAGACATTCCTCTATAGATATAGTGCACTGTAGGAGCAAGTGGCCCAGTTCCAAGATGACTGCCCTGTAGGCACACCGCTCTGGTGGGCTGCAGTCCTCAATGCGGCATCTACATAAATGTCTTTGGTTAATTACTTTTTCTCTCTGACACAACTCTAACTCCCAGGAGCCACCGCACTCATGATGTCATAGCTGCAATATCATATTGGTTGTACTTCTAATGTGCCTTCAAGTCAGAAGGGAGGGGGAGAAAGAAAAATACCTTCACCTTGAAGTTTCCACCTGGTTTTTGACTAAGAGAGGAGAGTCAGAAGGATCAGCAGATCCTAATAAAAGATATTGGGATCTGCTGCCTGTATGTTGATAGCACCTGTTGATAGCACCTACAGAGGCGGGGCTCAGAGGGTCTGTTCCAGGTCCCCCATAGTGTCTGCAGATTGAGTGTCAGGCCATTCAGTCTATTTTTTGCGACTGTGGTGAGCCCTCAAAGGTGGGAAATGGCGAATGTTCAAATGTTCAAAGCCATGCCCTAAGAAAAATATGGCTCCTCAAACCAAGACATATCTGCTTGTCCATGCAGCCTCTACAACATAGTAAAGGTTTAGATTCATAGAAAGATTCCATTAGAAAGAGATCTGCTCAACACGAACTAAGAGGCTGAAATCTGACAATTTCAATCTCCTACTACCTCTGGAAGTGTCTGAGGTGGCCACACACAAGTGAATGACAACTGCCAAACAGGCCAAGGTTGACAAGGTGGCACCCCTCCAGCAGATGGCACCCACCCTTAGACCCTTTTACAGCAGACTTCATCAAAAAGCTTCATGAGCATCGGGGCAACAGAAGTGTTGTTGTTCCCCATTCATTCTGAATGAGATAGACAAGATCAAAAGAGAAAAGTTGAGGTAGCTGACTGCCACAAACCCGTCATGCTGCGCTGGACTTGCTGCTGCTCTGTGTCCCCTGGCTTCACTCCACTGCTGAGTGGAAGGATCATATTCAACTATGGACAACAGCTAGCCTACGTATATCACAGAGCTCTGCACTATATTAGTTAAGGCTTACAACACCAAATAAAATGCAAGTTACCTCACCATACAGGTGCAATTTGATGTGAGGACGCAGTTTTCTCGTTGGTTGATTATTACTCGAGCCTCACACATTGCTGTCTTGTGTTGTTGTTGGCTAGGGAGAACTTCTGATTTTAACCCACAGAAGTATATGTCATGGTATCTGATGTTCTGTACATGACCACAGACACATTCAGTGGCTTATAGGCTCATAATTTTTCTCTGGTGTACACGCTCGATTCCTCAGTTAAATATGTACAAATATCTGACCACTGTATATTTGGCCATCTGCCGAGATCAGAGATTAACATTTCTGTCCGTTAGACCTGCTCTCAGCAAGAGAGAAACTCCACAAGCATCGCAACAGGACTGCATGACCCGGCCACAGATGCTGTCGGTTGCTCTGAAATGGTCGCAATCCTCTCTGAATCCTGTAAAACTTTACTCCTCCGGTAGAATATCGATTCTGACAACCATTAACACCAGACATTTTGATACTGGAAATGTTTTGTTACCTCAACTTTTCTCTTAATTTCTTGTCCGTCTCATTCAGATTGAATAGGAAACGACACTTCCGTTGCCACGATGCACACGTATATTTCCTACATCATCATTGCATACAAACAATAAAAGGGCCTATATGGCCTATGCCAAAAACCGGCCCTGCATAGACACTTTGAGCTATGAGGATGAAATTTTAGTATGTTTATGGGGAGGTCAGAGGCAGCAACGTTGATACCTCTCGCACCCTCCTTGGTCTCTCTCTCTCTCTCTCTCTCTCTCTCTCTCTCTCTCTCTCTCTCTCTCTCTCTCTCCATCAGACGGAGCAAACTGGAACCGAAAGTCAGAACGTCCATAGCAACCAGAGTGTCCTAGCAACCACCCTACCTATGGTGGAAAGATCAGAAAAGTCTCAAAAGACTTGCTTGCTCAAAGTTGCAAAGATTTTTCTGATCTTTCCACTGTCGTTAGGGAGCTTGCTATGGACACTCCTTTTACTTACTTGGACGGTGCAGTTCTGATTTGGTTACGTTTTGCTCAATCTGATGGATTAAACTCTCCCCATGCATGTGTTGGGTCTCCAATGAACATTTATTTCCATTATCTTCTTTCGGTGAGTGTCTATGACCTCTAGATCATCATGGAGAAGCTTTCTATTTTCCTGTTTGGAATGGACTATACAAATAAAGTTCCACACTTCTCTAATAACCAGAATTTAGCACACTGGTCACGTAACCATGGCTCTGTGACATAACATTTCATAGGAAAAACTACAAAATATGGTGCTCAAGTTTTTGTATTCTTTGTACGAAATTTGAATGGGGACCGGTTGCACACCCTAATATTTTGTGAGACTGCCTTTAGCTTTGATTATGGCACACATTCGCTGTGGTGTTCTTTCAATAAGCTTCTGCAATGTCACAAGATTTATTTCTGGCCATTGCTGCAATAACTTTTCACCGAGATCTTCTATTGATAATGGGAGAGCCGGACCACTGCACAAAGCTAACTGCAGCAACCCTAGGCCATAGCATTGCCCCCACAGACTTGTTCTGTACAGTAGGCATGAGGCATAATGGCTGAATCACTTCATCTGCCTCTATTCTTACCCTGACCCGCCCACCACTCTGGAACAGGGCAAATCTGGACTCAACAGACTACATGACCGTCCTCCATTGCTTCAGAGTCCAATCTTTATGCCTCCTAGCAAACTGAACTCTCTTTTAGCCTCACTGATGAGCCTCAGTGGTTTTCTTAAGGCTACACAGCTGTTCAGTCCTTTTCCCTCGAGTTTCCTCCTCATTTTACATGTGTAAATGCTCTTACTTTCACTATTAACATTGCCATGAGTTCTGTTTCACCAAATGTCGGTCTGCTGCTGGTCACAATCATTCAGGAATTTTTTCCGCCCTCTTCCTTGAAGATGATGGTTCCCCACTATCCTTCCAGTTTTTAACAATGCGTCGGTCAGTTCTTAACCCAATTTTTGTTGTTTCTGCAATCTCCTTTGATGTTGTCTCTGCTTAATGCATAATTTGACCACTCTCAAACAGACCAACATCTTCTCTACGAAGATGGGATGTGTCTTTTGAAAGAAACCACAGTTATTTAGGCTTCATAATTGTATGTCTGTGTATGGTGATAAGTGGATTCTCCCATAGAATGATGAGCAGATGGTTGTGACCTCTGATGCTTTTACCGGGCTACCACACACAAGATTGAGCACACTGCAGCTACAGCCCCACCGCTGTCATGGTCCAGGTTCCATAGCTCTTTCGTCTGAGTTGCTCCTTCTTGCTTTGTACCTCGGTGTCCACTGCTTATCTCTCCTGCACTTATTCCCATCCCCACAGTTCCTACTACTGAAGTACAGGGACATTGATTAGCCCTCAATCCTGTGCACCTGCAGCTGGAGCTGATGCCCTTGCCGCCCTCATGCTCCTCTGCTGCAACTACCCAATTCCACAACCACAGTCTGATGTTGTAGTCTGCAAGACTGAAGGCCCCCAGGTTGCAGTGCTCTTCCCATCTTCTTTGCTCTGTATACATGTCCTCCTCCTGGCCAAATGACAAAAAAGAACAAGATTTGAAGACATGAGGCCACTGCATTTCATGATTGTAATCATGGCAACAAGAGGCAAATGTACTATCTCACTCCAGGAGTTCAAAGGGGTCCCTATATTCCTGGAAGGACCAGTTGTGGGTATCTCTAGACTAGGGTATGGGCAGAATGTTCGACTAGTGGACTTCAACAGTAATAGTGGACACATTCTGAGTGGTGTTGATAAGTCAGGGTTGTCTCCTCTCTGAATGTTTGTGATCTATGTCAAAATAAAAGCCTCATGATGAGTGACTGCACCTGCTTCACATCACAATCAGTTGCGAACCCACAAACCCAGCTTCAGATGTTTAAGATTTTAGTACATATGTTTACTGTGAATGTTACAGAGAAATTCAGTAAAAATTGAAAGTTACTGATCGATGCCTGGCATCGATTGATTTTGCTTCAGTCATATCTCCACTAAGAGCTTCTTAAGATGCTTCTATGGTGGGATCTGAAGGTTTTTCGAAGAACATATCTTGGAAATACTCATATCTTACCACTCCTTCATGGCAGAACCTTTCTTAGGAGGCTTCTTAACATCAACAGCCACCTCCACAGGACTGAGGTCCCCTCGGCACTACTGAAAATCATTTTACATCCCTTTGGTAGAATCTGCTGTCTCCTTTTTTCTGTTTCTTCTTTTTCATTCAATAAAATAAACGGACTGCAGCAGGGCACAGAACAGTATGGGACAACTCGATTAATCAACCTTTCTGATAATGCTCTCTAGTCCATCATGAACAACACCCTTTACCCTCTACACAAGAGTGTGGCTCCTCAGAGCAGCTCCGTTAGCAGAAGACTGCTAGAACCCCAAGCAAGAGGGAGTGCTACTCAAAACAAACCTTTATTTATGGAAGATATACAAACATCTGAAGTTACATTCAAAGAGCTGTACAGTTACAGTTACAGTTACACGTTATTAACTAAACCCAACAGAAGATACTCAACAAACAAATACAAATGTATGAAAGTACAAAAACCGTATTGGTGCCTGAGGCTTTGCCCCCAACCTTCTCTCCACCCCCCTTACTGTCCCCTTGGTGATAGTGGCCCCTCAGCCCTTCTTCCCCATCAGGCCAGGTGAGCAGGTGACTAGTCGAACCGAGGGTGGTGGGGAAGGAGGGAAGCCCAGGGAAGCCCCCAAGGCCACCACTACGCCCCGCACCTGAGCACCCCCTCCCGTACCACCCAGTGGTACAGGGGTCGCCCCAGAGCAGGAAGGAGATGGGGCTGCACATCACTTCCTGGCCTCAACCCTGGGTGTCTAAAGGTGTAAATTTGGAGGGGGGTTTGGTCGGGGGGGCAGTCCTCCACCTCCCTGAATCCCCTCCTCCGAGGCCTAGTGTTGTGTGCCGTGAGTTTGTCTGATGTGCTTTTAAAATCAGGGGGGCTAGGAGACCACTGCCCCCCACGGCGCTCACACCCCCTATGCCCTAGTGTGTGTTGGGGGTGCTGTGAGTGTGGTGGGATAGCCACGAGGGGTGCTGGCCCCCAGTGTGTCCTCGCCACCTATCCTAGCCCAAAGGAAGTCAGGGCCGCCGCCCCCAGAGGGACTCCCACCCATCTGCCCCAGAAGCTGCCACTAGACCCTGCCCCCAGGCCGCCCCGCCCCTACCACCCGGCCCCCCACAACCCACCCACCCTTCCAGACCCGGGCCTCATGGAAGCGGAGGGTGCGGACAGGGGAGCCAGAGCGCCACTTCCTATCTCCAAGCCCCAGACCCAGTGGCACTGCCAGTGAGTCGGCTGGCGCCACCGCTGCCAGGGCATGAGCATAGCCAGGGCGACACCAACCCCAACACGTGCACCAGACCATCCCCTGGCAGTGGCCGTGCCAGAGGTGTCCTGAGCAGGCACCACCCCAAACCACCCAGAGGGTGGGCTCAGAGGCAGGGGGCAAGGCCCTCCGTGAGTGTCAGGTCCCACCGCCAGAGTGTAGAATGTAGTTATTTTACTGAGATAGGCTTAATTCCTTTTTATTTTTCCAATTCATGAGGATAGTTTTCTTTGCAATGCTTAGGGTAGTGAGCAGAGGCTGGGTTTGGTGAGATTCCAGATCAGTGTTGTTAAGGTCCCCTAGCACACAGAGTGATGTTGAGGCCCTTATAGGGTACCCAAGGTGCACAGATAGGTCTTCGCAAACCCTCTGCCAGAACTGATCAATTAGTGTGCATTGCCATATGGCATGCAGGTAGTGATCTGGTGTGCTATCTTTACAACGTACGCAGGTGTCGGATCAGCAAGGCCCATTTTGAACGTCCTTCATCCCGTGTAATGTGGTCTATGGAGGATTTCATATTGTATGAGCCACAGTCCCTACCTACCTCAAATCCACAACCATTGTTCCTCTGCTGTCACAACACTAAATGAAGTCTTTTGAGAATATGATCTTGGCACACATTAAAGACAGCATCCCTGCAGACCTGGATGAACATCAGTTTGCTTACCAGGCAAACAGATCCACAGTGGGTCCAATCACCACCGCACTTCACACAGCCCTGAGCCACCTGGAGCAACCAAACACATATATACGAATACTCTAGACTTCAGCAGTGCATTCAACACTGTTGTAGTGGCTAAACTTAAACACACAACTCAAATCATCAGGATCAGGTTTTATGCAGGTCTAACAAAAATTAAAAATTAATAGATTTATTCACCATTTCTGGCAGTAAGTTACAGGCAGATAAACTGACTGCATCCTCTCTGACTCTCTGGCTCTCCTCCCACTTGACATATATTTATACCTATACCACACGTGACGACCCGATCAATAATGCAAACATGAACTAAACTTCTATAATAAAGAACATAATAAAAATAATATTAAAGAAACATAACCCAATTTATCATTAAGAAGAAACAATAATAAAAACATATTAACCAAAAAATACCAAAACTAAATTAAACTAGCCCACAAATATCTCAACTGTGATCCCCCCTAACCTAGTTCACTAGTTCTCCAATCTTGGACTCTCCACCACACTCTGTGCATGTATTATGGACTTCCTGACCAACAGGCCTCAGAATGTCAGGATGGGGAACCAGACATCTTACACCCTAATCCTGAGCACAGGCATGCAACAGGGCTGTGTGCCTTCACACTCTTCACCCAAGACTGAAGTCCCACTCACTCCTCCAACACCATAGTGAAATTTGCAGATGACACTACGGTGGTAGGGCTCATTGCTGACAATAATGAGACCTGTTGCAGGCAGGAGATCCAACACCTGGAGGAGTGGTACTCAGACAACAACCTGGTTATTCACAACTCCAAAACAAAGGAGGTCATCCTAGACTTCAGGAGGACCCGGAGAGCATCACAACCCCCACTCCACATCAGAGGTGAGGGGGTGGTTCTTGGTTTCCTTCCTTGGATTCCTTGGTACATCCATCTCCAAGGATCTGACATTGGACATAGCATTGAATGCTTCCGTCGTGTATGAGCATGAGCCGTCTGCATGGACAGTAGCCATCCTGGACACTCCCTGTTTGTACAATTACCAGCTGGGAAGAGGTACAAGACAGTATAAACAAGGACTAACAGACTGAGAAACAGCTTATTCCCCAGAGCTGTAGCCACCATCACCCCCCCGTCCACACACACACGCACACACACAGACACATGCACACCAACCCATACACTTTCCCTCTCACACACATCTCCCCATCAGAGACACACACATCCACCCCCCCCCCCCCGTACCAGACACAAAGCTGCCCACCACCCATTACCCCACCGCCCCACCTCCAAACCTCGACATCATCCTGCCATCGCATCCACCTCTGACCCACTCCCAATCCAACTCCCATTGCAATACACTAGCAAATGTGCAATAACAATGTTCATATATGGGTTAGAACTGCTACCTCAACTACTACTGTTTACAACCGCTACATCCATTATTTATCTAATTATTCTTAGCCCTTCCATTGTCACTTATTATCCACTGTGTCACTTTGTTGTGTTGTTGTTTGTTGTTGCGTGCCACCAAAATTCCGTTGTAGGAATAAAATGACAATAAAATCTCTTGAATCTCTTGATTCATGAAATCAGTATGCTATTGTAACAATTACATTTCCCCATTGTGGAACAATTCTTATTCTTACTGTTTTATAGGAGGGTGGCTACCTGTGTTAATCAGGGTTTTTCCTGTGTTCAAAATTGCGTGGTGGCCACCTCCAGCTATTTCTGTCCCACCTCCAGCACCCCCAGCTAGAGCGATTGATATTGCTCAGAAATAAAACACATGCATTTGTGGGTTGTGGGTCAGGTCCTATCATCATGGAGGCGGGTGCTGCAGGACAGCAGGCTGTGGAACTTTGCACAAAGGGTGTGTGTGTGTGTGTGTGCATGTGTATGAGGGGCCAGTAGGAACATTATTCAGAATTACCTTTTACACACGTCTAGCTACACACTGGAGCTTCCACTGCAGAATGGCAGAGGAATCTCTACTTCTACCCAACTTAGGCCACCAGTCCATGAAGCAATGCCTTCAAAAAGATCATCATCCATGTCACTCTCCATACAGTCACGCTTAGGTCCTCTCAACAGCACACCACTCCAAAGCAACATGCAGTACCGTTAGCAGTTTAGCTGCTGACCCTAACCATAACCCTAACCCAAAAGCAAAGACACACTCCTGTTACTGCTGCCATCAATGTAGCATCGAGGGTGGGAGGTGATGGAGACGCAGCACTTCTGAAATGACTCTTGCGATGGACAAAAACTCAGGAACTGGCACTTTTGGAGAGTTATCAATTACACTTCATTTATTTCACCTTTTCTGCTCTCCCCCAAATTTCAACCCCCAGCAGCCACCATGCTACACTTTTTCATGACAACATAGCTGCACCACACATGACCAGCTGGCTATGCGGTGTCAGCCCTTACATTGATACAGAACAATTGCATTTTACGTTTTGTCTTGTTTGCTTTACAGAATAGAGAGAAAGACCGCATGAGAGAGCAAGAAAAAGCAGCAAGAGAGAGAGAAGCACGTTACAGCAATGGCCACATCTTCACCACATTGACAGTGTCGGGCACCACACTGTGTTCAGCATGTAACAAGAGTATTACTGCCAAGGAGGCACTTAGCTGTCCAAGTAAGTTACATATTTAATACCCTGCTTCATCTTTGTCTGCATTAAGAGATGTTTAGAATAGCAAGAATCCATATCAAGTGGTCACATGGAAGTCATTTACATCATTTTGTAATCTGGCTATCACATGAGGATCTAGGGTTGGTAACTCAAATCACAGAACAGCTAGTGAGGCTAGGACTGGAGGCAACCACATGAGGTTAGCAAAATGGTGGATAAGGGCTAACTGGATAGCTAACGACTCTTCTGGGCTAGAATCACACTTACTGTGGACTTCTGATGGATACAGAGCCCCAGACATCACACATTGGGTGAAAGGTGCGCACAAAATACTAATTCGTTCCCACAAAATACTATTTTGTTCCCACGAGATACCCATTTATTACCTAACTTAACGGGTGCACGAAATACTAAATCACAACATAACCGAGTGCTTTGTATGACTGTTTGTGGAGGTTAATAAGAGACACGCAAGCTTTATGGTCTGCCAGAAAGACGTGACTGTATTTTTCTCAGAAACTCATTTATTAACTCATTTATTAACAGACTCAAGCGCCAGCGCACAGTGGGAGTGCGCAATATCTGACATGTCAAACTACAATATATCATGACAGTTCCTGCTCAAATGTCTTTTCTTGTTCTGTTCTGATTTTTTTCAGCATGCAATGTCACTATTCACAACCGCTGCCGAGATACTTTGCCAATTTGCAGCAAGGTGAAACAGAGGGTAAGACAAAGACTGCACCAAAAATCATTTTAATCATTTATTTTACTTATTTTCCTTATTTTGAGTCTGTTACAAAGTTGACTGACTCTCCCCAGGATTTTTTAGATGAAATCCAGAGATTTAGTCCACCAGATTGGGGATATGGTTTGCTAGAATCCCTGAACTGAGAAAGGGCTTAAATGCTAATTTGTGTCCTTTATCCACACAGCAGCACAGGATGGCCCTAATGCGGAATAACTCAGCATTGCAGAACGTCACGCTACGTAGAAAAAGTGAGAACCTTGGAAATATATGTCCTTTATGGTTTTGTTTTGCTTAATTTTGTTACTCATTGCTTTCGTTTTAATCTGTTTATTGAAATTTAACTGAACCATTTTCCTGCTTGTTCCACCTTCCTCTTAAGGGCAATTTTAGAAGAGTTTGCATGTATAAAACCATGTACATGCATGTTGCCTGGCAACAACATGCACGCTGCCTGGCCTGGCACATTACTCCCTGACACTTCAGATAGTTGGTTGGCTTGTTTATCGTGAGGGGGTGCTTGTTTCTGCACTGCTCCCTTTCTTACACTCTCTCTCCCTCCCATCGATCTCAAAAAAGGCCTGCGAAATCCTGGAGGGACTGATATTAAAGCCTTGTTACAGTAATTGGTACAGTAAATGGCTTGTTTGTTAATAAAGCACCACACAATTACACTGGCCAAGTTACACAAAGGTGACCATATTTTGACTCGAAAAAACGGGTACTCCCTGCCTCTA
This sequence comes from Karalla daura, assembly GCA_029224185.1. Lineage (NCBI taxonomy): Eukaryota > Metazoa > Chordata > Actinopteri > Chaetodontiformes > Leiognathidae > Karalla > Karalla daura. Next base: position 1,830,505 of record CM055205.1, on the reverse strand, counting down.
GCGGGGGGATGGTGGTGCAACTGCCTCGGACCCAACTTTTTTCTCTCCGATTTGATATCGGGGACAGTTTTAACCGGGACACGGCGGCCGGATGCTTACCTTCTGCAGTTGCACACACGACGTCCACAGTTTCAAAACATACTTCATGCGAGGGGACAAATGGCAGACCTGAACGTTAAAAAGAGAGGCTTGACATGATGTGACATAGTCATGTGACAGTAAACCCTCTGGTTCGAAGTGAAAAACTGAAAACAGAATGTTTAAACATTGAACCATATTTTTATTAGATCAATTTGATTTTCCTTAAAGATGGCGCCTCCGTGGGTGTGACACTGCGTAGCTCTCTGAGTCAGATTGTTTGTCTTTGTTGTGTCAGTCTCGTTTTTGTCCTTCCATCTCTGGCATGTGAAAGCTGGAGTGAAGTATGATCGAGAGAACCTTCTTCCGCTGAAAGACCTGAACTACGAGGGACATTTTGATATGGTCAAGCAGCAGGGGAACTTTCTCATGCCTGGAGTCCGACCTGGAAGCGTGGTAAGCGGGGTGGAGCAGAGCGAAGACTCCGCCGATTGGCTAACTCTACCGATCATACCCCTCGCCTCCACACATCAGTCGCCTGGCTGCACAGCGGTACACAAAGGATTGCTCCGTTCTAAGTTTCTGTGAAACATGGCTTGGGCAAAAAAAATCCCAGATGCGGCCATAACACCACCAGGCTTCATTGTTTACAGAGCGGACCGCAGCGTGGAGGTATGCAGTAAAACACACAGGGGAGGAACAGCGATCTCCATCAAACAATCCTGGAGCACTGACAACATGCTAATATCACAGTCATGTTCTGAGGACGTGGAATATATTACTGTGCCATCTTATCTGCCCAGAGAACTGCAGAGCATTATACTGAGCACAGTATACAACCCCCCTCAGCTAACGAGCAGGCAGCGCTCATTGAGCTGCACGACATGATCACCAGACATAAGAAATCACACCCTGATGCTGCTTTTATTATTCTGGGAGATTTTAACCGTTGTGATCTCAAGAAAAGCATTCCCATATTCCACCAGCACGTTAACTTCCTTCCCCACCAGGGGAAACAACACTCTGGATAAATGCTACAGCTGCATCAGAAATGCATATACTGCTGTCCCCAAGCCACATTTTGGAAAATGTGACCTTACTGTTCTGCTGAGGCCCACCTACATTGCACAAAGGCTTAAAGCTGACCTTGTCACAGTCAGGACTGTGGTGAAGTGGACAGACAGTGCTCTGGGAGAACTACAGGGCTGCCTGGAGGCCACAGACATGAACATCTTCAAGGAGGCCATGGACAATATTCATGAATATACCGACCCCAACCAGAAGCCCTGGTTTAATGCGGATGTACGCAGTAAAGTCAGGATGAGGTGTGCAGTTTTCGAGTCTGGTGACATCTTGGAGTATAAATTTCCCCGGTATGAGCTCCAAAAATCCATCAGGAATGCTAAGAGGACATATACTCAGACACTTGAAAGCTGCTATAGGGAGAACAACATGAGAGGAATGTGGCAGGACACAATCCTGCCGGACAACCTCAACAGCTTCTATGCCAGATTCAACCAGCAAAACACTGATATCCCCTTGAAGGCCCCTTGCGACCCTGAGGAGACTGCTCAGCAGGTGACTCACACGCAGGTCCTCAGAGCTCTTTGGCAGGTGAACCCCCGCAAGGCTGTCGGACCTGACCGTGTGGCACCAAGAGTTCTGAAGGCTTGTGCAGAGCAGTTGACAGAGGTGTACACTGAAATCTTTAACACCTCCCTCTCACAGGAAACTGTCTCCTGTACCTTTAAGTCATCTGTCATAGTGCCAGTCCCCAAGAAAACAAACGCCACAACAATGAACGACCTCAGACCTGTGGCACTCACTCCTGGCGGCCATGAAGTGTCTGGAGAAGTTGATCCTCACCCACATCAACTCCACGGTTCCTGACACAGTGGACCCCCATCAGTTCGCCTACTGCTCCAACAGATCAGTGGAGGACACAGTGGCTCTGGCTCCTCACTCCACCCTCCAACACCTGGACAGCAACACCTACACTCGCCGATTGTTCGTGGATTACAGCACAGCCTTTAACACCATCAGGCCGCTAAAGCTGACTGCCAAACTGGCCGACCTGGGAGCACCAACACCAACTCGCAACTGGATCCTGGACTTCCTCATGGACAGACCACAGGTGGTGAGGATGGGAAAGAAGGTCTCTGTGAAGCTGACAGTCACCACAGGAACCCCTGCTGCCTCAGCCCTAAACCGTTCTCACTGTACACATACGATTGTACCCCTCCCCCACACGGCAACATCATCATTAAGTATGCGGACGACACACCCATCCTGGGCCTCATCAAAGGAGGGGATGAATCTGCGTACAGTGACCTGGTCCACAGGATTACAGAGGACAGAGGACAATGACCTTGTCCTCAACATAGAAATAACAAAAGAACTCATTGTGGATTACAGAAGGAGAACTCCCCCTCGGCAACCACTCACCATCAGTGGGACAGTGGTGGAGCGGACTGACAGCGACAAATTCCTCGGCCTTCACATCACTGAGAGCCTCAGCTGGGAAAAAAACACTGTTGCTACAGTGAAAAGGGCCCAGCAGAGGCTGCACTTCATTAGACTGCTGAGGAAAGCTGGCCTTAAACATCAGCCCCTCACCCAGGCCTACAGAGGACTTGTTGGAAGATCCTCACCCGCGGCATCACAATGTGGTATGGGAACGCCACCCTGGCTGTGAGGAAGAAGCTGCAACAGGTTGTAAAAACTGCGGAGAGGATCATCGGCTCTGACCTCTTTTCCATGGACAGTATCTACAAACAGCACAGCAGGAGAAAGGCACAGAGCATCCTCAGGGACAGACACTATCCAGCCCATGCTGTTCCAATGGGTAAACTCGGGCTACAACCTGAGACACAGCAGGCCTGACAGCATCAGCGCTCAGCAGTGGAAGAGGACTCGGTCTGAGAGCGTGCAAGTTTCTGAGCAGAAGAGACTTAAGTATTGCCAGTTTTAGCTGCTAGAGTGAATTTCCATGGAGAGACTGAAGCCCCCACAAACGTTGTGTCTGGACTGCAGCAACCTTTCGAAAACATGGAAAACTGGAGAGACAGGTTTGCTCTCTATGTGGATTTGGCGATGGCAGAAGTTAAAACTGTTAGGCTATCTGGTTGGTGAGAGCAGCAGGGAACTTTTGGATACTCTGATGGGCGACACAGCTAAGGATGCATGGAAGATAGAAGACATCATCGCAAAGTTTGATGATCACTGTAATCCCACTCTATCCCCGACTCGCTCGGGATAGGATTGTGTGTGGTGCTAACAACATGATCATGAGAGCTGCTGCGGGATAAAAACTTGACACGACACGTTTGCAACTGTGCAGGGCTGCAGCGCTCTCTGAGAAGACCATTAAAATCATCACCGGGTCCATCGTAGAAGAGGTGCGTGCTGTTCGGGGAGCACAGTAACAGAGGAAGGGTAACAACACAGTGAAGTGTAAATTCTGCAGAAGAACACATGAAAGAAGTAAACAGAAATGTCCCACGTTTGGAAAGAAATGTGCAAAGTGTGACAGAGAGAGCCACTTTGCAGCCATATGTAAAGCTAAAACAGACCAAAAATGGAAGAAAAATGTGAGTGCAATAGCAGCAGAATATTTAAGTCATGAATATGAGGATATAACATGTATCACTGTCACAGACACTGTGTCAGGTTTTGTCTGATCTTGTCTGCTACATTTCTATGTCCTGCCTGTGTTGCTTTCTGTACTCCTCCCTGACTCTCCCTAGAGCCAGTGATAGGGTTTCTCTTGCTTATTGGCTGGCAGCTGGCTCATCAGCCAGGTACTTAACCCACCTGAGCTGAAGAGCCAGTTGCCAGACCGTTGCCTGCAACCCTCCGTGCCCTGTGTCCTTTTCTCCCTGCTTTTGCCCTGCGTCCAGATCATCTGCTCTGGGTTGGTTTCCCCTTCAACCAACTTTTTGTTTTCTTTGTACTTTGTATTTCAGTGATAGGTTTATTTTGTGTTCTAGTCAGTTTTTGGGTTCTTGGTTATTCCTGTGAAAACCTTGTTCTTTTGTTCATAGCCAGATTTTGTTAGTTCAGTTAGATTTTACCTGCGATGACCGTTGGTCTCAGGCCTTTTGTTTTCTTTGCCAGATAGAATTAGTTTAGGTACCTGCGCCAACCAGTGGTCCCAGGTTTTTGTTTTCTCGATAGATAGATGAGTAGTTTATTTTTATCTGTGGTGACTGTTGGTCCCAGGTATTTAGTTTATAGCTCAGATAGTTTTTGTGTTTTCGTTTGTCACTTGTGGAAGCTCAGCTCCAGGTTCATTTGTGTTGTACTTTGTTTTTGTTATACTTTTGTCTTTGTTATACTCTGATACACTGAGGTAGTGGATGCAGTGGAGACAGATACAGAAGAAGATGTGGGCCCAGAGAAAGTAAATGATGTAAAAGAGAGCTACACAGTTAAACAGGACATTCAGCTTCTCTATGCTTGTATGCTACGGAAAGACATGGTTAAACTCCAAATAGACTGTGGTGCTAGTTGTAACATCATCCCCATAAACCTGCTGAATCCTGACACCAAGCTAGAACACTTTAACAGTGTACTAGTTATGTACAATAAACACAAGTTGAGGCCAATGGGGAAATGGAGCATTAAGATAAGCAATCCAAGAAATCATGACGAAATTATGCATCATCAAGAAATGATGGTACAGTGCCTCTGCAGGGTCGGAGAGCCAGCAAAGTGCACCATGAGGACATCATGACTATGGACAGTAAAGTCACAACAGGAACATTAGAACAAATCAAAACAGGTTATTCTGACGTGTTCACTGGGTATGGCTGTCTTGAAGGAAAATACAAAACAGAGGTGGACAGCACTGTGAGGCTGGTACAGCTGCAAAAGAGACGGGTCCCAGTGGCCCTGATGAAACCACTGGAGGGAGAGCTGCAAAACCTGCAACATAAAACTAAATGCAGAAAAATTCAGACTGAGACAATGGGAGACCACAGACATTGGACACCACTTGACGGCAGATGGACTCAAAGCGGATCCTGAGAAAGTGCGGGCCATTGAGGAGGTGCCAGCACAGATGGATGTGAACGCAGTGCAGAGGCTGAGTTTTGCCCTCACCTCCCAGACCAGTGCAAGGTATTGAGAGACCTGACACACAAAGACAGAGACTGGAAACGGACTGCAGAGCATGAGAAGGCATTCCTCAAACTAAAAGAGACAATAGCTAATGCTCCAGTATTGAAATATTATAACCCTAATGAAGAGCTGACAGTACAGTGTGACGTTTAAGACACAGGTCTGGGTGCAGCACCCATGCAGATGGGGAAGCCAGTCGCAAGCAGGGCGCTGACACAAACTGAGGGACACTATGCCCTATGCACTATGCAGCATGGAAAAATCCACCGCATGTGGTCATAAAGTCACTGACAAAAAGTCACATAAAGTGATCACAAGCCATTAGAAACCATGGTATGAAAACCCCTCCTGAGTACACCCAAAAGACTCCAGGCCATGATGCTGCACATACAAAAATATGACTTGGACATCATTTATGTTCCTGGAGGAGACGTGTTGCCAGCTGACACTCAGCAGAGCCTATTTTCCTGACAGTACACCTACGGATGCTGAAGTTACCGATCTCATCGGACATTATTTCTCAAACCTTTGGGGAATAGAGTACCTGGCATATACCAAATCAACCACAGTGATAAAGAAACTGAAAGCTCATCTTTCCCGCCAAATTGTCATGTCCCAGGACTTTGAAAATTCAGCAAAAAGACTTCTTATCAAAGCCAAAACAGTTGGACAAGATCCCTATTTTGCACTTCTTGACGACCGCAACACACCGTCACAGGGCCTGGATAGCAGTTCAGCACAATGACTACTCAGTCTCCATACCAAAACACTGCTGCCAACAAAAACCACCCTACTAAGTCCAACACTTGTTCAGGTCACCCAAAATCTGAAGAACAAGCAGTAGTGTCAGGGTACATGCAAATCAGCGAGAGACTTGGACATGCTTGCCACCCTGCATGGTCTGGAGATTAGACAGGGTGCTGAAGTTGATGGGTTGCCTTGCCTAAAATATAACTGTCAAGTGCACTTATGGCTACTGGATGAAGTAACTTTTCTCTGCCTAGATTTAGCTGTTGTCAAGCAGAAAAGCTAACTGATAACTCATTCCTGAACCTTCCAACAACCCTGTAAGCAAAAGACAACTTCCCCAAGGAGGATTTACTGAATAAGTACTTAGGACGTCCAATCTCACTGGTGAGCCCTCTCTTTTACGGGACAATTAGCATCGATAATAATAAAGACATGGGCTGGACGTCCGTCTTCTAGCCTTTGCTTCTGGATTTACAGAGGACCTTCCCACCAACACTGCTTCGGACTCTACTTCCACCTCTCGTGAACCCGCGCCTCTGGACTTCTTTCTGGGGTTGAAGACGTTTCGTTTCGTCCTTCATCCGAAGGGCTTCTTCAGTTCTGGTTGGTTTGGGGAAAGGCCAGGATATGAATCTCTCTGGATGTGGGTGGGACTGTGGATGTGGACCATTCCCCTCGTCATGGACCATCCCCTCGTTATGGACCGTCCCCCTCGTTATGTGACAATAGGTCACATGAGTGAGCCAGACAAAAAGAAAAAGAAAACTAAAAGAAAATGTACGAGTCAGCATTTTTTCTATTCAAACTGATGGAATGACTACTACAGTGGCTATATCTGCTGCTCTCTCTCTCGCTTGCTTTCTCACTCTATCTCTCTCTAAGCTGTTTTGTAATTGTACTTTCAAAGCTTTTCAATGCAAAGTTGTGCAGGATGTGTGGGTACAGAAGTTTTTTCATATACTCTAGTGTATGAAACAGAATGCAGAATATTTTTGTTTTTTTGCATGTAGCTGTGGATCCTAGTTTTAATCTGGAATTCCAGTCTCATCACTTCTCATCACACAACGAGTTGCACGAGCTACTGAGTGCTGTTTCATGGCATCATATCCACTGCACCCTACACCATTCATATATTCATCAAGCTTTTGTAGTATTAAGCTTCCTGTTTGTCTCTTTATCTCATGATATTGTCTTTTTACTTCATATGTCTCTTCAAATGACATGATTCTGATTTGAGTTAATATATTTTGATCTACGCTTCCTCTGAAACCTGACTGTCTTCAGGATTTCATTTTTCACAAGCAGGGACAATAGAAAAGATCAAAACATTCAGAATCCTCATTTAAATACTGCTGTTACTTGAATGTTATAATTTCTGAAGTTATTGGAACTTCCTATTTCTTATACTTCCTCTGTTTTGGGACAAATAAAATGTTATCTTTTCTTCTTCCGGGGCCTGATTCAGGAAGTTTAATCCTGAACTCCGAGTTGAGTTATTCCGAGATGGGAAACTCTGGGTTACCAGTTTCAGAACAACGAAATACAGTTTCAGTTTAATCAACGCTGAGTTTGTTCAGTTTGAGTTAAGCACAACTTTAAAAAGTCATCACCAATGGAGCCCCAACTCAATGATTCAACATGGCAGAGAGTGAGGAACAAAGGTCATCTTATTTTGCTCAGCTAGAGTTGGAAATTTCAATGTGCTCTTTCAGAGATTTTCAGATCTTGATAGTGCAGAGAATTACATATTACTAGTCAAAACAAATCTCTTTACACTTAAATAAAAACACATCCCCCTGAAACAGTGATTTGCTTTTTCACAGTTCTCACTTGTTTTAACCACATTTGCAATTGCAATAATATGACAATAAAATTACTCACTTGCTCCATTGACAGATTTTTGTAGTTAATTCAAGTGAAATAAGCCAAAAAGAAAAAAGAAAATTGTCAGGATACGCTTACTCGGGGCCTACAAATTATCTCTCGAGTTATATGTAACTCCCTACAAAATCATATTGCCTCTTCGTCCCCTGGATCATCAAGAAACGATCCATGGTCAAAAATTTGATTTTCATGATGAATCACTGTAAGACACTCCACTGAAACCCACATGGACAGAATGAATAAATCAAAGTCTGTGTGGGGTAAGGGGAAGCGACAGCTAAAAACTCAAGGTTTCTTAAAGAAAACAGGCTCCCAACCAGGTTTGGTTTACAGTGAGTTGCCAAAGTCACTGACATGAAGTTCAAGTTACCTCCCTTTTTTGAAACAAAAAACCCAGAGATCCTCTGCATTTCAGGCTTAATGTACTCTGAGTTTTCACAAAACTGGCTTCCTAAATCTGGCCCCCTTAGTTAACCTTAAAATGTTGATCAAACCGAACTTGCTTGTAATTACTCTTTTGTTCCTCCTAATACATCTTCCCACCACCCTTTCACTTTGGGTAACATGTTTAATGTTTTTTGTTTTCCATAGATCCAGCAATACGTGAGCGCCCAAGCTCAGCTATCTACCCTTCAAACAGCTTTCGACAGTCCCTGCTGACATCTCGCCGGGGTCGCTCCAGCCTTTCCTTTTCTAAGAGCGTCTCCAACATTGCAGGGTGAACCTCATTTTACGTAATCTCATATCAATGTTACAATTTTTATTTGCCCAGTTGAATTCAAGTGCCAATTCATAGCAATGTTGTCTTGAGACACTTTACATAATGACTAGACAAAATCAACCAGTAATCCATCAAATTCCACACCTGAGCTTTAAGAGATAGTGGCAATATCACAGACGCACGAAGGACCCAAATGCACAATTCAATACAAGACCTGTTTGATTCTTAGGAAACTTTAATGTGTTCAGAACGTGCAATGAATGGGCACAGTCACCAAGGAGCGAGCAGCAACGTATTCAGGAGCCGGAACAGTGTCAGGACATGGAGTCAGTCCAGAAAGGCAGACGTACTGTAAGGCTTCCGGCTGGAAGACCCAAAAGCACGCTCAACAACCAGGACAGAGTTAATCAAAGGCTTTACAACAGAAAAATGCCGGGGACCCTCGGTCGCCGCAGGACAAAGAACCACAAAACACTGACTACACTGGAAACAAAATGAGCGTGGGACCCTACGGTCTCCGCAGAACAAAACTAACCACTCTAGAAAAAGGAACAAATAAACCTGGGACCCTATGGTCTTCGCAGGTGAAAACACAAAACTAGAACAGAAAAACAAGGTTTTACAGGGAATAAACCAAGAACCCACTAAACTGACTAGAACAAAACAAAATCTAAACATTGACTACAAAGTAACAAAGAAACAAAACCTGGGTGAACAGGAAACCAACCCATGGGTAAATTGGAAACAGGAACAAGTCAAGAGCAGGAACAGGAGCAAGGCACGGAGAGTTGAAACAACGATCTGGCAACTGGCTCATTGCGCAGGTGAGTTTAAATACCTGGCAGATGAGCCAGCTGCCAGCCAATAAGAGGAGAAACCCTATCATTGGCTCATGAGCCAATAGGAGGAGCCCAGGAGCAGGTAACAGACAGGCAGATATGAAAACCAGGACAGACAGAATCTTGACACGTACAGAGGTGGAAGATGAGGTAAATTCCAAAATCTGTGGCATGGTTAAAATATAGGAAGTCAGTCCTGAGCATAAAAACAGTGGGACAAAGGGCAAAATCCAGGAGCACAAAAAAATGTTAAAAACATGAGAAGTACAGGGAAGTAACCATGGTAAGTCTATCACAGATGACAAGATGAATTGGCATCGAACAAAGGAAGGCACAACCTTATAAACAGGAGAGAGTGACTTAAGATGCAGGTGTTACACAATGGGGAAGAAGTAGGCAATCACTCTTGGGGAAAAAAGGTGGACAGGAAGTGGTTGAAGAGACAGTATAACAGGTAGTGGAAAGAAGATGCATGACAGGCAAGGAAAAAACATGTCCATGTACAACTGTAATGGTAGTACATACATTTGACCCGAAGTGGCTCTTCTGTTGCTGTTTCAATTTTGTTTTTACAGTATAATCAGGATGAGCTTGACATCACATGGAGCCTTCTTAATTATGCCATGAACTGACTCAGCAGTGCAGCAGTGACATGCTAATGCGATTCTATACTTACACAGCAACTGTAAATATAAAACATAAGGTAAATGACGTCATGTGTGGACCAACACTCATTTTTTGTGGCCTAATGCTGCATCCTGATACTTCCATTACACTGGTTCCCAGAAGTGGAAAAGCACTGGCCTTCTTTTCATGTCTTGGCACAGTGATGGCACTATTGATTCAACTTGCCATTTGTAAGGCTTCCGGCTGGGAGGCCCAAAAGCACACTCAAAAAACAGGAATAGAGTTAAACAAGGCTTTATTAAGGTACAACAAAAATAACCTGGGAACCTCGGACGCCGAAAACAGAAAACAACAAAAATCTAACTACTCTGTTAAAACAAATAAGCCTGGGACCCTAAGGTCTCCACGGGACAAAATCTAAATATACTAGAAACAAAATGAATCTGGGACCTAAGGTTGCCGCAGGCAGATCAAACAGAAAACTCTAAGCAAACCTGAACGATAAACTAGAAACAAAAGACAAGGCTTTACAGGGAAATAACCAAGAACCCACTATACTTACTAGAACTAAACAAAACCTAAACACTGACTGTAAAGTAACAAAGAAACCAAACCAAACCAAATGGCAACAGCACACAGGAACAGGGCAAGAGCAGAACAAGGCATGGAGAGTGGAACACAGTCTGGCAACTGGCTCCTCACACAGGTGAACTTATATACTTAGTTGATGAGTCAGCTGCCAGCCAATCAAGGAGAAACCCTATCATTGACTCCAACACCAATAGGAGGAGCCCAGGAGCAGGTAACTGACATGCAGACAGGAGGAAAACAGGGCAAACAGGCAGACAGAATCCTAATACCATTAGTTGATTGGTCGGGGGCTGGGAGTATATACATTTATCCACATATACATATATATGGGGCCTTCCTTGACTGAAGGTGTATTGTGATAAATGCAACTGATGTGTCATCTGTGTCAACATCTTCATCTGTCAGCACTTGCTGCTACCTGGAGCTTGCATAAAGGCAGCTTAGGTCAGTTAAATGTGGCATCGCATCAGCACTGGCCAATACCAAGCGTTTGCATCAACAGAACCTGGGTCAGTTGAATATTGTAGTACTTAGTCTCAAAATCAATGTAAATGGCGCAATGACAGTGAAGACAGCGTCTGGTGTGCAAATAAGGTTGGCAAAATTGGACTTTTCAGGCAGCATCACACCACGACCGCTGGGTGCAAGCTGTCATCAAGACAGAGCTCCTGGATAACAGCTCCTGAACTAGACGGTGAACCTCCAGCAACCCAGACACTTCTTGGACTTGTACAGTAGATACAGTGCATCAGAGTGCGAGGAGAAATGAGCGCTGGCTGCAATCAGCTGGCTGAAGATTGGGATCAGTTAATGGAAAGAGTCATCGAGCGAATCGAGTTTCTTGAGCAACTTTTGGTATCTGCTGCTTGCAGATGACTGTGTATTGCAATTGCGATCGCAATGTAGTTAATTTCCGGGTAACACTTTTCATCAGGCTTAAGAAAACCTCTTACCGGTCAATATTCAAAGAAATATGACACCATGACATATATGTTCATTAAATGTGACACGGTACGTTATAAATCATTCAACATTTACATGTATTAGTACTAGTGTAAGAGTGGACACTACATAGCCGGCTTGTCATGTGTGGCACAGCTATGACGTCAAGAAAAAGGGTGGCGTATGTTTGTGTTGAGAAATGTTGGTGATGTAATTAAAAAAAATCATTTAAAGAGGGAAAAAGTGAGAAAAGCACTTCTGGACGGAGGATCCTTGGTTTGCTGTGACCCGGTTATTAATGACATGAATGGACGACTGGAGCCTCTGCTCTTACCGTCTCTGACTACCACGAGCAGTTTCCATAAGAGATAACTTTTAGAGGCTGTGATGAGAACGGGTGATCTACAATCACCACGCAGCTAATAAGTGTTAGCAACGTCCAAAACGTTGAAGACGAGATCACAAAAATCTTTGCAAAAACGAGCAAGCAAGTGCTTATGTACATTCACTGAGTAAATATTATGTAAATAAAATATATATTTCTCGCTAGAAATGTAATCAAAACACATTTTTATGCAGAAACTAACTCAAAATATTGACTTTTCTTTTGAAAATGTGAGAAAAAAATCCACCATGTTTTTGGTTCTCACGGCCCAGATTTTGAAAGTCACGTGACTTGGATGCAACACAGTGGGAAAAGATTAGGCAGAAAAAACGTTACAGTTACAAAATTTAAGGGCTATTATTGTAACTCCTCCATGTTTTGCACTGTGCCCAACGTATCCAGGGTACGTTTTTCTATGAGACTGGGTTGCACTGCGCGTGTTCTGCGTATAGGCAGCGATGGCCCTGCCTGTTCAAAACAAGCAGGTACTAAGTAACAAGTGATAGTTTTAAGGAACAAGAAAACATTCTCCAGTACAAGTGGTTGCAGACACATTTAGGCCTCCTCCTATCTCTTTGCATTTTCTGTTGATATTATTGTTATTATTGTTGCTATATTTTCATTCAGAAAGAAATTGACGAGTAGACTACTCTATTTCTTGGAACAAAAATGATACAGTAACAGTATTAAAAGAGGAAGATAACATTTCCAAATCATTGGCACAGCACATAACTGGTACACAGGTATGCATATGCGACGAAAATCAGCAATGTGTAATGCCACTTGTGTTACTAATGCACTTTTACGTACTGACCAAGCTCCAACCATCGGTGATGTCACCCATTGGTTTATGAAGCCAGGAGTTTGACTCTCACTGGGCAGCCTTTGCTTGTTTGTTTCTGTTGTCGATGCAAAGGTTTTAAGATGGGAAGGTGGTCTTCAACTGTGTATGGACCAATGTACCTAGGCGTCCATTTTCAGGACTTACTCTTAACAGGAAGATGACGGCCAGACCTTCTGGCCATGCTGACACTGAGGAGCAGGAGAGCGGTGACGGTCAGCCAATCTGTGGTTCTGAGCCACTGTACAAGTTAGAGCTGCCCGGGCTTCATGCCATTCCTGTGGCAGAGCTGACCAGGGAGTTGTGGGCATCTCCAGAGAAGGTGGGAAGACCAGGAAGCCAGGAGATTTGAGGCAACACAGCAAAGAATTGTATTAAAATAATTATTATATTATAATAATTGTATGGTCTTGATTTATCTTCTTAGTCCGGCCATTAGTTGGGTTGGTATCCAGAAGAGACTAGCCCGCGCCCCCACCGTCTGGCAAAAAGTCTGCCACTCTCTGGAGGAGAACTGTGGGCCTCTGTCAGACAAAATGTCCTAGTAGGCGACAGCCTACTAGCTGTCACTCAAAGGGAAAAATACTCCTATGGCCCCAACCCCGTTGCATTCTGCATCAATGGCGACCGACCTCTTGGGTCACACAGAAAACATGAAATTTATCTACTACCGTGGCTTGATTATCTTTCTGTATAACTATTTGTTTGTTATAACTGTGCTTGAGACCAGACAAACTGTACTGCGTACAATAACCCTGTCTGTTTGTGGGTGGTTGTCTGTGTGCATGCATGTACGTGTGTATGCGTGCGTGCATGCATGCATGTGTGTTTTAGGCCCCTGAATGATGACTCTCCCCTGGGGCTGCGCAGGATTCTATCCCAGTCCACAGAATCCCTCAGCTTCAGGACCAGAGCTATGTCAATGGAGTCTCTCAATGATGATGGTATGAGATCAGAGACCAAACTTTACATTACATAGGGGAACTGGGGAACACTTACCAGTGATCAGGATGGCAATTTGAAGACATGTCAGTTGTTCCAAGCATTCCATCAGTGTATTCTATTAGTTCTATTAGGTCTGCATTGAACAAATCTAAAAAGCAAAAAAACAGACAAAAATAAAAAGAAGGACACACTTCTACTAGGGCAGGGACGATGAAACATTCAAAACCTCTATTTAGTCCTGCTTGTTTTCCTGTTGTGCCTTGCACCTTGAATATTGGACAATGTTCTACAGTTACATCAGTTCCCTCACCTCCTACCAATCCTAGTTGACTATTCTATCAAGTAAGCAGATATTGTCTGTGTACTAGGTTTTTTCCGCTTCCCCCCTCCTTAAAATTGGGTGGTAGATTGTTGAAGTTCAAGAGGTAAATAATTCATAGTATCATAAATGGTACAGTAGGGTGCACGAAAGCATGTGTTCAATAAGTTTGTCTACTTCGTCTACTACGTAGTTGACAGAAGCTTAACAAGTTGGTAGTGCTGAAGAATCTTGAGTATTAGCTAGAACATTGTTCTCATAGTTCAAATACACATTTAATGCTTCATTTATGAAACATTCATTTATTCATCCATCACTTTTTTTGACCATTCTTGTCTATGTTTGCCTATTTCTATCTATCCTTCTTTCTTTCACCATCCTATTTTCATCCTTAGTCAGTTTAGAGTTCTAAATAAGAATAAATCATTTGTTGTTCAGTTCAGTTTTGTGCATCCTGTGCTTTTCACTTTTTCAGGAGATTTTTACTGTACCTCCCTGTTGGAGGAAACGGAGTTTGAGGACCAAGACTTTAAGGCTGATTCATGGAGCGTGGCGGTGGACAGCAGTTACTTGCATACGCACAGCAAAAATGTCATCAAGAGGCAGGATGTCATCTATGGTAACAAAAACATTATTTTCATACACACCCTTATTTTTCTTTTCTGCAGAGGTCCTCTTCAGATGAGAATGTCATACAATATATACAGTGTGTGTGTGTGTGTGTGTGTGTGTGTGTGTGTGTGTGTGTGTGTTTTACTACAATTACACAAGTAATCTAGAAAAAAATGTATTTCACTTCATCCATGCATCTATTAATTTTCTTATCCCATTTTATACCTAACTGGTGTTGCAGGCGTCTGGGGAAGCTATCACAATGCATATAGGGTGAAGTCAGGAAATATAAGCTAGGCAGGTCACCGCACACCATTCAGTCTCACTTGGACTGCTTCCCAATTGAGATTCTCCAGTTGATCTTAACATGCAAGTTTTTGGACTGTGGGAGGAAACTCCAGTACCTAGTTGATCTGAATGGGAGTTGAACCCAGGACCTTCTTGCTGTGATGCCTGTGCTAGCCATTCCTTTGATTTTTGGCCAATTTTTGGCCAACCAGCATAAACATGAATGTTTTTGGACTGAACTAAACTCTTAACAGGCCTAACAATTCCAACATGAGCAAGCAATCTGCACCCAATGCCAGGAAAACCTGCTTTTTAATAGGCAGAGAGCCTGGGCAGAATCAAACTACTGACACTTTACTTTTATACTTTGTGAGAGTCTGCTCTGTTGCTGTGTTCTCTGTTTGTGTGTAATGTGGGCATATATCCTTCACAGAGCTAATTCAAACAGAGCAGCACCATATGCGAACACTGCACATCATGGACAGGGTGTTCCGACAGGGGATGCTTGAGGACCTTCAGCTGAACCCCACCACCGTGCATGCAATATTTCCCTGCCTGGACCAGCTGACCAGGTTACATTCTCATTTCCTGGAGCAGCTTCTCCTGCGACGCAACATCAGTCTACAGTCTGGATCCATCTGCAACTTTACCATTCACCAGTTGGGAGACATACTCGTTGAGCAGGTTGCTGCAACACAATCTCTCTTACACCCCTATTTATATACATTCCATTGAATGTTACCTTTTCCTTGTTCAGTGAAATTGTTGTGACTATGACAGCAATTATGTTATAATGTTTGGATGGTCCAATATGCCAGTAGACGCCCACTCAAGCAAGTCCCCTTTAAATTGGGATATTGCTACTAAAGATGAGATAGCTCTAAAGCAGCTCACTCAAGGCACCTTCTACTGGGAGTAAATAGGAGAAAAACCTGAATTATTAACTAATCAGAAATTTGATATCAAATCACCAATGGCTGGACTGCATGTACCAGGCTACAATATCTTTAGGAAAGACTGGGTGGGAAATTGGCAAAGGAACACTTTAAGTGCAAACAGATTGGAATGGGTCTGTGTACACAACCTTGAATGTGTCAGTCCTAAATAAGCTGTCTCTCCATAAATGTTGATAACACTGAGTGGGATGTATAGACCTCCATCAGCCCCTAAGGCATTCTATCCAGAGCTTCAGGTTCTACTTAAGGAATGGGATAAGAAAAATGTTATTTTGCTTGGCGATTTATATATTAATTGGCTTGACAAATCATATTGGAGGCAGTTGAAATCATTATTAACTAACTTTAATAGTACTCAGTTAATCAAAGGTCCTACAGGACTAACTACTTCCTCTGAAAAATGCATTGATCCTGTCTTTTGCAATAAGTGTGAGAATTCAAAAGACGTTCAATATGATCACAGGGTTCTCAGACCACAACTTCATTCCAAAGGGAGATTCCAAATTTCACACAGGTGCTAAACCATATCAGTTGGGATAACTATCTCACCCATCACCATGTTAGCGACAAGTGGAATGAATTCATGACTGTTCATGACTGTCCAGGACACAGTGGCTGCATTCCAGAAAAATGAAAGCAAAACAATCAATCACCAATCACCTCCTGTGGTTAAATGAAACCATACGGACATTATTGAAAAAACAAGATTATGGTCTTAAAATACAATTTAAAACGAAAAGGGTGAATGATAGACAGACCTTCACTTCTCTTAGAAATAAAGTGGTAAAGGAAATTCGATCAAACTTTATTATTATTTTATCATCAGTACTGCAAAAAGAAATGTGAAAGAGATCTGGACAAATATTTAAAAACAGCTACAGCTAGAGGAGAAGGTCATCCATGATCCAAGGGAGTGTCCCTTGGGTCATGGATGACAACTTTCAACGATTACTTTATTGACTGAGTTATAGAACTGATGCAAAGCAACTGCCGTCAGATAGAATACCACCCTCCCTTGCAACTGAACACTGACAAACCCTCTTTTAATCTGTGCGTAATGTTGTAGCTGCAAGTTGATAAAGCTGTGTGTTGTCTCAAAAACTGTAGCCAAAGATGCATTTTGTATCGCGGTCACATTTCTAAAATATCTCAAAGTATCTCTCATAGCACCTTTTACTACTATTATGAATAAATCCATAAAATGGAAGTTCCTTCTCCAAAACCTGGAAGTGCTTTGTCACATACCGTTGACCAAACTGTCTACTTTTAACTTCTCCTCAAGAACTCTAAATTGGATTGAATCATACATATCTTTAAGATTGCAGCTTGTTAGGATACAGAACATGAAGTCAACATCACCTAACAACAACCTTGCTCCTGCATAGTCACGAAATAAAAAAGGAGAGGAGGAAGTGGTGGAGGAGGAGGTGGAGGACAGATGGGGAGAGACCAAGAGGTGGGTGAGAAGATAGAGCTCAATGTACCGAGGACCCCCGGCAGACTCAACCTATAGCAGCTTATCTAGGATTTAAGGTCTAACTGTAGGCTTTGTCAAAAAGGAGGGTTTTTAACCTACTCTTGAAGTTAGAGAGGGTGTCTGCCTCCTGGACTGAAACTGGTAGATGATTCCACAGTGGAAGTGATATATGGTGGAAGTGAGATAAATTTTACATGGGAGCTAAAAGACAGGTCTTGATGAAAGCTAACACCTAGGGTCTTTACGGCGTTGGCAGGAGTAGCGAATCTATTTTGTAGTGCTATTGTGTCAGATATAGTCATGAAGGTGTTTTGGACCTATGAGCAGTAACTCTGTTTTTTCAGAGTTAAGAAGGAGGAAATTATGGGTCATCCAGGCCTTAATGTCATCAATGCAGGATTGAAGGTGCTGTACACGATTGTGCTCACACGGCTTGATAGATAGATATAATTAGGTGTTATCAACTTAACAGTGGAAATCTTTTGAATGGTTCCTGATGATATCACCTAGAGAGAGCATATATAAAGAGAATAGAATTGGACCAAGAACAGATCCTTGTGGAATCCCGTGAGTGACTTTAGTGCGTGGAGATTATTTTCATTGACATGCACAAACTGATGTCGGTATGAAAGATAGGCCTGGAACCAGTCTAAAGCGGTGCCTCTGATTCCAAGCTGACAGTTTATTGCAGCTTTAGCAATGGAAGCTTTAAAATTTGAAGCAGGAGGTTCAAAACCCCCTGCTTCTACAGGGATGAGGGAAAGGTTTTTTTGACAAGACATACATTCCCAGCTCTGGTGCAGGAGCTTCACCAGGCTCCCACCCGAGGGCCTTAGGTCACCGAGGCCCTCTGCTCTCACATAGCAGTGCACCCAACCCCAGATTTTCTTCCCACAGGTGTTGGAGCCACAGGATAGGGGAGGATGGGGCTCCACGTAACCATTTCGGCTCATGCCCCAGTGGACATGGCAACCAGGGGCTCGCTGTCAGACCCTACCATCCAGGCCTTGCTCCATTCATTGGCTCCTGGCTCCTGAGCCCCATCCCCGGGCTTCCCTGGCAGGGTCACATTTCTCCATTTTCTTTTCATCTTCAGGTCTTCTTGAACCATGCTTAGTCTAGCCCCTCACTGAGACCAATTTGCTTTGGAAGACCCTACCAGGAGCACGTGGTTCTGGACACAGCTCCCAGGTTTTTTTGGGACATGCAAACCTCGCTACCACGATAAGGTGATCCTGGAGAAGGAACCATCACCAATGATAATTCAGCCGTTCTTCATTATCAATGGCTCAAGGTTGACATGTTCAAAGTTATGTTCAGGATACATGATGTATTTTTTATTATGTATGTTTTTTTACATTAGTAATTCATTTTACATATAGCTGTAGCAGTCACCTGCTACAGGTGGGCTCTGAGGCAAGAGTGACACAGCATTTAGCAATTGCACACCTTTAATTTTCCTGTGCAGTCTATTCACTGCTCAGTATTCAGTGTTCCACCCAGCTTCCAGTGCTCGGTGCTTAGTGTTCCATACAGCTTTGAGTGTCCAACTCCAGCTAGCCTTTCAGGATCTGCACGCTACTGCAATATGACAGGGAGTTGAAAGATTAGAAGACTCGCTGCAGCTGCACTAACCTCACCTGGTGCTGTTCCTGAGCCAGCTCCGACACGCTCCCCTCTCCTGTAGTTGACAGCCCGAACCACGCCCTGTCTGCTTTGCTGCCCTGTTAGATATGACAGCGGCCTTTGATATGGTGGATCACAACATTCTCCAATCATGCTTAAATACCTGTGTTGGCCCACCTGAGCCCTAAGCTGTGGAGTACCACAAGGCTCTGTTTTAGGTCCCCTCCTATTTTTTTATATATGTTGTTATATATCTAATTCTTTGTTTGTTGACCTCGACTACAAAGCACTGCACCATTCGCAGGTTGTTCAAAACGTATCCGTGAGCACATTAGTCCAGTTCGTGCCGCTTTGCATTGGGTGCCTGTTATTCAGGCATTTGTAATTTTAGAATTCTATTTAAAGTTTTATTAATTGTTATTGACGGGTGTGTATTAATTGTTGACCAGTGTGTGTGGAATCAGATCCAGAGACAGAGGCAGACAGGTTTTAGGAATAGTTATTAATCCAATACTGACTGATGAGAGTCGACATGAGAGAGAGAGAAGGTAGCACCTGCAGACTGATTTAAATGTATAAATGGTGGGCACACCACTGCTCCTGGCAGCTGCTCCTGGCAGTACCTAGGTCCAGGCTCTCCACTCCTGGAGATTGACCCTTCTCAGTTGCATCCCCAAAGCTGTTGAGCAGCCAACCTCTTTATGTTGAGCTGCATGGTCTACGGAGAATTTTGAAGTACTTCACTCCTAAGTTATCTTGGCTCTTTCTCTCTCTTTTACTTTTTCTTTTATTGTAAATTTCTTTTAATTTATTCCTTGTATTGGTTTTATTGTGTATCGGTTGTATATCGTGTCTATTGTATTTCTACAACTGTACACACTTTGGTTGTCTGAGGTTGGTTTTAATTGTGCTCTATAAATAAACTGTGACTTGACTGAAAAATAGAAAATATGAAAATATACTCATATTACTCATTTTACTCAGTTTAACAAAGTCTGTTTTCTGATTAACTATTCATTTCGTTGCAATTGCTGTACATCTTGATGCATTGATTTAAAAAAAAAACATGATCAAATATATATCTCAGAGTACTTGAGATGTATATCTCAACTTCTGAAACAATGAGTTGCTGTTTTGATGTTTTTGTAAGTTGCTGTGTACTTTCTCCTGCTAGTTCTCAGGTCAATGTGCAGATGAGATGCGGAAGACCTATGTGGAGTTCTGTAGCCGCCATTTAAAGGCTGTCAAATTGTATAAGGAACTGCTGGCCAGAGACAAGAGGGTCCAGGGCTTCATACGGGTGAGACGGATGTCAAAATATGCAACATGCATTACAACACTGATATTGACCCAAGGAATGAATGAATGAAAATGGCAAAAAGAGCAAGCAAGCTAAAGAAATATGTTGTGGTTTCTTTATCTTCAGAGGCAGTGATCGATGTAATGAACTGAAGCTTTATTGACCTTTTTTTTACCAGTTAAAGTCATTGAAAAAAAGGAGAGGAGTGTAAGGGGAGTCTTTAAGGTAGAGACAGATCCCTGTTGATACTTGTTTTGGACTAGCACATCAATTGACTGGCTGTTATACCAGGTTGATTTTTACATATTTTTGGAGTTCTTGCCAGGTGATTTATTTTGTGCATCTCCTCATTATTTTAAATTGCTTACAGTTGCACTGTGTGTTTCACTCTGTGTCTGCCCAGCGGGTGAGCCGAGCACCCTTGCTCCGTGGACGTGGTATTCAGGAGTGCATCCTACTGGTCACTCAGCGAATCTCAAAGTATCCTGTCCTCATACAGCACATTTTGGACAACACCTCAGGTAACATAACACTGGCTCGTCACAAACCCAAGAAAGAACAGCAAAGAAGCAATAGGTCTATGTATAAGTTAGTTATAAGTCCTAACAGAACATATATATGTACTTTAACGGTGGCATTTTCTACATGTCATAACAACTCCAAGTGCTTTATGGTAGGCGCACTCACACAGACACGGGACATGGAAGTAGAAGGAAGGGACGCTCCCGGCCTGCTTATATTTGCAGCGCCCTCCCGCAATGGCTGTACAACATGTGAAGTTGCCGGGCCAATGACCATCATCCAACTGGAACAGTTGTATTCTATGTAGTTCTGTTGTAAGCTGTATGTAAGCTAGTTGAACAGCAATTATACTGTATGCTTAATGATCCACCTTTCCTTTTGAAGGCATATTACATTTTCTGATACCTTTCAGGTACCTTTGACCTCTTAATATTGTTCTGCAGTAAACTTGCAGTCCCCAGCACATTTTAAAACAACTTTCAACTTTATTTGTTTTAAGTGCCATATCACAACAGCTGTTATCTCAGACCACTTTACAAGGACAGCAACAATGTGTACATAGTGAAAAAAAACCCTGTCCTTAGACCCTCGCAAAGGCTGAGGAACAACTCCCAAGAAAAACCCTGACAGGGAAAAAAGGGGAGAAACCTCTGGGTGAGAGACAGAGGAGGGGATCCTCACCCAGGACGGACAGGCGGGCACAAACAAAACATTATTGATGGCTAACAGTTCAGGATATAAATAAATCAATGAATTGAATTGAATCAGTCCATAGTCGCAGGCAGGAGGAACCGCAGTGAGATGAGCCGGGTAGAGGTGGTCCTGGATCCAGCTCAGCATTGATGGAAGCCGGGATGGAAAAATAAAAATAATAAAAATAATAAAAATAAAATGAAAAATAAAATGAAAAGTAAAATGAAAAATAAAAATAAGAATAAAAAGAAAATTAAGAATTAAAAAGAAAATATTAATAAAAATTAAAATAAGAATAAAAAATAAAAATTAAATAAAACTTGGTAGCTGGCCTTGGTAGCTGAAGGCTCTGGCTCCCCATCTAGACTTAGAGATTCGTGGAACCACCAGTAGGCCTGTATTCAGAGAACGGAGTGTCCTAATTTTAATAATGATGATCTGTCTCCATTCAGCGTCTTATGTTTCTGCAATTCTTTTTCTCCTCAAGACGATGAAGAAGAAGCTGCCCTCTTGGACCAGTCTCTTTTGATGATAAGAGAACTTCTTAGTTTAATTGACAAAGAGGTAACTACACATCATATTATAATAACATATTAGAATTACTTGTGAATTAGATTCATCAGTGTGCTGAGGGGGTGCTCCCTTCCCTACCTTCCCTTGTTCTCCTGCTTGTTTATTAGTGCCCCAGGGATCAACATGAAACATTCTTCTCCAGCGTTTCTTATTATTATTCTACAACTCCTTATCGCCCCCCCGGGATCAAAAAATGGCACACAAAAAAACATACTTAAGCCTTCATTCATTGTTGAAGAAGAAATCACATTACAATGTGCAGTGCATTCATCTCTGTGATGATGTGCTTATATTCCTGATTGGGGGCACACACACACACACACACACACACACACCACACACACACACACACACACACACATACACATACACATACACATACACATACACACACACACTCATACTCATACAATAATGTTTCTTGTATCCTGACTGATCACTGACATTATATCTGTCCTTGAAATAGCATCTGGTCTGTAGAACCAACACTTAGATACTCATAAAAAATGTTACTTAATTTGTGTTTAATAATACTGATTTTTGAGCAAATGATAAATCACTTTTATCCTTGTTGGCAGATTGAAGACTTGGAGAAATCACAGCAGCTGCAAGAGATTCTGGCTAAGATGGACCAGCGGGCTGAGACGAGAGTAAGAGATGGGGGAATATTCAAGTCTGCAGAGTTGCTTCGCCGTAGACTCATCCACCAAGGGAGCCTTTTATGGAAAACCCCAGGATGCAGGTCCAAAGGTAGGAATGTTTCAGAATACCATAACACACAAATACAAGCACTCTAAAGGAGAGAGAGATCTAACATAAACTACATGGAAATGGGTACAGTGAGTTCCATCCTCAAATTGATAAATGCAAATGTAAGTGTGCAGCTCTCCTCTCCTCTTCTGTAGAACGTCTATGTAGAGTATGGGGAGGAGTTTCTGAAAAATTCAAGGCAGTGAACACCCCCATTACAGACATGCCACTGAGTAAGCCCCTAATAAAACACACACACACACAAAAATGTATATATGCATACATATATATCAACAAGGTATATCAACAACCCCCCCCCCCCCCCCCCCCCCCCCCCCCCCACACACACCACACCTCAGGTTTATACTTTACAGCGCCAGCTGATGTGTCAGCCTGCCAGTGTTTTACATTATCCTGTGTTTCTCCGTTACTTTCTTCTTTGTTGTTGTGGAAGCCTCCACTTCAAACGGCTGTCAAAAAATTAAATTCAAAAATTGCATCTTAACATTATGAAGATGTTGGTCATGTGTTTTTAAAAATGAAATTTTTATCTCAAAAAGATAAAATTCTGATATTTTTCCAGAAATCATCTACCATGACTCCAAAATGTAGTCATTTTTAATGAACATTCAAAATGTATTTATCAAGAATTTCAGAGTATATGTTCAAAATACTATTAACGCAAACATTTTGATGCGCAGTCATCTTAACTTTCAATGAATTAAACATCTGTTTAGATTTTAGGACAGTCTGGAGATCCTCTGTGACAGGTTTGATGTCCATTGTGGGGGGGGGGGGGGGGGGGGTGGGGGGGGGGGGTCGGTTTAATAAGTTTTACAGTTTTGAAAAAAGTGAGTGTTGTTTAAAGTTTGTGGATTCAAGTTTAGAGCTTCTCAAGTACAGACTTGAGAAGCTCTTTGTTCAACAGTTTTATTCACAGGTTACAGCAGAAGATTGAGCAGTAGCAAAATGGCAGCTGGGGAGCTAAGGTGTCAGAAGTTGGCGTCAGTCAGCCAGGGCAGAAGTGAAACAATGTTCGTTCTGGAAGGCAGGTCAGGCACAGAAGACAGAGATGATGCGAGGAGAACCCAGACACAGATGCAAGTCGTAGGCAGGCAGGTTTGTTCAGACAGGAGACACAGGAGCAGGTTGGGGGTCCAAAGACAGATAGGTTTGCTCGGGGAGGAGGCAGGAGTGTGTTCAAGGCAATCTGGCACTGAGCATGGAGCTGGTGATTGGTTGAGCGGGACAGATAACTGAAATCTACAAGGGAGGGCGACTGGGTAAGTGGTGGTTGAGTGATGATTACTGCAGCAGGCTCAGAGCAAATTCATGACAATTTCCACCAGGTTTACACATAGGGTGTGTACCCTCCCTATTACAATTGCATCATTACTAATGAAAAAAATACACTTTATGCAATATTTAGCATTTATATGGCTTTATTAAGCTAGTTTGACAAACTTGAGTAATTTAGTTATTAGAAAAACAAAGACCAAAGAACGACCTCACCAGTGTTTAAAAAACAAAACAAACAATATAAAAACATTCACTAGTTGCACATGTGCAAGACACGGTGATACCTTCATTTGCAGGTTCCCTTGCCTTCTTTTAATTGCACTGCTGGGTTATTTGCAACCAAAAGCATTGCATCTGAAATCAATGGGGAAAAACCCTAATTCCGCCAGGGGCCCTGCGCCAATTGTTCTATGAATTCTGGCGGGGACCAAAAGTGGCCCTCATGATAAATAAATGAGAAAACAACCCAAAAAAGGTAATATCTCACCCAATGTACAAACTTCATTGAAATTTGAAAATGGTGATCTGGTCTGTCTGTATTGTTTTTAACATTGAAACACACACACACACTCACAGAATGGTGTCTTGTGAGCGATCCAAAAGCAGAGAAAGTGCTCCAAATCAATGGACACACATCCTGGAGCACTGTCGAAATTCCAGCACGCTGGAATTTTCTAGTTTCAAGTAAAAAGTTCCAGACAGCATCACCACAGATTCCCCAGGAACTCCCGCTAGTGTTTTGGCTGAGAATTGCTGTGTGTCACTGTGGGGTACGAAGTGACCCTGTGCGTCATGTTGAAAAAGAATGAATAAACGAGGCGTTAGCTGAAGTTGCTGAGGAGAGGGAAGTCTGGGGCTCTCTGCTCAAACTACTACCCCACAACCCGACTGCAGAGAGGCAGTAAAGTATGAGTTGATGAATACTAGATTTTCCTAGACTGCATATTTTGAAGCTTGGCATGACGTAAATGTACTTGTTTCTATATTCCTGATGTATGGTTGCATTGTGTGTGTGTGTGTGTGTGTGTGTAGATACACAGGTCTTACTGATGTCAGACATCCTGGTGTTTCTGCAGGAAAAAGACCAGAGGTACATCTTTCATTCCATGGTAAGAAACCACAGTTGTGCACTTGTTGTTTAATTGTGCAGTTGACTGGAAAAACCTTTCCAGTTTTTAAATTCATTTTCCTCACTTCTTATACTGTCACCACGTTTTCTGTTCTGCTGTTTCTGTTGCATAATCCAGGACAAACCTCCAGTGCTGTCCCTTCAGAATCTGATTGTGAGGGATATAGCCAGTCAGGAGCGAGGCATGTTCCTGATCAGTGATTCTTGCCCTCCAGAGATGTATGAGTTCCATGCCCCATCCAAGGAGGACAAGAACATCTGGATAAGACATATCCAGTACACCGTTAGCAAGTGTGCAAGTGCAATCACACATACAAATACACATGTACTTTTGTTTCTTACATGACTTTCAACAGTGTTTTTGTATTTTTAATGTGTAGTGTACTGACCCCATCTTAAATCTGACCTCATAAGCAAGGGATTCTTCAAATTATAACGCAATGGAGAAAAGTATTTATATGATCCCAAGAAGCTGCCAATCCATTTTCAAAAGTAGTTTTCTTTTTAAGAGTTTCTACATGTGGTTCAGCCAGTTCTGTATTGTAAAATAGGCCAGGATTAAAACGATAAACAATTCAAAGTGTAACTATTCAATTACAACTGGTTGGCTTTTTATTTTTTCAGACCTAGAAACACAACTGGCAGAATAGATACATTTAAAAATGTTTAACTTTCCATCACTTTTTCCATCACGCTGCTGGCTTTTATGTCTGAGGTTTTAATGGCCAACCCAGCATGTTAGTCATAGCTCTTCTGTAGCTAATTAAGGATGACCTCCAGATGCCTGTGAGTTGATTTCCCACGTGTTCCCAGGCTCCATACTTTCGAATGAGGCCATATTTGAGGAATTGGGAGGCCTTATGCTATACAACTATGCCTTCTTTTAAGGTACAACCCCTGGCCTTTAACTTTTGGCAATTCAACATTACAGAGTGAAAGTCAATGAAATTGATATTTCTCTCCCTGTATCCAGCATGCAACATGTTCTCTTGACTAATTCGTATGGAGAAGAGACCAGAATTTTGTGCGTTTTCATATGAATTTCTAGTGACACGAGTGCGGATGCACAAACTATGCCCCGGACCCGGAAACACAATTGATACATAAATAAAACGTACTCGTTTGAAGCAGAGGATTCCGGTGGAAATCGGATATTTCAACTTAGTTTTCAATTGCTGAGTCTTACTGTGCCTTATTCTTATTCCTCTAGCAATTTTGCGTATTCGTGGACCACAGGCGTTACTCCTATTTGTCACTGGTAATTAAACGCATTAAACGCACCGCTCACGTGACCAGGGCACGGTGACAAAAAATTCATAGGAAATACTACGAAATTTGGAGGTCTAGATTACGTATCTTTTTGTATGAAAGCTGAGTGAAAACAGGTTTCAGCATGACATGCCTGAGCATGTACTGAAGCCAGAGGGAGGGAGAAGAGATAGCAAAACATAGATATTCATTCTTGCTTCAGGCCCAATTTTTTTTATCACATTTGAACTGGAAAATATTAGCCTTTATTCTATAATTTAAGAGGGTTTTTGAGTCAAATACTGCATCCTTTTTTATATTTTAATGTGTCCAGGTGCCCATCAAGAGAGGAGTTCCCGCTCATAGAGACTGAGCATAAGGCCCATCTAAGGAGACTTAAAGGTAAGGATATTGACATCAGTGCAGTCATGATCTGATCGAACTTTATTTTTAGTGTTGATTCGCAGCTTGTGACATGGTTCGAATTTATCGGTGAATTGGGGGTTACAACCCACCCAATAATCCAAACCAGCCACTACAACCCCCCCAATATCATCATAATTTTATTGATGATGAACGTTAAGTATGTTAAGAGACTTTCCTCTGTTAATAACACCCATTGTTTTGAGATTAGACAAGTATGTCACTCCAGTCTGTCTGTGTCGGCATTAGAGCCAGATGGTGATAGGGTGAGATGAAAAGAGCATGTTGGTATAAGAATAGCATAACTCTGGTAAATAATGTGTAGTGTGTGTGCATGTGTGTGTATGTGCGTGTGTATATGTGTGTTTCAACATTTTAGTTGGAGAAAATGTGATGTAATGTGAAAGTTCAATGTTTTGTTAAAAAAACTTTTTTTTCCTTATTTCTCAAAGAAGTATTGCAAAGCCAGTAATGCTTTGACTAATGTAATATCTATGTTCCTTTGATTCACACATCTTTGTGACTTTTTTCATGATAATTTCTGCCTTAGGTTACAATACACTGTGTCTAATAGATGCTTTGTCTTAGATCTTTGATTAATTAATCTTAATCAACCACCCACTAGCTGAACTCCAGCAGAAGGACCGGGAAATGCTAGAGCTCCTGCAGGAGAGAGTGACTCTATTCTGTGAACTAGCAGAGGTCACAAGTGGTCAAGAGGGCCTTCAGTCTCCCATAACTCGCTACTTGTTCAGGGCAGACACAGCCCAAGCTCCTCGTGCTGAGAGACTACTACTGGATGCCACAGCTGAAGGTAAAAAAAAAATGTTGACCACAGATCATTGCAATTTGCAATGATGGTGGAAAACATACATTTCTAAGATTTTTAAGAACAAAAGAAACAGAATTACTCGTGCAAAAGCATTGCATGAAGCCCAGGCCGAGGTCCTCCTCTGTGAAGCAGAAGTTGCTCTGCTTCACAGTATCTCTACATATATCTATAAACTTAAAGCAAATCAAATTTTATTGATTTAGAATCAGAAGAAATTAATTTAAAGGCAACTTTATAATTATTTATTGTATTATTATAGTGGTTCTGTAAATGTTCAATTCAAGTGCTTTTCTAGTCTTCATGACCACTCAAGGCTTTACAGACTGTCTGATCAGCCAGGTTCAACCATTCACATGCCTTCATACTGTGATAACACAGCATCAGGGTTTCAAGCATCTTGGCTAAGGATACTTCTTGGCTAAGGATACCTTGACATTTGTCTAATCTTGACTTCAGCCACTTATCTGGGTCTGGGTCACAGGGGCAGCATTTTAAGCAGGGGAGCCCAGACACTCTTCTACCCACCAACTCCTCTGGGGGGGATCCAGCATTTACAGGCCAACCAAGAGATATTATCTCTCCAGAATGCCCTGGGTCTGCCTCTGGGTCCCCTCCCAGATACACATACCTAGGACATCTTTTGAGGAAGGTGTCCTGACTAGATGCTTGAATCACCTTGGTGTGTACGTATGCATGCCTGTACCTGTGCTTGTACCTGCATCTGTGTTTGTTTCCACAGTGGACAAGTTGGGTGAGATCCTTTTGGGTACCAGCATTGACATCCCTGTTCTTTACCATCAGCAACAAGTGAACGCAGTAGAAACCAGTAAGTCAATCATAATTAAAGTCACAAACACAAAATAAAATGTTGTATTGTTTGCATGTACACATGCAATTAACTGGATTAGTTCCTATCTGACTAATCGATCACAGTTTGTTAGAGTTAGGAGTTATCAATCAAAACCCATCGGTATGCCTGCTGGTGTGCCACAGGGATCCATATTGGGTCCTCTTTTATTTACCCTGGATGTCACTTTGCCCTGACATTAATATACAAATGTATGCAGATGATAATGTCATCAAGTTAAATTCAATCTGGCAAACTTTAGATTCATACGAAACTATACGTGAACAGAGGATGCAATCATGTATATGTACTCAGTGATCTTTCCCTGTATTACATATTGCTTTACAACTTGGTCACAGGCCAGTATAAAATGTTTCAAGCCCATCCAGTCTCTATATCAACAAACCCTTAAAGTTCCTGATAAAAAAACCTAGACGTCATCATCACTATCTCATTTTAACTAAATATAAACTACTGAGCTGGGAAAACAAAACCAAAAAAAATACAAACCTATGCCTAACATATAAGATTATAAACAGCTCTGTTTGAAGACAATTCATAAAAATAGGTTCATCTGCAAACATATCTACAACAAGAACAAGTAGGGGTGCCTGTATAAT
This sequence comes from Karalla daura, assembly GCA_029224185.1. Classification (NCBI taxonomy): domain Eukaryota; kingdom Metazoa; phylum Chordata; class Actinopteri; order Chaetodontiformes; family Leiognathidae; genus Karalla; species Karalla daura. The sequence goes on along the minus strand of CM055205.1, from coordinate 1,801,267 downwards.
TGAGATGAGAAGATGCAGTTTTAGCCAATCTGCATTTTCCTTTAGAGCTGCACCTGAGGGGAATATTATCCCAACCCACATCGGAAACATAAAAACATACATTGAAACACATTCTAAAAAAGTGATTAGTTTGCCAACAAACATGTCAACACTAAATAACACTGACTAGTTTCACAGTATCTGGGAGCCATCTTATAAAAATCACTGCCATCTCTCCCTTGTTTTCCCCTATATTCACTGACCCTGCTCTTCTTGCACCAATTACTTTTATCATGAGGAATGTACATTTTATGATTTTGTCTCTTTTAGTATGCAGGTGACCTGTTGACATCGGTCTATGGACAGCGGATGTAAAATAGCCATTTTGGCTAATTCTGGCACATTTACACTCTATGTTTATTAATGTGCATTGTCCATGTCAAATAAACCATAAAATAAAATAGATATTGAGATTTTTACTTCTTTTAAGTAAAATTTTTGTAACAATAAAAATGCAACAAACAAAATACCATCTACACAGCAGACACAAATCTTCATCGAATAGAATTGTCATGATTCTGTCTGCATGTCTGCCCGTTCTGTCTTGCCTGTTACCTGTTCCTGTGATGTTGATCCTAGTTCCGGATTGGCTGGCAGCTGGCTCATCAGCCAGGTATATAACTCACCTGTGAGATGAGCCAGCTGCCAGACCATGTTTCTCCACTCTGTGCCTTGTTCCTGCTCCTGCCTCAGCCTTGTTCCTGTTTGCCAGTTTGCCCAGGTTTTTCTGTTTCTTTTGCGACTTTCTAGTTTTCAGAGTAGTTTTCACCTGCAGACTGCAGAGTCCCAGGTAGTTTCAGAGTAGTGGTTTTGTCCTGCGGCGACCGATTGGTCCCAGGCTCATTTTTGTTTAGTGATCAGTTAGTTTTTTGTCCTGCAGAGACCACAGGTCCCAGGCTCATTTGTTTTCAGTGTGTTTTTGTGTTTTGTTCCCCTGCGGCGATCAAAGGTCCCAGGGTGTATATTTTCTGTTGGACTTTAATAAACCATTGTGTCATCTAATCTGTTGTTTGAGTGTGCCTTCGGGTCTCCCAGTCGGTGCTTTACATGAATAGAATAGAATAGAACTGAATAGAATAGTATAGAATATGGTTTAATTCTTCGCACACTGGGGAAACATCAAATGTAGTTCATTAGCATTGTCCATTACATTTTACAAATTATTCTGTTTTAGTGAAGCATTGACTCAGCATTGAGTCATATGAAAGTGCACCTACAAGGTAAACACAGCACACATCAGCTGTGCCCTACTGTCCAAGGATCTGACTTTGTCACCCAAGGTATCAGCTTGAAATCTCCCCCAACAGTTTAAATACACCTGAGCAAGTCACCTCACCCAAGTTGCTCCTCATTGTGGGACTAATTAAGGTGATAAATTATTTATTAATTAAACTTAAAGGGAAAAAGGATCAAAGGGATTTGATTACCATAAATCAAAAGTATTTATATAGTCCAAAGAAAGAAAGGGAAGTAACAAAATATAATATAATAATCATTCAAAATATACCTACACCAGAGAAGGATGCTCAAAATATTAATATACAGGTAAAAAAATCAGAATTGTACAGTTGAGCTACTGAATGTCATTTGCTTTCAAGGCTATATGAAAACAGTCATATATTCCTTGTATTAAATGCTTTCTTGGTTTGAGTGACTGATGTTTATGTCTCTGCACAGATGATCAGGATTGGTTGGCCAGTACAGCCTATGATTTCTCTGCAGCAAAGGTAAGATGGCAAAGATGGATTGGCAAAGTGTTGGAATATTTTGTGTGTGTGTGTGTTGGAATGGCTGAATTAGGCAGAGGATTAAATGAAGTTGATATGATATGAGCGTTTCTGGTGTACATTCGCAAAACTTGATCAAAATAATTCCACTCCAAAAACATATTAATGGGCTCACCTCAACTGAAACCCACTCATGAAACTGAACCATACTGACACCAGCCTGGTCACAAATGCATATGTTTATTATGTGTCAGTCTGAGTACAGACTGCTAAGCTCTTGGGATTTTCACAAAAAGTCTTCTTTGCAGTTTACAGAGAATGTCATGTCGTTTGAGCTATTTGCTGCCGGTACATAAAGTTTTTGCCTTCGATTCTGATTCTCTCAGTGTTTCAAGTGGATTAATGAATATCAGACATTGTTCTGTTGCTGACTCAATCGATTTCCGTAACAGAGCCAGCCAGTGCTCATGGAATTCCCCCACTCTCATCAATTTATATCTTACAAAGATAGCTGGCTACATAAAAGATGGGCTAGTTTCTTATGATGTTCGTGAAACTCTTGATGCTTTTATATATTTGAGAATCTAGGGGCACTGAACAACGACCCCAAGCCCATACAGACTGGACAATCTGACACTGGGAGAGAAAGAGCGGTAGCGGAGAAGCGGTCTAATGTGTAACGCACCTAAGGTCACTAGGAGTACTTAAAATGTTGAATTATTCAGTTAAATGAATGAAGAAAGGGAGAGGGCCTGTGTGCAAGTAGATTTAAGTGCATTCATAGTATATTCATTTACAATTTAAAAAAATGACAAACAAAACTTCAATTAAGATGTATGAAATGAATTATGAGACATAAAGTAACAGGTCAGCTGTTGTTTACGTTATCCCAGAGGAAAGATGGACGACTGCACCTGAAATCCACTTAGTAGTAAAGCAACCCCTTTGGGAATTCACTACACAACATTACAACATTAGCCAAGTCACAATGACATGTGCGAATGCCAAACCTACTTCCCCCTATAGGTTCCCTAGCCACAGCATAGACCAAAAAAATCACTCTCATATCGTCCTGGTCCCTATAAAATCAAACCTCAAACTCTTTCAAGAATTTTCTCTGATGATTAGTAGTAGTTGAAGCACACTGAGCCTATTTTGCTCAGTGTGCTTCAACTCCCAAGAGAAACCCTGACAGGAAAAAAAGGGAGCAACCTCAAGGTGAGAAACATTAATCTATGGATTGATGACTAGCAAAACAGATTATAGTCTAAAGGTCAGATGAGTTCACTGTAGCAACGGTGCATGCAACGGAACAGCCATGGTGAGGGACGGGGTCCTGGATCCGACTCGGCATTTTTGGGGCCTGGGAGGGGAGAAAGCATAAAGACTCCAGGAACATGGGATCGCTGATCCAATATGCTAGTCCTGCGCAATCAAGGAATAGAAAGAATAGAATAAAATAGAAAGGAGGAAAGAGATGGAGGATAGCTGAAGAAAGATGGAGAGAAGAGAGGGAAGAAAGAGAAAAGAATGTTTATGATTTAGAATCTACCATGTCACATTAAATAAACATATGTCATGGTCAGCTTTAATTTGAGTCCAAATTAAAGCTGCTGGCTAAGGCGCGGCACAGATATAGCAAAATCGTTATCCACGCTGGTACTAATGACCTGTGCTTATGCCAAACGGAGGTCACTAAAATTAGTGTGGAGTTAGTGTGTTCGATGCGCAAAACAATGTAGTTTTCTCACACCATAGTTTTCTCCGGCCCCCTGCCCAATCTGGCAAGTGATGACATGTTTAGCATCATCATTTCACCGCTGGTTATCGAGGTGGTGTCCTGCAAATGGTGTGGGCTTTGTAGATAATTGGCAAACTTTCTGGGGTAGACCTGGTCTCATTAGGAGGGACTGCATCACCCCACGTTGGAAGGAGCAGCCCAACTTTCTAGCAATCTGGCCAAGTGCATTAGTCCTCCCCCACCCTGACTCAGAGTTCCACAGTCATTCCTCGGGACAGGAGCATTAAATGTGGATTACTTAATATCCACTCTCTGTCTTCCAAAGCCATTCTTGTTAATGAATTAATCTCTGACAACAACATTGATGTGTTGTGTGTTACAGAAACTGGGCTTTGACCATAGTCTATTAATTACCCCTAAACTTAATATTGTTAATTCATTTGAAAGCCTTGTGAACAGGCGGTGACAAAACCATAAAATAATGTTTAAAAATTCTAGGACATTTTGAAAATCAAATACATTTTTATAGACACTTTATAGACAATGATTTAAAGTCTGTATAGATTTTTTGGGGAAACCCTGTACACGGCCTGAAGCAATGTTGTCCATTCGTTTCCATGGTACAGGGGGTAACACTGCATGGCACAGGGGGTGGGTCCTGAGCAGATGTAAACAGAGTCTGCTGAAATCCTATTGAACCACTGCTATCGTTGTTTTAGTATCAGTTCATGTGATTTACGTAGATATTTAGCCAGGCATTTTAAATAATGGCCTTGTCAGTGGTCGGCCTGCTGGGCCTGTTCTCCATTAATTTACATTGACTACCGAGCACAGGTTCAGCTACGTAAGACGGCGGAGGCGCCTGCCCTTTGCTGGTGCTGTCAGGCAATGCCATGTCCACTCTAGTGTTTTTTTCCCTCTCTATGAGTGGTAGCAATCGAGTTCGGGCCAGTAGCAATTTTGTTTGACAGACTACAAAAATATAGCTGAAGCTATTTTATAGTATAATTTTATATCTTTTTTGAATACTTCAATGATACTGATGTGCTTGTATTTAAAAATGTGGAAGATGTAAAAAATAAATAATGAGAAAAACACTTCCAGGCAGAGCATCCTCGTTTCTCCAATGAGATTGAGATTGAGATTGAGGGCCGTGGCAAATGTTCGGTATTTAGAAAATATATAAATAGCCGGGATGAGAACGGGTTGCAGTCAAACTTAGCCTAACTACAAACCTTCATTAAAATGGCTGAGAAAATAATGGACATTACCTCCCTCCTCACTGTGAGACTTACTTGAAGAGAGAATCAGAACAGAAGGCCTAAAACTTCTCCACGATCTTAACCATGTCATTTGTCGTTTGGTAGTGAGTGTGAATGAACTGCAGCCTTCAGGTTGAAGATAAAGGGTGCCACATGTTAGAGCAAATAGATTAAAATTCAGTGCTGTGCTCCCTTTATCTATCTACTTACTTAATAGTGCGAGGTGAAACCAGGGTGGGCATGAGTAGTGTTTTTTTGTGCGTGTGGGGGGTCAAGGGATGGGTGTGTGTCTGCAAGCGTGAGTATGGTTGGGAAAACTGAGGGATGATGCGAGTGTGTTTGAGATAGAGATGAAATTGGTGTAGCAAGGGGCATCTCCTTTTTATGTATTTTTATGTGTCTGTTTTGACGACCTGTTTTCAATAATGTATGTTGGCAGCTTTCATAAATTTTGCTGTCTGTATCTGTATCTCTCAAATGACCAAGATGAATTTCTCCACCTTAGAAGGATAAAGGTTCATCTTATCTCATCTTAAATGTTCATTTGTATAAATGCTCTAAATTACATTTGACAAGAAGAGACAAGAGTAGTTTGAATGATTCACTATAAAAACAAATAGCTGGACCAATTCTAAATCCACATACCAACATATTGGTATGTGTCGCTCCAGTGAACCTGTAGTTGTTTTTGCATTCGTCTTTTTATTGGTGCCTCTCTGAAAACCGTTTACAGCTTTGATCCTTTTATATTGCATTAACAAGCATGCTGCCCGTGTTTCACAGGAGATCTATCAAAGACTGTTGAATCTCAGCGCTTATCTCCATGCGCTCCAGGTGAGTATTTTACTCTTCAAGATGTTCATATCATGCACAACAGCATGTATAGTAAATCCTGTAGATCCAATGTTATTTTACAAATATTGTAGTCTGTTGTTTGCTGTGATTAAAAATTATAGGTTGTTTAAGAGTATATTTAGAAGCGCAATCTGATTTGTTACCACGAGGCTAAGGTGTTGAGTCAAGGAGACAGGTCGACGATTTAGAGGAGGAGATGAGTCAGCTGAAGCATGTCAGTGGGGTCAAATGAAGATAATGGCCTATCTGTATTTCCAGCTGTATCCTGAATAGTTGCAATAGGGGGTAAATTAATTGCAGTTGATGCTAGGTGGTTGCTTGCCTGATCGTTATGATTTTGTTACTGAAAAAACCCATGAAGTCACAGCTGCTGAGATGTGTGGGAATACACTGCACAGTGGAGTTATGACTGTGTCAGCCTGGCTACAGTGTTGAAAAGGAACCTGGGGTTACGCTTATTTTCCTCAATTAGAGAGGAGTAGTGTGTGGCTCTGGCATTACACAGAGCCAACCTGTGTATGCATGTGTGGGACAAGAACAGCCAATGAGGATCTGAGACAGATATTTTCAGCAATTTTAAGCAATCCTTTCACAGAGAATGGACAAAAGTGTGACTAAGGCTGAGTAGTGTTGATTGACCAATGAGTTTGAGGCATGGAACAATACCTTGGCCTATGAGAGTTTTTAGAAATTAATTGGGAGCAGCTTGTTGGTACTCAGACAGGCAGCTCTGCCAGATCTTATGGTCTTATGATCTTATATTATCAAATTTCACTGATAACAAGGTGCAAGGTCCAACGTGTGTCCCTTCTCATCTGTGGGACTTGGGTAGCACTACCTTAACAAGGTTAAAGCTTGGGAGACACCCAGAACTTGCAGTAGCCTTTGGGTGTCTATAGTGCACACATGACCTTCATCCTTTTCAGATCCTGCAGTGTAGCTTTGTTCCATGGTAGCTGGTCGATACACACAATGTATTATGTGGTTTGCACTCAGAGAGCTCACAAACAAATCATCTCACAAACAAGACTGAACTAAATCTGAAATGTAAAAGACAGTGCTTGGATTGCACCCCTTTCATCTAAGACTGAATTGTTTTATTATATGGGTTTTTGTCCCTGAAAACAGGGTGGTGCCCAGTATTTATCATATTAATATGTGCCTTAATTACTCATGAACCAAATAAGCTTGTTCAATTAAAAAAAAGTATTTTAAAGCAACATACACTAACATACATAAAGCTTTATTCTCCTTGGTAGAATGAGCCTGTAAAACATCTGAAATTTGATTCTTTTTATATTTTGCAGGGTGCTGTAATCAAACAAGACTCCATCTTGGAGCTGCTTTTGCAGCCACAGGAACCCAGGGCATCAGGAGGAGCATGGCGTTCTCTCTGCCGAGAAAGTGGAAATGTGGACGCTAATACAGGGGCAACCATTGGGGAGCTGGCTCTTTTGCAAAGACAGCACAGTTTGTTGCAGGAGGAACTGCTGAGATTAAGGGATGCAGAGAGCCGTTTGAAAAACAGCGAGAAGGCCCGGGCGAAACTTGAGCGGCAGGTTCAGCACATGAAAGTCTACTGCAGCCCCGCACCTTCTTTGCAGCAGCCTAAGGAGCAGGCTTTTCCAGTAAGTGGATTTTAATCATACTCTCCCAAAAGATATTTTGTAAAATATTGTCAAAATGTCTAATCCTTATTACCAGTTTCCAAAAAACATGAAAACTGTATCTCTAAAGATTTGACACTCACACCCTAGAGGCACTTCCAGACTTTTTATTTTTTTTTTGCCACAGGACCCCCTTTTGTCTTTTTTGCTTAGGGCCCTATTTTGGTCAGGGCCTGCTTCAGATGGCAGACACGGATGTTTTTGGACTCTGATAAATGCCAAGTGTTCTGGTATATAGAGACTCCACACAGAATGGGTGAAGTTAAATGACAACACGTTCTCATCCCAGCGCGTAAAGTACCGACTGTGTCACACCCCTGAACGTCTCATACTGATGCATAAGGCACTCTTCGTCGCCTGTTAATCGATGCTCTCGGTTCTGAACTCTCTTATGCAAACTGCTCGCAGCAGTAAGAGATGCCCAGGTCAGAGGCTTCACCATGCCGTATGCCAAATGTCGTATACTGATGCGCAAGGTTCCCTTCCACATCTGTATAAAATGCGATGGGTTATCAGTTGACTTCTATGCAAATGTGTTCACATTGGCAGGCTCAGAGCACAGGCTCCAGCTGTCCATTCACGCCAATAATAACCGGGTCACGGCTCAACGTCATGCCGCGAGTTACGATCTCATTGGAGGACCAAGGAAGTGCTTTTCTCACTATTTTAAGGATATCTTTTAATGACATCTTTCTCAATACAGACACATCTGTGACATGCATGCGCGCACCATGCTCCGTACCGGAAACATGGTTGGTATCCCGCATAAATACAGCTTAAAACAATTGTTTGAAGCAGAGGATTCCAGAGGAAATCATAACTTTCATTATAGTTTTTAGTTGATATATATTACTGTGTGTTATTTTTATGCCACTAGCATTTTTGACACAAGATGGATGCCACTAGCATTTTTGACACAAGATGGACATATGGGGACCACAGGCGTTACTCCTATGCGTACATGTCTACAATATGGCGGCGAGGGTGACATGTTAGGTATTATTCATTTGCATTTTTTGCTTCCTTATATTCTCCTTTTATTCCTTCAGTAAATGGATATCTTTCGTTTGTTAGTTCTTACAGACAAAATAAATCAGGTAAGTCAGGAGCAGAGAAAGTTATGTTTTCAAACGCTGCTGAGTCAATTCTGCCTTTGAACACACCCGCATCAGTCTGCAACACAGAGCCAGTGTTTACTATTTGCAGGAATTGACACTAAACTAATGAAGCGTGCGTAAGGTGTAGGGAACCGAGACTCTTGGGGAGGTATCCCTTCAATCGTTTGTTATGGCTTATTACACTCTGGAAGTGTCTGAGATGGCCACATACAATTGAATGACAGGCCAAGAGTGACATGACAGCACAGCTCCTGCAGATATCACCCCAGGTGACCACCTATATCGCCTATGCCAAGAACCAGCCCTGCATAGACTTTTTGAGCTATGAGGATGACGTTATAGAATGTTCACGGTGAGGTCATAGGCAGCTACGTTCAAGCAGGCATAATAAGCATAAAAAGCTTCCAAGGTTCCTGGTCAGAATTTTGTCTTCTCATCAATCTTTCAATCTTCTCATCAGAGCTCAGAGATTCTCATCTGCCAAGTCACTATGTATAACCATGAAATATATGTTTATTTCGTGAGAAAGGTGTGTGTAAGGGTGCTTCCACACTAGGATGCTGCCTCTCTGATCCTGCGAAGTCTCTCTCTGTCTCTCTCTCTCTGTCAGACGGAGAGCGAGATAATAATTATTGTAATTATCATAATCAAAAATCAATAATTTAATTTAACCAAAGGTTCTATATTTTTTCATCTCCATCATCACTTTATTCCATCTATTCTGCACATTTAGCCGAGAGTTTACAGTTTACTTTTTTCATCCTGTAATGAGTTTACTGTTAGCTTATCCTGTTACTGCCTGTTGTTTACTGTTTATTTATTAAGATTTTATTGTTAATTAAGAATTTATGCTGTTTATCCTACAGTTATAGTGTTTATCTTTTAATGCTTATTGTTTACTCTCTTTATGCCATCTTTTTTTGCTGCTGGAAATGTAAATCTCCCTGAGGGAGTCATCCAAAAGGGATCAATAAAGTTCAGTCTAAGTCTAAGACGGACAAAACGCGAACCAGAAATCAGAACTTCCATAGCAACCGGAGCATCCTAGCAACCACCAACAACTAACAACAAGCAAGCGAGTAATCATTAGCTATTAATTCAGTGACTTTTGTGGGTCTCATAGAATAGACTTTAGATGTCAGTTTTGAGAACAAAACAATAAAGTAATGTTTATAAATTCTATTACATTTCGAAAATTAAATGTATTTTAATGGGCACGTACTTTACAATAATTTAAAGTCTGTATGCGTTTTTTGGGAAACCCTGTAGACCACCTGAAGCAATTTTGTCTTTTCCATGGTGACCCATCAAGCACTGCACGGTGCAGTTGGCGTGTCCTGATCAGGTGTGAACAGAGTCTGTTGAAATCCAATTTATCCATTCTTATAATTGTTGTTTTAGTATCAATTCGCCTCTCCGGGAAGCATCACCTTATCGTGGTGGAGAGGTTTGCGTGCCCTTAAGACCCCTGAGAGCTATGTTGTCGGGAGTCATGAACTCCTGGTAGGGTCACCCAAGGCAAACTGATCTCAGGCGAGGGGCCAACCTAAGAATGGTTCAAAAGACCCCATGGAAAAAAATGAGAGAAATGGGACCCTCCCCGGAAGACGCCTGGGGCCCACTCCTGGAGCCAGGCCTGGATGGAGGGCCCGTCAACGAGCGCCTGGTGGTCGGGCCTGTCACGGGGCCCGGCTGGGCACAGCCTGAAAGAGCCACGTGACATTGCCATTTTCTTCGCCGCCCTGTGGACCCACCACCTTTTGGGGCGTCTGGCTGGGGTCGGGTGTAGCGTGCACTGGGTGGCAGTCGTGGGCAGGGACCTCGACGGACCAATCCCAGGGTAACAAGTCTAGCTATGGGTACATGGAATGTCACCTCGCTGGGAGAGGGGGGGGCGCTGAGTTTGTGCGGCTACAGGTAGTCAGGCTCACCTCCACACATAGTATGGTCTCTGGAACCCAACTCCTTGAGAGAGACTGGACTCTCTGCTACTCTGTAGTTGCCCACGGTGAGAGACGGCGAGCTGGCGTAGGCTTGCTTATAGCCCCCCAGCTCAGCCGCCACGTGTTGGAGTTCTCCCCACAGAACGAGAGGGTCGCATCCCTCTGCCTTCGGGTGGGGGGCAGATTCCTAACTGCTGTTTCAGCTTACGGGCCGAACAGCAATGCAAAGTACCCAGACTTCTTGGAGTCCCTGGGAGGAGTACTGGAAAGTGCTCCAACTGGAGACTCCATCGTTCTTCCGGGAGACTTCAACGCTCATGTCGGCAATGACAGTATAACCTGGAGGGGCGTGATCGGGAGGAACGCCCCCCCCCCGATCTGAACCCAAGCGGGGCTCTGTTACTTGACTTTTGTGCCAGTAACAGTTTGTCCACAACAAACACTTTGTTCAAGCTGAAGGGTGTAAATCAGTGCACATGGCACCAGGACACCCTAGGCCAGAGATCAATGATTGACTTTGTAGTCGACCTCTCTGACCTCCGGCCGTATGTCTTGGACACTCGCGTAAAGAGAGGGGCTGAGCTGTCAACCGATCACCACCTGGTTGTGAATTGGATTTGCTGGCGGGGGAGGAAGCTGGACAGACTTGGCTCTGAGTGGACCATGTTCTGTCACAGCGGCAATCCCAGAACCTGGTGGTGGACACTGGAAGACAGGGATGCTGTCAAGCTGAAGAAGGAGTCCTATCGAGCCTGGTTGGCTCGGAGGACTCCTGAGACAGCTGACAGGTACTGGCAGGCCAAACGGTTGGCAGCTTGAGCAGTCGCAGAAGCAAAAACTCGGGTCTGGGAAAAGTTCGGCCATGAAGAAGGACTATAGGTCAGCTTCGAAGAAATTCTGGCAAACCAAGTCTCTGGATGTTGTAGGGCTGTCCTGGTCGACAGGCCTCTGCAACATCGCGTGGCAGTCGGGAACAGTGCCCCTGGAGTTGCAGACTGGGGCGGTGGTCCTTCTTTTTAAAAAGGGGGACCAGAGGGTGTGTTCCAACTACCGGGGGATCACACTCCTCAGCCTCCCGGGGAAAGTATATTCCAGGGTATTCGAGAGGAGAGTTCGGCCAATAGTCGAACCTCGGATCCAGGAGGAACAATGCGGTTTCCGTCCCGGCTGTGGAACACTGGACCAGCTCTATACTCTCCACAGGGTGCTCGAGGGTTTGTGGGAGTTCTGAGTTCGGAGGGGAGCTTTGTCACCCAGGAGGAGCTCGGAGTAGAGCCGCTGCTCCACATCGAGAGGAGCCAACTGAGGTGGCTCGGGCATCTTTATCGGATGCCTCCTGGACGCCTCCCTTGGACGTTGTTCCAGGCTTGTCCCACCTGGAGGAGACCCAGAGAAAGACGTGGGCTTGTTTACATTCATTCATTTACATTGACAACTGAACACAGGTTCACCTATGTAAGATGGTGGTGCTGCCGGTCGTTTGCCGTTGCTACCAGCCAATGCTGTGTTCACTCCAGTGTTTTTTTCTATCTCTAGAGGTGGTAGCCATCAGCAATTTTGTTTGGAAAACTACGAAAATATGGCACATTACTTGATACTTCAGTGACACTGATGTGTTTGTATTGAGAAATGTTGAAGATGTGAATCAAAGATATCCTTATGATAGTGAGAAAAGCACTTCCGGGCAGAGAATCCTCAGTTCTCCAATGAGATTGTAGCTCACAGCATGACGTTGAGCCATGAACCGGTTATTATTGACGTGAATGAACAGCTGGAGCCTCTGCTCTGAGCCTCTCTTGCAGACGCGAGCACATTTACACAGAAGTCAATTGATCACCCATCGTGTTTTATGTAGACATGGAAGGGAATCTTGTGCGTCAGTATGAGACGTTTAGGGGCATGACTGGAGCCTCTTCCCTGGGTGTCTTTTACTGCTGCGAGCGGTTTCGATAAGAGACAATTCAGAACTTAGACCGTCAATTAACACTAAAGGGTGCCTAGTGTGTCAGTATGAGACATTCAGGGATGTGACAAATAGTCTGTATTTTACGCAACGGGATGAGAACAGGTTGTAAATAAATATTTTTTTATTTATTTAGGGGCCACACATTTGGTTGAAATAATCAGTTTAAATGTGAAACTATGAAAAGTGTTTACATAGTTAAGGGGCATTTAGAAGTGAATCGTTTTCAAATTTAAAAAAACTTTAGATAAAGATTTATCTTTCTCCTATATGTTTTGGTTGATTGGAGAGTCTAAATTGTCCCTAGCTGTGATGTTCTTTGCAGGAATGCCAATCCCTGCAATGACTAGCATCCAAAGTGCATTCCCTGCCTTCACCTTATCTGCCATCAGGGTTTGTCATTCAGTCATGACAGTCCAAAACAAATCCAAGAGGCCCAAGAGAGAAAAATAGAGACACGTGCAGCGGTGTTATTAATTAATCATATTCTCAAATAATTCAGATCTCTGCTCCAGGGTAGCTACAATAAAGCATTGATATATCCAAGGATAAAAGATGCAAGCACCTGCCACTGTGTATGCAGGACTCAGCAATAGCTCAGCAGTGGAATCCTCCACTGAGCAGGCCAATCGGAGGAAAGCAGTGGCAAGACGCAGCGGCCTTTTTGGAACTAAAAGTTTAGCAGAACTACTCAGGTGTTCAACATTGTATAAGTTGTATCAAAGCATGCAAAGCAGGTTAACAAAATGGATGGATGGATGTATTGCCTCATAAATTAAGTTATGACTAATTAGTAAATGGACCACTGTTGGCAAGGTGCCACTAACTTATCATAATGGAATCATTGTGCAGTCCAAGTGTTTAGAGTGGGTGGGTGTGAAGACTAGGAAATTGTTATATAAGAGCCAGTCCATTTATTCCTTACAATATGTTCAGGTTTCTTTTTCTTTCTTTTTGCTGTTTATCTCCAGTTAACTCTCCAACTTCCAGCTGGAGTATATGCCCCACGTACCAACCAGGAGCCTACATACCAGTCAGGTGGCTTCCAAGTCAGCAATGATGTGGAGGTAGACATAACATCAGATGATGGTGGTGATGATGATGGGACAGCTTCTGTGAGCTCCAAAGGTTAGATAGCAGACAGATAATTGAGGATGACTGTTTCCTCTACAGGTAATTGCACTTCAGGCTACAATAGCAGTGTTTATTTAGTGTTTTGTGGCACAAATTGAAAAATGTACTTACGACTATTTACTAGTAAAATTTTACTCTACTGCTTAGGGGCTGAGTATCCTAAGTTGGCAGGACCCTATTGTTTTTGCTGCATGTTCTTCTTTCTGTCTTTTATCCTTCTTCCCATGTGCAAAAAGTCACCAAACTTTGCACATACTGTGGGTCCTGTCCAATGCCAGATTGCCTCAGCAGTAATAACAGGTCTATAGCCCTGATGGGGGCACAACAAGCAGTTAAAGTAAAAAAAAATAAAATAAAATTCAAAACAAATCAACCATGTGCTACAGATTTACAACTTTACAACTAAGGTGTAGCTGCATACTGAATAAGTTTTTGTTCATTGACACCTATTAAGCCTTATGAAGTCCAGCACAAACTGTAAAGCTTATTATAACTATCTCATCCAATACTTTTTGTTCAATTGACACATATCTTGTCCATCTTCAGGCTGTCATATACAGCTGATCCATTTCTGATCTACAATGCATTAAAATGTTTAATTCTAAACAGTTATTTAAACATGCACAGGCAAATTCTTGCACGTGCAATGTTTTAAATCTACATACTGCTGCTTTCTTGCACACAGCAGACTGACTGGCAGTTTGTGAAGTTACTTGTGCCATCTCCACTTGCCAATTGAGTTAGGTAGATGATGATGCTTGGTGTTTAGGAATGTGGGTTCAAGCCTCTATTTGTACAATTTTTTCAAATGAGAAATCTACCCAAACTTCTCTGAACTCCTGTTCCATGCCAGATGTCCTCACCTGGAAACACAACACAATAGTCCTGATGGTGGCACTACAGCAAGCCTCCATATTGAAAAAAATAAATGAAATAAATTCCTAACAAATCAGCCATATTTGCTACAGTTTTGCAGCTTTTGCTTAAAATTGCCCAGCTATAACCGCAGCAGCTGTAAGTTTTGACATTCTGACAAGTTTTAATGTTTCACAATTTATTTAAGTATCAAAGAAAATGGTTCAGAGCTCTGTTATATATGATATATATAATACATTCAAAGACAATCGATTTAGACTCCTCTTCAAATTGGGCCCCTTATGCCTTTTTTCCATGATACAGTTCTATCAAAGTATGGCTCAACTCAGTTCAGGTACCAGGCACATCCAATTCCATAGTCCCCCCAAAACCGAAACAGGACCAAATAAAATCAGTACAGCACAGCAAACCGTCTTTCGTGCTTGATGTTGCTATAGCTGGTGACGAAGCTGCTGCTGGCTCCCCAAGCTCCCTATCACTGACAGCAGTGGCTGAACACATCTCACTTATGGAAAGGGGTTCTTGAACAAAACTGTCCACTTCTTGACCACCACAACATGAAATGACAATAGCTATTTTGTGTAGCTATTTTAGCTACACAGATTGGTAACTCGGTAGCTAACCAGTGTAAATTAAAGTTATGTTAACCCTAACATTGCTTGATGGCCAGTGTCCATATTTTTTTACCTTTATTTTACTGGGCATAACATTAAGAACAGATTCGTATTTGCACTTTTGGTCTGGGAGCAGTTGTATGCATCAGGGAAGAGGGAAGACAACAGTGACAAACAGTCAGAGAGATATAACAAACATTAAGCCACATGACTAACACAGGAGACAGGCAAATTGAACCAAATCGTTCAATTGAAACATTAGATCAGACAAACCTTTTCCAAGTAAGGGTGACCAAACTACAACATTTAAGGCTGATTTTGTCATCATGAACACATTTCCAGTTTGGGGCTGATTCTAAATGCTAGGGACAATGCATTTATGTGCAATGCAAATTAACTGAGGAGCAGTGATTTTGCTTAAAACCTTTTTTTGGAATCTCCAGGCCTAGTTTGACATTTCCTTTGACATGATTCTTAATATTGAACAACAGGATTTTCCTGTCCAGCAGTTTAGGAATACACAGCAGTACTGTACCTGTTTCATGGGGGAAAAATGCTCTCATGATATTGCTATCAATTGCCATTCATTCTTTCACTCACATTGTTGGGGAAATTTAGACTCTACAATCAACCATACTTTGGAAAACCAAGTGGAAACCAAGTACCACGAGTGGTTACCAAGTAACCACGAAGTGACTGGGTCCCCCTTCTGGTCAGCTGTGGTGTACCAGTCAAAGGTCCTAGGTTTCAGGTTCAAATTGCTCCCATTGGTGAGGTTCCCCTCTGCAAAGCACCTCAGCCCAATTATTCCCAAGAGAGAGGAACAATGAAAACAACAGCAAACCGTGAGAAAAAAAGATTAGTAAAAGCAAAATAATCAGTTGCAACAATACCAGCAAGAACAGCAGTAGCAACAGCAATGACATTTCACTGTTGTCTATTCTATTCTAAGGACATCCATGACAGAAAATAAAATATGTACACGCATACATGTATATACATGTTTGCATGCATGTGTTTATGTGTGAACGTGTGTGCATGCTTGCATGTGTGTATGGTGCATCAACAGGTGTGAACTGAGGAATTGAGGCAATATGGTTTAAATGGCTATAAATATGGGTGGGAGTGGAAACTGCACACAGTATTTGCAGCTGCAAGGCAGGCAACCAGGGCACTTGAGTCCCACAGAGCCAGTGCAAGAGCAACCCCGAGCATTTAGCAGCAAACAGAGACCAGGGTTCTTTAATTCTGTGCACACAGCACACACCTGAAGATGACACTTACAGAATGGTTTATGGAGATCGCTTTTTTTGTTGACTAATTCAATAAAATCTCCTATCCTTTTTCTCCTTTCCAGATCTTCAAGATATCCCAGAGGAGATCTGATCTTCTGCTTGTGCCATATAATGAATGATAATGTGTCTGTAATTGATTATGATGTACAGTAACTGATTTCAATGTATATTCTCATACTCTCTTGCCCATGTGGCACATATTGCACTGATGTCTCTTTTTAATAGTCAGAAATGCTGATTTCGTCCCTTTGCTTTGAAGTTAGTCTTGATGGCCTTTCAATTGTTTTTTATATTCAGACTTTATCTGAAAGGAGTGTGGAAATCTAATAGATATGAACTAAATTTTAATCTTCAAAGTTAAATCGTATGGTTAAGAATGTCAGTGAAAACAATAATAATGTATCTTTTTTAAGTAACTTAAAAGCAATCCACTATAAAAGACAAATGTGACTTTGAGGATGGTACGAGCATAATCATTTTTATAGAAATTCTCCATTGTGGGACAAATAAAGGCATATCCTATTGTATTCTATTTTATTCTGATATCAAATCAACTTTTTCAACTTTATTTAATTTGAGTGCCAGTTCATAGCAGACATTATATCAAGCCACTTTAAAAAGTGAGCACCAATATATACAAAGTAAACTCCCCCTGTCCTTAGACCCTGTAAGGGAAGAAAAAAGAACGAAACCTCAGGGTGAGAGATGAAGGATGGACAGGCAGGCACAAGCAAGCCAGTATACAGAACATTTACATTTACGCTTTTATTCAAAGCGACTTACATTTGAGGGATGGTATAAATGCTTACAGTGCAACAACATGCGATAGTTGAGGTGGATAAGACAAATAAGGTAGGTTCTTTTGATCAATAAGGTTGATAAGGTTCAATAGAAAGATAGGACAGATTTTTTTTTGTTTTTTGGGGTTTTTTTCATACTATAGGAGCTAGAGCACAGTTTATGAAAAGAGGTGCTATTGGAAGCAGAGAGTTTTCAACAGATTCTTGTTGAGAGGTTCCCACTCTGATGGTGTTTGGAAGTTTGTTCCACCACTCAGGGACCACAAAGGCAAACAGTCTGGACTGAGATTGCTTTGAGCGTGGGGTTGGCAGTGCAAGATGATGTTCTAGGGAGGAGCGTCATGCTCGAGAGGGAGCATAGACCTGGATGTAGGAGTTCAGGTAAGAGGGAGGGGACCCAGAGGTCACTCTGTGAAACGGTGTCACGTGGGCCCTTTTTGGTTGGTTGAGGATGAGGCGTGCAGCAGCATTCTGCACCATCTGTAGAGGTTTTGTGGCACACAAGGGAAGGCCAGCCATTAGAGAATTACAGTAATCGAGGCGGGAGACGACCATTCCCTGAACAAGGAGTTGGGTTGCGTACCAAGTCATGAACGGTCTGATTTTGCGAATGTTGTAAAGAGCAGAGTGACATGCCCAGGAGACCACTGCAATGTGCTCTATGAAGGAGAGCTGGTCGTCGATCAAGACACCCAGATTACTTAAGGTTCTTACTGGGCAGGGGAAAGAAGAGCCAATTTGTATGTCAATGTTGTGGAGGAGTGGTTGGTTGGCAAGGATCACTACGACTTCATTCTTAGAGCGGTTGAGTGGTGATGCATCATCCACTTTGATATGTAAGAGAGAGAAGTGGAGATCCGCTCTGACACAGTTGGGTCTTCTGGTGGGAAAGACAGGGTAGAGCTGGGTGTCATCCACATAGCAATTGTATGAGAGCGGATGACGGCATCCAGGGAGGTGGAGTACGTTGCAAAAAGAAATACATGGATTGATGGCTATATATTTAGATTATAGTTCAGAGGTCAAATGAGTAGGTAGTAGAAACAGTGCATGCAGCTGGAAGAGCCATGACGAGGTACAGAGTCCTCGATTCAACGCAGTCTCTATGGGGTCTCGGAGGGGAAAAAGCACAAAGACTCAAGAGACACGATGTTGTCGGTCCATATGTTAGTCCTGCACAATCATGGAATAAGAATAGAGAAGAAGAAGTGAAGCAGGAGGTGGAGAACATATGGGGAGAAACAAAGAGGAGGGTGAGATGTAAGGGAACGTCTGATCCACACCCACAGAGAAAGTGGAGAAAAGCCTCAGTCTCAGCCTTTTGCAACTTATCTAGGATTTAAGGTCTGTCTGAAGGCTTTGTCAAAAAAGAGGGTTTTTAGCCTACTCTTGAAGGTAGGGAGGGTGTCTGCCTCCCGGACTGAGACTGGTAGATGGCCTTGGTAGCTGAAGGCTCTGGCTCCGAATCTAGACTTAGAGATTAAACGAACCACAAGTAGGCCTTCATTCAGAAAACAGAGCATCCTAGTGGTGCAATAGGGTTTTATCACGTCTAAAATATAAGAGGGTGCCAGACTCAATCCTGAATGACACAAAAAGTCAGAGAAAAGGGCCAGAACTGGAGAGATTTGATCCCTCTTTCTAGTTTTTGTCAGGACATGAGCTGCCATGTTCTGAATGAGCTGCAAAGTTCTCAGCGACCTGTTGGAATATATAGACACACACACACACACACACACACACACACACACACACACACACACACACACACACACACACACTCTCACTCAAAAAAAGGTTGTGTTAAAGTTTAAAGTGGATATAATTAATATTTACATGCTAATGTATCAACCAAATTTTTGGATAAACTAGTTTAAATGTTGAAATGGAATTAAAAATGGCTCAGTATGTGCCTTGCTTTTCTTTTATTCTCGAATATGTGATTTTACTTTCAGTCTGTCACTGTTATTGTATGTCAGTATTACTTATTCATGAAAACTTTTATGCACATATTGTATGTTATTAAGTTTGCAATGTGATGTAGACCAGCGTTAGCTATTTACTGTAAAATTTGGAGTGGCAACAAACCATAATTTATGAATGAGTAAGTTAATGTTTTGAAATGAATTAATGATACGAGCATGGGATTATATACACAAATCTATTCATTTACAGCTGATGCAGGGAAGGATTTTGTATAACAGTAGATATAAGTTTTGTTTCAGGTGTAGATTACGTACAGCAGAGTATATATTAAGTACTGCACACTCACTAAATATTGTTTTAATTCCTTCGTAAATTATTTTTGTGAAATACTCTCTTGTACATTAAATATTTCTTAAATGTTTGAATTTAAGGTTTAACATTGAGGTTCAGGTACCTGCCACCAAGACACCTTCCTAGGGAAGTGTTCCTGGCACGGCCAGCTGGCATGAGACGCAGGACCAGATGAAGAGATTCATCTCAGTAGCCTGGCAACACCTGGGCATCCCTCAGTCAGAGTTGACTGAAAATGCAGAGGAGAGAGAAGTCTGGGGTCCTGTGCTGAAGCTGCCCATGACCCAACTTTGGATGGATGTTTCAACACTTTTCTGTCTTTTTCAAATAAAAATGCCACTAGAATAACTATGCTCCAATAACTTCAATTGCTCATTTGAATTCACATCTTCATTATATGAATGTGAAAGATGTCATGCTATCTATCTATCTATCTATCTATCTATCTATCTATCTATCTATCTATCTATCTATCTATCTATCTATCTATCTATCTATCTATCTATCTATCTATCTATCTATCTATCTATCTATCTATCTATCTATCTATCTATCTATCTATCTATCTATCTATCTATCTATCCATCCATCCATCCATCCATCCATCCATCCATCCATCCATCCATCCATCCATCCATCCATCCATCCATCCATCCATCTATCTATCTATCTGTCTATCTATCTATCTATCTATCTATCTATCTACTGGATATATCTATCTCTGCTCAAGCTGGCCATGACCCAACTTTGGATGGATGTTTAAATTGCTCATTTGAATTCACATCTTCATCTTATGAACATGAAAGATGGCATGCTCGCTAGATAGCTAGCTAGCTTTGAGAACTATAATGCACACACACACAATATGCACACACACAGTCAAAAAATTAAAAATGCACGCAAAATGAAAAAAAGTTGTATGTTGAATATATATGGTATATATATATATATATGTGTGTGTGTGTGTAAACACTTATCTATAACACTTAACTGTGTTATCAAATAAACTAACTCAAAAAATACACCTTGCAGTTGTGCTGCTTCTGAAATAGGCCATTATTTTCAGAATTTCTTCCCAAGATGTCACCCAGCACTGGAATCAGGTCAAGATCTTACTTTTAGTAGGCAATGTCGCCACAGCATTTCTGCTGAACCATCACTGATGGCAGTGGCCGAAAGCGATTGTTGAATAAAGGGTTAGGGGTTATATTCAGAATACGTATTTTCATATATGTTGAAAATGTAACATAAAGCGCTTTGTGCACACAAAACACACACACGCACACACACACACACAAAGATATGTGATCATTGTACAGAGGAGATATGCCAAGAAACACCATCATAGGGAGCCATCCACCCAAGAGCCAGGATCCACTTTCACCACATATGGACTCCCCAATAGGAATAGTCTGGCTTGGCAGTCCCCAGGTGAGAAGGACCAAGTACAGCCCAGAGGAGAGGGGAAGAACACAAAAGAAAGTTAAATAAAGATATTCAAAACATTTCTTCGGACTTTTCTCCCTTACTTTGTGCTAATTACCACTACTAGACCCATGCTGGCTAGATGGTGCACAAGATGGTACACAAAAAGCAGTAGACATAAATATGTGCCTATGACACACGTCATAGAGCATGTTATTTCACTAAGGCCTGAAAAACTGCAGGGGTCTTAATCAATCCAAAGGGCAAAAAATATTTAAAATGTCTGAGAGGTGTATTAAAAGCAGTTATCTGCTTGTGGCGAGTGGCGGTTGGGAATGACTGACTGAATTTCATTCTGTCATTCTGTCTCAAATTGTAGTGTGCGTGCATGAACACTTTTCTTTGTGCTACACTGTTGGTCATTGCTGTAAGTAAGCACTGTTGGCCCACTACCCCTGACCTGATGTGTATGGTGACAAATGAATTTCTGTCTAATAAAGATACGGTTCATCAAAACTTTGTCTCCGTGTTGTGGCGTGTGTCTTGGGATTTCTAACCTGGTGGTGTGCCGATTTCGGTGACACACACCGCAAAAATAACAGCAAAGAGGATACAAACAAAAGAAAATACATAGACATAGTATTAAATTAATTAATGTTCAAATTAATAAGCCACATACATCACAAATTAATAAACAAAACCAACAGCAGGGCCCTGAAAACCCAGAATACTGATCAGTCCTCCAGCAACAGCTCGGTGACGAGAGAGCTTCTGTCAGGATACAGTACTGGGGGTTCTGGCTGTAATTTGATCACGAAAACCCCATAAACAAGGAAACATCAAATGCAAATGAATACTGAAACAGAGAATAAAGAATAAAGCATCTTTATTTGTCACATGGCAACAGACACTGACAAAAGGGAATGGCAACGGGCCATGATTGTCCAAATAACAAGAATAAAATTGGCAGCACAAGTAAAAATGTAATAGCAATAGAAATGAAAACAATATACAATCACCCAGTCAAGACTAAAGCTAAAAAAGTTTTGTCTCAAAAATATATCTAATTATTTCAAATATAATCAAATTATTTCCACAGCTTCTGCCTGGTCCGACTGTGGCACAGAATCTTACCACTCAGCCAGGGGTAGACAAATGAGTGAGAAGGAAGAGAGAGGGAGTGGACAATGTCGAGTGTGAGGCAATTCCTACAGCAGCAATAGTCACTACGTAATGAAGAAAATATGAGAGATAATATATGAGAGAGGGAAAAGCAGTGTGCATACCTGTTACCTTAAAATTGCACAAAACGTAAGGGTTCCTTTCTATTCTTATTCCATGATTCAGCAGGACTAACATATGGACCGGGGACCTTGTGTCCCCATCGTCTTTGTGCTTTTTCCCTTTCCAGACACCATAGATACTGAATTGGATCATCCCTCCCCACGGCTCTTCCTGCTGTATGCACTGTTTTACGTGACTTGACTTGACTTTACTTGACCTCTGAACCATAATCCAAATTGTTAGCCATCATCTATGTATTTCTGGATACTCTCTTGCTTCTGCATGCTTGTCTGTCCTGTCTGAGCTAAACCTTTCTTGGTCAGGGTTCAGTACAATGTTGATGTCCCCTTTACTTGACCTCTGAACCATAATCCAAATTGTTAGCCATCATCTATGTATTTCTGGATACTGTCTTGCTTCTGCATGCCTGTCTGTCCTGTCTGAGCTAAGCCTATCTTGGTCAGGGTTCAGTGCAATGTTGATGTCCCCTTTACTTGACCTCTGAACCATAATCTAAATTGTTAGCCATCAATCTATGTATTTCTGGATACTGTCTTGCTTCTGCACGGCTGTCTGTCCTGTCTGAGCTGAGTGGCAGATTCTGAGGTTGCCTGAGGAGCTAAGCCTATCTTGGTCAGGGTCAATACAATGTTGATGTCCCCCCTTACAATAAGATTTGAGTCTGTGTGTGTTGAGAGTGTTGTGAAGAAAGTGTGAAAGAAGGAGGGGTCATCAACATTGGGGCCGTAAATACTAGCAATGCAGTGGTTTATATCGTGGATTGAAATGTTAGTTATAATAAATCTCCCTTCTGGATCTACAGTAGTGTTTAAAGAAGTAAAATGCACTTTGCTACTGACAAAGATGGCCACAGCCCTCTGTTTCGAATTGTAACTGGCTCGATAAATATGGGGGGATAGTGGGGGTTTAAGTGTGTGTTCGGCTAACTTTGATAAGTGGGTCTCCTGTAGTATTATTATTATTTATATTTGCCTTCAATTTGTTTAAGTGGTTGAAACCTTGGAGCATTTTCTTCCTGGAGCCAATTCTGCAGACCTTCCAGGTGACAAACCTGAGAGTGTTCATGTTAAATTTAGCTTGTTAGTTGTTGCTAGAGGGTGAATGGTGTGAGGGAGTGAGTGAGCATTTTGATGTTGGAGGGTGTGTGTGAGTAACTATATAACTCAATGTGTGCCTGCATGGCTGCGTTTGTACGCCTGGGCATGTTTTAGTTGCGCATTTCGCTGACTGCTGGATACCAAGTAAGAAAGACACAGCACATGAAGGATGGGTATTAAACAATAAGGACAGTAAAGAGATCAGAGAAAGAGAGGAAAAACATAGAGGATACAGAGAGAGGAGAAATGAAAAACATAAAAGACATGACGAAAGGAGAGAGGGTGCCATAATAGGTGGAGAGAGGGAGAAAAACGGAGCAGACCACATACCTGGCGGCTGTCAGGTTGCAGTGGACATAACCTAGGCTGGTCAGGCGACATTTAAAATAAATAAATTACCTTACCTGTGGTCTTTTTCAGACATCTCTAAAGCAGAGAGGATCTTGCAGATCAACATTTATGTATACAGTATTTTGTTGTTATGAGTAAATTATTCACCATTTTTGAATATTAGACCCATTTGAATATCTTGATGAGAAAAGAAATCCATTTCTATAGATATGGAGGACAGAAAATTGTGAACATCTTTCAATATATTTTGGACTGTTCTACACCCATAAAAAAAAGTGCACTGTAGCTTCATCATTTGTATTACAAATATGACAATTCTCTACCTCTAATTTAAATTTTCTTTATAAATGCACTAGAAGGATATATGTTATTTATTGTTTTGAAGAGTATTTCCTTACATTTAGGGAGAATTGGAGATTTTAAGAATTTTGTTCTTATTGTTGAAATGGCGACTTTGTTATAATTTTAAAGAATATAGTGTGTTCCTGGTTCTACGTAGGTACGTATAATTTACAAAGTATCATCTCAGAAGTTTCTTATTACACTTGTTATTCACAAGTTCTACATAATCAGTTTTATTCTTGGGCAAACTTGGTGTTGTGATGTTTGTAAACTGTTGTTTACTAAATTATTGTTACTGTTTTCCTCCAATTCCTCCAGTTCTCTTATATTACCACAATCATCCATTAAGTGTACTACTGACTATATTTTGTATTTATATTTGTTTTTCCATCCAGTCTTCCATAAATATAAATCCTTCTACTTATGTTCTAAGATCATTTCCGCTGTAATAATACCTGTTGATGAATGAAGAACAACAAAAATGAAAAAATAACAGTAAAGCCCCAAAGGTGAGGTTATGCTGAAAAAACGACATGCGCCAAGGTAAACAGTTATTGGGGTGAAATATAAAGGTAAAATTAAAAGTGCCTGTGGTCCAAAACGGTCACTTGTGGCCTGGCCTCAAAAGGGCTCGACACCTGGCGGGTAGATGGTAAAGAAAAATGACGAGCAGTAGACAAGCAAATTCTCCTCCTCTGAATTGGAGACGGTGACGCAGACATCAAATGTCACGTAACGGTCACATTTGCGTCGGTAGTACAAGTGAACAGCGCATTTGGTCTGACATGCTATGGTGGAAATTCTGCTCAGTGCCCGCACAAAGTCTTGGGCGGCGCTGCCTGAACGACACACACTCCGGCACAGTAGGCGGCGGTACAGCGCTTCACGCTTTTGTTTAGAGGATCTGTTATTGGTCACATCGGCGCTCGACCGCTCCGGATCTGTAGGCAAGATCGGCAGCCTCAGGCGTTATCGCTCAAATAAACGTCGCTGCCTTCGTTCCAGTGCGTCCCGGTGAATTTGCGCCGTCCCGCTCCCTCCCTGCTTGTGAGAAACGCTAACGTTTGTCGTTTGGCGTTAGCGGAGCAGCGTCGAGTATGGCGGAGGTTCCTGGAACGTCAAGTGAGACCATCACGGAGACCGTTGAAGACAGCACACCGCCGCCGCCCCAGCAGGTACGTACGATTCAGGTCCGACACCTTGGGTGATTGCGCGAATCGATGCCGTGCCCGGATTCGAAGTGTCTCACCGCCGCCCGGTCGTTGACAGCGCAACCCAGCCTTCGGGTTATCAGCCTGTAATACGGCAGCTACATCACTCACGCCTTCCACCTGAGCCGAGGCTAACGTGTTTACCACACTGAACCGCTTTGAATTGATTATCAGGTGCATAAGCGGTAGAAGAGCGTCAGGTGTATGTTAGATTTTTGACAGACACTGCTCCGCAGAGCCTACATTTCACAGAATCGGTCAGTAAGCATCAGGCAGTGCTAAGGCTACTAGTGTTAAATCTGCACTACTGGGATCTGCACTACTGGATACCCACCAATACAGTTTATGGCAGTAGCTGGTCATTTCTATGTATAAATAATGATAGATAGATAGATAGATAGATAGATAGATAGATAGATAGATAGATAGATAGATAGATAGATAGATAGATAGATAGATAGAGATACTTTATTGAAAGAAATTAAGGCGTCAAAGTAGCAGACATCAAACACATTGCACATGTAATAAAATATTAAGTAATGTAAGCAAAAGTAATAAGTAATTAAAATTGCACGAAGAAATAGAAAGATAAAATCTAATGAGGTAGGAAATTAAATTGTCGCCTGCATAACACAATTATTTGTATATTTTATATTTAATCTATCACTTACTTTCTCTGGGAGAAAGTGACCAGTGACATGCAACCCATTTTGCTGCCCTCCCTGTTCTCCTGTTATGTCACTCTCTAGCTGCTCTATGAATAAAGGCCTTGAAAAGTCCCAAAAGGTACTCAAAACAGTGAAAAACAGTGCCCATGGACAAAAATGAGGAAGTTTAAGTTAAATGCATTTGATGAAATGTAACTAATATGAATGTTTATGGTTGATATTGTATTGTTAGATTTGTTTGTGCCATTTGTATGTGTATGTGTGACCAGATCAGCTACTGGATGTGCATAATGGTCCAACCATTATGCACATCCAGTAGCTGATCTGGTCCAGTACTGTACCTATGCACACAGCAGCTCTTAAGATGAGGATTTTGTGTAGGAACAAATCTGAACTATGAACTATACAGTAAGATCAATAGATGTCCCAGTTTGAGTAGATTAAGTAGATTCTTATATGTCTGTTGTGGACTGAAACTTGTGATTCTGAGCCAGGAAGGGGCCAAGCCAGTGCCTGGGTTTGGACCTAGGACTTCTACTGTGTGATAACAGAGTAAAAAGGCACTCCTGTTTTCCAGTGGCGACCCAGTATTTCACCAGTATTATTTCTCCTCTTTGCTGGTTCAGGAGGGACGGAGCCTTACAATAAAACTGAGGAAGAGGAAGACTGAGAAGAAGGTGGAGTGGTCTAGTGACACTGTTGACAATGAGCACTTAGGAAGAAGGTCTTCAAAGTGTGAGTTTCTTTATAAGCGCATGCTCTCATGAACTTAATGTGGTACTTTGTTTCCAGCTTCTAGATTATTTTGAATATACAGTCGTTTTTGTCATTGAGGACCATATTGGTCCATTAGTCAATGGAATTTAAGAAGTACGTCTGAATAAAGAGTCAAAGAAGTTAGCCAAGACTTCAGACATCCTTCAGACTAAACCTGAAAGAGTTCTTTTTACACTATCTTTACACTATCCTTTCCCATTTTCCAACAGCAATCTGAACAAGATGAGATGTTTCAATTTTGGAATTACAATTCATATTTACTGTGTGTCCACTGCTGTGTCCCATGCTCCAGGCTGTTGTATTTATGAGAAACCTCGGCAGTTTGGAGAGTCATCCTCGGAGAGCGAGGGAGACGAAGATGACGAAGGGTGTGGCAGCGCTCACTGTATCTTGGGCCATGGCAGGAGAGGCCATGGACAGAGGAGTGGGGGGACCACAGTGCCCCCAACATCCGAGGGGTCACACAGCCACTAAAGAGCTCTGCAGGCTGCACAACAAAACTGCACTTTTTTCCTCTTGATATCATCACTGAAGGTCAGGCAGGCTGGATGCTGTGGTCCACCCATGAGTCAGAAACTGTTCTGCTGCTCTGAGAAACAGAAAGCACTACGGGATATTGAATTGGCCAAATTGTAAATGCTCTTCTCCTCATAGCAGCAAAAGCCTGATCAGCTATGTGTTCATTGACGGGTGAAACGGGGATCGATGACTAAGTTCACATTAACATTTTTTGTAACTATGTATCATAAAGTAGACATGTAATTAGGCCAAGGTGTTATATTTGACACCACAGCATGTTATTGCCTTTCACAATGCGCACATTATGTGTCCCATCACTGCTGACCATCTTCCAAAGCATGCTGTAGGTTTTTTTTTTTTAAATGCTTTCTGAATTCCCACCTCAGCTTGGTTTTATTGCAGTAAATAATAAACTGGGCTTTGTAATGCAACATAAATTAGACACCGTGTCTTTTTATTTGAATCAGTGTTGCAGATTACTCTCATCGCATCTTAATCTGATAAACAGTTATCCTTGCTATGATTACAAGCCCAGAAATTCACTTTCCACAACAGCACCAATAACCAAGTGCAAAATAGTAAGGATCAGAGTGAATGTATTCTTCAAACAAAGCATGTTTCAAGCTCGATTTCAATGCAAATGAGGAGTTTGAAAGTCCATCAGTCCTGAAAGAAGTGCAGTGTGCTTTTGAAAATAGCTGTGATGAATCCAACGCGTTTATTTTCACAATATGAGCTGAACATCTTAAATCGCAGGTACTCTTTTGGTGCAGTGATGATGGGGCATTGGATTGGACTTTGTGCTTCTCTTTCAGCACATTACAGCTTATTTTTATTTAAACTACAAATCATCTTTACTCAACACCATGTAGCTGTAGACAAAGAAGTGTTTGATAGACTCCTACAAGCCCGTTTGGCTGAAGGTCTGATTTGGATGTTGTTGTGAACTGAAGTGGAAACAAAGTGCAGATTGGGGACCCAGAGTGTTGTGCAATTGCTGTCAGCAGTCACTTAAGTAATGTGGGATTTGTCCAAAAAAAAAAAAAAAGAGAGTTAATAACCTATTGCTGGACATGCTGTATTTTGATGTGAAAAAAACTGTTCTCTTGCAGAATATCAGACTGTGAAGCTGAATAGGAGGCAGGGAACAGGAAGATTATTAGGGAAAACAGGTTATCTGACTACTTGTTTGCATTTGTGAAATAGGCAAGAGTTCATTGTGTGTTCAGGACACTGTTTCTATTTATTTTCTAGTCTTAATTTTTTTTGATGTGCTTATGCTGGCTGTGTAGTCAACTATAGTGTGTATGTCAACACTGGAAGTACGCCATGGTATGTGACAACTGGAACTGGAAACGGGTCCTAGACTAGTCACCAACAAATAAATGTTTTATTTAGTTGAGTATCACGATTGCACGACGCCTGTCTAGTGAACCATCCAGGTTTGAATGTCCCCGGTGATGTGGTGCCTTTGAGCCAGGCACGTTGCCCCAATCGCTCCCCGGAAGCTGCGGCAGCCAAAATTTCCCGAAGGGAACCTCCCCATGGACCGTTCATCCAGGGGTTCATGGGATCAGAGAGGTTATGATTGTTATTATACAAATGAGGATAACGTCACGCATTTGTTTTGTCTGTTGATGATTGACGGATCAACGTGAGTTAAATCTGTCCATTGGTTTACTCACTTGATGCCAACTGCTGTCACAATCGTTCTATATTTGTTGCAATGATGACCGGGTCAAATTGGTGCAGTATTTTGGATACAAATTATAACAAATTTGTCATTTCAAACTGACAGATTGCACTCCCAATGAATCGTTTCCGATTCCAACGAATTGTGCTGAGGCCGACAGAAAATTCTCCCTTTCGTGTGAATGTGAGAGTGAATGCCATGTTTATATTGCCCTGAAACTGACTGGTTTGCCTGTCACTGCCCTTCAGCCTATGGGCACCAATCAGTGCAGAGTGTTTAAATGAAATAAATGCCACAGCAACAGCACAGAGCAATAGTACATGCACAAATGCTGTGTAGCCAAAGCAGCATCAATGAGCCTCATGTGCCTTTTCACCATTCAGAAAAAGAAAACTTTCCGTTTATCAGCTGAACGCGTTTCCTCGGTACTCTGTCAAACCTCCAATACTAATCAAGGTGTCTTTCTGCTTCCCACATTGTTATCAGTTTAGAGTTGAGTAGAACACTTTTCATTTTCCATCCATCGATCTGTCATCTTGCCTGCTGTGTACCCAGTGACATACAGGGTGATGCTGGAGCTGGAAGGAAAGCCGTCCAGTGCTTCAGCATCCAGTTGACCTGGAGCAAGGGGAAACCGGGGTACCCGGAGGACATGGAAACTCCAAAACACTATTCATTGCTTCACCACGTCGTCTCATGTCATGTTTCCAATATTAGCAAAATTCCAACCCGAATCAGGTAAGACAATATTTAGGATTTAACAACTCAACACAGAGAATTTGCTTTACCTTAACCTGAATAAGGACATTGTTAAAGGATACGGATATGTGGAATATTTCTAGTTTATTCTCATAATGCAGTCACATTGAGACCCCATTGCTGATTCATTTTCGTGCTGAAATTTATAATAGCTGTTTCAACTTCAACCATTTATTTTGAAGTGCCAGTTCATAGTAGACGTCATCTCAAAGCACTTTACAAAATGGGCAACAATGTGTACATAGTAAACACCCCCTGTCCTTACACCCTTCTAAAGGCTGAGGAGCGACTCCCAAGAAAAGTCCTGACAGGAAAAAATCTAGACACCTCAGGGTGAGAGAGAGAAGGAGGTGATCTTAACATACGTTGGTCATGCACAATCGCAGAATAAGACAGCACATGTTCTTGGTTATGTCCAAAGAAAAAATCGTGTAATGATAATATTAACAACTAACGAAAAACATATTTTATAAGCAACTAACATTAACACTACAATCAAACTGTAACACTATAATCAAACTAACTCAATCTAAAGTTGCTGGGATAGACATTTACAGACCTGTGGTTGTGGTTCAGTGCAGGTGTGTCTGAAATGTGCAAGACTAACCCAGTGGTTTCAGAAATTCTTGATACACAATTAAGTCAGTCATCAGACAAATCTTCCAATTGTGGCCAATATTTCATAAATTCTCTCAACAATATAAAATCTAAATCTCCTCTCCAAACATATGTGAGTTGCACTCAGAGAGAGCATACATCCAGTGAGTTGCAAGAGATTGGAATAAGCTTTTATTTATTTATTTACTGAATACAAAAAAAGTTGAGCCGAATAAGCTTGTTGATTCAGCTCTTCTCAAAAAAAATAACATTTCATCTTCATCAAATTTTGCACTAAAGCAGCGAGTGCAATGAAATCACAGAGTCTATAGTGCTCTTTAAGAGAATTAGAATGTGAATGAGCAAAAGAAACGAACCTTGAAATGGAACAATAAAAAGTAGAACATGTATATATATATATATATATATATATAAATAGAATTATATCATTATTACAATATATATATGTTAGATAGATAGAATGATACTAGAAAATTCCAGCGCACTGAAATTTTGAGAGTGCTCCGGGATGTGTGCCCATTGGTTTGCAGCACTTTGTAGGCCTTTGGCTTGCTCCCAAGACAGCATTCAGGGAGTGTCTGCATGTATGAGAGAGAGAGAGACTGAGTGAGTGAGTGAGTGAGTGAGTGAGTGTGTGTGTGTGTGCGCGTGTGTGTGTCCATGGTGAAAACAACACACACAGACCACAAGTTCATCACCATATCCAAGTTTGAATAGAGTTTTTAACCTGGCTGAGAAATTAGCTGTTTTGGTCATTTTGCCCTTATTCCTTATAATATTTATATTCTGGAGAGAAAAATAGAGGCCAACTTCTCTCGATCGTTTTGATGTATGATTTGTCTGGGTGCTCCCAAAACTGAAGGAGTTTTGCCCTTTTCGGCCATAACTTTGTAACAACATGCATGTATGAGAGACTGAGTGTGTGCGCGTGTGTCTGCATGAAGTGTTTGGGTGCCTGTATGCGGTCATCTGTCAGCAGAGGAGCACACAGGAGCAGGTGAAAAGGTGCTGCTGAAAAACGATAGAAACGATAAACCTATCAACATGCAAGTGGGTACACAGACAGTTTATTGAATTTTTTAAATGAAAATGAAGTTACTACCCAAAGTATGGCGACGTGGCGGATTTTTGTTGGAGGGGTTCTGTTTTTCCCATTCATTCTTATGGGAAAAAGCGAAATTGGCCAAGTGCTAAACATTTGGCTGTAGGGAGACAACGCTTAAACAAATAAATGCCTGCTGAATTTGAAACTTTTTTTTACATGTACAGTGATACTGGTGTGTGTGTCTGTCTTCACATAACCAACTATCCTAAGCTTCTGCGTCTGATGGCCCTGCTGCTGCCTCGCAATCTGCTGTATTGGGGTTCTCTGCAGTCCAGTCTTCCTCCTCCTTCACACCCATGGTACCACTGGTTTTCCTGGGTGTCAAGGAAAGACAGGACTGCAGAGAACAGCCACTTTTGGTAGTGTGGATTAGTGAGTAGCTCATTTCTGGCATACAGCTTGATGTCATCCATGTAGAGCAGGTGACTGATTATTGCTTCACTTCGGAATTGGTATCGGTAACCACTCTTAGTGATGATCTGACTGAGGGGATTTAGGCCTATGCGGAACGGCAGCGGTGATACCGCATCTCCTTGGTATATGCCACGTCTAACGTTGGCTTTGGCAGTTGGCTTTGAGTCAGCTTCTAGGGTTGTCTTCCACATTCCCATCGAGTTCTGGATGAAGGCCCTTAGGTTCCTGTTGATCTTGTACAGCTCCAGACATTCCAATATCCATACGTGGGGCATCGAGTCGTAAGCTTTCTTGTAGTCAATCCAGGCGGTGCAACGGTTGGTCTGTCTGTTCTTGCAGTCTCGGGCGACTGCTCTATCGACCAGTAGCTGGTGCTTGGCTCCTCTGGTGTTGCTACTAATCCCCTTCTGAGCCCCGCTCATGTATTGAGCCACATGCATACTCACCGCGATGATGCCTGACTATGCCTTCCATGTCGTGCAGAGACAGGTTATTGGCCGGTAGTTGGATGGGAGTGCAGTTAACTTCTTCAGTCAGGAGGTGTGGAGCATATTGGGGCCTGGTGCAGTCCAGTTTTTCATCTTTGACACTCTTTCCTGGATGTCTGCCATCGAGATGGTTACTGGCTCTTGTTCTGGGAGGTTGCTATGGTCAGATCTTAGTTCCGCTAGCCATTGGGCATCTGGGTTATGTGATGCCTCTCTTTCCCATATGCCCTTCCAGTATGCCTCCATCTCAGCTCTTGGTGGGTCTGACCGGTTGTTGTTTCCCTGCCACTGAGAGTACACCTTGGCTGGTTCACTGGCGAACAGTTTAGGTCAGCAGCCCTGAGGCTGATGGTATCTGTTGGGGCTTGGTACCCAACCTCTGGTTGTGTTGGTATCCCCCTGCTGACTGTGCTTCCGGAGTCCCCCTTGCCGAGGCATCGTTGCTGTATCTCATCCATCTCTAGTCGTGATAGGAGTTACCAGTTGCGTAAAACAGCTGACAGTTGTTTCTTTGTTAGCTTCGATAGTAGCCACCGTTCCCGCATTCGCAGCATGTGTCCATGCTCGGTAGGCTTGCTAATGTAGTAGCATTTTAAATGGAAGCAGGAATTTTAAATGGGAGAAGCTTATACATCAACCACAACCTAAATACTTGGCCCTTACTGGTCAAGTGGAATGCTCCGTCTTTAAACCCACTCAAAGCGTTTTCAGAGGGCATGAAATAAAGAGTCAGCTCCAGTTATATCGCCAAAGGCCGCTTTATTTGTTTTTCTCGAAGGAAATTTGGGATCTTTTGCCAAAGATTTCATCCATCATGTGCTCAAATATAAACAGGATGAAACGAATTAGTAATGCCGGGGTACGTTGTCGATGTTTAATGTGCGATTTTGCTTTACCGTCTACCGAAAATATGTTTCCCAACTTTCAGGAGGGTAGTCCCGTGGCCTCATAGCAAGGCCCCCAATTTGCTTGCCAGTGTTAGCCTCTGTGTATTTATGTATGCACAAAAACACAGAGTCAATACAATGTCACAAGGCCGCATGCACAGTCAGCACGCTGGATATACATTTCAAAGTATTTTCGGACTTAACAAAAACATTTCTCATGTCAATACTGCATAGTCGTGGTGCTTGCCAGGCAGAACTTTGTACTTCACAAGATCCATTATAACGAAAACCTTCCTTTAGCCGTCCTCGTCAATAATAAAAAAAATGTATTCATTCATTTATTCATTCATTCACACTGTTGCAATTCAAAGAGAGAAGACAAACATCCAAGGGTTTGAAACTGCCTCGGTTTCAGCAATATACAGGCTCTGGCAAGCTGGACGTCACATAGTCCTGTGAGTCATCCGCAGGCTGCCAGTGACACTCGATCAGCGCATCGTACAGTTCCTCGCTGAGCTCGATGAATTTCCTGTTGGCCTCTACGACATCCAGCTCGAGGCAGGGATCTGGGTGACAACAAGAGGTTATTTGGACACAGCGTTTATAAACACCAGACAAGTTAACGCTTTGAGTGTGGTAACGATGCAAGCACACACGCACAAAAAAAACAACGTACATGCACGCAGACACGCGCAAGAAGGGCGACCCCACCAGAGGGATAAAGCAGTTCCATAGGACCAGACTGTCTTCATACATCTGTGGGATTTATGCCAATCGTATGAACAGGAAACCGCTCTACTCTGGACTCATTTGACCTCTGAACTATAACCTTAACTGTCAGCCATCAATCCGCCTATTTCTGTATACCGTTTTGCTTCTGCCCGACTGTCCGTCCTGGGTGAGGATCCCCCCTCTCACCCTCATCCCCCCCCCCCCCCCCCCGTCAGGGTTTTTCTCGAGGAACAGGGGGGTGTTTACTATGTGCGTACTGTTATTCACTTTGTGAAGTGCCTTGAGAGAAAGTCGGTTATGAACTGGCACTCAAGATAAATCGAGTTGAGCTGCTTGCAAGCCAGGGTGCCACATTAGCCAAACACTGCAAATACGGAGATGATGCGACAAAGCAATAGAGCACGCATACCTTCGAGTCCATCGTCCGGATTAGTTTCGCTCTCCTAAAAAAGACAAAGCGAGAGGTTAGCATCTGTTCTGGGGGGGGGGGGGGGGGGGGGGGGGGGGGGCTGTGCACCACATTGTGTCCTATGCGGGGAAGAATGCGAGACTCCGCGACAAATGCCACATTGGTTGCGCGTGTGCCCCTCTGATCAACCACGCCACACCAGTAGGCGGAGTTCAGCGCTCAAAACCCTATGGACCGTGTGGGGAAAGCTCTTTAGGCCACAAAGAAGAAGCAGCGGTCCTTCGTTCACGCCGACCAGTACGGACACCGCTTCGTGTGCATCCCTTGTCGTACGCGCGAAGCGGCAAAATGCTACGGGTCCGGTTCATTCCGGTCCGGTTCATTCAAATATCGTTTTTCCGGGCATGCTGGAAGCTCGAGGCCCGGAGGCACGCCGGGGCCTCGACAGCAACATGCAGTCGAGACGCATGTCCTCCGGACCAAGGGGTCTTTGCTCGTTTTATCCTGTACCTCCTCCTCCTCCTCTCTGACCTTTGGTCTCAACAACCGGGAAAACATCTGGGCGGCCGGACAACTTCATGACTGAAGCCGACGCAATTTAGACACAGTTCAGACCGTTCAAGAAGCATTTCAAACGCGGTTCCGCAAAAAGGAAAGAATACCATTACTGTCCGTCTGAAAGCCTCTTCACGCATGCAAACTTTCCATCGCGCTGTATCCACTGAACACTGCCCAAAGCTTACCTGTGCAGAGTAGTACTGGGAGTAATCATACTGCTGGTAGTTGTAGCCATAAGGCGCGCCACTTTGGTCGTAGCCCCACGACGAGTAGTAGGCGGGGTCGGCTTGCTGCTGGTACTGGTTGTACTGGTCATAGCCGGTTCTGTATCCTGAGCTGGTCTGCCACGACCTGTGCTCCGACTGTTGCTGCTTGTTCCTCAAACTGCGGAGCGTCAAGGGAAACAAACCCGTTAGGTCCGGGCTTTGCAGAGAGCGGGCGCACGGTGTAAGAGGACTCACTTGCTGGCAGCCAAACTGAGCCTTAAGGGTTTGCCACCCAATCCCACTGCGCCCTGGCACTCGTCCAACGCTCGCTTCTGCAGCCTCTCGTCTGGGAACTGGACAAAGCCGCAGCCCCTGCAGGGAGACAGGGGAAGAGGGCAATTACAAGGGAGCTTCCCGGACAACAGCTCCATACAAGTATTGGTGCTTCTAATTACATCTTACGGATCAGATTGTGTGTTTTTTTTGTCCACCGCCTACTTCATCTATTGAGTGCATTAATTGGGCTCTACTGTTCTCTAGTTTTGTAGAAAATGTCCGACCTCTTCTTGGCCCTATGAAAGAAAACCTTCACTCTTTATCTAAGTTCCAGCTGGATAGAATCATTCATTCATTAAGCATTTTATTATTTTCAATTGTTTTTACTTTGCCGTTTCCCTATTCCGGCTCAGCATCCTCCATCGCCCATGAGTCACTCTACTTTTAAGATGTTTGTGATGAGCCATATGGCAGCAAGTTTTAAAAGCATGTACATTTTGATTTCTTTGTCACAATAGACACACAATACAAAATGACCAATGCAAAGTCTGTGTCACATTCATAAACCTTGAATATCCCATCCAAAACCTTTCACCTTGTGCCACGAACATGGAATACTTTAATGAAGACATAACGCAGACGTTAGATGTAAATCAAGGGGTTTTTTTTGCATCCTAATCGTATTTTGCAGGGACGTGTTGTATTATAGTACTTACTTGGAATTACCCATGCTGTCCAGCACCACTTTCCCACCGCGACAGGAAGGATAGCGGTTGTAAAAGAACTCGTAGAGCATCCCGTCGTCCACGTCCGTAGTTAGATCTCCCACAAAGAGTGAATACATCTGCCTGTGGAGAACAAAAGGCGGGCCGTCCTTCTAGAGTCGCACGGTACGGTTTGTTGCAGGATGGAACGGAACAGTTCGCGAGGACCCTCCGAACTGTTGCGCCGTTCCATTCATATGCATGCATGGGTTGGTTTTTTTTTATCATTAAAGGCGACGTTGTGCTGTTCCATCTTTCGGAACATCTTCACGGTGTTATAATATTACCATCGTGTCACATCATGTCCATGGTGAACCTCTGAAAACTTGCACAACTTCACAGCTACAAGGGTCTGGATTATGATGCATGCAAATGCATGCGTCTGGCCCTCGGACCCCCCCCACCCCCGCTTTTCCACTTACCCGCCCTCTTGTTTCCCAAAGGTGGCTCTGTTAAGCTTGAATCTTGTGGGCTGTGGGACAGAGACAGGGTCCGTGAGTCAATTTCGTACTGGCTTACCGAACGAAATAAAACAAAAACAAACAAATGTGTCAGCGATTCTCCTCATACCGGACTGGCTCCTGGCAATGACTTCCCATTGACTTTGCGAAGACATCTCTCAGCTGTCGCTTCATCTGACATCTCAACAAAACAGTAACCCAGAGCACCCCTGGATGACACCACAGTAAGTTTAAATGTCAGGATCCCACAGCCTACATCTGCACCGCAGGAGGATTTCGACCTTACCCTGTCATTTTATTGCGAATTATCCTCACATTAACGACCTGCTCTCCCATGGTGGAAAAGGCCCTGGTGATGAATTTCTCATCCATGTATGCGTCCAGCTAAAGAGCACAAGCAAAACACGGAGAGAAAGGTGAACTTGTATTGGCATTATTCAGACACATAAGTGCTGGCAGTCGGATCACAGATTCCCTCTTGCCACTCGGGGTTACTGGATGTCTGCAACAGGCTGTGGCGGGATCGGGCAGACATCTGGCTACGTGCAAGAGTTACATCGCCGCATGGGGACAATGGCGGCTCGGTGGGCAAGGTAGAACAGCTTGTGTAAATAGGAGAGGAGATCACAAAAGTTGCCTTTCTGCTGCATGGATGAGCGTAGTGCAGTGCAGTGTGGCAGCCACGACGTTGTCTCACACGTGACGGTTGCAGGAGTCGCCAAATTGTTTGAGATCTCAATCAGATCTGTTGTCGTCGCTGCGCTTGACCAACAAAGTCAAGGGACTGTGTCGTCCTCGCATTTAAACCTGTCGTGGTGGTTCGTTTTTTTTTCCCCTCACACCATTTCCACATGATGCTTCAACCTGAACAGCCTGACATATCAACTTCCCACCCTACTTATAGCCCCCCCCCCCCCCCCCCCCCCCCCCCGCCCTGTCTCCAGTTTTTACACCAACGCGTACCAATCCTGCATAGTTCGCCCCATCAACTCCATCCCACCCGAAACGCACGCAGAACAAGCTGGTGAAGCGACACTGGAAATGCCGTGAGGGTCTCGCTCATGGTGTCCGTCTGGCAGGCACAAATAGTGCATCCCTCACCACATGCTTCTCACCAACCCAATTCCTTTCTTTACTTTGTCAAAGGCAAACGAAAGCCAGTCCAGGTATCGATCATAAAGAGATATACAAAAAACCCTCCTGACTCTAACCCTTTTTCACACGATGCCCTTAACCTTTTTCGTTTTGAAAACATTTGGTACAGATCGTCTACGAACCAGGTTCAGAAGGTTTGGCGAATAGCGCATGACAAAGGCCTGAACAGGGGGATAATGGCCTTCTCCATGGGTGGCTAAATATCCACCTTAAGAAGTTTCAACAACCCCTCCCCATAAGGCTTCATTTTGATTTCGATGGTCAATGAGCAGGTTTGAGGAGTGCAGACCAGTCTTCTGTTCGTTCTGGATCTCTGGATCTGTGCATGTGGCTTTCTTGTGTCCACAGTGTGGTTGTTGACAGTCTTAAATAAAGCTTTCGAGTGCATTTGAAGCGCAGACCACCATTACTTTACATGCATGACACATCGACATGGTATCAGAAGTTGTCATGGATCCATGTCCTGTGAGTTTTTTCACTTTTCATGTGTGAAAAGTTCATAGTGTGATATATTCATGGAGGCAGCGCAGTCAGACAAGCCTGCTAAAACAAAGAGTTAAAAGGGAGATTCGGAGAAATAACCTCAAAACCTTTGAGAATTCCCCAAGTTCTCCACTCAAGAAGCCAGAAGCAAGGCGAGAAATTGTTAGGAGATCCGACAGATAAACTTTGACAGGATAGCATGCGTGATCATTGATGATAGCATAAGGAAAACTTTGCCATGTGACGGGGACTTAGCCCCATCCAAAGCCATTTCTGTCTGAAGAATGTATGTGTTGACTGAGGAAAATACAAAGACCCTAGCCAAGCAACAGACACTGCTATGGATACAGCTCACCCAGACTCCCAACAGAGAAATGCACTGGACTCTTAGGGATTCTTATGTGTAGCTGCTGTGTTCTGACATGTAAAAATAAAAAAGAGCAAAATCTTTTTTGCACTTAATTTTCCCTTTGGGAAATAAAGAAGCACTTTAAAAAGAGTTGCCCTCTGGCAGTACTTGAAATATGCATAATGGCTGTTGATGTATTTCATGTGATGAAATATCAGTTGATTATTGACTTGAGTTGATTATTGACTTGAGTTTTTCCTGTCATTAGTTTCTATCAATTGACATATTTCAATATTTGGCTTAAGTCTAAGTTCCAGCTAGATTGTTCTCATTCTTCTCACCCGACTGGCCTCATAACTTTTTCTTCTCGACTTTTCTTCTCGTTACCCATCAGTCAAAGTCCTCTGGAATGCTTCTTTCCATTATACATTTTTCAGATTACAGATTGCGGCCTATCGACTTCAATGCCCACAAACTGAACGAAACTGAAGGAGCTCAATCCTCCTGCCCTTTCCAGCAGTGATGGTTCACTTTCGTTACAAAGAATATTCTAACTACCTATCTATGTTTCAAAACAGACATGTGTGTGTGGAGATGGACACTATGTGATTTCTTCAATCGACTAGCGACAGAGATTGAAAGCCATCACATCGACAAAGCCTGTGATAATGTCTGCGCGGAATTGACAGTATAGTAGGCAAATGCCGTGATACCTGTATTAATAATGTGATATAGAATTTCGATCATACTGCCCAGCACTAATTCCATGTCCATCGAGTAGTGGAGGTGATGGATATATACAGTTCGTGTGCACCAGCTGCATAGACGACCGCAGAGCATACTTAACTAACAAAGTTTCGGCGGATCATTACAGAGTGTTCGATAACTCTAAAAGCAGTTGTAAACATTTTTCTAGAGTGGAGCTTCAAACCTTACTCACAGTATCTCACAGTGAGATACCGTGTCCTTATAGCCAGCTGCCGTGGCGGTCCAGCAGACACGTTTTTTGTCACAGCTCACAATGAATCATGATGATGTAATATCACAATAATAATAGTAAAAACGGACTCACGTTGCCCATCCATAGCGTGCTCATGGCGCCTCCGTGCAGTTCGTCTGATA
This sequence comes from Karalla daura, assembly GCA_029224185.1. Classification (NCBI taxonomy): domain Eukaryota; kingdom Metazoa; phylum Chordata; class Actinopteri; order Chaetodontiformes; family Leiognathidae; genus Karalla; species Karalla daura. The sequence continues at coordinate 1,761,782 of CM055205.1, read as the reverse complement.
CCGTGAATCGCCTCTCTATATCGCCTCGAAACACCTCGTTGTGCCGCCGCCGCCACTCCGAATCAACAAGCTAACTAGCATAGCACGGTACGGAGTGGGCGAGCGACGTTCTGACGTAGATGTACAGTGTTGGGCGTCATTGCGTCACCAATACGCGACTCCTTCTTTGTTTTGCTTTGACTTGACTCTGCGAGCAGCGCCCCCTTTCGTGTTGGAGTGTGACCCAAACCTAAATAAATAAAGATAGACGCCTGCCTGACCGTCCGCGGTGAGGATTCCCTCTTCTGTCCCGCACCCTGAGATTTCTCCCTTTTTTTGCCCTCCGGTTTTTTCTTGGGAGTCGTTCTTCAGCCTTTTTGAGGATGTAAGGACAGGGTTTTTTATTGTAAATACTGTTGCTGTCTTTGTAAAGTGCCTTGAGATAACGTCTGTTATGAACCGGCACTTCGAATAAAGTTGAATTGAGAAAGATAGATAGATAGATAGATAGATAGATAGATAGATAGATAGATAGATAGATAGATAGATAGATAGATAGATAGATAGATAGATAGATAGATAGATAGATAGATAGATAGATAGACAGATGAAAATAACATGAATTAATGATCCGTGGTAGAATATGCAAGAAAGAAAAGGCTTTTTTGTCACACTTTTTTTGTCACTCTCATATCATTAAGTCACAATTAGAGTTAGATCAACAGATGCAGACATTAGGCCTCATTCTTGCGAACAAATTTGTTCTGAAGTCCCACTTACGAAGATTTTACGAAGATTGTGGCATTCATGAATTTCTTCTTATCTAGGATTTATTCTTAGGTAAGAACAAATCCTACAAACACTCAGGAGTATACTTACGCACATATCAGTGCTGACATGTTGGCATGGTTGGGTTTCCTTCTCTTGTACAATTCAACAAAATTCAATATTACAGTGATAACTCTGTCATATTTATTATTTGCTCATTTTATGTGTTTGTAAATATACTGAGAATTTTTATTTTTCAAATAAATAAAATGTGCTATGATTTAACATTAACCAAGTAAATTGGAAACTCCCCAACGTTGGCCCCGATGCGCTGGTCCAGCTCAGACAGGTCTGTGTCTGCTGTTTCCCCTCCTGTCCGTTGCATGTCCTGTTGGAATTTTGCAAATTTTTTTTGTTTCAGATTTCAGATCAAACCATTTCTTTTTCCTTCTCCTGAACCTGTGTCCACTGCACGAGTGATCTCATCCCATGCTATTTTTTTGTTTGTGCTGGTATAGCTTGGACTAAGGCTACCGAATATAATTTAAGTTTAAATACAATTTAAATTTAAGTTTAAATGAAGTTTAAGTTTTCTCTCTTCAAGTTTTTTTTCTCTTCACCTGCTGTGCTCCATCTGATCTCTGCTTTGCTTTACGTATTTTGTTGTTTGCTCCGTTTTGTTTCTGTTTGCTTGTTGCTGTTTACTTGCTCCTGTCCACACAGCCTTGCAGTTTCTTTAACAGGCCCTTTTATGGGCATTGATGGGGCGGTTACCTTTAATTAGACTCAACTGGCACACCCTCTCAATTTAAGAAGAAATGGCATTCATCAAGTAAGAACACAACTGCGAACATTTCTGAGGCTTATGAACGCGTTGATGAATCAGACGTAGGGTTTTCTTAAGGATCTTCTCAAGAGCAACATACGAAAGAATCTAAGAAGATTTTTAAGAACATATTGGTGAATGAGGCCCAATGTTACTGCATTTAACATGAAAAGAAAATAAATCTAAAAATTACGGTAAACTGTCCACATACTACTGTTAAGAATATTTTTTTATAATCAGAACATGTTGCATACACTACATATGTTAAGAACAATTTATTAGATATTACTTTCATTACTTTGTCTGATACCTGGTCTCACATGTGGGATGGTGTGTGACATGGGTATGATTGTGTGGGGAATTGGTGTTTATGACTTCTCATTGATGTGATCACAAAATTCCGAGACTTATTGGCCTTATTCAATGCCTTTGAGGTCTTTGAGTCTGTTTTTTTTTTTACCAGAAGCACATACAAGCAAGGATTGAGTTGAACCAGAGAAGAGTAGATGTACAAGTTATGAGCAGAAAATTGAGCAAGTATCAGTGGCGACAGAAACACATGGAGCACAAAGCTTGTTGTATTTTTTTTTAATCTGAAAGTGGAATGTAATCATCATCCAACACAGATATGAAAGTTCATGACAAAGATTTTTTCAACCTTTCCCAGAGTAGTTGCCTACTTTGCATGGATTATTACTCCAAACATCCAGGAGTAATTAGGCTCCCTAAGACAACAAGAAAACTTGTAATAGAATTCCTCAAATCTGTTTGCATGACATGGTTTGACATGGCATGGTATCCTTACTAAAGTTGTCAGACAACAGGCAACCGTTAGCAAGTGGGGTATTGAAGTCATTTTGCAAGAACATTTAAAACGTTATATCAAGCCCTGGATTCCCGCAGTCTGATGGTTAAAGCAAAATAGCTATTCAGATAAATAAACAATACAGGGCTTGCTCACCAAGGAAAGCCAAGGAAACCTGTGCCTTGTACTTCCAGAGTACATAAATGCATTATTGGATGGAGCTGGTTAAACAACCAGCAACTGTGCATCTTGTCAAAGTACAACTTTTGTTCGTTCAGTTTTGTACCTTATACATTGCATGGAGGCAACTGTGAATGCACAATCTCCTACAGGATTAAGTATTCTTCTATTCAATGCTGAACGTTTTCTTGAAATACAGATATGAGAATATTACATGGTAGTCAGTAGTGATGTGTAGACCCTGTTATTATCAATTTAGCAGACAATACAACATAACCTTAGAATTAACATCACTCTTAATTTTAAACTATAAAACTGTAACAAAACTACTTGATCTACTATTAAAACTATAGCAGGTGAAAGCAACCCGTTCTCATCCCAACGCATAAAATTCTGACTATTTGTCACACCCCGAGGCATCTCATACTGATGCACAAGGCACCCTTCCGTGTCTGTATGAAATGGTCTGGGTTATCAATTGACTCTTATGTAAACATGCATGCAGTGGTAAGAGACGCTCAGAGCAGGGCTCCTATAATAATAATGATCGGGTGATGCCGCAAGCTACAATTTCATTGGAAAACCAGGGATCCACTGTCCGAAAGCTTTTTTTTCACTATTTTAAGCATTTCTTTTAATGACATTGTCAACATCTCTCAGTACAAACACATAAGTATCACTGAAGTATCATAGATAATTCAACAATAAAATAGCTTCATGTTGTGGTCATCCAGACTGTTCTCACTCAGCTTCGGTACAAAAACACAAAAGTAATGCACCATATTTTCCTGATTTTTCCAACGAAATTGCTACTGCCTTGAACTGGATCACGACCGGCTCTCCCTCTGGTCCCATCATTCCTGGAGGGGCCACCTCGGATGCTTCCAGAGGTAGTAGGAGACTAAACTCTGCATGCGGTGCGGTGGCTGCTGGGGGTTGGAGTTGTGTCAGAGTGAAAAAGCCATAATTAAACCATAATTAAAGCTGCAAGCGCCTGTGTGGGTTCTCGCATTTGTGCCTGTCGGGGTTCTGGCAACTGCAGGGTTGATGAACGTCAAAAGGCCTTCCCAAGACTCTTCTCTATTTTAGCAGCTTTGAGGAGAAATCTCTTCTGAACAGCACCCTGGGATTCTGTGATAATGGAACATCTCTCTCCTATGGCTGCCATGCCTTGACATAGAGAATTTTGATCACAATGCCATTAAGGTGATGCTTACACAATATGAAGTTGATGGGATGAAATCACTAGGTGGACCGCAAGGGACTTTTTGCGCATCTGTACAAATTCTATAAGCCTACAAATTTTCATCTTTCTACTCTATAAAAATCTTTATGGGGGAGGGATTTTGAAAATTTCAAGGTGGCACGATAGAGACATTATTGACAAGGATATTACGTGGCTGTTCAGGAATACAATGCAATTATGTCCAGCATTTATGATGGAAGTGCCATCATGAAATGCCTGCCTGGTGAAGTGGGAAGTAAATATATCAGGCTATTCAGGATGGAGCCCTCGTCATGTCCAGCAAGTTTCAAGGTGCCATGATCAAGTGTGTTGGCGTGCGAGCTGTTCAAATTTAAAGTGCAAAAAAAAAAAAAAAATCACAAAATTTTGACACATCGTAGAAATCACGCCCTTTGACCTACAGAAATTCTTTTGACTAGTGTTGGTTACCGTGGTCTCTGGATGATCTGTACCAAATCTGAAGTCAATCAGGTTACAGCTCCTTCAAAAACAGATGACAAACAAGTCAAAATGGCCGACTTCCTGTTGGGTTGAGGGCGGGGCTTCGAGAGGACTTTTTTTGTGCACCTCCGTGTGTTCTATAAACCCACGTAATTTCATACATAGGCAAAACTCAAAAGTGGGACTTGCCATTTGAAATCTTCTGGTGCTGTTGCGCATTTCTGCCCAGTGCATTTTCAGATACATTTGCGTATGTACATTTTTGCCTTCTCTATGTGCATGCCGAAAATGGTGAGTTTTTGAGCATGGTCAGGCCTCCTTAAACGCGATTTACTTTTCGATATAAAAATAATAATAATAAAGAAACATAGTAGTTACAATAGGTTCCTTGCAACTTTGTTGCTCGGACACTAATAAATAGTTGAGGGGATCCAAGAGTGCCGGTTTCTGAGTTTTTGTCAGTCATAAGAGTAGCTCTACATGCCCTACACCTTGGACGCTACATTAGTTTATTAATGTATGTTAGTTGGCGATTCCTGCCTTTGTCTGTGACCACCATTCTTCACCGGTGTTCAAAGGCAGAATCAATTCAGCAGCGTTTGAAAACATAACTTTCTGTGCTCATGACTTGGATTTATTTTATTCATAAGAACTAACAAATAAAAGATCATATCCATTCACTGAAGGAAAATAAGGAAAACATAGGAAACAAAAAAACGCGGACACAAATGGAGAAACATCACTCCTTCTCGAGCGGACGCCATACATTTTAGTGATGCACGGCGTGCAACTCCAATATAGGGCCAAAGGAAACAGAAAGGCTGAATGAAACAGAATTTTTTGATGCATTGAAATATGTAATATGAATAGAAATGGACTGGTCTGAGCCTAGCAGACTCCTAGAGCAAAGCAGAGTACATGAACCTTACATTACAAATAGGAGCAACGCCTGCGGTCCCCGAATACGTCCATCTTGCTGCAAATATTGCTAGTGGCATAAGAATAACTCACAGTAACACGAAAGTTACCATTTCCGCTCGAATCGGCTGCTTCAAACGATTGTTTTTTCAGGGCAGAGGATCCTCGGTTCTCCAATGAAATTGTAGCTCGTGGTCTGACCTAGTTACTTGCCGTAAATAGACAGCAGGAGCCCCTACTCCGAGCGTCTCCAACGGCCGCAAGCGAGTTTACATTAGAGTCAATTGATAACCCAGAGCGCTTCATTCAGACGCTGACGGTTACCATGTGTGTCAGTGTGAGACGTCTAGGGGCGTGACAAATAAGTTGGTATTTTACGCACAGGCTCGAGAAGGGCTTGGTTTGAGGGACCAGGTTGAAAACCTCACAGAATTATCGCACGTTTTCAGCCCTCGACAGATATCTGCATCTCCCCCTGTATATCACCCGCCCAAAATGACCGTCCAGCAAACCAATTTTGGGGACGGCGACAGCATCCAATATCTTGTCTTCAGCCTGCCGTACAACATAGACGTGGTGATAACGAGCGAAACAAATCAAACCTCAACTTTTCAAAGCACCTTACTCATTTCCACACAGACACTGTTTCTTTAGCAGATATCTGCCCAGGGACATTTCAATAGTAAATAACTTCATACTGCAAATCTTACAACTCTGCAAGAATCTTTTCATTACACAGTGCATCCATGAGGTTTCCACAGCGCTACACTTTTTCCACATTTTTTGCCTTATGCCAAAATGAATCTTTTTATTCAAAACTCTACACACAATACTCCTTTATAACAACGCGATTTCTTTTTTCACGTTCATTCAAAATTAAAAACGTAGAAATCACATACACAAAAGTATTCACTACCTTTGCTTAATATCGTATTGATCCACCTTTGGCAATCAATCAAGTGCTTCAGAATATGATGCCATAAGATCGGCACACCGATCTTTTGCAGTTTTGCCCATTCTTTTCGCAGCACCTCTTAAGATCCATCAGGTTGGATGGGAAAACTCTGTGCAACGCCAATTCACTGCTTTGAGATTTCAGCTATGACCTTCATATTGTTGCCAAGCTGTCACCCAGTCTGAAGTCAAGAGTGCTTTGGAGCCATTGCTTTATTTACATTTCACTTTATCTTGACTAGTGTCCCAGTCCCATCCCCACAGCATGGATACCACCAAGCTTCAATGTAGGGATATTGTTAGTAACATCCAAACGTGACACCTAGCATTTCAGTCTGAATTCAATCTTAGTGTCATCAGATGACAATTTACTACAGGCTGTTTGCCAAGAGCCTTTACTAGGGAGTGGCTTCAATCGGACCACTCTACCATACAGGCCTGATTGGTGGATAGCTGCAAAGATGGCTGTCCTGGAAGGTTCTCCTCTCTCCACTCAGCAATGCTAAGAGTTCTCAAAGTGACCATCGGCTTCTTGGTAACACAACTGACTAAGACCCTTCTCCCCAATCGAGTATAGACGGCTGGCCAGGCCTTGGAAGAGTCCTGGTGGTACCGAACTTCTTCCACTTATGAATGACGGAAGCAATTATCCATAAAGTATTTGGGCCACATTGAGAGAGAAAAAAATAATCACAGACTTTGAGAATAAAGTTGAGTAAAGTATCAATTTAACAAGAAAAGGACATAAATTTAAAATAAAATCTTAATACTGTATAACAAGAATAAGGTTATAATGTAATGAGAATAAAATTTCCACGAACAAATTCATAATATTCTAACTTCTTGCTTTAGAGGAGGAGAGGCCCTGGAGCATTTTGTGGAACTGTTTTTCAGAATAGGCTTCATTACCAGGACGATACTTATTCTTTGGCGCATCAGCATCACATTGTCATATGTACCAGGACTTCAAAATGAACATGCAATCTTTTCCACAGGAAGAACCACAAAGACTTGGAGGAAATTATGTGTGGTTATGTGTGGTGGCCCTGAAGGTCAAAATAAGACAACAATTCAGAAAACACTCCAACATTTCACAAAACATAACGTTTAAGAAAACACTCCCAACATTTCATCAAACACAACATTTCACCAAACACCACAAGATTTCCCAAAACACTACAACATTGCAGAAAACAACATTTCAGATTATGGGACAACACTTCTGGCTAGTTGGCTGACGTTATTGGCCGTTTCTTCGTCAGTCAAGACGCTTTTCCTCCTTCGCTGTGTCCGTGCGTGAGTGTTAAACCACACCGGAGGGAACGGAGGACGAGCTGGGGTTAATTAGGGTTGCCACCTGTCCTGTAAAATACAGGATTGTCCTTTAATTGACTGTTGAATCTGCCATCCTGTATTGAACTGGATGGAACGCGATTTGTTCCGTATTTTCATGAATGACTAATGGAAATGATTGGTTGTTGTTCCTCACCCTTCTGTAATCTGAAATATCGTTGCGTTTTCTGAAATGCTGTGTTTTCTGTAATGTCGTAGTGTTTTGTGAAATGTAATATTTTCTGAATTGTTTTGTTTTGACCTTCAGGGCCACCATAGTTATGCGTGGATGTGCCATTCAGAGGGATTTTGTGGTTTCTCAACAGACAAACAATCTGTCTGAATAGGGGCCAGGCAGCCTAAGTTGCCAGGACAGCAAGCTTCACAAAAGTTCACAAAAAAATAAATAAATAAATAAAAACAATCAACCGTATGTGCTATAGATTTGCAACTTTCACCAAAATGTAGCCCCAATACCCAAGAAACCTTTAAACATTTAAACCTATTGCAAAACTTTGATGTCCATTACTGTTTTTCTTTCCTTATTTATTAAGATATCTCCTCCCACAAATTTTGCTCAGTTGAAACCAAACTTGGTATAATGCATTTTGTCCTACAAAATAATCCATACAGATTTTAGATTGATTGAAAGCTGAGCCCACAGTTCATCAAAATGTTTGACTGTAAATGTCATTTCGAAAGCTTACTTACTCATCTACCATGGCAATTTTGTCATGGCAGATGACTGGAAAATGTCTGAATTTTATCCAAAAAACTTTTACAGCTTTTTATCAGTTATCAGTTTTCAGTCACTGTCATTCAATAAATCATTTTTTAACCTATTACTATATTGATGCTGTCCAGTTGCTGTTGTGGAAACAGTCTTGATACGTCTGGGAAAATCAAAAAGGAAGACTGGAACAGGTGCCAAGTGTTTATTCTCTGCAGAGAGGGAAGACAACACACTCTGACCACTGCCAGCGGATCAGAGGACTGCTTCCCTGAGGAAGGGTCACAATGCATTTTATCCTGACCTCCAGGAACACACCTCCCAAGTGGGGAAAACCATTTGGCTACAATAAACAAATCTCAGCAACCGAGGAAGACTTTACAAACGGTGTCCTGTCAGCAGGACACTTCCATGGGCATAACAAAGGAGGTATCGAGGAGCAGGGAATGGTCTCACAGCTAAGTTCCTGATTCTTTGATGAATGCAACTCACAGAGTTCAGGCTACAAGTAAACTTTCTTTAAACTTCATGCCTGGCATGTGGCATGCACCACAAATTGTGGGGACCTTAAAGAAACGGGCGTGTGCCTTTCCAAATCATTTACTATCAGCTGAATTTACCACGAGTGGACTCAAATTAAGCTGTAGAAACATCTAGATCGGTGGAAATGCAGATGCAAAAGACCTCAATTTTGACCTTTATGCCAAAGGCTACACATACTTGTATAGATGTGCTCTCTTTGCTTTTTATTTTGAATAAATTTGTAAAAATCTCAAAAACTTTTTTCACATCATTATAATGGGGTATTACGTGTTGAATTTTGCAGAAAAGGCTCATTTTAATCCATTTTGGGATAAATATATAATATAAAATGTGGAAAACGTTAAGTGCTGTGAACACTTTATGGATGCACTATGTATATTCAGTTTGATGACACCAGTCTGGAAGAGAACTTTCCCCTCAGCTTATAACGGATTTCATTGGAAAGGTTTCAATATGCCTATGTTTTACATTAAAATGAAAACCCACTGTGTTCACACTTCAAATGCCTTAACACAAGTTTATCACCGGCCCAAAAGATCTAGAAAGAGACAATGACAGGTATGACTGTTGCAATCAAAACAAACAAAACCGCTCCCGATTCCACACTGAAATAAAGCAAGTACTGTTTTACTTTTCGAATATCTTTTACTATTCGAATATCAAACGAAGTGGGCGTCCCCATATTTTAACTTTGTTAGACATTTGCTCTGGACTGTGTCAACACAGTATGTGTACACATTTCTCATAATCTTAAGCGTTCAGGCCTGACCAGGTAGATTTCATTCAAATGTTTCAGTATCATAAGGTGATAATGCACTATTTACTTATCCTAACATTTTCTGCAGACCTTATATTTTTTTGGTGAGCAAACTAAAAAAAAAAAAAAAAAAAGAGCAATTACAGTACCAAAAGACATCCGATAGACACTACAGACTACTGTGCTGACCATCACAGACCGTTACAGCAAAAGACCACAAACAAACTGGCAAACGACTTCAACGAATCAACGACAAACATGAGTGATCAGAAATTCAACTGCAAACCGTGTGCAGCGTATTTAGTTTTGACAGGGGAAAGAAATGAGATCTGAATATCACTGACAGTGTTAAAGCAGCGGATTAGGTCCAGACCTCAGACTCCTCCCCCTCCCTCTCCCTCTCAGTCCAACTTTTCTTTGTGAACCAGCTTGGGGGCATCCACAAAGTCTTGGCCATTGAAAAGGATGACAGTGGCCGTGATGGCGCTAGCGGCACCCCAGAACATCACATAAGCCAGGGTTTCTGTCCAAGTGTCACCTGGAAGACAAACGCCAGTCATTTGTGCAAGCAAAAAGGCATACATAGAGAATTGAAGACACACAGCAACACACATGGGGGGAGGGGGGGGGTGCAATTTAAAAACTCAACAAGACATTCACTTGTACATGGATCTGGGTGACAGGGGCTGATACAACCCCACCTGAGGCAGATGTAGCCGAGGAAAACAGCATGAGATCATAAGGCTGGGTCAATAGAGCAACGCAGGCCTTCTGCTCATAATCTATTTCCATTCTGATATTACAAAGTAGACAACACGTATGAGGGTTCATCCACTGGATATGGAGAGTCGCCCGAAAATCTGTCTTGCGTACCTGGTTTAAAACAATACCGTATCAGGCACCCCTCTTCGTTTGGAAGCGGCGATTTGTTACCGCATAGTATTTGATGCCATACATATCTTTGTGTGCCGTGTCCACACTCACTTTTCTTACATTAAAAAAGGTAGCTAACCTCATTCAAATGCAACAGAGTCAGACTTCAGTAGTTTGAGCTCGCGTCACCCCTTTTGAAAATATCTCGCAATGACCAGACAAATACTTTACCGGCCATAAGAAGACAGACGATGCACATGGAAAATGCCACAAGCATAATGATAGGCAGCTGAGGGAAGAAAAATGAAAGGAAAAAGGATTAGACTAGATATATATACACATAGATACATACATGCATATATGTCTGTGAACAAAGTTGTCACAAAGGATGTCACTCCGCTGTGATCATAGCGGAGCGACACAGCTGTCAATGACCAACGTTCATTACATTTTCTGTAACATCAACGTGCAGGCTGTAACAGGCAAAACAGTCTGGGACTGAAGAATCGGGTCCCCGGCCTTTGAACATTTAAGGAGCTGGCGCCGACTGAGTCAGCAGCCTGCTGACTGGGACGCAGTCAAACGCCTGTGTCTCAGTCTCGAGAGGAAGAGACACCGACCAGAGCAGACGTCTGCAGCAGGAGACAAAGGCTTTTATTTTGGTAGGGATCAAAAGCACGCGGAGAGAGAGAGGGGGGGGGGCTCAACAGCCTTCAGGGTGGTCGTACTGTCGATGTAGTGACAGTGATGTGTGGACTTTCAGTGTCCCAGGATCTATGAATTACCAGCCCAAATCCATATTTATACGTCTCCGGGACTATGGGCCAATGGGATGAAGAGGCTTTTGAAAAAGCTCTTTTTTTGCCACCCAACACTGTGGTCTTGTATGGACGATTTCTGTGAAACATGGGGAAAAGATCCAGAAGACCAAGATACTGACTGTGAGAAACTTCCAGTCCTTCTGCACACGAAGAGGAGTGGGTCCATCCGACTCATCAACAGCAAAGTTACCCAGAAAGAGGTCGATGGAGTCCTGAAAGCGAGACAAAAAGCGGAGTTTGACGATACAAACTTCTAAATCCCAGTCAGGCTATAATTTCAGAAAAAAAGTGAAATCACAATGAATGGTTAGTGTCTATGGATTGATTAAAGAATGATCTCAGTAACCTCAATGCCAATTTCAAAGACAGTTCGTGTCAAATCCAGTATCTCTGTACAGTCCAAGGCAAATCATTAAGAATGTACATTCGATAGAAATCAGGATTGGTGATCATCAAAAATGTACTTTTCTCTGATGGAAATATAAGACATGGACTTTGCTGGCAGCAGCACACATGCTGGTGTTTAGGCTCAAACGGCTATACACATCGCCATGACAGAAATGTCAAGCAGCGGCAACAGCATCAAAGGAGAGGCATGTCCACCTGGGAGGAGACCCAGAGGGAGACCCAAGACACAGTGGGCCGTCTGGCTCGGTTTTCACACAGCAAAGTGCCATGGGCTCACTCCCAGGTACTAGGAGAAGGCCCTTCTGCAGTAGGTCAAGTTAACAGTAATGGCAAGTAGTGGATCAGCCATTTGATTTGTTGGAGCCAATGATAGATTGGACTTAGACTTTCTTTTATTTATCCCTTTGGGATGGCTCCCTTGGGCAAATTTACATTTCCAGTAATAACTCCTCCTTATTAAGCATTTAGGCATTAGCTAACACATTTGTTTATCATTTCTTATTAGGTAGTCATTTATAAAGGGGAAATCATTTTAACTCTTAGTGATTAATCTCAGTTAATCTTAATCTCACTCCTCTTAATCATTTCTCATCAGTTAATCATTTATAGATGAGGAATAATAATAATAATATTAGACTGTGTAAAAAGGATGGATGTAGTCTTCCAGTCGGAAAACTGAAGCCAACACGGAAGTGACTGAACTTGCAATACTAGCTAGATTGGCCAGGCCTGGCTCCAAAAAACACGTCCTCCAATTTCATGTAAGGGATTCTATATCCGACGTCATAGCACTACGAAATAGTTATGCTGCTGTTTCTGGTACTGCTGCAAAGAACCTAGGTGTTAGCTTTGGCCAAGACCTGTCATTTGGCTCCCACTTAAAACATATCTCAAGGACTGCCCATTTTCACCTCTGCAATCTTGCTAAGATTAGGCATTGTGGTGGAAAAGCAAACCGAATCTGTATGACTTAAACCTGTGTCATTTCTTTACATTAATGACAAATTCTGAGTAAACTTTAAACCCAGACATTGTTTCCACTTGAATTTTTGACTAAGCATTACTAATTCTTTTATGTTTTGTAAAAACCCTCGACCATTACTAAACAACATTCGTTGTTTGTACTTATTTAGCCGAAAACTTCACTGCACTGACTAGGCCTTTGCATTCGGCACTGAATGCAATGCATACGCATTCCCAAAACACCAGAGTCACAATTGAGAAATCTGTGTGGCTTCATTGGCGTCACAAGTGTGACGCGAGGCAGTCTGCTTGGTCACGTGTCAAGCTTAGTTTTTGTGTTCAAGGAGCTGTGCATTTTGCGGGGAGGGTAGTCATTGGCAGCAGTCGACACCGATGGAGAAGCAAGATTACTCCAAGTGGAATTGTAAGCATGTAAAATAATTACCATTTTATCCGAGCTAACGTTGTGGGAAATGTAATACTCCGAAGAGAAAGATAATTTGTTTACACAAGCTGTGATCCGATGATCAGTTAGTCAAGCAACTGGACTTCTGGGGTTTGAAGACGTTTCGTCCTTCATCCGAAGGGCTTCTTCAGTTCTGGCTGGTTGGGGAAAAAGCCGGGATGGGACTGTGGATGTGGAACGTGTCAATACATTACAACACGTTAATGGCCCCATCTTGTCACATGATAAGGGGGGGTGTGGCTCACTGCCACAGGTGTTAATGGCCCATCATGTGACCATTCACTGCCACAGGTATTAATGCGTTAATGCTCACTCATGTGACCCCTTTGTCACATGACGAGGGGAATGGTCCACATCCACAGTCCCACCCAGATCCAGAGAGATTTATATCCTGGCCTTTCCCCAACCAACCAGAACTGAAGAAGCCCTTCGTCCAGTTGCTTGACTAACTGATCATTGGATACCATGACCTGGACCTGGACCATGACCTGGACCTGGACCTGGACTATGGGCTATGCCCCCGTCAAGCGTCTGAGCTCTCTGTCCTCAACCAGTGTACCAATTTTCATGATGACAGGAGTTCCCTAAAGCCGTCACAAAGCCACTCGTAATACACGGCGAGGGATCGCTATTCACGCACGCCACACAGGATACCACTGGCGGTAGCTTCACTGCATTCATAATGTAGCATGTTGAGGCCTCCTAAAATGCAATATCCTTTAGGAAGGAAAATGACAATAATAATATTATTATATATAATAATAATAATAATAATAAAAGAAACATGGCAGTTTCAATAGGTTCCTTGCAACTACATTGCTCAACCCTAGTAATAACAATAATAATGCTAATAATAATATTATTATAACAATAATAATCATCATAAAAAGAAACACTACAGATTTAGGGTTCTCGCAACTTCGTTGCTCGGACCCTAAATATTACTTTTGCCCCTCCCTCTAACAATTACATACCGATATATTTCTAGAATGCATTTACAACAAATCATGGCAAAAACGTCAACCCTGTTTCGCTTCACACAGGGTTGTAGAAGCTGAGGGGCAGGACCGCCAACGCATCACAAATCCACGTAAATTCCAAACAGAGAGGCCCTCAAGCCACTGAGGCCCGAGGTCTCAATGCTGACACTTTCTTGCTGTAGAGAAACGGTGCTGCCAGCCTAGCACTGAGCCGGGTGCCACAAAATTGATACCTGTCTAAATCCGTCAGAGAAGTTGTTTTTGTAGTAGCGAATCATGGAGTTCCAGCCATCCATCAGCAGCCCCCACCTCGTCCTCTTCCCTGTTCTGATGGACAAATGAGCTTCGATTCAACAGCTAATTGTGATGACACGACAGACAGCACTGAGGAATCACACGCATGTTAGTCAGCTGGGAAGTTGAAGTACTGTACCTTGTGAAGTCCGTTTTCAAGGCGCCAGTCCCTGCATACTGTACAGCACATGCATTAGCATTGTCAGCCCATGCTGGTTAGAAATAGCACACGAGAAACAGTGAAATCACACACACAGGCAACGCGTAACACCACCATCATCACCATGAAGTGACTACAATACACGATACCATTTTTGTAGATGTTTTCAAACTCTGCCTGCTCCTCAATCTTCTGCCCGACATTGAGAATTCCCATCCTCTGTGGACACATGGACATGACAGCTGTCTCAATGTGAGTAGCACAGACAAACATTATTCTCATGCTGGAGAACCTCAAGGAGGTCAGAAGTTAGAAAAACAAACTTAAATTTTTTACCAAAATGCAAGTAACACAAAATGACTATTTGTTGTCGATATCAAAGGCTTTCACCTGTAAGCTGATATCTTAACCCTGATATCTTAAACCCAGTTCCTGTAACTTTCTATATGTACTGTATATGCGCCAATACCTGAAGCTGTGACTGGAGGGATCGCCGGGCCAACAGGCTCTGGATGACATTGGTCCTGTCCAGACAGTCCATGCAGTTACTACGGAACACCCCCCTCTGCTGGGACACCAGCTTCTCCTCCGAGTTCACCATGAAGTAACTGCACAGAATATAAAGTCTCAGCACTCTTAAAGTCAACAAAACGTACATCATCGGAAGACAGCAGGATCTACGAGGTACCTGTATTCGTCCTGTGTCTCAGCGACAGCATCTACCAAGATCTGGAGTCGGTCCCATCTCATGTGGCTGCACTCTTTGTGGAAGTCAAAGGCTTTATAACTGAGGAGAGAGTAGTCTGGATCAGTGTCAAAGGCAAATATGGATGTGATGTAAATATCAATTGCAAGGGGATGCAAAAACAGATGCACATTTTTAATCGGAGATGAATTGGATTTTAAAAACAGTCCGATAACACCCAGTGTCCAGGGGATTAAAATAAAACTGGTTAAGAAAATATTCTGATCAACAGCTGAGTAAGAGCCGGCTTTCGTGACAGGGATGCGAAAAATTTACCCGTTTTGAGTGTCCTTTACGAAACCAGACATGGGCAGCCATGAAGCAGTGTTGCCGCACCCAAACCATGATAGCATCTCGCTTCAAAAGGCAAAAGGCAGGATTGCTAAACTTAAAGAGGACACCCTTCATTTTCCAGAGGCAACAGAACAAGCAGACCTTGCTGGCCCCCCATCTGGACATATCTTTTAAACAGTCTCTTCACACCTACATCTGGATTTCAGTTATCCGATAATTGCCGGACTTTGACTGGTAAAATCTGCCGGTCTGGTATTTTTTTAACCCCGCTGGTCAAAATGTCTGGCACGTATTTCCTCATACTGTAGTTTAAAACAGTTGGAATCATGTGAAACCACTTTTTACACGCTTCTGACACAGCTACAGAGCCTTAAAGTGCGGAGATGGTGACCCAGGTCGCTGTGGTACAAATCTGAGGCCTGTACGTGGCATTGACACTGTCACTAGGACAGATAGCAGTTCACGGCCAACCCAGTCCCACAGGAAATTGTGAAACTCTCCAGGCCTTGAGTGGTGTCCACAGGTCGAGTCTAAGGCCTTCCAGTCCTCTTACCCTCTGTAGGGTAGGGTAGGTCGGGGCAAGATGTGGGCAACACATACCAATAGGCAGGGCTCTGACGACAACGTAGTCAGAAGACAGGAGGAAACTCCAGGGGGGAGGGCTGGTGGGGGCAGAGCTCCCCCAACTATGACAACCATAAAAACATGAGTGTGTATGGACCTGGAGGAGTACACCTCATTTGTGCTCTCTTACATGCGTCGACGTAACACGCGTTACCTGCTTCATTTCCGGTGGCGCTGCCCTGCTAGCGACCTGGACTCTGTGCTGCCACATTTGTGCCTTTTCATGTTTGTTTCTTTATGTTGGCTCTAATGTCTTGTGTCCAAAAGAATGTGAAGCGCTGCATTAATGAGAACAAGATGGTCTTTATGAACAAGGATAGGGCGTGTGAAGGCCGTCCAGCAGGGGCTTAATGAGATGCTTAGAGATGCTCGAAAGCATCAGAAGGACATTTTAGAAAACCATTTTATGATTATGGACACTATGGACACTAGAAAAATGTGCCAGTTAAAACTATAACTGATATGAGTACATCCAGGAAATGTCTGTTCACAGATAACGAAATGGATAAAGCAAATTGAAATTAAAATGAAAGCAAATTCATTACATTTTTCTCACGGTTTGAGACACATAACTTTGATTGGCAACTTAACACTTTGACATACATCCTACACGTAGGATTGTGATCGATCCTTAGCGGACCGTGTCAAGAGTCAAACGCACGTGTAGTTGGAAATCTACGGGCCCAGATTGCATCCAGCCTTGTGAAGTTACGTCCAAAAGAGCCATCGCTAGCATGGAGCCCAATTTGTCCAGAAATCTGTGGATTCACACCCAGTGCCCTCCACCTGGGAAAAAAAATTAGTCGTCGTGCCAATAGCTAAGAAGGACTGACCTAATGAAAATGATGATTTTAGACCAGTGGTCTTGACCCCAATTGTCTCAAGTGTTTCGAGTAAATGGCGGCTATTCTTAAGCTGGGGGTTAACTCTGCAGTCGATCCATAGCAGTTCGCATACAGGCACAAAAGGAAGCATAGTTCACCTCACCTGGAAACACTAAAAAGACTCGCAAGCCTATGCAAGGATTTCAGTTCAGCGTTTAACATACTCCAGCCTCATCTGCTCATCATGTACAGCACAGCGGTACCACAGGTGGATGTGTCGGCTCAACAGTCTTGTTCACACTGCTCACAAATGAATGCTCAAATACCGGGCCCAGGGAATACTGCGTTTCAATTCTCAGACGGCAAGGCCATTCTAACCCCCAAATTCCACAGAACGCGTGAGCGGCACCTTCCAGCCGCAATTAGCTTCCCATTAAAACCAATGAAGTCGTATTCCGCAGAGAGCGGCTCAACAACGTCCCAGGATAAACTTCTGCCAGATTTCAAAAGAAAACAGAAAGCTTGTATAGGTTAGATGGATCAGACGTCCTGGTTAAGACTCTCCCCGAACATGTCCCCGATTTTAAACAGGAGAGGGAAAAGGAGTTGCGAGGAGAGAGAGATGGAGAGGTAAATAAAGAAGAGAGAGGGGAGAGACATCACCGGCAGAGATCGGGTCCGAAGCAGGATAAACCGCTGTTGAACAAGCAAAGCAAACTATCGCTTGATGTTGTTTCCTCTATACATCGCCTTGATGATGATGGCATCTCGTGGTCTCTCATACTTTTGGAAGTATCGTGCGATCCCGTGCGGCAAAAGGGCCCAAAATTTGAGACCTCGCGGCGAAAGCCGCACACACGCACCGCTCGAGAAGCTTGCATGGGCCTCATCTGATCTTAAATGCAGGGAAAACAAAAGAGACGGTTGTGGACCCCAGGTCTTCAGGAGACCACAGACCTGAATTTGTTCACACTTATTCACTTTTTAAAACACACTTATGTCACTTATTTGTGCTTTCTCCTCTCTGGTCAGTGGCATTCGGAGCACACCACACTGTTTGAACAGCGTGATATTGCCAGGCAGACCATGGTCCTCCTTCAGACTCGTGAAAGCTCCAGGAGTGAACTAAGGTGGAAATGTTTTTCCACCACCCACCGCACTACCCAGACTAAAGTCCCAGACTTTACTGGTGTGAAAGTGGCCTTAATGTGATTTGTTTGCATACTTTGAGAACTCAGGTGTTCCATTTCAGTGGTTTTTAACATCACATAGAACAATAGCCTTCCTCCCAAACTCCCGCACACCCATTTACCAAAACACATTGATCACCTCAGTAGCTATACCTACATAATCAAATTAGATACCACCAGGACCACCTTAATCGTAACCTCAATAGCCACACTCACACCATTTTCCACCACGTAATGACATCTACAGATATCAACAGACCCACCTTGATCATAACCTCAACGCCTACATTTACCTTTTCCCACATGATTAAATCATGTTCACAGCAGACCCAACCTTTCCCCCTCCCCACACTTTACATTGGTTCTCCTCTGAAATCCAATCCCCCTGAAGCAGATATAAAGATCTCGACCACCAAAACTCCCTCAGAATTCTCCTGGATATTGTGTTACATGATCCCGGTACCACTCTGTGATTATTGTACATGGTTTCTGTGATCCAGATCAGAAAGGAGGCGAATCTTCCAGTTGACGGCACAAACCAAATTCGCCAGAAGCTTTCACAGGTCACAAACTGGAGGAGGCATAGAGTGACACTTACCTGAGCATACCGTTGTTCATGCAAGACATCATCTTGGAAAAAGCCTGCTCTAGTGGCTTCTCTGAGCCCTTCTGATTCACCTGAAGAAAAAACATGGGAACAATGGTCTCTGCACTTCCAAGACTTATAAAGAATGATAAACGGGGTCCTCACCAGATTCAGAATGGTTTGCTTTCCATAGATGAGAAGCTGGGAATCAAAATGCCTCTGGAAGCCATCCATCTTCAGAAAGTTTTAAATGGTTAGTATGTCTTTTTAATAACTGTGTACAAATGACTGCAAAAGTACATGAAAAGTGAAAATGCCTCGTCTTACATGATCGATGCTCTTGCTGATGATAGGCTTAGGTTTATATTTCAGGTTAGGCCGCTGACTCCAGAAAAAAGGCATGGAACCTCGTGTCTGGGGACAAAAAAATCGTTTTAATTCATTTTAACTGAATCAAGTTATTTCTCAAACGGACTTAAATGTCCAAACTAGACATGCATTCAGCACCGAATGCAATGGATATGTCCCCAAACGCCCTGAGGCACGATTGAACAATCCGTGTTGCTTCACTTGCATCAAATTTGACATCAATCCGCCTCATAGTTCTGGAGACAAAAGCACAAATGTAGTCTTCAACCAAAGTGCTGCCCACTTGTGGCCAAACGTACAATCCGAAATACGTGAAAATCGAATCGGTTCTCCCCCTACGAGTGACGAATCTGTCTGCCAAATATCAAAATTCAAGCATGAAAAACATGCATATCTCAAACACTTCGCATTCAGGGATATAGTCAGGGTTGTGTAGGTTAAAAGGTGCAAATGGACTTTATGCTCACCTGCACAAATGAAGCTTTTGCCCCTTCATGCAAAACTATTTGCTCAGTCTCGACAAAGTTTGCAGCATGGCCCTCAGAGTCGATGCCTGTGGAGAACAGAACGCAATCATCCCAAGTCATTCCTGTCAGTGGTCGTGTCAGGGATTTTTATGAAGGTCAACGGTGGAAGACATACTGATCTTTGCACACCTTACAATGCAACAGACATTAAACTGTAAACTGTTAATGAAAAATGTATGGGCTGGCCACTGATGAAGACAGTAGTCAGATGTAGACAGATGTTTGGTGCACTTCAACAAAGACAATACTTCAGGGGTTGTGACCTCTAACGTAGTATCTGACACCAGCCCGGAAACAGCTTCTCCGGGATATGACGATCCACTCAAAGATCTTCCCATTAATACGACAGGGCTTCATGATGATGTCTAGGCCGGGGGGGGTCAAGGAAATGCGTTACCCCAGTAAAAAAACGGCTCATTCGGCGCCAAATTAACAAACACCCCCGCTCAACCACATTATATTTCACAGGAAAAATTCCAGGAGGTGCACACGCTTCCCAGTAGAAAAAGTCCCAAATTTCAGCTCCATAGCTTTGTAAAAAAAACAAAACAAATATTTGTCAACTACCGCCTGACACGTTCTGAGTAGAGTATTCTGAGGAGCCACTTCCAGATTGCTGTATCTACAAAACTATTTAGGGTCGGTCCTTCCAAAATTTCCAAGGGTTAGAATTTGGCAAATGTTCTTTTTAAAATATGGATTTTTACACGTGCTTTTGGCTCATCACAGATTTCCGGGGGCAAGAATTTACTCGAATTCATTTACTCTAAATTCTACTCTTCAAAATATGACAGCATATTTGAAGGACTGTGGCAATTTCAAAGAAGGAAAGAGGCATCATGTCAAACATAAACTTTCCCAACAGATGTTGTGTACTTTGTATTTTAAAACTAGCCCTTTGTGATAAACAGTCTAGAACAGTGGTCCCCAACCCCTGGGCCGTGGGCCAGTACTGGCCCGTGGATCAACTGGTACTGGGCTGCACCAAAAAATAATGAATTATTTCTGCTTCATGTATTATCTGAATCTGGGCGATCTTTTATTTTGAAATACCTCTCATTTTGAAAAATGATCCTCCCAGTGACGTCTGACGCTTGTGACTCTTGGTGGGCACACAAACGTGAAAGAAAAACAGCTCTGTGTGAAATAATATTAAGGTTTCTTGACACTGATTCCATATTCTGAAACGTTTGAAATGTTAATGAAAATAACACTTTATTTATAAACGTATTCGTGGCATATCTGAATCTTATTTTGAAGGGGTATCTAAACGTTACGAGAGCAACCAGTCGCGAGTCAGAGCGCTCCGAGGCCAATTCATCACAAGGGGCCAGTTTTAAAAGACAAAGTGCACGATTTATGGGAAGGTGTATGTAAAATATCAAACCTCTGCCTCTGAAATTGCACTTTCCACGGTCCTTCACATATGCGGTCTTATTTTGAGGAGTAGAATTTTCAAGCAAATTCAAGCCCCCCCCAGAAACAGATACGTGAAAAAGTTCATATTTCAAAAGTAAATTCACCAAATTCTAACCCTTGAAATTTTGAAGGACCTACCTTAAACGATTCTGTTGAAATCCGGGACTTTCTCTACTGGGAGGTGTGTGAACCTCCTGGAATTTTTTTCAGTAAAATCCGAGATGGTTGAGCGGGGGGGCGTTCGTCGATTTGGCGCGGAATGACCCGAACTCAATTTTCAAATTCCAGTTTCCCGAAAGAACACTTAGGCACGGTTTATGCTTCCACGTCATGTCCCCATTGTAAGTGCCTACGTCCGGCCCCTCCACGTAGCTTATAGGAGCTTCTCGATTTTTCTTCGCCTCCACACGTGTAAGCAGTACACGTGGTCTGCTTACACGGCATCATTTACGGCACTCAGCCCCTCTACCAGACTGCCCTTTTAAACCTCTGCTTATACAAAAACATGGACCAGACCGAGGCCCATTTGCGGCCTCCGGCATACTTGTGTGGCGGCTCTGCCGAGCTCTGTAATGTCCTGCGCCGCTGCAGGGGGGTGGTGCAAAAGTGGCCTTTTTATGGTCATATCTAAAAACCTACAGCATGTCCGTAGCATGTCCGGTCTTTTTCCAACATGGCAACAAAGAGTACACACGGAGCAGCGGCCATATTTGTTAACATAAACAAAGTGCTGCTCCTTCCTCATGACCACAAGAGCTCTTCCGCGTTGTCAAAAACGTCATGCGTGCTCAATTCCGCCTACTGCTGTGGCAATTTCAGTGCGACACCTGCGATTTTTGCATACATAAACCTGGGCCTTAAGACAACTGCACCTCAAAGCACCCAGGAGCTCTATACTACCCTTAAGCGTTATGGAAGATAACTATGGGACTATGGGACCTATGCTGTAGTGTAAACTAAAACCTACGGTTGGGGGGGGGGGGGGGGGGGGGGCTATGGTGCAGCCACTACGAGGAAGCATAAACAAAACGTTTAACGGCGTCACCCATCCGGTAAAAAGGATACATCCATGGACAATGGGAATCGCAAACTTATGAAGCTGTGAAAAAAAACGTTACAGCCATTACAATACGTTGAGCACAAACACATTTTTTTTTTTAAAGAGACGGAAACAAGTGGAGAACAGCCATAATCGTCTGCGTTACCTCGGGCTGCGCAGCCAGCTCTCTTAGGAGGTTCCCGTTCCAAACAAACCGCTGATCTGCCTGAAATGTACAATACAAGCAACAGGACTCACCAACTCATCATCAACACGTTGTTTATGAACCGAGCAAAGGTTTACGGCAAAGCTGCAAAGCATGGTCATTTTGGTCATTGGTCAGGCCCGGCAAACCATTTCAGACGGTTAAGTCAACAAAAGACAACTATCAAAAGACAATATGTAGAAATATTTGACGAAGGTGTCATCATTAGAGGCCAGGCAGTCTAAGCTGCCAGGACTATATTATTTTGCTGCATGTTCTTCCCACTTTTCATGCACAAAAAGATGGCAAAAATGTGCACAAATGCCATTATCCCATGCCAGATTGCCTCAATTCAATAGTTCAATATTAAGGTTTACAGCAAGGTGTTAAAATTGAAGGCAAGCAAGTTGTTGAATTCACCAAAAATGTGTGCTATATGTGTGCCATATGTGCTATAGAGTCGCAACTTTCATCAAAATATAGCCTCAATGCTGAGGAAACTTTTGAACCTACTGAAAATCATGAAGTCCAATCATTTTTCTTCAAAAACTGTAAAACATATTCACCCTTTCTCCTCCCACAATGTTTGATGAGTCGCCACCAAACTTGGCACAGAGCATCTTCAGACTGTCCTCCACGAACGACGCAGACAGATTTTTGATTTCTTGAAAATTGAGCACGCGGTGCATCATAATATATTGATCAATGGTATTTCAAACGTACGTTCTCACTAGATGCATTCTTTCTTTTTTTTTCTTTAATTACAAAATTTTGGAGTCGCGGTGTTTGGGAAGCATCTGAATTTTACGTCAAAAACTTCTTGTCAGCTATTTTGAATTTTCCTCTCGTGTGAACAATTAGAGTCGATGCAAAAAACACACTTTTAAACCTCCGTTTTTTTACTTGTGGAGCCAATAAATAATCCTTAAAACATCTGCATGCTGTCTAGATGCAATCTGTATATTTTCGGATTTTTGGTTTAACAGAATTTTTTACAGCTCTTTGAAACGTGCCAACCGTTGCCCTGTCATTTGACTTGGGAGCTCAGTCAATTTGTGACGCTACATGTGACGATTCCACTCGTCAATTAGCTCACTGAGGCAGCGGGTGGTTCCTGGTGTGGAAGACTGTGAGTTAAAGCCTCCGCTTTTGCAACGTTTTCCAAACAAGATATCTGCCCAAACTTTTCAAAAAGGTCCGGTCCCATGCCAGACGCCTTCGACTGGACACACAAGGCAACAGTCCTCATGGTGACGCTACAGCAAGTCTCTTAATTTAATGAAGATTACATTTGGGCTAAACCTTTACTCGATTTCCTTTCATATATATGGCGGAGGAATCATGTGTTTGGTATTAGGTACGTGCACAGTCATTGTTGCGTCAGTTCACTGTCGTTTTAGATCTGCCCATGCAGTCAGAAAAATGCAAAGCATCGTGACAATCCCAATTTCTATCCTAGGCAAACCTCAAAGGATTGCGACATTAGTGGACTTACATAGCAGGAATTGACGGGTAAATCCCTGCTCAACAAGAATGTGCACACAGACATGAAAACAAACAGAAAAGCCCTCAGTGAGACCAAAGATCTTCCTGCTGTGAGGAAATAGTGCCAACCACTAATCCTCCAAGTGCCCTCCAGAAACATCCGGATGCAAGCATCTTCATGTCGATGGGATACATTTGGCATGGAGCTGTGTACAGCCGATGAAGAGGCGTCTCACCCTCTCAAGCAGACTCATCTCCTGAAAGTCAGGGCTGGTGTTGGCCAGCCGCTGCAGAGTGTGTGTAAGGTCAAAGTCGGTGCAGAAGTAGAAGCCGTCTGTGTTCAGCACATTGTTTATCATGGCTAGGAAAGTCTTGTTCTCGTGAGACTAGAAGAGGACAGAAAACAAACTTTTACAATTCGAGAACTCTCAAGACAAAAGACTTGATGCATAGATACACTGGCAAAGGATAAATTATAGAAAAGTATTCTTGGTTGCAGATTGGTTGCAATGCAGACTTGGATTGCGCCGTCTCGCTGACCTGGATCTCTGAGAGATGCAACACTGTCTTCTTGTACGAAATCACGTCAAAATCCACGGCCTTCCACACGGCATGGCCAAGGAGGCTGCCCACGTTCCTCTTCCTGGTGATGACTACGAGGTACATTCCTGTGTAGTGGAAACGTTCGATCTCAAAAACCAGGAAAAGCAAATTCCAACATTTTTTTGGCCTTTTGAATAGGTCTCCTCTTCAAAACTTGTAAAAAGACCTATTCATAGTTTTATCATGGGGTCGGGCCTTTCAGACCATGTTTCACAACCTTGTAAAAGGTGTAATAGTATAAACACAGGCATATGCCAAAAAATGTGAATATCGGGGGGAAAGTGAAACTTGGATATTAGTTTCCCACACACAAAGTGAAATATTTCAACCCTTTGTTTCCATTTTGGTGATTATGGCAGAAAGATGAAAAAATAAACAAATCCAGTGTTTCACCAAAAGGAGAAAGATTTAATGTTACCAACGATAAACCACCTTAAACACAGAAATGCTGGCCTTGTGAAAATTCTATGAAAGTAGAATGAATTACAGCGACAAGGCGGCTTGGCATGGAGGTGATCAGCGTTTTGACACAGCTCAGGTGTTTTATTGTAGCCCAAGTTACCCTGACATTGGCCTTCAGCTCGTCTACATTTTTGGGTCCCGGTTCCCTCATCTTCCTCCTGTCAAAACCCCATACATTTTTAGTGGGGGTTCAAGTCAGGCGAGTTTGCTGGTATATCAGGTGCTGTTACTCCATGGCCATTTAACCAGGTCATGGTACTTCTGGCGTTGTGGCCAGGTGCCAAATGACATGGCTCCCCAAACTCACCAGTTGTGGAAACTTCACACCGGACGTTAGGCAGATTCATTTTTGTGCTCGACTGATCGGACATGCATACTGCTTTACTTTGTCCGGCTACGAGTCAAAAGTCATTCAAGAGCGGTCAGATAAGACTGGGTCGGGAGGGAGACAATCGGGTGTTTAATTTAGAAGAAGGTCCAGGTGTGGCTAAAGCAGTGCATGGGTGCTTGCACATGCTGACAGAGGCCAATGCATTCAACTATTGAGGTGAAGGCTGTACTGCAACTATCAAAGACTAGATCTACATGAATAGTGAAGTCCGCAACAATATCGGTTTTGAGGACCACAGTTGAGAGAAACTCAAGAAATTCAGATAGGAAATCTGAATAAGGGCCCAGAGCCTGGTACACTAGGATAAGTAGGACTGGCAGTTGTGTCTTCCAGCTTTGGTGGGACAAGCTGATGACAAGGCTTTCAAGTGATTTATAAATAATATTAGATTTAGGGGTGGCCAGAGCATCGAGGGACATGGTTGAAAATCACCTAAAATCACCTTCACAAAGCCAGGTTTCTGAAAGACACAACACCTCAATGTGTTGAATCCAAAATCATTAAACAAATAAATGTTTATAAATATTAACTATGTTACTTTATATATTACATTTCACTGTATGTGTAAGCACACATATTTCAGTTTATGAAAAAAAATATTGAAATAAATGGACTTTCCCCCGATATTCTAATTATTTGTCACATACCTGTACAATCATCACTCTAGCATCTGTGGTTTTCCGTTTGCTCTAGACCAGGGGTGAGGAACCTCTTCCACAAAGAGCCATGTGGCTGCAGGTTTTTGTCCCAACCAAGCAGGAGCACACCTGATTTGGCTTATTCAATCAACTGATCTGAGTCTTCAGACAGTTGACTGGTCAGTCTGTGTGCTCTGGATAGGTTGGAACAAAAACCTGCAGCCACATGGCTCTTCGTGGAGGAGGTTCCCTACCCCTGCTCTAGACTCTGGTTAAAAATCATGTTAAGCTTTGCAGCCCTCTTTCGACGTGGTACCTACCTGCTACCAGGCGAATGGTTCCCATAATGCCACATATAGGCCGGGTGACGGCTGACAGGGGAACATCTTTCTTACCTGAAAAGCAACATAATACTCAACATAGTCCAACAGGCCTCAACAGCAAAATGTGTAATAACATAATTAGATAGAATATGCATTGTTGTGCATTATTAATCACATACAAAAATTGAAAACGAATCAAACTTGAATGAAATCACACTAGGATCGTCTCATGTCTTACCTGGGGTAAGACTAACGCCGTATCAGCATTACCTGTCTGGTAAATTACCATCCACTTGAATTTACGGGCCAAGACATGATGTCAAAGCTGTGCACATTGTAATATCTGCTGCTGTCACATGCACGCACCGAGCCGGAGCAAAGCAAAATAGGTGCTTAATGGAAAAAAATTTTTCAAAATAAAACACCGGACACTGGACGGGTGGGGACATGTTAAATTTAATTGTCGTGTGGGGTCAGCCACATTACCAGAGGCAATTTTACAAGATGGTGTGCAACCAACACTGTTTGGGGAAAGTCAGAAAAAGGTTGGACTACCTTCGGAAAAATACAACAAATAAAATATCCCCCCCAATCACTGAGATGCAGATTTGCTCGAGACTAGCATTATCAGGGGAAGTCTGTCCTTGGCGAAATAGGGTAGGTGATTTGCAGTGACATTTTTACTTTTGAAACTTTTACAAATTACAGCCATGGTGCATCCGCACAAGATTAAGATCACAGACGTCCTCTGCAACTATTACAAATAAGCAGGTAATACAAACCCGTGCGAATAGGGCTTTACAGATCATATACACTGTAATAGTACTGGAGTAATGAGAATTTCTATAGTTACAAGCACCACTCTGTTTCTTGTATTTTTTTTGCAAAAAATGTCCATTGTTTTAAGACTACAGGAGGATTTCAAAAAAGTTTAAAAGTCTAATAAGTGAAAATAAAACCAACTAGGACTGCAAGCATCTGTGATGGGGGCCAAGCCTTGCTATGCGATTCAGATCCATGCCCACACTGACCAGACCTTCCAACATATAAAAAGCTTTTCAGAACTTTTTAATCACAAAGCCGTTGAGATGATGCAGGTTGACGGGATTAAATCCCTAAGTGGAGTTTGTTGACATTTTTTGCGTGGAAATGGCCAAAACTTGACGATTTAAATCAAAACTGCCGACTTCCTGTTTGGTTCTGACCATTGGTGCAAGAGACTTTTTTCTGTGTCTGGACAAGTTACATATGGGTACCTATTTTCATGCGTACCCATTTTCAAGCATCGCGGGTCCTGACAAACGCATCAGCTTGCATATGCATTTCCCAGAACAAAAACAATAAAAAAACAATAGGGTTTCCAGCACTGGTCCTGTGAAACATGTCTGCTTGCAAACGCATTCCTATGGATTAGGGTTAAACAGGGAGAATATTGCAGGAGGTTTGGCATATGTTTTTGGGGGGGGGGGGGGGCTATCCAAAAATCTGGCTGTATTGCTACTAACATTTTCAGACTTTGTTTGAGGAGCAAATCTTTATGGCGCCTCAAATAACTTTTTTTTTTAAAAGACCGTCTACCTGTGAGGGTCATGTCATTTGAGACCCTGTCAACTGCCAGCACAGCATCAGCCCCCTCATCACAGGCCTCGATGAAGAACTTCTCTGGGGTTGTGTGCCTAGAAGACAACAAAGCAGAAGTTAAAGACACCTTTATCACAGGTTAGACCATGGGACCATTTTGGCAATAGCTGACTCTCTTCATCTCCATGCTACAGGTCCATCTTTGTTGTCTATCAGAATACTGCATGTGCTGTTAATGTAATTATCACATGTCGCAATCATGAAATTGAAATGAAAAGATCAGCCCCATTACTAGAGTCTATATCAGTGCTGATACCCAATAACAGTTTGTGCATCCCAAGTTTAATTTTAACACTAATCTTAAATTGCACACCATAACAATCAACAACTCTCTTTACATTTGTCTTTGTTATTGCTATCATTTAACCACACATTATGAAATAAAAAGGCACACGTTTTCTTATATCTTACCATTTGTGCTGTGTTTCTAACATCAGTCAACAACATTTTAATCAAATAAGAAAGTATAACATGGACCAAACTACAGGAACCTAGTTATGAAAAAAAAAAGGGGTGGGGGGGTTGCCAGCAGCTTTCCTTGATAAAACACTTAAAACTAAATAGCAATCATAGCAACAGCTTGAGAAAAAGTAGTTTTAATCCTCAGCAGAAAAATGTGACCTCCTGTTTAGCTGCAATGATATTTGGAGTTCAGTCCGAAGAATGTAAATCTAAGCTGTGGTGACGCAACCACACAAACACTCCATTGTTGGCCCTCCCGGGAGGCTTGACAATCTGGGAGGCTTGACATTTCTGTAGTACATAATTATTAGTTGTACCAGGAAGTTGTAAGAATAAAAGAAAATTGTTAGTATGGTCGGTCATTGCTAATTGACAGATAATGAACAACAAAGACTACCATTAAAATTTAGATGACAATTTCAACTCAGATTCTGTCTCCCTGCAAATTGGCCTATGTAGCTAAACATTCACCACAATATTCATTGATTATTATTAATTACATGCACTATATGTGCAATATTATTACTCACATACTGTTATCTGGAGGTTAGAAATTAAACATGAAACACCACGTGTCAAAGTTGTAACTGATTGGCAAGTGAAAAACAAAATATCAATGCTGAACATGGATCTCTCCCTGCTCAAAGTTGAGCAAGTTGAGACTTAAGTATGTGGCTCAACACAACAGAGAGTAGAATAGACCAGTAGAACTGGAAACAGACAAGAAAAATTACTTGCTGGAGCAGAGGTGTGTCGGGAAAAACAACGACAGCCTTGTCAATTTGCACAATACTTATGGAATGCATTTGAGCAAATGAACTCACCCGAAACAATGTTGGGTTAATGAGAATGCCCGAACAACTTATATTTTACAAAAGTTGTCAATTTGACAGCCCCGAGTAAAGCTGTGTCTGAGCTGACGACAAAGCTACATACTGGGCTTTATTGCGACCCAAGTTAAGCATGTTATATTGTTGCACTCCCTTAAACCACTAATTTTGTCATCTGTCGATTAAAACATTGGAAATATGGCAGTACACTAAAACTACACATCTCCTGTTAAGGTCTACGTGATCTTGCCAGGACATGTAGGGTGAGTGAGTAAAACTTGGTTCCTGATCTGACATGACTGCCAGCTGAGCTTGTCAGCGAACTTTAGGCGTTGTTGTCTCAGGCTGCCACTGATCATCCATTCATTCGAACTCTGGCTCTCGTTTAACATCAGTTACGAGACTCTCCTTGTGTTCGCCTAATCGCACACCTCATCTGAAGCAAAGGACGCGACTGAAGTATAAAATATAGTCTATGTACTCACAAATTATATCTCTCGTAGGCAGTCGCCATCTTGGTTCTGTCCCCCTTCCCAGATCTCAGTGGCGCAGCAGTGACGCCATAGATATATCCATGGCTTCCGCTACTGTCGCTGCTGTGGGGCGTGGTCAGGAGAGGAACTGTAAGCAAGAGGCACATTAGTTTCAAAAAGTACAGGCAAAGGCGCTAAAGGCAGAGATTAAATTGGGCCGGAACCTTCCGGAGCTCATCTCCGCCTCCTCATCTCGTCTCAGCTCCCTCTGCTTCAGTGTTTCGTTGTAATCATGGTTGTAACTATCATTTTATGACTTTTTAAAATAATACATTTGATAAAATTTGTATCAATATGTATTAAAATAGGCATTAATATTTATTGAGTTGATGATGCAAGGTAAAATATATATTTTGAGGGATGCTGAGTGAAGAAGGGCTCCCCTCCTTACAAAAGCCGATTTAACAACTCATTATAGGCAATACAATACAATACTAATAGAGATACAGAGCTCTGCAATGAAATGGAAAAGAGGGAAAATGTATCTTAAAAAATAGTTTAAAATGAATAATACATCTAAAAACAAGATATACAGGTGGTGAATCACTAAATTATTTTCACTGAAAATGAATTCTCACAGATAATCATCATACTCTCATTTACTCTCGTATACTCTTATACTTGAGGGTATGTAATTAGATGGTGATGTTATCTCCAGGATATAAGTACAGATAAGCAAGACCGTCAAGTGGAGAAGATTGAGAAAAAAATGTTAAGAAATATTTTACCTTGACTCCAAAAGTAAAAGATGTTCATTCCAAAAGCCAAATTTGTTTTTTTTTTCTCTTACATGATCTTAATCTGTGGTCGAAGTTTGATTTTGTGGCAAAATGTAAAAATGTAAAAACATCTGTTCCCCAATGGTCAAATTGTCATTTTTTAACTGATCAGCATTTTAGGCAGGCCGTGCATGTCTGAATGTATTTGTAGTTCCAAGCAGATTTGTTTTTTAAGAGGAGCAATTGAATGTTTTCTTCTTGTTTCATGGTAAAAAAAAAAAAATCATATGACCTAATTTATAGATGCTACCTGAACCATTGCTGGATTAGTACTGGATGAGACCAGGGGACAGAAAGTAGATAGAAGGATGAAAAAAGAACAGTGACAACAGCAACAGCAGTGATAACAATTACAAATACAACAAAGAAAACACAACATACGCAACAGAGACAGCAACATTAATAATGGAAATTATACCAAGCTCTATGCATTACAGCCTTGATGATTCACATGATCAGTAGTGTGGATATCGGTGATGTCGGTGATGGAGTCATTGACAGAGCATACTGACAACAGTGGATGCAAATGCAAAACTTGTCTTTGTACAATGTATTGTATTGTTCACACTTTTGTGCAAGAATGCTCCAACAGTTTAATACTGGCATGAGATTCCTTTTTTTTTATTTCTGGTTTCTTGCTGTATTACAGAACTTGTCTGTAGAATTTGACTGTAGACTCCAGACTGATTGTTATTCTGTCTATTAATATAACTATTCTTACCCTGCTATTCTATGTTCTTACTGTCCTTTATGGCTGCTGCAATACTGGAATTTCCCCATTGTGGGAAAATAAAGAAATATCTTATCTTATCTTGTCTTAGTCAAAATGACGTAAATCAATGTGGAGGGTGACTGAGATTTGGAATTGCGTCTGGTTGGCTCCAGTATGAGTTGGGAAAGATTTAAAGCATCAAACTACTGCGAAACATTGTCTGTTGGGTTGATCATGTTCCAGTTTAACTCAACCTGGAGGACAAATTCAGAACAGATGTACTGTACTAGGAGCTCACTAATAGCTACTAGTGTTGAGGCTGTGGCCAGCTTAAAAACAATGCTATTTCAGACCTAGCATCATATAATTAGATGTGCTCAACTTAGAGGCAAAATTGTTTTGTAATAAGATTTCACAGTTTGCCTCAATGAGAGGGAAGGACAATGCTTTCCCGAGGGAAGATGCAGGTTCTGACTGGTGATTAGAAATCACCATGTCATATGTAAAAGCGGCTGAATTTTAGCTTCACCATTTTCTTTGTACTTATTCTGGTAAATATATAAACACTCAAGCAACACTCATATCAGATTCACAGTGGGGGACTGATTTGAGCCAAATCAACGAATAAGAGCTGTGAAGTGGGGCCATTTCTTGCTTTGGGAACGAGCCAACAATGGGCCAGGTCAGAGACAAGGGTGTGGACCACAACTGACCAGCCTCCCCTGTTTGAAAGATTACCAGCTGCCAATAAATGGAAACATTGCTTATATAAATAAATGGAAACATTGCCCAAAGAAAAATTTTGCACAACTTAAATTTAATTTTGTTCATCACCAAGGTGCTCAGAGTCAAAAATTAATCCAAGGTTTTTCTTTTTTTAATGTGATAGTGTAAGATCTCGTAACTTTAATAAAGGTTTCTCTCTGGGCGACAGGACAAATGATTAGAACCTGTTTTGTCCTGGTTGTGCTGCAGAAAATTTGCTGCCATCTATGATTTGATATCCAAAATGCAGTTAAAAAGTGCATCAACTGACTCTGTGTCATCAGGAGACACAGCGATGTACAGTTGTGTATTGTCAGCATAGCTACGAAAGCTCATGTCGTCCTGATTACATCCCTAAGGGGAAGCATGTAAAAGATGGGTGTGCCTAAAATTGGCCGCTAAAATTTACCCTTGTGGAACCCCACACTTGATCTCATGGTTTCCTGAGAGACACGTGTCCATATTTACAATGAAGTGTTGCGCTGAAGGCAATGTGATGATGTCCTGTATCATGTGGTGTAGGAACTAGACCAATTTGCAGGCACACACACACACACACGCTATCACCACTCTTGGCAAGCGTTACTCACACATACATGTTAGTTATATGGTAGTAAAATCATGTTTTAGTTTAACAATATAGTGTTGAAAGGACAATAAACCATAAACACTGTAGTGTAAACTGCATCACATGAACATTTTCTATAGAAATATAGAATTCATAAATATAAAGAATAAATATAAAAAATATATATAAAAATAATAAAAATGTAAAGAATATACTGCGAAAATTCACTGTATGGTCAAAATATGGTCACTTTTATTTAAAACCATATTACTGTTATCGTCATGGTTTTCATGGTGACCTAAAAAAAAAAAAAAAAAGAAATCATGATAAACCATGTTTACTAAATCATAGTAAAACCATGATTAATTTTCGTAAGAAATCGCAACCGACATCTTTAAGACACGGTTATCACAATATTGTATTGTTGTGTATTTGGATAAAGAAATAAAATAACATTCTCCCCAGCTAGTATTTGGAAACGGGCAGTATGTTGGACACCTCAAATCGCTGAGCTCAACCATAGAAGAGAGGTACGGAGAGAAAGGCAAAGCAGCGGGTGTCGCACTAAAAAACTGTACTTCAGCGCGAATCATATCAGGCCGATTTTGACGATAGTGTCTCGCCCTCGTTTAAAATATATCAACATATTTACATAGATAGATTTTCCCGCTTGTCATCGGACTACGAACATGGCCGCACAGTGGCAATTTCCGTTGGTCTGGCAGGCCGGACACATTTGGTAGTTACACCCGGCAGGCCCTGCCTATATAAACGACAGACAGCCCCTTCTCAGTCCCTTCTCACTTCACAAGCGGAGAGAGCGTCGAGGTGCCCAGGGCTGCTCACCAGCTTAACCATCCGATGGAAAACCGTGGAAGGTAAAACGTAATGGATTTGATTTCAGATATTTTTTGACATCATCTCTGTGATCTGATCATCTCTGTGATCTGATTTTTTTTTTTTTTTGCATGTGCAAGTATTGAGCAGTGAAGTTTGTTGCTGGCAGCACGTGGTGCGATAGGCCTTAGCTAGCAACTGGTTGGTGAATGGTGGTGATCAGTTTTTGGACATGAACACTTAAAACCTTAAAGTTGCGTCTTTGTTTCAGGGCAGCGATGGAAGCTGCTGCGGGATTCTTAGCACTGCGGCGACTCGATATATCGACCCCACCCTGTGGGACTATCCATGCCTCCTGGGGATGAGCCTGTTACCATGTGCTGAAGGTGGGTGTATGGGCAAAGGCCACAGACTTGAAAACAAATATGCTATGATGATGCCTAAGACTAGAGTCTCTGACCATGCCATGAAGTATTTTCACAGTGCACTGAGCTTTGGTGTTGCAGATTCTCTGCAAAGTCTGAATTTCTGTGATTTCTAAGGTCTTCTCATTACTCCTCATAGGTTCAGTGTGCGGCAGCTTGACAATGACCAGTCGTCTTGGTAAGTTTTTTTTTTTTTTTTTGGCAGGACTTAATGGTGAGCTGTTATTGTAGACTGAGGAATAACTAGTCAGGGTGAAATGTATATGTTTTCAGTGCACTAAATACTTAATGGGCTTGGACATGTAACCAGGTTGTTTAGGTCACTTACCAAGGCCTGGGCATTGAAAATTAAGTTGGAATCCTTTTCATTTAGCTGTTTCAGAGCAGAGGTGGAAGCTGCTCCAGGAATCTTAGCACTACAGGGACTGTGCTCCCGCTTCTTGGAGATGAAGCCGCTGCCATGTGCTGAAGGTGGGTGTATGGACGAAGGCCGCAGACATATCTGTAGAAACTAATATGCTATGATGATGCCTATGACTAGAGTCTCTGACTATGCCATGAAGTATTTTCACAGTGCACTGAGCTTGTGTGTTACAGATTCTTAGCAAAGACCTCATGGCTGTAATTTTTAACTCTGCCTTCTCAATATTCCTCACAGGTTTAACCCGGGGTTGCTTGATGATGACCATTTGTCCTGGTAAGCTTATTTCCGTGACTGTTATCTTGTGTGGACTTAGGATTTGGTAAACTAGTGTCCCTGAGAAAGGTTTTTCTTTTTTCTCAGTGCACTGACCACATAACCATATAAACGTTAAGTTTAAAGGTCCATTTATGCTCTACGCACATTGCGTACATGAACCTGGCATGTTTAGATCATCAATACTGCCACATGAGTTTTGTGTTGGCCTGGTGGTTGAAAAATGTATCCACTGAGTGGCAGCACTGAGTAAAGCATCCACTGCTGGTTTTGAAGTCGAATTTGCTCAAACATGGCATAGAAGTTAATGTTCACTGGCAGAGAGCCAAATGGAGGTTCCACAGGAAATGGTGGAGATCCTCTTCCTGTTTTTATGTTTGTTCTTCGTGCCTTTCTGCACTGCTGTGAGCTCTAGCACCCCCACAATTTCCAAAGGGATAGCTCCTGCTTCATGGGTATCGACACATCTGTAAACTCGACAACACATCAATTTGCTCATGAAATGTACATGGGGAAACGGCACAAAAATGTGAAGTGGAGAGCAGAGCATAAATGGGCCTTAAGTCACTTGTCATGACTTGCATAGAGAGGGTCATGCAAATTTCATGCAAAATTGTTTTATGAAATCTGCTTGAAAGTTAGGTTATCCCAAAGTCTTGGACAAATGCAAATGAGCCACTTCTCTAGGATCTTGCACACTTCTCAAAAGTTGAAGAGAGTAAACTGACACAAATGGTTAAAGAACCAAATCTGGCATGTGCATGTTTCATGCTGACACCGGCAGCAAGATGCGCATCAAGTTTGACTAGAAACCTTTTATTGTCCCTAGGTTTGAGAGAGCCCTGAGATGGACCGGTAACCCGCTCAAGGTGTATGCCTTGTCTGTGCCTTATGTGAGCTGTGCACCAGCAGACGCCCATGACCCCAGTGAATATGAAGCGGGTAAGCTACTAGATGCACAGTTTTATGCCCAGGGCCTCCACCATATAAATGGCTTGCCTGATCATCTTGGTGGAGTACTTGGTATTTCCCCTGAGATGCTTGTCTGAGTTAAGTCGATGATGATGCAGTTGATCGGTTCTGCTGATTTTGTTTAAAATGAAGCTTTCTCGCAGCGCACTGAGACACTCAGACTGATGGAACAGTTGATGAAAAGCATAGTTTATTGTGAAGCCTCAATGAAGTATGTTTTTCTTTTTCAGGTGAGACTATGGCAGTCAAACTGTACATCATGCCACTGAAATGTATGGACCTGGTCACTAATGGGTTGCAAGATTTCCCCTGGAGAGCTGCTTTCAGGCTTATGTCCAGCCTGAAATTAAATTTCCCCATATCAGGTGCTTCATGTGTATTGTGACTAGTACACATTAAATTTGAAGGCATTGTCATGAATTCAGACTCAATTCAGTTATGTTTAGTATGGAAAATATTAAGTGCTCTTTATGTCCAGAGGTTCCTTGTATTTAGATTTCAAAGTTGATGCAGAGTGTATTACCTAAACCGGTTGCTGGCAGCACCCTCAAATGTTCGGCTTTGGACCCTCAGGTTTCCCTGCCTTTGCTTGAATGAATTATACCATGTTGTGTTATAATAAATGTTGAATACAAAGCTTAGACTTGTCTTTTCTTTCCTTGTACCGCATAGTACAATGACAAAGACTGTTCTGTTCTCCCCGTTAGTACGATGAAATTCTGGTTTGGCATGCGTTTATGGACTGGTTTCTAAATTAAGGCAGTCAGCTTAGATCAGATTGTAAACCACTTTGTCTGAAAGTGTTCAGTAATTAAGAACCGCCTATTTTTTGCTGTGGTTATACTGTGATAGACAGTGTTTCTTTCAATGTTCGATTAAAAGCAGAAGACAAGGGAAGCCACAAATGTACCTTAATAAAAAAACGGCTCATCTGAAGGAAATTTGACTGAAAATTAAAATGGTTAATCAAACTTCCACCCCTTTTATTGTGGTATGAACGAATATTGATTATGAAGTATGCAGAGATAAGTCAGCTGTCCAAAGTTCTGGTGAATCAGTGCCTGAAATCCTGACGGATTGGGTGTTCTTTATTCAGACTTTTAAGTGCTTGGAGTAGGTCTGGCAGGTGGACCAGACCTCACTGCCACGGTAATATGACCAGAGAGGTTAGTTGTGATGCATTCATGTGCTGTCGGAATGAAAAGAACCCTGCTTTCCGACTGGGAAAATTCACATGAAAACAGTCGGAAAAACAACTGAAACAAATTTGGTACGCGAGCTACCGGTTTGGCTTGATGACATCACTTTCACAGAAAACTAGAGGACGAAAGAACCGTTCTGTCAGGCAAAACTATACTGTAGTTATTGGTAATGTACAGGATAATCAATATAAAACTTCAAAACTGTTTCAGCATTCTTGGATAGCAGTATAAATCATTTTTTCTCATCTTTTTTGTTTCAGCATATTTGTTTTTATGATTAAAGAAATATTAACACTATTCCTCTGTGGCTCACCTGATTGCTTTCTTTTGATCCCTGGTGTCCATTAAAAAGCTGCAAACAATCATTGACCCGTGATTTATATTCTCGGAATATTAAAATACAACTCATCTTCTTTGTAGCACCCATATTTTCCCAGATTGCGACTTCACAGTGCATCAACTCAACCAAGTACGAAGAACCGTAGACGTAATAAAAGAGTAGACGCCGCATTGGCTGCCGGGACTTGAGAAATGCGGCCGCCATCTGGAGGATGTCTCGAGTGAAAGTGGCAGTATGCCTGTGCATTGTGCTGCATGTAACTGTCAAACTCGGAAAACTGTTGAAAACAGGGCTCGTGGAATCACTTTTCCCAAGTAAGATTGAACATTATTTTCGGTTGTAATTTGTGAATAGAATATTACTGTGCTGTATTTATGTCCAGCAGAAAAATCTGACAGACAGCTGCAGGAAGATAATGTAGACGTAATAAGACGTACATGTGTACGTGTAGTAAAAATAGGAAGAAGGTAAATAAGCTTGGCTTCCTTTGTAAAATGTTTCTCATGTCTCTCATGTTCACAATGTTTTAATTTAGATTGTTTTCGAAAGACAGAGACACCGGGTAGAAGTGGGAAGTGGCTTTGAGGAGGGAAAGATTCACTGCAACTGTGCTTTGCATTTTAAGCAGGAGGATTTTGAAAGACAGGTCAAAATGTCCGACTCAGAGATGGTGTTATTCTATCCGTCTTCAGCTTCACGCCTCATCTCCAAAGAGCATGTATACAGCTTCTCTTTGGCATAAGACTATTAGCGTTCATAAATGTAAATATTCTGTTATTATATGTATTTCTTCATTTTAGGCGAGGTGTCAATTTGTTGTGTTAAACTTTAGAATCTTCATTATATTATTGCAAGTCTGAAACATAAGATGAGAGTGTGTAGAAGCATTTCCCCTCCCAATTTATTATCCAGGCTTTGTTCTAGTCACCTATGGTTGTCACTTTTTTGTTATGTAACCCTGTCTATGTATTTATATCTCAAAATCATCTATATTTCCCCCCACGACCTGGACCCAGATAAACGGAAAAAGATGGATGAATGGATATTCATCTCTTTCTCTCTATTCATTCTATCTATATATATAAGGAGCCGAAGACCATTCCAAGATGGCGGCCCCACGGCTCGT
This sequence comes from Karalla daura, assembly GCA_029224185.1. Taxonomy (NCBI): domain Eukaryota; kingdom Metazoa; phylum Chordata; class Actinopteri; order Chaetodontiformes; family Leiognathidae; genus Karalla; species Karalla daura. The sequence goes on along the minus strand of CM055205.1, from coordinate 1,723,725 downwards.
CAGCGCCAATAGGCAGTAGCGGCCGTTGCGGCGTATAGTCTTTATTACGTCGACTTGAGTCGAACGACGTGAGTGTTGGGAATTCGGATCTTCCTGACAGCACTTGAATGCAGCATAAATGACGTCGACCGGAAGTTGAAGTATAGGTGGTGTTGTGATGCTAACGAGGCTGGTAACTGAACAGTGAATTTTACAGTCTACAGCTGTCGTCGCGAAAGGTGGGCAATGTGATTGAATTCCATCAGTTTATTAACCTTCGCATTATATTTATTAAAAAGCGATAAAGCGGCAACTGTCTGTCGGTAACAGGTCTTAGCCATGGCTAACCTAAACCTGCAGGTCAGCTATGTCTACTGAGCTAATGCCACTTGGCACTCATTTTGGTAATTTGACGTCTTATTGAAAGGCAACATGTTTCGGGACATTCTGAAAAAGTCGAATACTTTTAGATAGCAACAGTAAGTAGTTAGACACTTGGCAAACATGAGTTGGTAAATGTTAAACCAAGCCCTCGTCTTCTGACACCCGTTGAAGTCTTTTTTTCCCCCAAGCACATTCCAAGGTATTGTTGAGGTACGGGGCATATCGGAGCTATAAGAGGGACGTATAAAATGTATATGTTTATTGTATATTTCCAGGATTGTAATAAAAAGGTAGGCAGGCCTTTATGTTGTCCCACAGCCACAGGTGTGTCTACCACCTGACAATGTCGCTGTGCCCAGGCCTGAGAACGGAACTCGAGAAGGGCTATTTTTCTCGTGAACAACATATTATTTCATTTACACGAGATAACATGGTTTGTTTTCTCTTGATAACGAGTTTTCATGTCATTATCTGAATGTACTTTATTCAAAGTTTATGAGTATTGCAGAAACGGTAGATGGCAGAATGAAACTCATCATCTGAGGAGAAGACGTGTCCAGACAATAAAGAAATAAATAAATGTGTTATTATGAGAAAACAGACTTGAGATATCAAAATAAGTTTATGGTTTATCACGAGAAAACAGACTTTCTTATCTTGTGTCAACGACATAAGTCATTATGAGATAATTGCAGCCCATTATGATACCAAACTGAATATTTTCAAGTTGTTGAACAAGGTATCTGAGGATATCCTGGCTAAGGTGACACTAATCAATTTTTAGCTTTACCATAAGCAAATAACGTGTTGTTCCTTTGACTACAGAGCAAACCATTTATTGCACTACATGTTCTCTCTTCAGAGCTGTCTGGCCAACACCAGCAAGAGTCTGACAATTATACTTCTCCTTCCAACAGCTCTGTGAGGGGTCATGACGTCTGTGGTGGGCAGAGTGTTAGGGTGGGCTCGCTCACGTGGGAGCAGATCCATCTCGGACAATATCACAGCAACTGCATCAGAGAACCAGGAACCCGAAGGGCGCAGCCTCACGCCCTGGACCTCCTGGATCTGGAGGGGTTGGAGACGTCAGTGTGATCAAAGTAATACAGAGGAATTCTGGGAGGCACAGGAGAAGCTCCAGCCTGTTGACATTCAAGATGTGGGTACATTGAAACAGGAGGCAAATTCAGAGCCTGTTTCTAGATGGTGGACATCTTACCTTTCATGGCCAAGGAAAACTGAGGCAAGACGAAGAAAACCTGATGGTCACAGTGGTTATGTGTGGGACCATGACATTGATGCAGACTTGTCTGAATATGGAACACCTCCTCCGTCTCCGACACCTAGCTCTCCACTGATGTCTCCTTTTCGACTCTTTGTAAACAGCTGGAAAGTGGAAATCCTGCCCGAGCACCATGAGATCTGTTTCAACTTCCTGCGGCATTTGTTCGACCTGTTTGTTGTAGGCTTCTTGTGGACAGTGTCCCCTCCTGTGAAGCTGATCATGGAGGTGTTTGGGGTCCAGGGAGCACTGAGGCTGTGGCTGCATGGAATGGCCATGTTTTTCGTATCTACAATTGGAATGGCAGGACTGCTCTGGTTGATCCAGGAGTATTTGGCTCAATTTGCACTGATCTATGGCATTCTTCAGGCCTTAGTCATCTCTGTTAGTGTTCGACAGAGTGTCATTCTTGGCGTAGAGGAAGAAAAGGGTGAAGACGGCAAGAAGACGGGTGAAATGAAAGACAAATGGGGACAAATTGTGTCTGTAAAGGACAAGGTGAAGACAAGTTAAACGTGGTAAGTGTTTTTTTTGTGTGTGGATAATACACCCATTGGCTGATGAATCCAAACTGTTTATTTCTAAAATGGATTGATCTGTTGTGTGTTTTCTTGATTAATTCACTCATTGAAATGTCAGAATACACGTAGTATAAAATCTGACCTGGATTTGTAACCCAAAGGTCAATGGCTCAAGTAGCCCCCATGGCTGAAGTGCCCCTTAGCGCCTCTCAGGCTGCTGTAGCATCTCAAAGCATCTTCCCCATTGTGGGAGGATTAAGAGAAAGCGACAGTGGTGTGTAGAGAACACAACTGCTCAATCTTTTTTTTTTTTTTGGACCAAAGCATGGTGCTAACATTACTTTTAGACATCCAGGAACCATGTCAAAGAAGGTGAAATGAGCACAATGTGTCTCCCTTAATATGACAATCCATGATGTCATAAAATATTCTGTCCACAGTACAGAGCTGGTAAGTTTTTGTGAAACAACCGTAAACTTTTCCATCGAAGGCACTGGCATCACAGAATTTATACTGATCAAAATCCATTCAGACCAGTGCCTTTCTTTGTAGTAGTTGATAACAAATGATGGTTAAATCCTTGCAGATGCAATTTAGTTAAGGACTAATGAGATACACTGAGACTCAGTTTTATTGTCATTACACATCTACAAGTATAGAGATGAAGTTTTGCATTTCACAAGAGGGGCAATAAGGAGAAAAGTATCTATGCCATGTAGAAAGAGGGCGGCAGCGGGTGACAACCGGCCAGTCCTGCAGGAAGTTGGACGCATGATCAGATTGATCGCTGATATTTTCCAAAAGGTTCAGGAACTATGTGGTGTGGCCTGTGCACTGAACATCTCTGACTGGATGAGCACTAGAAGCACCAGGCATTTAATTCCAGCTGCAAGCCCAGTGTTCATTTTCTACTTTTCTGAAGCCTGCAGCAGTTTTAAGAATGGAGCCTGGTAAGAAAGCAGTGGAGCAGTGGGTGGGCGGCCTTATGGAAGGCTTTACTCTGCATTTTTGCAGAGGATGGGATCCATGTGGTTGCCGGGGATGAACATTAACTACACCATGAAGCATGTCTGCGGAAAGCGGAAGAAACTTAAGTAGAACTATGAAAAAGATAGACCACAACAATCGGAGGGGTCAGATGGGCCATTTTAGTGACCAACTAGAATCACAGGTCATCGTTCTCCGGGACGGCAGCCACAAAAGACTCACCACCTTTGTTTAAAGCCCAACACTGAGTGGACAACACAGAGTCTAATGACACTGAAGGTAAAACCCAGATTAAAATGCTTGTAATATGTTACCCTAGCCAATAGCTAAATGCTACGTGCTAGGTCCAGAGCTAACTGGCGACATGCTAGTGTAATATGCCCAACATTCTGCTAAAGCTAAACGGCTGAGGGAGCTGGTTCCATGAACTTAAGGTTCTTATTAAGACTGGTGTGTGAGGACTCAAATGCAGAGACAGAGTGGGGCGGGTAGGTGGACCTGGTGTTCACCAGCGTGGTAAGGGCTTATGCAGTCAGGCCTTGGCAGAGGCTGTCTAGGGGTGGCTTGCGGTACTGAGCTGTGAGTCCTGGACGGTGCTGGGCTTGGACACTGGCTTGGATTGCAAGCCGTCGTCCCCTTCCTCCTGAAGTCACTCACCATCTCTCTGCTCTTTCTGACATTTAGCCTAAGGTGATTGCATCCAGCCCATTCCACACAGCCCAAGTTGTCACAGCCGATTCTCCCCCACGCACAGACACACCGAGCCTCCCGACAGCCGCGCACACCTGTCCACCTCAGCAAACTACCTGTCCAATTTGACGAATCACCTGATCGACCCCACCAGTCGTCCCCTGGCATATACAGACCCCAGCCACTCAGCCTTTGCCAGATCATCTCTCAAAAAAACCTAAAAACAACCATTCTAGTGTATTCCTTGAGTCAGAATTGTGTAGGTGTTCGTTTTTAGTGTAAGTTGTTTACTTAAAGAGGTGTGCAAACAAAATTTTTTTCAGATTCAGATTTGGTATAGGTGTAAAAGGTTCAAATATGCACCTCCAGGAGTATGAAAAAACAGGTGGCAAAAAATACATGCTTGTGATCTCCCCCTGTTTATCTAGTAGAAACATTATCTTATTCGAATATTTTTTCCCAAACACAGTATAATACTGTTTTAAATGTTCGAGTACCATTGTACCGAACAAGCTAAATTCAAAGCAGTGGTCAGCAGTGGCACGTGTTCTCAGCCTTGTGTGTGTGAGGAACATGTTTCTGACGCACGTCTCACAGGAGCTCCTCTCTCATTTGTCTTTTCAGCAGACAAAGAAGCTGTAAGTCGCTGTCTGGTCAGACGTTCGCTGAATCTCACCCCCAGGAGAGCGCCACCACGACAGTGAGGCCACAGCTAGCGCACTCCCGCGCACTGCAATATGAACTGTATTGCCGACGTTAAAAGTCATACTTGTGTCACTTGATGTTCGACCCGGTTGAGCTACGTTTTTAGCTTTCGTTTGATCTTTCAAGGGTTATCTTTCTGACTTTCTGCCACGTGGGATTCTTTCTTTTTTCCTTCAATGACTTAACTATGAGACAATCGCCTGCTCTGAAAATAGATGATTGCCCTGGTGCATTCTGGTTGTTTTCCAGAGCAGCAACTCTTGCACGTCATCCACTTCAATCACACGCCCGGATTAGAAACTGTCACTTTAGAAATCACTACTTAACGCCTATTTATTATTTACATTAAAAAACCGAGACATTCCATTCCAGGTGGAAGGTCATTCAGCCGAATAGAAAGTAGACGTCGCTGTCACATCTGACATGCAGGTATATTCACACGCTTTGGGGTAAGACTCGGCACTGCTTATTCTTTATTCGTGACTAAAACTGGGAATATTCATTTCTGGTATGCCTGTTTTCTACTTTTTTATATTTTCACACGGCCTCTGACAGCCCTTTCTGATCTAGGAATAGAAATGTAAACGAAAAAAAAAAAGGAGAAAAATCAAGCTTTCTCAAATGTCAGCTTGAGTATGATACCACGATTGTTTTTATGTACGCTACCTGTCAAGTTACTATAACTGCATATTTTCCTCTAAGTGCAACATTTCTTTTTGTCATTTTCTGTACAATATTGCGGATTTGATTTTCTTGTTCTGAATGTTTGAAAGCTTTATAGAGAGAGAGAGAAGGCACACTTTCTCCCCACTTGTGTTTTGGGTGGATTTTTGTAACACTTTAAAATGTTCAACACCAGACTGTATCGCACCTATTGTAATGATGGTATTCAACTGACCATTGTAAAGATACTTAGCTAAACCAAATGTAAAAATACCATTCTAATAAAAATGCAAACTGTGGTTAACGCAAGTCTGAGGCCAGTACCTTCCAACACTCTTGATTCATGCGCGGGTCTCTTGATTTCAAACCCTTTCAAACGCTGACCGAAAACTGTGACAAAGACAGGCCGTGGAGGCACAGAAAGGAACGCCAAGTATTGGGTCATTCTCGATGAGGAGCCGTGTCGGAGGGAGCAGCCGATGCTGGTTGCAACAAATGATTTCCCTTTCACGTCCAATGACGAGTTCAGGAAAAGTGGAAGATACGTTTCCGGACTCTGTCATAGGTCAGAAACGTGCACCTGGGAGAAACTAAGACAGCACATCTTGTAAAAGGTAAGAGACGCGGACTGGTTTGTGCTTTGTGTTTGCATGTGACCTTTAAAGAATTATTAGTTTGAGATGTAAATATCAGTCATGTTCTTCTGCATAAATTTGCATGCATTTTAGGTCTTTGTTGATCTCTCTCTGAGCTAGTCCTTGGATGTTTAGTTATGTGAATAACCAAACATCGGTAAATGTTACAACAACAGTAAATGATACATCAAAAACGTATGGCTCGGCCCCGGCAAATGTGCTATTGTTTTTATCAACAAAATGGCCCCAGGCAGCTTTGACTTGTGACTGCCGGCAAACGATCCAGAATCTGGACTTATTGCACCATTGCGTTCCCATGCTGATGTATTTACATTCCAGATCGGACCAAGATTCACAATTGTCCACCTTTTGGCCCCGAAGAGACCAAAAAGTGAGAGACAGCTGGAGAAAAAAAATCCCATAAGAAATGAATGGGGAAAATGAGCCCTCAAGCAAACATGTGTTGTGAAGCCATATGAAGATGCAGAAACGTCATTTAAACTTCAAAGTGCAGCAAAACTTCTCGCCTCTACCTGTACGTCCCGGCATCTTCATACGTTGTATCATCATCAACTCATCAACACCCTCTCAAAACCATGTGGGCTTCGCATTCTCAATTCTGCTAGAGAAAATCCCCATAAGAAATGAATGGGAAAAGTCAAAGTTGCCAAGGGCCCTTTGGTTGAGAAAAATAATAGCTTTGCCAAACAAGCATTTTTTCAATTTTCAATTTTGGAATTTGTTTGTTTTTCCCATTCATTTCTCATGGGATTTTATGCTCGTTTGGGACCCCAGAAAACTGGACTTTTGTTGAGGAAGAAACATTGCACACATTGTGATGAGCTTGTGATCTGCATCTCTCTCTCTCTCTCTCTCTCTCTCTCTCTCTCTCTCTCTCTCTCTCTCTCTCTCTCTCTCTCTCTCTCTCTCTCTCTCTCGCTCTCTCTCGCTCTCTCGCTCTCGCTCTCGCTCTCGCTCTCGCTCGCTCTCTGCTCTCTGCTCTCTGCTCTCTGCTGCCGCTGATTCAAGTTAGTTTGTCCAAAAGTCCTGGAGCACTGTTTCACGCATACAGTATTGTATTGTTGTTAACATATTTGGATTCAAGAAGAAGAAGAAGACTGTAGAGCCAATGTGGGTCATATTGTAGCACATCTCTACTATGGATTTAACTATGTAACTATGGATGATTCACTGCTCTTATCACTGCCATACAGGTAGCAAAGTAACTCACATTCTATACTCCAGTAGAAGTAAAAATACATGTAGGAATAAGAAAAAGTAAGCAAATATAATAAATATAGCCTCTGAAATCAGTGGGAATTGTTTTTCATACTTTCAATGTTTCACAATCCCTCTCAAAACAAAAAGATTTGAGCACACGAAAACCCGCACAGTGCTGGAAATGACAGAAATAAATCCCTAGACATTCTTGTTTTCAAATGATCAAGATTGAACTAACTTGAAGTACATGACCACGTGAATAATGCTGCTTTCACATTATTGCATTTAAAAATTGAATGTAAAAACAACTTTAGTTTCCTGAGGCTGGTAAAGGTGTGTTGAACTTTACTGACAGTTGCAAACTAAGAAAGATTCCGGGAGATTCACAGTGTCACCCAATCCATGTTCCTCCGAAGAACCAAATAAGTAAAGTTGATGCATAATGAGTTGCTCCTGCAAGCCTCAAGCTGAATACATTACACTGCATGCTGTCTGCTCTGGCTCCACTCTGCTACGAAAGTGGACCTGATGCGTATCCATTCAAGTTTACGCCTTCACAGACACACGATTTCACGCACATCACAGTATGTTACAGTTCACCGTCTTTCCCTGACTACTCCCCCAAACTAGGTCATGAGCAAAGTAACTTTAATATTTTATAATAATTGAGTACCATTACCTCGGTATGTCATAGCCTGTTTACCGGCCCGCGAAATTTGAAATGCGCAGGATAACCAGTAACGACCGGAGACAAGGATTCGTTTTAAAGGAAATATAAATAACTGCACATGGTGCTAACGTAGTGTTGTTAGATTATTGCTGCTACGTTATATTAATGTGTTATGTCTATGTCGGTGCAAGAACCGGAACCATACTGCAGTCTGTATATAAAAAGTCGGTAGAAGGTACAAGGTCTCGACATCTGTTTAAGTTGTAGTTTTTGTGTGGACTCATTCAAATGATTTATGACACACAACTAAACACATGTATTATTTATATCTTTCAGTACTCGCCAATTCAGCACCAGCATTGTGGCTTGTGCGCCAGCCAGAGCTCACCCTTGTTAGTAAAGTTGTACTTCATTGCATTATTTTACATCATCAGAACAATATAGACACCCTCGCTACTACAGCATGGCGGTCATCTACCTGTACATATCTCAATAACGTAATTTGTCTTCAGTGCAGTAAACGTATGGATAATTGGACAGCTACATTCGACGGGGGGCTCAGAGAGCTGAGAAGACCATGGGGAACAACCTGGGACTTCAAGGAGTCCACATCCATTGGTTCAGCTGGGGTGCTTTCAAATGGAGGAGTCTTCTCTCCTTTTACCACCAGTCCCTCCAAGGAAGAACAGCCCCGGATGTCCTCCTCATCCACTGCGGCGGGAATGACCTAGGAGAAACCAAAAGTGTCAACGCCGTCGCAGCTATGATGGAGGACCTGCACCACCTCCACCTGCAACATCCAGGGTTGAAAATCCTCATCTCTGGGATCACCCAGAGATGCAGGTGGAAGGCTGGTGCCTTTTGTTTGTGAACAGCGTTATGGCTTCATTTGTACATAGTTTAAATGGCTCTTTTGTACTTCACCCTCACATAACATATGACACTCCTGGGTTATTTTTACATGAAAAAGTTCATTTTTGCAATAAGGGAAATTATATATTTTTTGTTTTGCAGAGTCCATTAAGACTCAACTTCAGCAAAACTGAAACATGGGAGGGACATTTTGTTTTCTGAAGTTGACTCATAATGGAAGTTCAATGGACCTACAGTGCCATGTTTTATGTGATGAGTGTAATTTCTTAAAAAAAACAAAAAAAAAAAACATTTCAGGCCATAACAGTGTTCACTCACTCCATTTTCTTACCACCCCAGTTACACCCACCACCAAGGTCTTGAAACACTCTGCCTCCATGTCGGACGTAGCTGTAACCAGATGTAAATAGTTTTTGGATTTTTATTTTATTTTTTATTGAACAATAAATGTGTTTATGCATCTTATTTTGTCATTTATTTTATGTAAAGCATATCTGATTTGGAATTGTATAACAGAATTATGACAATAGCCGACTACCACTGCACTACTGTGGCTGTACTACACAGATATTTAGAATGATATCTAGCATTTAGGTTCACAGATTATCATCAACAATACACATCTATAACAAAGAGTTAAAAGCAGGAGAATTAAGCTGTACATACAAAGACCAGAGAATAATAGACATAAACACACTGTTGCTCTCTTGTCATCTGAGGAAGCTACTACAAGTGAGTTTCATGTATCAGCAAATTTGAGAACTGCAGAGGATTTGCTGTTTCCATTCTCTACAGCCAGATGAAGTTCCACAGATGATGTCCCGCTTCTGCCATTGGTTTAACAGTGCGCATCTGCAATAAATCATTACTAGTTCCAGTCGAACTTAGCAGAAAATGTCAGACAGAATCACTCATCAGAAGGTGGTTCACAGGTGTAGGTCTGGAGTCAGCCGCTCCAGAGGTGGGAGGACCTGGAGAAACTCAAAGCACATGGAGGAAACATGGTGGAAAGAGGGTACCACACAGCCTCAAGTTCTTTGGAGAAAAAAAAGTTGTTACAAATGCAGTGATTTGAAGGAAGAGTCATGTGATCTTGTAAGTGGATCAATCTGTCTATTACGTCTCAATGATAGTAAGGCCCACTTACCTGAGTTAGTAGATCTAATGTGTCATACTGGACAAACATGTTTTGAACATATCTTAGCATCACTTAAAGGAAATCTGTTTAAAAAGACGACAGCTGTCTATTGTCTCACACTCCAAATAATATGCATGACAGTATAGTGTCTTATTAACAATGAGTAGTTCATTTTTAAAATGTAGCTATTTTACTAAGGGGCAGTGCAGATTTTGACTCACATGTAAACATAAATGTAAATATTGTACCTTAATCTGTATTTACAACATATCACAAGGACAAAACACAAAATATAGCATGAACAAAATGGTGTCATACACCCCTTGATTACAAACGTTACATATGACAGTATTAATAACTAATAAATGATAATTGATACTGGTATATACCATAGACTGGTATACAGTATACATATACAGGTCTGGGTAGAGGTTTGAGCAAAAAAAGGAATCATATTACCAGCAGGTCTATATCTGTGCAATTTACTTTGAATGAACCTTTTATACATAGACTGATTGAGGACAGCAGTAGCGTCATACTCTCATCACTCTATATACAGAGCTTCTGTGGTAGTGACACGTATTGTAACACGAAAAACATACAGGTTTGACTCAAAAAACACGTCTATTGATTACTCGAGGAGTGGCTCAAGTCTACTGTTACAGCGGTTACCGACCTGGCCATATTGAAAGTGATGTTTATTGACTGGGTGTGTATTGGAGAACGTGTCAGGCCTAGCGGATCACCGTGGTATTGCAAGAAAAGTCACTTCCGCGTTGGCCTCATTTTCCGTACCAGAAGACTACGTCCATCTTTTATATACAGTCTATGGTATTATCTGATTCTGGACGATCTCTTATTTTGAAATACCTTTTATTTTGAAAAGTGATTCTCCCGGTGATGTCTGCCGCACGTTTCACCCATACACATAACATTGACATAACATAAACATAGACATAACATTGCAGCACAATGTTGTGTTTGCGTTTATGTGTTTATGTCTGTGTGTGTGTGTGCGTGGGTGCGTGAGTGTGTGTAGCAGGTGGGTGAGAGGTCCCTTATGTGTGTGGTTACACCTGTGCGCATGCCTTCATGCAGAACTGCATCGGTGAGAGGTTTGTCACTAGGCTTCAGTGGGGAGGAACAGGAATTAACGACGTCACACCCCGACAAAGGTGGATGCCATGACCGCCCCGGGCACAGTCCCAGGCAGCAGTGAGGCCGGAGGCCAGGGCACTGTGGAGCCCACAGCCCCGCAGAACCAGGTGGGCTGCCGGGTTGGGTGTCCCCGGCCCAGTCATGAGCACCAACCCTACAGTGAAGGGGCATGAGCCCCTCCCCGCGCTCGACACCAGAACCCGGAGAATCGGGGGGCAGTGGGCCCATAGATTAGGTCCGCCGCCCCCAGCAGCAAATAGAGAGGTCCCATAATCCAGCACAACCATGGCCAGCCCACCTGCCCCCCCTGCGGCATGCCACGCACCCGACGGGGTGACCTGCCACCCTCCCACCCATGCGGGCCATATATACACCCATATATATAAGGAAAATCTCCTTCTCACCCTCTTTAGGGTGGTATCATCCTCCAGTTCGGGTCCTCTACCAGAGGCCTGGGAGCTTGAGGGTTCTGCACAGTATCTTAGCTGTTCTAGGACTGCACTCTTCTGGATTGAGGCTTCAGGTGTTGCTCCTGAGGTCTGTTGGAGCAACTTGCCCAGTTTGGGGGGCACTGCCCCCAGCGCTCCTATTATCACGGGGACCACGGTAGCATTGACCTTCCACATCTGTTCCAGCTGTTCTCTCAATCCTTGGTACTTTTTAACCTTGTCATGTTCTTATTTCCTGATGTTGGCGTCAGCTGGTCGTCTTGGTAAGACAACTTGTCTATTTGTTTCGCCCCACCGTTGAAACGAGTTACTGCAGTTTCAGTACACGATTTTGTGTATTTCAGTTTGTTTCATGATTTTGTTTATTTGATAGTATTCAATTTAATTACTTGATGTTAATTACTTAACTGAATGGTATGAAATGCTCTTCAGTATGAAAGAAGTGTATGCAGTCTGCATAACTTAAGTTGAGAAGATTGAGTGAATGTTATGCAACTGTTTGATGATATTTTAGAGAAACGTTTGGCCTGTATGTGTAGCTTAACGAAAGGTGTGGTTACACAGGTCAAGTTTTTTGAGCTGGACCCAGACTCCGACCTGGACTGCAATTGATGGCGAGCTATCCATTCGTGTGGTCCCGTTTATGTCATTCACCATGGAATATCTGGTAGTACTGTGGCCAGCCCATGTCACATCCTTCTGACTATGACTGACCTGACTTGACTGAACTGGACTTTTGAGCAGAACTATTCTTTTTCGTCTTTTTTTACAACTTTTAAGGGACTTCGCAATTTTTTGCCATCTTTGGACATCTTTGGACAATCTTTTATTTTATTCTATTTTAAAAGTTACATTTTTTATTGGGTTATTGTAAATATTGTACTTTTCAATTCATTACTAAAGAAGAAAACTTTTATATGCTGGTGTGGTGTCTTTTTAATTGCACAGCTCTCACTCTCTCCCAGAGCCTATTGTCTTTACTGGCCTATCATCGACATGTATATACCCAGTAGTGGGTTATTAAAAAAAAAAAAATATATATATATATATATATATATATATATATATGTATATATACATACATACATACATACATACATACATACATACATATAATATATATAAAAGAGGGAGTTCTCCAGGAGTCTCTGAAGGACAGACTGGACATGATGAACATGTTCCTCACAAGAGCAGGAAAAAATAAGAATGTTGTAGTCGACAAAAACAAGCTTATTTAGCATGTCCCGGAGGACATCATTAGTTAACGCCTGGAAGACAGCAGGAGCGAGACTGAGGGGCACACGACAACACTTGGGGCGGAAAAATGCAAAATATTTCAGCAGATGTCCATATTTTTTTTTCGGGGGTTGAAAACGCAAAACAGTGAAAACACCCTTCAGAGTGGAAATCTTAGAAATGCTCCACCTTTGCATCACTGTGTAAAGGATGAAAAATGCAAAACTGCGTTTCTCATCACGTTGAAATGACCCCCAGGGGGGGGACAAAACCGCCACTTTCGCGTTTTTGCTTCAGATAGCTTCCATGTCAAGGTAGCCTGAAAGGCATGACAAGGTACTCATAGTGTCCAGTAGGGGTGTTGAACACTGTCTTCCATTCATCCCCTTCCCTAATCCGGACTAGATGATACGCATTCTTCAAGTCCAATTTAGAAAGAATGGTGACTACCTGGAGAAGTTCAAAAGCAGATGAAAGCAGAGGCAAAGGGTATCCGCTTTTTATAGTAATGTCATTTAACCCGTGATAGTCAATGCAGGGTCTCAGAGCTGTCAATCTCCACAGAGAGATTGGAGGCTGGAGAGGAGGAAGGACGAATAATCCCAGATGCCAGGAATTATTGATATATTCCTCCATAGCTTTCCTCTCTGGCTCTGACAATGAGTACAGCCTCCCCTTGGGAGGGGACGTACCCTGGCGAAGGTCAATGGCACAGTCATAGGACCGATGTGGGGGCAGCGAAGTAGCCTGCTACTTGCTGAACACCTGATGAAAGTCATGATATTCCACAGGGACCCCTGTCAGATTCGGGGAAGAACAGGGTGGATCGTGGGTCGTGGGTGATAGGTGCGCGCTCTGTCGCATGCACCTATCACCACAAGTACCATTCTCAAATCGCCCCCGTGGTCCAGTCGAGGTGAGGGTTGTGGAGACAAAGCCAGGGATATCCCAAGATGAGAGGTTGTTGAACCGAGGGCAGGATGTGGAATTGGATCGTCCCCCAATGATTACTAGAAATCTGGAGCTGAACCAGCCTAGTACCTTGCCTAGAACATGTCCTTCCAGAGCCTGAGCCAGCACAGAGTGGGGCAGATGTTCCCTCTCTAGTCGTAATTGAAGCACCAAGTCCTCATTGATAAGGCTAGCGTTTGCTCCAGAATCTGCAAAAACAGCCAAGGTAATGGATCCCTCCAGGAAGAAAAGATGTCCCTGAAGAAGTGGACTTGGATTATGAGGAGTCTCAGTCTAAATGGGACCCACCAGGTCCTCCTCTACATCTGGTGAGCTCTGGCTTTTACTGGACACCCAGCTGCAAAATGTCTTGAACCCCCACGGTACAGGCACAGTCCGACCTTGCAGTGGCGCTCCTTCTCCTCTGGAGACAGCGTGAAGCGGCCCAACTGCATGGGCTCTGGCTCCTCTCTCTGACGCGCAGGTGACTCTGCGGTGACTGGTGGATCTGCAGTTCCCCTCCGGAACAGCAGGGATGCTATCTGTCGTTGGCTCCGTCGGCATGCCTGGAAGCGCAGATCAATCTGGACAGTAAGCTCTATCAGGACGTCCAGCAATTCAGGAATGTCATGAGAAACAATCTTATGCAAAATGTAGACAGACAGACCAGCATAATAGACCACAAAGCGGATTGAATCCAATCCATTCTGCTGGCTCTAGAGTGAAACTCTACTGAAAGTAGTCTGCCACCAATCTGCTTCCCTGCTTGAGACTCAGCAGTCCACTGACGGAATCTCTCCCCGCCCCCCAGTAGTCCAAAACTTTGTGGAGCTCTGCAGAAAACAACTCAAAGGAGCTACAGGCTGGAAATTGCCTCTCCCACTCACCGGTTCCCCAGACCCAAGCTCTCCCTGTGAGGTGGGTAATGACAAAAGCCACCTGGGATTTCCCTGAAGCAAAAGTCTGTGGCTGCAGGGCGAAGAGCAGTAAACAACTGGTCAGGAATGGACCCGCAGACTCCTGACCCCCGCTGAAGCGCTTTGGAATACCCAGTTGTGCAAAAGCAGGTCAAGCAGGGTGAAGCAAAACTGGAAATCTGAGAGTGAGAGTCTGGCGAGTACTGAAGACGATCTGGCAGTGAGTGCAGGGCTGGGGTGGGAATAAGTATAAGTATATATAAGTATCCAACAAGGTGATCTACTGAAGTGATTGGTGAGTGAGTGCGGGGGTGTGGTTCTGGCCAGAGGGAAGGTTAACAGGTTGTAGGTGCAGAGATCCGGATACTGACAGAATGATTATATTGACTGAGAGTTTAGTGAGTAAATTCAGGTTTGCTAACCAAATCTCTTTTTCTACTAGTTAAACTGTTCAATGTTCAATTGCCTACTATTAGTATGGTCCAGGGAAATAAGTAGACTTGCATTGAAATGGTGTATTTGATATGTCATGTTGTTATCCAATAAGCATGAGTGTGAAATGTAAGGAGAATAAAATGTGTTAAACTGCCTCTGAAGGTCCTTCTGACCACTGAATTATCTAATCTTGTCTTACTGCATTTTTTATTATCATTAGTTTCCTATTTTACCACAGCCTATGTCCTCTGTCCACCAAAGCTGCTCACTCCCACCCACCCAAACCATGGCAAACCGACACTATCCGGCAACTACGCAGCACCGTAAGACCTGCAGAGAGAAATTGGCACAAAACCAGAGAACCTGGCGATCTCAAAGCTTATCAGTCACTCCTGGCCTCCTTCTCCTCCAGCATCTACACTGTTAAATCCACTTTTTATAACAATAAGATCAGGAGCACCAAAAACACCTTCAAGTCTCTGCTCAATCCTCCACCTCTGCCACCGCCTACTAATCTGTCTGCTGAGTCCTTTGCTTCCTTCTTCACAGAAAAAGTGGCAACTTTTTTCAGCCAACAGTTTTCTACACCACCCACTCTCAACCAGCCTCCTCAGGAGCCTCCTCTTCTTGTTCACCCCTCCCCCTGAGACTGAAGTGTCAGGTCTCCAGACCCACAGTCATACAAAACATTGTCCCCACCATTATATCAGCTGTCACACATGTCATCAATTCCTCATTGGCCTCTGGAATTTTTCCTGACTCCTTCAAACAGGCTCAGGTGGTGCCTCTGCTCAAAAAACCCTCATTAGATCCAGGTCAATTCAAGAACTATCCGCCGATTTCTCTTCTTCCTTTCCTTTCAAAAACCATTGAAAGGGCAGTCTTCAATCAGGTCTCATGCTTCCTCACACACAACGCCCTCCTTGACCTGTATCAGTCAGGTTTTAAGAGCGGCCACTCCACTAAAATGGCTCTGTTGTCTGTGACAGAAGCTCTTAGGACTGCTAGGTCTGCAGGACAATCCTCAGTTCTCATCGTCCTGGAGAGGATGGATGATGGATAGGTTCAAGAACTTGGTTGATAACCAGACCTTCTGTCCAGGCTGATAGCTGGGTGCTGGATGTCTCCTTTGGTCTGCTGCGCATTTGGTTCTGTCCCCTTGGAGAAGGACATGCCGGGCGGCTGCCCACATACGTTGGCAACGGTGGATCATGGCATGGGCAGAAGGCACTGCTGCCTCTGGTTCCTGGCTAGGAAACACTGGGGGGTCGTATCCATAGACACACTTAAAAGGAGAGAATCCGGTAGCTGAAGTGGGCAGGGAGTTATGGGCGTACTCAACCCAGACAAGGTGTTTGCTCCATGTCGAGGGATTCTGGGACACCAAACACCGTGGGCCGGTTTCCAGCTGCTGATTCAGGCGCTCGGTCTGGCCGTTGGCCTCTGGGTGATAACCTGAGGTTAGGCTCACTGAAGCCCCTAGTTCACGGCAAAACTCCCTCCAGAACCCTGACACACTGGGGCCCCCGGTCTGAGACAATGTCTCCTGCCGTTTCCTTGGCTGTGGGCAACTTTGGCAAAGCTATAAACCGAACCATCTTGGACAATCTGTCTACCACAGTTAATACGGTGGTCTGTCCTTGTGAGACCTTTTCTTTTTAATAAAAGAAACAGTCAAATTGATCAAGTCAAATGGGAAATGTGTTCATAGTTAAAACCATTTGATAAATATAATCATTTAAAATATTTGTTTATTATATATTTTATTTTTTCCATGATGACACGTGAGGCTCTGCCTCCCCTGCCTCTCCTGACTGCTGACTGAATGTCACTGCTATTGTCTCTCTTGTCTTTCACTCTCTTTTATGTCATCTTATATATGCTTATATATTTTAACAATACCATGCTAACATAAGAAAACTTACCCACCAGTGCAAGAGCATGACTGGTCCACAAGGCTGTGTATTTCTCCATTGACCGGTAAGCCATCACCTGTCCCGTGTCCCTTTGTTTCTTTTTTAAATATTTTAATACACCCCTCCACAGCACACTGTAACCCCTTCTGGAGGATATCGTACAGGTATTGCTCCAAAAAGAGTCACTGACATGCACGGACAATCTTCCCCCAGCAATGATACTGTGTGCTCAGTCTGGACCCGTTGAACATTGTGACAGTAACTAACTCACAGGAAACTATGAACACTCAAAGACAGGTAGGGTGACATCAACAAAATTGAGGCACTTTTGGTTAATCACTCGCAAAACTAAGAAAAATAATTTCATTTAATTGTGCTCTCATAGTTGATGAGGACTGTTAATATTTTTTGTGTGCAATCATTGTAATGAAATGTAATTGTCCATCTCTGACCATTTCTGAAACATCACATCACATCATTGTTCAGGTAATATGAGTTACCTGAGCAGCCAATAGGCCAACATTAAAAATAACATTAATTCATTCAGTCATTCAATTCATGAACAATTGCATTAAGGATATCATTTAGTATAACACATGCTGTTGATAAATATAATGAAAAATTGGCAATGTTTTCAAGACTATATTCTTTACAGCAGGGCCGCACTGACCAAAATAGGGTCCTAAGCCACCCTGCCGGACCTGTTTACTGGAAGACTATCTGTGAACATTTAACCTCATGTGGAACAATGAATAGACATGTAACAATGTGGTGGTTGTCTCCTGATAAGACTGCTTAATATACTGAGCATTGTCTAATTTTTCCTGTCTTGGACTTAAGTGCAACAAAGTTGCATGAACCCAAATGTATCTGTTGTGTTTATTTTCATTAGGGTCCAAGCAAAGAAGCTGCGAGAACCCTATTGTATTTTGAATGTTTCTTTTTATTAGGGTCCATGCAACGAAGAGATCCCTATTGAATTTGTAGTGTTTCTTTATATTTATTTATTTATTTATTTTTTCATGCTCTTTGAACAGTTCAACTTTGAACAGTTATCATGCTGACAGACTTGATCATAGCAGCTTAAAACGTACTGGAGATGATGAGGGTTCCACCCTGAACAGCCTGATATATTAACTTCCCACCTCACTCATGGTACTCCCCATTGGTAACAGGAAGTGTCCAGGTTTTTTGCTTACATGTAATAATCCAAGATAATTGACCACATCAACTTCATTCCACTTGTAATACATGCTGTACAGATAGGTGAAGCTATATTATGAACACTGTAAAGGCACTGCCAATTGTGTCTGTATGGTGGGCATGTATTACGGGTGGCTTTGTGATGTCCTTAAAGAACTCATATCATCATGAAAATTGGGTGAGGACAGAGTGCTCTGACATCTGCCAGGAGCATAGCCCATGGGGGGAAATGCAATAGTAGCATCCCCTTTCCCTCATTTCGACCAATCCTTGAAAGGACTTTGTTGTAGGGAAATGAAAATTGGTATGCAAATACATCCTGAAGAGCGTGCATGTACGTGTGTGTTTTGGTGTCTCTATGGATATATGCATGTGTGTCATGATCCAACCTACACCAGTCAAACACAAATACACACTGGACCAACATGAATACAGAGGAAATTTGAAAATGTAATTATTATGTATTATTATGAAACACTAATATATTCATATATTGATGTTCTTTAAAAACATGAACCATCAGAATATCTGTCAAAACTCAACTCTAAAGGTGACTCAATTAAGCCGAAATGTATGGTTCATAATTCAGCCACCAACAAAAAGGGTGTTTTATTATTATTATTATTAGCTAAGCAAAACAATCAGCATTGTATCTAATGAAGTCCATCACAACGATCTGGAATCATTTACAGCCATTGGCTGTTAAAAGAGCTGGGAAGGCTGTAACCTTCAATGGCTCAATTAATCGGATGGCTCATTTTACCTGATATCACCATATGTTTTTAGAGGCTTCACTGCAAAGACACAGGATTCCGTTGAGTGGACAAAACTTACTCCAGAGTGGACACTGGCAGCCACAGCCCACTAACAGACACACCCTTTTCATGTCTGGGGGGATGTTTTCTCATGTTTGAGGGGGCATTTTCTGTCCCATAGTTTTATTTTGAAAAACGCAGACTGGTTTATGAAGTGCAGGGACAAGATGCTGCTCACTTGACAGTCTTCTGCTGAATCCTTGTCCCGGTGAAAATCTCTAATACGGAGCTGCTGGAGACAGCGCTGCGTTTCAGCCCCCTGTCTGCCGAAATCATGTGGACTGAATATATTGATTGTGCTCACGCGGGGATTATCCAAATTATCTGAATGTAGCCTCTGCTCCAACTATGATCAAGTTATAATAGGATCCAGGAGAAAAAAAAACCTGTCCATATCCAGTGACTACGGGAATGTGGTATTAAAAGATCGTCGACCACCGGATGCGTAACTGCCACTGGATGCCTTTCCTTTGGATTATTTTGCCGATCAAGTGGAGGCTCGATGGTGCAGTTTCAGCAGCTGCTGAATCCACTGCAGGCGGTGATGACAGTGACTCTGTGTTTTATCAATGGCACGTTTATGGTCAGCTTCTGTGTGTGATTGCGCAGGAATGCTGGCTCATTATCAGCCACATTTCTGTTTGTCCGTAACACAGACACAGTTTTAAAGGAGTCTGGCACGGCACGCCACAGCAGTCAACGGCTGGCCGCCGTTCAGGTAAATATTAAAGGCAGTTATCCTGTCGATTGAAGCAGCTGCATACTGAATTTTCATGACCACGTCCAGAATGATTCCACTGTGTTTGGACCGAGCCTCTGATAAATTACTACGGCTTACCTGTGTTGCATTGATATGCCGGTATAACAACGTTGTATTGTTTGGGTTCCACCCTTCCACAACGATGTCTACACACTTTTTTTTATTCCCGTCACGAAACACAAGTTATGACTGTCATGGTGTGAATTTGCTCACGTTTAGATGATACCGGTGACTATATATCTCTGGCATATGCCACATTGTGAACAACAACTGGGATTTAAACGGAGTAGACTTCATCAAACTAATCTCTCATTCTCGGATTAGAGAATAGAAAACGATTTAAGGCGACGTTCGGATGGCTTTACTCTGCCAACGGAAACTCATGCCAGAGTGCTGTGAGCGCATTCCACTGCGAATTCCTCTCGTTTGTCCAACAGTTTGCCATAGGCTACTGCAGTCATACTCCGAAAGGAAATGCACATCAGCCAGATATCTCAAATGCCCTCATCAGGCAGTGCCTTTTTTTGCGTTCGACTTTAAAAGCTATGCACGATCTTTGGGGTTTTAGCTTTTAGTTTTAGTTAACTTCTTGAGCAAATCAAAAAGCGTACATTATGATATAGGAATGTAGTTTACCATCATTTTCTTAAAACATGTTATTGTAGGAAAAGTTCATGGTTAAATATCTTGGCATTTAACATAAGACATTGAAAACGAATTGCCAATTTATGTCCTCAGGCCAGCATTTTGACAAACAAAAACAAAACAAAATTTTGACAAACAAAAACAAAACAACATAGGTGGCACAGCATCCCAAGTGTTTCTGAGATAATGGAAAGGATTATATCCAGCAGTGTTTGATGTAATGAGGATATAGCTGTAGGTGTTGGCAGGGTAATTCAGGCGGTATGGAGTGGGGTATCATCTCATCTCAACTTTGCCTTCTGATTCTGATTCTGCCTAATTTTGATTCCATTATGGTGGGAGAAAAGGCATAAAAATGAAAAAAGTAAAATGCAAATGTAGGTATATTCAGTGCAGTGCAAATCCTGCCTGAAACTAAAAAATATGTTTATTCTGAACATTCAGTGGAAGGAAACTACAAATTAAAAAATATTCATTAAAACCAATACCAATACCAATAATCAATACAGAGGCCCCAGATTAGTTAGTAATGACAGGATGTCTGCCTTTTCTGGTATTATAGCTACAGCATCTTTCAAACAAAATGTTTTTCCTGCATAGGTGAACAATCTCAAATTAATCTTTAATTATATATATATATATATATATATATATATATATATATATATATATATATATATATATATATATATACATTCTACCATAATAATACCACATTCTACCATAATATTTGGTCATGAAAAATAATAACGTTCAACAAGACTTTGTTGTTTCAAATTTTATTTTTCTAAAGACAAAAAAGTCAGACATTGTTACACATGTTCTGTTTCCATGTGGACAAGGACAGGCAGTTCAAAAAGCCCTTTGAACTGCTTGGAATGAACAGCAGAGGGTGCAGCACAGCAAGAACAGCTAGTTCATGCACATGACATGTACTGAACTGTAGGCCTACATTATAGGTCTACTTCTCCTTTTTCCACCAGTCACTCAGGTGACAACAACATTTTTGTTTCCATTTTGTCTCACATGGGACAGTTGTAGCAGGAGCCCTCAAGTACTTCTTTGCATTGTGGGTCATGTTACCGTAGACTGCTGTGTGCTCAGTGGACACTACTCTAAAGTGGCACTGTGTTCTACCTTGTACCTCTCCACAGTATTGTCTACTGGCGTCTCTATGATCTGACTCTGACTCTGAGCCCATCAGGGTTGAGAGGGGCTGATGGCTTAAATTTCTCCTTCCTGGGCAACTGCTGAGTAGGTTCTTCTTCACCAGCTCACTCAGCTTTGCCCACACCTTTCTGCTTTGGGCATACATCTGAGGTCTGGATCCAAAGTAGTTGCCACCTTTGATGAATGAAAAAAAAATGATGAAAATGTAACTTTCCAAATCCAACCTCCCTATTGTTGTAGAACATATTCATCTATCAATATGTAAGTCTATCCAATAGTCTATAATGATCAGACAATACAATGATCTTCTAGTTGGTCTGACATACCCTCAGCCATTCCAGGTTTGTTTTCTCACTGTGCTCGCTAAGGTCCTGTGTGAAGGCAGCCTTGAATTGCAC
The DNA here is from genome assembly GCA_029224185.1 of Karalla daura. Lineage (NCBI taxonomy): Eukaryota > Metazoa > Chordata > Actinopteri > Chaetodontiformes > Leiognathidae > Karalla > Karalla daura. The sequence goes on along the minus strand of CM055205.1, from coordinate 1,701,924 downwards.
AATGTGGGCAGGATCATCATCTGAGATCTTCTTGCTTGCTGGAGGTGGCATAGGGCAAGTAGAACCGTGGAGTAGGATACATTTCCCCACCAAGGAGCTAAGCGATGCACACACACACACACACACACACACACACACACACACACACACACACACACACACACACACACACACACACAGATAGAGCAATATAAATTATAGCTGCTGCACAGCAGTGGTTGGGGCCATGGAAAAAAGCTGTAGTCTTCAATGTTTTGAAATTCATAGGCTTGTGTATTGTGTTTCCAGTTGAGGATGTCTGGCATTGGACTGGACCTTTAAAAAAAGGGGAGAATTTTTCATATGGAAATGTTGCAGAAGCTGAGACTCAACTTTCAACTTTATTTGTTTTAAGTGCCAGTTCATAACAGCTGCTATCTGAAGGCACTTTACAAAGAGAGCAACAATATGGACATTGTAAAAAACCCCTGTCCTTAGAACCTTGCAAAGGCTGAGGAACGACTCCCAAGAAAAACAGGGGGAATAAGGGGAGAAACCTCAGGGTGAGAGACAGAGAAGGGGATCCTCATCCAGGACGGACAGGCAGGCACAAGCAAGAAAGTATAGAGAGATACATGTACTGATCGCTAACAGTCTAGATTATAGATCAAAAGTTGAATCAGTCCAGAGTACAAAAGTGCATGTAGCAGGAAGAGCCGGGTTGAGGGACGGAGTCCTGGATCCAACTCTGCGTCTATGGGATCTTGGGGGGGAAGAAAGCACAGAGATGTGGGGGACGCACAGTCACCGGTTCATAGTCTCAGTCCTGCATAGTCACGGAATAAGAAAGGAGAGGAGGAGGTGGAGGAGGAGGGTGAGATCCAAGAGGAGGGTGAGATGAAAGAGGGAACATGAGCCCGACACACACCCAGTGAGAGAGCGGAGAAGATAGAGCTCAATGTACCGGAGATGCTCAACGGGCTCAATTGATAGCAGTTTATTCAGGATTTAAGTTCTGTCTGTTGGCTTTTGTAGAAAAGGAGCATTTTTAACCTACTCTTGAAGGTAGAGAGGGTGTCTGCCTCCCAGACTAAGACTGGTAAATGGTTCCACAGGAGAGGGCCATGGTAGCAAATCTAGACTTACAGATTCGTGGAACACAGTGTCCTGGTTGGCCAAAGTCAGTGATGCATGTCAGTGACTCTTTTTGGAGCGATACCTGCATGATATCCTCCAGATCTGTGCAAAAGGGGCTACATTATACTGTATTAAAATAAGAAACAAGAAGAAGCACGCAGCCTTACTCTGAAACACGCAGCCTTATTGAGGTCAGGCAAGCAATTAACAGCCACCACAGCATCTAGAGTGATTAATCTACCCCCTATTGCTGCTATTCGGGATACAGCTGGGTATACACACAGGTCACTATCTTCATTTGACCCTATTGACCTGCATCAGCTGACTACTATCATCTCCTCCAAATCATCGACCTGCCTCCTAGATCCAATTCCCACTAAGCTGTAAAAGGAAGTGTTGCCTTTTATCACCACTTCTTTACTTGACCTCATCAAACCTCCTTCAATCCAGGAACTCTAGCAAACTAAAGGCCGATCTCCAATCTTTATCTCAAAAATCCTTGAGAAAATCATTAACAATCAGGTCTGTGAGCCCCTTAATAACAATAGTTTAAGTCCTTCCAGTCTGGTTTAAGAATTAATCTTAGCACTGAGACGGCACTGGTTAAAGTCACTAATGACCTCTTAATGCTTCTGACCTTGGTCAGTGCTTGTCTTGTTAGATCCTAGTATTGCTTTTGATACAGTTGACCACCAGATCTTACTAAGGAGACTGGAATATCAACTTGGAATCAGAGGCACTGCTTTAGACTGGTTCTGGTCCTATCTTTTCAATCATTTTGTTTGAGGCAATGAAGATTGATTATCATTGCCTCAAACAAAATGATTGTCAGCCATGGGGTTCCACAAGGATCTGTGCTCGGCCCAATTCTCTTTTCTTATATATATGCTCCCTCTAGGTGATATCATCAGGAATCACCGTATAGATTTCCACTATTACGCTGACGACACCCAATTATATCTATCTATCAAGCTGTGTGAGCACAATCGTCTACAGCAGCTTCAGTCCTGCCTTGATGACATTAAGGCCTGGATGACTAATAATTTCCTCTTTCTGAACTCTGAAAAAAGTTACTGCTCATAGGTACAAAACACATATCTGACGCCATAGCACTACAAAATAGACTTGCTCCTCCTGGCACCGCCATAAAGAATCTAGGTGTTAGGTTTGATCTAGACGTGTCTTTTAGTTCCCATGTAAAATTTATGTCACAGACTCCCTATTTCCACCTCCACAATATCACAAAAAAAAGGCACCTACTCCCTCCTCATGCAGCAGAACAGCTGCAACTCTTTACTGGCTGCTTGGATGGTCCAATAGGTCACAGAGAACTCTACAGCTCATTCAGAACACGGCAGCTCATGTTCTGATTAAAACTAGTAACTGGCTTTCTAGCCCATTCAGGATTCAGTTCAAAATCCTTCTCCTTGTCTATAAAGCTCTTCATGGTCATTTCAGACCTGATAAAACCCTATTGCCCCACTAAGACACTCCATTCTCTGATTGCAGGCAATGTGGTTTCGAGAATCTCTAAGTCCAGATATGAAGCCAGAGCCTTCAGCTACCAAAATGGTTCAATAGGAGAGTAGAACCATCTACCAGTCTCAGTCGGGGAGTTAGACACCCTCTCTACCTTCAAGAGTAGGTTAACAAGCCTTCTTTTTGACAGAGCCTACAGATAGACTCTAAATCCTAGATAAGCTGCTATAGGATGAGTCTGCCAGGGGTCCCCGGCACATTGAGCTCTATCTTCTCTGCTCTCTCTGTGGTGTGGATCGGGTTCACGTTCCCTCTATCTTCTGACTCTCCTTTTGGTCTATTCTCCATCTCCTCCTCCTCCTCTTCCCCCTCCTCCTCCACTTCTTCCTCTCCTTTCCTATTCTGTGACTATGCAGGACCGTGTGTCCCCGGAGTGTCTGTGCCTTTCTTCCCTCCCAGATTCCATAGATGCTGAGATGGATCCAGGACTCCGTCTCTCAACCTGGCTCTTACCACTGCGGCTCTTCCTGGTTTCTACTCTGGACTGATTCAACTTCTGATATATCTATATTCTAAACTGTTTGCCATCAATACATTGATCTCTCTGTACTGTCTCGCTTGTGCCTGCCTGTCCGTCCTGGGTGAGGACCCCCTCATCTTTCTCTCACCCTGAGGTTTTTTTTTTCTTTTTGCCCTGTCAGGGTTTTTTTTCTTGGCAGTTGTTCCTCAGCCTTTGTGAAGGTCTTAGGACAGGGTTTTTTTTTTGCTATGTACATATTGTTGCTCTCTTTGTAAAGTGCCTTGAGATTAACAGCTTAAAACAAATGAAGTTGAAGTGAAGATCTAACAAGACAAGCGCTGAAACAAGACCTTGGTCAGATGCTATTAAGAGGTCAAGGTATGTATATGCAATCATTATTAATATTCATATTTGTCTCTAAAACAAACCTTTTCTTCCTTAATTTTTTATAGCCATTACTTAGTGACTATCAGCTGACTAGCCTAAACACCTGGTCACCCTACAGTTTAATTCACCGTCAAATCTAGTCTGGACTTCATACCCACAGTCATTCAAATCCAATGTGTGATGTGTGTCACATCAGGAGTTTGCTGGGACCTCAACTGCCTCTAAATGATGTATCACATCAAACTTATTTATTTAGTCCTCATTTTAGTCCCAATATAGATGTAACAGCAAAGCTTTAAGCCAGAGATGAATCCATGATCTCAAATCTTGTATGGCGAAACAAGTAAGAAAGAACATCAAGTTCAGCGACTGGTCGTTACTCACTCAATATTACTTAACCTTGAAATAATTTCAGAGAAAGCCATGGTAATCTATAAACCTTATAGTGACTTCCTGCCACTAACCAGGAGAGATTTTCCCGCTTGAGCAAGATGCAATGCCTGGACTATGTGAGGTGTATATACATATTTTGTTGACATTTTGGCCATTTAAATTACATCTTTGAGGATGCATATGTTTTCACTTGTCTGATATGCGGATGCAGCATTTTTCCCAACCCAGTCTCATAGAAAAACTTACCCTGGATACATTGGTCCACAGTGCAAGAGAGTGCATGGAGAGTTAGAATAATGGCCCTTAAATTGTGTAACTGTTCACTGTAACATTTTTTTCTGCCTAATCTTCTTGGACTGAACTTTATTGATTCATTTGGAATGACTCCCTCAGGGAAATTTACATTTCCAATTGCATAAAAAGGAAGTGTAAATTTTAACTTTGATCGCAGTGGTGGGAAAATGAATGGAGGCTTTTGAAGAGAAGAGGCTGCGTTGGTCTGACTCTGCGGCTCGCCGTTTAAATTTTATAAGGCGCACAGGTTTATGGCCCACATCGCATGAAAGAGCACAAATTTTCCTACAAAACTGGAAAAATGAATTTTCCAAAAAGTGGAACAAAGAATTCACCTACTGCTTATGGTGTGGCTGAGAGCAGCGTGAGGAGAGAAAAATGAGACGTGATTTTCAGCGATCCCTCACTCTGACAGTTGGTCTCTCCCCACTGTAGCCGCATCGAAAATGCCAAACCCACGTTTTTGAGAGGGCCTGGATGAAAAACGATGTCACTATAATAAGTAGAAGAATAAACACGCAGAAGAACAAGAGTGCTCCCTCCCGGAGCACTAAATATGCGGCGGAAATGTGCAGGAGAACAACAGTGCTCCGTCTCAGAGCACGAATAAACACGCAGAAGAACATGAGTGCTCCCTCCTGGAGCACTAATGAATAAATAAATAAATGTTATGTCTGAACTCAGAAGGCTAAGGTAACAACTCATAACAGGATGAAAACCAGTAAACTCTTGGCTAAATGTACAGAATAGACAGAATAAAGTGATGTTAGAGATGAATAAATATTAATGATTGATTATTAATTCTAACAATTAATATCTTACTCTGACAGAGAGCGAGCTAGAACAAGAGACAGAGAGAGAGGCTACAGAGGGTCAGAGAGGCAGCATCTCAGTGTGGAAGCACCCTTACACCCACCTTTCTCATGAAGAACACATACATATCATGGTTGTATATATTTCTTGGAATATTGGCTTGGTAGATGAGAACTTCTTAGCTCTGATGAGAAGATTGAAAGATTGATGAGAAGAACAAATTCTGATCAGGAACCTTGGAAGCCTATAGATTTTGGGGTCTGCTCGAACGCCGCTGCCTCTGACCTCCCAGGCCATTCTCATAGCCCATGTCCCCCAGGACATTCTAGAATGTCATTCTCATAGCTTCAAAAGTTTATACAGGGCTGGTTCTTGGCATAGGAGACATAGTCAGTCGCTGTGGGTGGGATCTGCTGGAGGGGTGTCATCATGTCACCCTTAGACCTGTCATTCAATTGTGTGTGGCCATCTCCACTTCCAAAGGTAGTAGGAGTCTGAAACTCAGCATGCCGGATGCTCTTGACCTACAAATGAACATAGTAAAATTTCAGTCTCTTAGCTCAGAGGAGGGCGTGGTTCCAAAATGAGGGGCTATAAAAACTATTGCCAACTAGACCAGTGGTTCTTAACCTGGAAGAGATCGCAGGGGGTGAGCACAATGTTGTCTGTGTTGAGGTTGTGACATTACCAAAATGATATTTCTGCACGTTAAAATGATAAAATCCCAACAATGCATCCAATAGGATAATCAAAATTCATTAAGATATTACCTTTGACCTACCACCTTTAACCTCTGAATTTGTATACGCAAACCTCCGTCGTTATGAATGAAACACAATGTCTGAGAAACGTAAAAGTACCGATGATTCATCTGCATCAAAGAAGAAAACAAGGCAATATCTCGAGAGTTACCTTGATTTTGAATTAAGTGAAGGACAGGACAGTTCAGGACAGTTCACGGAGTGTGTTATTTGCGGTGAGAAGCTAGCTAATGACAGCATGAAGCCAAGCAAACTGAAACGACACCTGGAGACCAAACACACCCAAACTGTTGGAGAAAGTCGGGAATATTTTCAGAGGAAGAAGCAACTGGCACTATGAAGAAGATCCACGGACATCAGAAAAGCTTTTGCAAGAGCAGGTAGTGATTTACAGAAACCAACCGAGGCGTCATTTGACTGTTCGCTGTTAATTGCAAAGATGAAAAAGCTACACAACATTGGAGAGCAGCTCATCAAACCCGCCTGCCTGAAAATTGTGGAGCGGTTGTTGTTGATAAAGTAAAAACTGTCCCACTCTCGGATAGCACTGTGAAAGACAGGATTGATAAAATGGCTGCGAATTGCCAAAACCAGCTGCATGACAAGCTGAGGAATGTTAATTTTGCTATTCAACCGGATGAGACAACAACAGTGGCAGCTGAGCCCATCCTCATTGTTTATGAGCAATATGTTGATGGTGAAGATTTGAAACAAGACATTCTTATGCCCACAAATCTAGAAACAACAGCAACCGGCCGGGATATATTTATGGCTATGGACTCATATTTCTCTTTCAACAATCTGCCGTATGAAAACCTGGTGGCATGTTGCACTGACGGGGCCGCAGCAATGATGGGCAAAAACATGGGATTTAACAGCCGCCTGAGGGCAAAAGTCCCTGGGTGCTTGATTTTCAATTGCATGCTACCTCGGCAAGCACTGGCAAGTAAAAAACTTTCAGAAGACCTCAGTGACGCCCTGTCAACCATTGTTGAAGTTATGAACTTTTTTTAAAGCGTGCCCGTCAAACAAGAGACTTTTTGCGCAGCTGTGCGAGAATGAAGCACATCAAACTCTACTGCTGCACACAGAGGTGCAATGGTTGTCGCGCGGACAAGTGCTTGTGCGTTTTTTGGAGCTGCAAGAAAAAATAAAGGAATTCTTGCAAGATCACAATTGTCCACTGTGTGAACAGCTGACTGACGCGTTTTGGATCAAAACAGCATACCTGGCCGACATGTTCGCGCTATACAATGAGACCAACAAGCGGATGCAGGGACCTGAATCAAACATCATACATTGCAAAGATTGCCTGAACGCTTTTGTCCGCAAACTGGAGTTTGAAACTCAACTTGGAGTTGAAAAGATGTCAAACGGGGAATTACAGCACTTTCCACTGCTGCTGGAGCAGTCTGTTGGCACTGTGCATAGGTCTTTACAGACCGAGTTTACTCGGCACCTGAACCTCCTCCGTGAGGAAATTAAGAGCCGCTTCACAGACATCAGTGAGTACATGGTGAGGACATCGTGGGTGATGGACCCTCACAATTCCAGCTTCCAGGATGTGGAATACCTCGGTTGTGAAGATGAGCTTTGTGACCTCCAAGCTGATTCTACGTCCAAAAAATATTTACAGGAGAAGGGCTACACAAAATTTTGGATTGTTAAAGGACAAGCTGTTGCTCCCAGAATGGCCAAACATGCACAGGTTATTCTCCCATTTAGCACTACATACTTGTCTGAAACAGCATTCAGTGCCCTTGTGACAATAAAAACCAAAGCCAGAAACAGACTTGATGTCCACCAGGACTTTAGACTGGCTGTCACAACCATCACGCCTGACATCACATCCCTGGCCAAAGGTATGCAGGCCCAAGGTAGTCATTAGTTTATGACTGGCACAAAAAAACTGGCACAAGGTAAAAACTTATGGAGTAACTTGTTTATTGTTATTAGTGTTTGTTATTATTGTGATGCCTCTCAGGTGCCCCAACCTGTGTTTAGTGATGTGCATGTGAATATCAACAGAACCTGTTTAAGTTACCTCTCTGAAGGAGATCTGTGACAGAGCTATATGTATAAGCCTAGGTGCTGGTACATCTCTGATAATCTTTTTTTTTATGTGTGTGTGTCCACTCTGTTGTCTTGTTTAGGAAAACTGTTTCAGTTTAATGTTCAGGTTTAACAAAAAGAGACAGCTAGATGTCCTTGAAGTTATTATTTCTTAATATTTCATACAACTGGTGACACAAAGAAGAAAAGAAAATTGTATAGATATATCTTAATGAGTCATTGTTTCTGTTTCATCCTGCTGTCAAAAATTAAACTGTGTTAGATACATCTGATGCAGGTAGCAGATCCTAATACAAGACCTTCTGACAAGCAACACAGTCAAAAACCAGGAGAAAACTTCAAGGGGAAGGTATTTTCTCTCCCCTTCTGACTGGGCACATTAAAACTACAAACATAATGACAGAACATTGCAATGGTATTGCAATTGCAATTGCAATGTAGTTCATTTCCGGGTAAAGGAAAGAGGTTTTTCTTAACCCTGATGTCAGGGTGTCATTTCATCAGGGTTAAGAAAACCTCTTTCCAGTCAATATTCAAAGAAATATGTATAACCATAACATATATGTTTATTTAATGTGACACAGTACGTATTATTATAAACATTTACATTTATTAGTACTAGTGTAAGAGTGGACACTGCGTAGCCGGCTGGTCATGTGTGGCGCAGCTATGATGCCATTTTGTCTCTGTCACAAGCAGCAGAGCGTGGCACTAAATTATTAGTGATACTTCAGTGATACTGATATGTTTGTATTGAGAAATGTTGACGATGTAATTAGAAATCATTTAAAGTGGGAAAATGTGCAAAAAACCCCTCTGGGCAGAGGATCCTCGGTTCACTGTGACGTTGCGCCATGACCCGGTTATTATTGACGTGAATGGACGGCTGGAGCCTCTGCTCTTAGCGTCTCTTACTGCCACGAGCAGTTTCCATAAGAGACAATTCAGAACCGACAGCGTCGATTAATAGACGCTGAAGGGTGCCTAGGTTGTCATTATGAGACTGATAGTCAGTATTTTACATGCTGGGATGAGAACGGGTGATCTGTAATGACCACACAGCTAATGCTAAGCAATAGCAGTGTCCAAAACGTTGCAGTGTCACATTATCCTGACAAGCTCACAAAAATATTTGCAAAAGCAAGTAAGCGAGTGCTAATGTACATTCACTGAGTAAATATTATTAAATAAAATATATATTTCTCACCAGAAATGTAATCAAAATGCCTTTTTATGCAGAAAAGTCAAAATATTGACTTAAATATTAAAACAATATAAATATAAAAACAAAATATTGACTTTTCTGTCAGAAATGTGAGGAATGTCCGCCATGTTTTTTTTTCTCATGGCCCAGATTTTTAAATTCACATGACGTGGACGCAGAACAGCAGGAATAAATATGGCAGGAAAAATGTAACAGTTACATAATTTAGGGGCACGTTTTTGCACTGTGGACCAATGTATCCAGGGTACATTTTTCTATGAGACTGGGTTGAGACTGGGTTGTATTGTAAGTGATTCAAAATACTGTAATAAATCATAGTTTATTCGTAATATTCCTCAGCTGATACTTTATTGCAAATGTGCAAAAAATTCTGGAAACTGCTCTACAACCTATCTTGGTTCTCATTTGTGTCTATAACCCTAAAATTCAAAGTAACTGGGTGTAGGTAACTACACCATAACTTCAGCAGGATGTTAACAGAGCTAATAGGTGACCACTTCAAGTAATAGTAGTAATGAGTCCATTTTTCCCACCAGCGCCGCAGCACCGCAACAGCGCTGTCACTCCACCATCACACCAGTTTTACAGACATGCTGCTGTTTCATTTCTGGCGGGGGCCATGAGACTAATCTGTTTGGTGCAACTGGGAAGATCCTCATCTGTAAGCAGTCAGTCTGTCTCTATGAAGGGCCACCTTTTTCCCTGTGAAAGGCAACTGCACTCTTTAGACAAAAACTCCCCCAGCCTTTCCTATACTCTGCAAGGGCCTGCCCAATGGCTGTAGAGCTTAGGACACCACTGTACTTTGTAAACCTACAGTAGACCAAATCGACCATGAAGCCGTCTTATCATAGTACAGTTTTTGTCTCACTCTAGCGTGCAGCTGCTGTTCCTGGGCAAAACTGTGTGTTGACTTGACGTGGCCCGAAGCCTCCTTGCAAACTCAGGACTTGGCTAAGTATCCTATGAATCCAGTGGCTGATGCCCCGACCTAATGCAAAGTTCTCTCCGCAGCATGAAGAGAGCTGGTGTATAGGATGTGGTCTTTCGACTGTGGAACAACACACCATTAACACCAACGGCAAATGATTATCTCAGTCCCACCCTGTGTTGTGAAGTCTTTCCACTAATCCTTCACTTTGTGGATACAGGGGTGTAGTGTAGGTCTTGTGTGCACCTTGTGTTTTGTGTGTTTGAGAAATGCTTCACACATTTTCTCAAACAGTTTCTCCCCTTATTACACAACACACAGTCTCTCCACTGGTTGCTGTGAATGGATTTGGGCTCTCCAAACCAGATGAAGATCCCCTCTCTAGGGTATCCACAACAGTCCCGGTAAAGCCTATGCCCCTGGTCACTTTGTGAAATGATCAATGGCGGATGCGTGTAGCAGTTATCTTCATCAGAGTAAGGCACAGGACCCACCACATCCACTGCCACTCTCTCCATTGGGGTGCCCAAAAATTACTTGAGTGGCACTTGAGAAAAGCCTGCAAGGCCTTTGGGGGCTGTGCAGTGGTCACAGTGGTGACAAAAATCTTCCACATCTCTTCTGTACTGTAAGGTATCCCCAGCAAAATCCCTGACAGAGGCGTCAGGAGCGTTTTTATTCTCCAGCAGGCTCTTGAGGACCCTCACCTGCCACCTCTACACCCCTGTTGCAGTCTCCTTCTATGCCCATTGTAGCACCCCCTGGCACAGCTGCAGAACTTTGAACTTTGACCACAGCCACAACCTGAACTGTTGGTGAGAATGCTGCTACTTCTTCCCACACTAATAGCTGTTTGCCTCCACCCACCTAAACATGGGCTGAAAGCTCCTGCCGCTGTCTCCACTGTTATGTCCACTGTCTGTAGCACCTGGCATGCAAACTTCTGCGCCTGATGATTTGTGAGCCAGACTTCTTCCTCTCTTAGCTTTCTCTCTCTGTTCTCTCTCTTCTCATATTCGTGGTAGTGGTCTGCAGCATGGATAGGTCATCCACAGGTCATCCACATGAGAGAGGTCATCCACATTAGTGTGTCATCCCTCCACCCCATGTTCCACCTTGGAGTCAAACGATTGGAGCTCTGATAGCCACCCAGCCACTTGACTCTTTGAATGTCATTAACTACTGGAGGTCAGAAAAGTCAGTCCTCACTGTGAATGGCAGACCACACTGATAGTAATGGAACCTTGCACTGGGAACATTGGATGTTCATGTATCCCTCTTGGCAATTATCAGTTCACACGAAGTCTTACTCTTTTTGCAACAGCTGGAATAGGCGTGCAGCATTTTAGGCAAGACCCTGCATGAACCTTCAATGGTATGATGCCAGGCCCAGAAATCTCTTTGTTAATCTAGTAATAGTAGTAATGCAGCAATGCAGCCTGCTCAGAGAAAAGTAATTTAATCTAATTACTGTTTGTGCAACTGTAATCCTTTACTTTAATTGTTACTAGAAAAAAGTAATCAGATTAAATGAATGCCTTACTAACATGTTACTGAAGTGCTCATGACAAGTAAATGGGTTGTTGTCTGTGTAAACAGTGAAGTCTGGAGCACAAGTAGTTGCAGGACTTCTTACACACACCCCATTTTAATGTAATATTTTTACTGTGCAGGTGGGAATTGTGCTGTGCTGCTGAACCATGTATCTGACTTCTTGTTTAAACAGCTAGCATTTCTCAGGTGTCAGTTTTACTTCCTGATGCTGAAGTACCTGAGGAACTTTTGCAGAGGGTCTCAACATGTTCATAAAATGTTTCTGCATATCACAGCACATCATAGAAATAGGGGAGCCTTCATCCATGAGGGGCCATGAGTCAAAATGGGATATATGTTCTCTCCTATTTTTCATGTTTCTGAGCAAACACACAAAACCCCTGAGCAGTCTTTTGGACCACTGTGAACAGCATTTAGTGTACACTACCATGCCAGTATCCAATCCATCCAAGTCTGTATCTGTAGTAAGTAAAATACATCTTTAATATTGATAATATATCTGCTAATATGGATTTTCATGTTCATAAATGATTCATTTATTAAATTACAGTAATATATCATATAATTTCATCCAAAGCTACTTAAGTGAATTCAGATAAGCAAAACCACTGCTAGTCTCATAAAGAATCAGAATAAGACTTTGCAGGTGCAAATCATACATTACACAGTTTCTGCATACTGTCCATACAGACAAATTGGCAGCTTGCCTTTATGGTCAATATAGAACTTGCACCAAATAGTTTAGGCTTTAGGGGGTAATAAAGCAAGTAACAGAGACAATATAGCATAATAAACAAGCATCCATGATCACAATCTGTGCTGACTCCAAAAGTAGATCAAATCTTTAAAAGACACTGTGCTATATGCTGTAAAAGGACAGATTTATGTACAGGGTACATGAAACTACACAATTATGGTGAGTACATAGCCACTACTTATTGAAAAATACATAGGTTGTGCCAAATTGTAGAAACAAACTAGAAAATTCCAGCGCGCTAAAATTTCGACAGTACTCTGGGATGTGTGCCCGTTGGTTTGTAGCACTTTCTCTCCCTTTGGATTGCTCACAAGATACCATTCTGTGAGTGAGTGTGTGCATGTATGAGAGAGAGAGAGAGAGGGAGAGAGAGAACGTGAGTGTGTGTGGCAACTAGGCTGACACACAGGTGGGACTAAATACCTGGTTAATCAGCCTAGTTGCCACAGGATTGGTATAAATGGACAAGGAAGCAGAAACTGGATTTGATGACAGAACAGACGTGTGACAGTGAGCAAAGGCAGAGAGAACAGGTAATCAGAACCAGACTCTGTCTTTATCCAATCCGAGCAAACAGTTCATAACACTGCCTTTGGTCACAGCACTATCCGTGAGTATGTGGTCTGTCTGTATTGAAAACAATACAGACAGACCACAAGTTTCTAACCATATTTAATTTTAAATTAAGTATGTACACTGGGTGAGAAATAAGCTTTTTCCCATTTATTTGTCATATGGGCCACTTTTGGGCCCCATCTGAATTCATAGAATAATAATGGGGCCCTGCTCTGGGATGGGTACATGTGCCCTTTTCCCATTCATTTCAGGGGCAGTTCCCATTCATTTCTTCTGGTGAGGCCTCCTATACAAGCCCCCTACATATGGAGGACTGAAAGTGCCAAATTGAAATAAATAAATACACCATTAAATAAATACATACATCAATCAATACACCATTGAATTGCATTGTATTACATTTACATTACATTAAATGAATAAGCCAATCAATAAAACGCCATTAAATAATTAATTAAAGTTCCGTTAAATAATTAAATTGGTATTAATTGTATAAATGTGTTAGTGAATATTTAATTAATTAATTACAATACAAATTAATTAATGTAAAAAAAAACACTATTTAATTATTTCATGGTCCAAAATTGCAGTGCATCATGAAAATGAAAATGCTATCTGTCAAACTCACCCATGGAAGTCAGTGGGTGGATTCCTAACACCTGATTGGTTGTGACAGCATTTGAGGTGCAGGAGGAGCTAAAGGGGTTCTGTTCCAAACTAGCTGCTTCTCTCCGGCTCCGGCAGCTCAGCCACTGCAGATACTGCAGCTCCATCATGTACACTCGGTATACCGAATAACAAATGCCCGGTCCTTGTGTCTGCTGTGCCTATTTCTCCACTCTTTTAATTGGCAACATTTAATTTCTCACCAACTTTGTGACCAAAAACAACAACCTTGTGTAATGAAATGTCAGACTAGTTTTAAGTACAGGATTGACCAACTGGGACGGACCTCACAGTTACCTGGCTCGTGAGCTCTCAGACAAAGAGGTTGCCATCTTGCCAGCTCCAGGAGTTTCTTTAACTGATGCACCCGGATCAAATGCAGAGACTGATGTGCAACCTCCAGATCAAAGCATATTGAGGACGTAGGAAGAGTTCCCTCAGAAATCTCCACTCTCAGCTCAGAAGGAAGCAACTCCCAGCCAAAACAGAATGTCAGCAGGTAAGCCATTGTAGCTGATGGAGCTGCAAATCATAAAATAGATTCAAGACAACATTTAATTCGACATTAACTGATCATATTTATTCATGAGACATAAGAGCATTTGTGAAGAGAGCATTATATTAGTCAAACTCGAAAATTCCAGCGCTCTGAAATATCAAGAGTTCTCTGGGATGTGTGCCCATTGGTTTACAGCACTTTGTCTGCTTTTAGGTTGCTCACAAGACACCATTCTGTGAGTGTGTGCATGCACGAGTGAGAGACTGAGTGAGTGTGTCCATGGTAAAAACAGCACACACAGACCACAAGTTCATAACCAAATCAACATTTGAAAGAAGTTGTTACCTGGATGAGAAAGTAGCTCATTCAGTCATTTTCCCATTCATTTCTTATGGGGCCATGGTGAGACTTCCTGTACAGGCCCCCTATATAGTTGCAGCAGGGGAATGAGCCAAGGTTGCCATGATGACATCTCCTGTCTGGAGATCCACGGTCTGTATCTTTTTGACTAAAGTGTGTTTGAGAAGGTGCTGCTGAAAAACAGTACAAGCTATCAGCATACAACTTAGTACACAAACAGACCACAAGTTTCTTCAATTTTCAAAATTAAAATGAAGTTTCTCAAAGTAGACCACACTTGCCGAGGCCAAGCCGCACATTTGATGTATCATCTGTGAGTGTGTGTGATGAAGCGTTTTTGAGATATGGACGACTGAAATTTTGCTATAAGATTAAAGATGAAAAACAAGCACGCAGAAGAACAATAGTATTCCTTCCTGGAGCACTAAATATTACTGGAAAATTCCAGTGCGCTGAAATTTTGAGTGCTGCGGGATGTGTGTCCAGAATTGTGTGCCTCCCTCTCATACATGCACACACTCACAGAATGCTGAGTGAGTGAGAGTGTGTTTGTGTTTGTGTGTGTGTTTGTGTCTGTGTCTGTGAGGTCATTTGTGAGCCTGCTGCAGCAAGAGGCTCTCTGTCAACAGAGGAGCAGACACAGGGCACTTGACCATTTGCTCTTTGAGAAGACATTGCTGAAAAATGCAAGCTATCAACATGCAATTTGGTTCACAAACAGACCACAGGCTTCTTTAATTTTTGAAATGAAAATGAAGTTTCTAAGTCAATGTATGGCAACGTAACGTAATGTTTGTTTGAGGAATTCTGTTCTTCCCATTCATTCTTACGGGAAAAAACAAAATTGCCTAAAACATTTGACATTTGATTTAACATTGAGTGCTAAACATTTGACTCTATGGAGATAACGCTGGCACCTATCTGGAATATAGGCACACCACCACGCAGGGGTGAGTCTCAGGAACGCCCTGATGCGATTTGGTGTGTGTACTATGAAAACTGAGGCCACAGTTGCGAGTAGAAGTGTAAAATTTGATCGCAGTGGTGGGAAAATGAATGGAGGCTCATGGAGAGAAGAGGCTGTGCTGGGCTGACTCTGAGGCTCGCCGTTTAAATTTTATACGGCGCACGGGTTTATGACCCACATCACATGAGAGAGCACAAATTTTCCTACAAAACTGGAAAAATGAATTTTCCCACTGCTTACGGTCTAGCTGGGAGCAGCGTGAAAAGAGAAAAATGAGAGGTGATTTTTCAGCAACATATGGCTTTATAGAAAATGTTTGTTTGAGGGTGATTTTTTGAATTCGCTTGTTTTTCCCATTTATTTCTTATGGTATTTTTTGCTCTTTTGGAGCACTTTTTGGCCCCACAGTAATTTTTTTGAGGACAGGATTTGGATTGTCATACGCCAATGCGTGCGTGTCTCCAACTGGCCATGTGTTTTTTTTGTAGGAGAATCTGTAACTATTTTAAATGGAGAACCCTATTTTGGTGAAGGAATATGCAGCTCATGTTGTTGGTGTGGTAGAAATCTCTGTAAGTGAAGTGAGAAGAAAACAAAAGACAGAGACAACAAGTGCCTTTTTGGTGCAGACTTTCACACGGCTGGAGATCTGAATGAGTGTCACACATTAAAGTGCCTTATCAAATCCATTCAAAAAATGAATTTTGTCACTTAAACAGCAGGAACTTACTGCATGGAGTAGAAATTTGTTATGTAGCCATCTCTGATTCGTTTTGGTGACTACTGGGAAATCCCAAGACATGGAAAGATCTGAAACTGTGTCCTTCTGTTCTGGTGTAAGTTCTTCATGTTCAAGCTCGAATCAAGACCTTACAAGTTATTACATTTGCCCAAACAATATTTTTTTGCAAGAGAAAGTGTTAAGTGTTAGTTTCCATACCAGCTTTATGATACTCCTGTGCAGATGTGCAGATCAGGGCAGTCTGTTATAACAACAGTTGCCATTTCAGGTTCCCCATTGAACAATACATGAATTACAGCAGGACTTAATCCTGTGACACGGGGACCATGCAAAAAGGTGTGGGCCGACATCCTTCCTGCAACCTGCAAGAAGTTGCTTTCAATAAGCACTTCTGATGCTGTTAGAACAAACTTATCATGTTCACCCTCCAATAGCAGTGTTCTGCCCATTCCACCTGTAGAATACCAAGAGAGCAGTCAATAAAGTCACAGCAATTAACCATTTAAATCAGGGGCAGCGCTAGGGGGCTGCTAGCAGTTGCTATAGCAACTCCAATAACTTGCACAGCAACCACTGAGCTACACCAAAAAACTACTTTCTTTAAATATGTATACAAAATACTAATAATACAAACACAAAAACATACATCTATCATACTATAATAATTATATAAATGCCATAGTTGTAAATAAAACATTTTTTCAAAGTGAAACCAGATACCGCGAGATAAACGGACCAAGAATTGTTTGTTTTTGGCTATAGCCAGGATGATGTTGGCAATAGTTTGGATTTAGATCTTTTATTGTGGCACTCTTATTTTGAAAGGGGAAGTAGGATGTGCACTGGCTCGACGGACAGTCCTGTTTTGACCAGCAACCTTCGGCACTCATGCAGCAACTGCTAAGCACCTGCAATGAAAAAATCCTAGCGCCGCCACTGACTTAAATACATTTTAAAAATGACATCGTATTAACCTTCATAATAGTAAGAGACTTACCAAGGTCTACACTGAATCCAAATTGGAGTTTGGATGTTATTGTTGTCCTGAAGAACTGCATCACTCCGTCTCGGATAGTAACATCACCTAATATCAAATATAAAATAAAAAAAATATATTTTTTTAATATTTTTTTAAATATAAAAAATAAAGTTCATCGTTTGGCCACAAGGGGCAGCACTTTGGTTGAAAGATTTGTGCTTGTATCTTCAGAACTATTAGGCAGATTGATGTCAAACTTGATGCAAATAAAACAACACGGATTGTTCAATCGTGCCTTGGGGCGTTCTGTGTATGTATATATATACCCATTACATTCGGTGCCGAATGAATAGATATAGTTCTAGAATGGCATCCTTAATATTGACTCGTGTAGATGACAGGAGAATTTTGTGCAGGCATATTGAGTGATATTAATCTTCTAACATATTTACTTACCAACAAGAGTGCAATGAAGTGGCTGCTGTTTATAGAACGAGATCTAGATATAGTGATATGGTAATAATGATAATTTTCTCTCCATGATCCATGTCAGTGCATCTCTGGGCAGGGATTTTGTCGCCCAAAGCCTCAAGTAAACTTCCTGTGGCAGTTTAACCATTTCTTTGTATCAAAAGCACAAACTTAATGTCTAGATGCCCCTTGTTTCTGCTTGACTAGACAGGTACTGCAAACTGAAGGCACAGTAACATCAGTACTCCAGCTTTACAAAAAGAGCACGACAAGCCTCTGTGGTGATTACAATTGTTAATATCTTCAAATGGATGTAACAACAAATCGTCAACAACGTATGACGGACAGTGGTGCTTTTCATCAGCTACAAACGAAGTGCCAACAGATCGGAGTGAATGGCAGTTGAATGCTGTAATGGTCATATAATGATATAGAACGAGAAGTTCCCATTCCCTGTCCCTTACATCCTTTTTCATTTTGAGTGGTTTCCCAGATGCATGCTCCCTTTGCAGATTCTCTTTGAGAACTTTGGAAGCTTGAGCGGGTTCTTTAATGAGCATCCATTTTAAACAAACAACAGCAAGTTATCTATTCCAAAGAAACGTATTATGAGTTTTCTATAGATGAAGATAACCCCTCATGCTAAAGAAAAGGAGGAAAGTTCTTTCCATTTCACTGTCAAACATGTGACACCTAACATCTTCAGAATATGTCACAGAATATGTCCCAACATAAGGACAACAAAATGGTAGTCTGAATAAAAGCACAATATTTTGACAGAATATATGATCCAATTGTATTACGTTATCTACTATAACTGTATCAGGTTATAACAATTAAAAGGAGACAGAGACAGGGCTCATTCAATCATTTTCTCTGAACCAGAAGTGTTCACCCTCCAAAAGGGTCCGTGTTACAACACAATGTACGATCACATTCCTTTACAGAACATTTACCCCTTAAGTTAGATATCCATTTTAACAAGATAGTGTTTACTAGTAACCTCCTAATGGATATCTTAAAGAAACACATGTAAACCCCATACATATTATTACCTTACAATATGAACTTTACGCTTACTTCCTTTTCATGACTTGTGTTTTCTAATATAACAGTTCAAAGAAACTCTTAAATGCATCAACATAACTTTCAGGAATGTCACTTGCATAACCCTGAGCATCAAATTACTCTTTTTTCAACACTTTAGAACACATTTCCATCATAGTTCCAGAAGTCTCTCACAAATCGGCTGAGAGGGGGTGTGACACCTGAAGCAGGAACATATGTGTTGGTTGTATCATTATGTGTGGGCCTGTTTGTTTCTGTCATAGTGGGTGTGTGTGTGGCATCGGGTGTTTGTCAGGTGTGTTATGTCAGGTGTAGATGTCTGGGGCTGTGTATTGTGAACTGACTGCATGTGTGTGCGGTTACACCTAACATGGCCTTCATCAGTGTTAAGGTGCGAAACTCATTCATTGTGTATGTGGTACCGCTGCGCAAGAGCGCAGAGCCTTGCGTGCTTCTGAGTGGCGTGCAGGGTCGGCGCCTGCCAAGTTTAGAAATGTTTGACTTGGGCGCTGCGCACTGTGATAGGAGAGAGGTTGTAGGGTCATGAGATCCAGAGGACTTCAGAACTATCATAGAGGAGCAGCCAATCAAGTTTCCCGATCTCTGGGACACACACAAGATTGAATGGGCAGGTGGCCGAACTGCTCCCTGCTCAGCCTGAAGTAGATCTCAAAGCGATCGTTATGGAAGTATAGCCTATACTCCCACAGTTCCTGCCTTCCCATCAGAACTGGATGGACCTACATCCTCCTTTTCTGTGCCGCTCGTCTCCTCCTCCTCCATTAGCACTAAAGCCAGGACTTAATACACCTTCTCACAAGATCGCGCTCAAACCAACTGCTAAATGTTGTTACTCGTTGCTTAGCAACTTGCGCCGCGCCACGCTTGCCACAGTCTATATGGAAGCACCTTTAATGATATAGGATCTGGGTGTTGATGCTGTCTCCACCAATGTCCCATGGTTCTTATCTTCTGGCAACCAAACATCTTGGCCTTACTGCAGCTTTGGCAGGATGCAGACTCTGTGGTGCAGGTTGTACATGCACTGCTGGTTGTCCTTCACCCAACTTGCCTCCTCCAGAACAGCCTGATGTTTGGCCAGCAAGGATGTAATGCAGCTGGAACTTGGGGGATGTCAGAACCATCTGTTTCCCCATAAGGAACTGCGCACCTTATGGGGAGACCTTCTTCTGGTTACACCTCTGGAGAGTAGGCACTCTCCAGAGGTGTGGAGTCATATGTCTGCAGCGCCCTGGCTTTGTCACCTCCTCCTTACCACAGTCCTTTAACTGTGGCCACAGCCCACTCTGGCCTATGGGTATCTGGGGCTGCTGTTGACATGGATAAATGGATAAATCCGTACTGTCTGGCAAAGAACGGGAACACTGAACTGCTGAACACTGAACGGCCCATTATCCGACATGACAGTTTTGTGTTCTGTGGCGACTGAAGACAAGTGCTATTTTCCCTAAAGAAAAGGTCTGAGCTGACTCGTTGCTAGAGTATCAGCCGTCGTCAGCAACGGCTCTCTCTGTTCTGCCCTATGCTGTGAGCAAATGCTGCAGTTCTCCACCATCTGTCTGATGTGGACCGACAGTCCTGGCCACCAGACTGACTGGCGGGCCCTTTCTCTGCATTTCACAACCTTTTGGTGCCCACTGTGCAGACACTGACGGATCTCCCGTCTCAGCTCACCTGGAATGACAATCCTTTGACCTTGGAGGAGCAGCTGTCCATTCAAGAAGAGATTGTCTTTTTCTGGTTAGAAGGGAGACAGCTCAAGGGGCAGGTGGTGTCTCTCTGGCCACTCCGTCTCACAGTATGTGATCAGCTATACACAGACTGGGTCAGCTTTCTGTTTTTCTGCAACTTCTTTCAATCAAGCTCTGAGTGAAAGGAAAACTTTGACCTCGACTTCGTTCTCCTTTTCCTCCGGTGTGAACGTGTGTTGGATTGGGATTGGATAAAGTGTCTGTTGTTATCAGGCACTTTCCTGGCACATGCACAATATCAAAAGAGTTTCTAAGCAACCTCAACCGGAATCTCAGCGGTTCCTCAAAAGCCTCGGTACTGAGCAATGACACTAGAAGCTTGTGATCTGTCACCAATCTGAATTTCAATCCCAGCAGGTAGGAGGACAGACGCTCATATGCCTACATAGCTGCCAGATCTTCCTATCTCAATCTGAGTATCGTGTCTTTTGGTGTCTGACATTCCTTGTGAGATGAACACAACGGGATTCCATGCTCCATCTGGCTGCTGTTGTGTGAGGACGCCCCCAGGCCAAACGGATGAGGGGTCTCATCTGTCGGTGAGTCTGCTGTGCTTCTACTGTATGGACGTGATTCACCAGATTGAGGGCCATGATAGCTGGGAGGCCTAACAGAGGCTTGCCCAGTTCATTAACAACATAGACATCTTGCTTAGTTGTCCTTCCTTTCAATCTCAGGTTCCCGACAAAGCACCCCTCAACTTCTAGTTTGTTGTGCCCTGGTCCATACAGAACTTTCCTTGGCTGTTTCAGTGCCTCATATATTTTACTCACATAAGTGCTGCTTGGTATCACAACTCCAGACCCCATATCCAATTTCCTCGATTACCTCATCCCCATTCAAATGCAACACCATCCATTCATCCTTTCCTTTTGACCTCACTTCTAAAAACGTGAAGTTCTCCTCTTCACATCTTATGTATCCTTGCGTAATATCGTGCACACTTTTAGTGGAGTAGCAGTTTTTTGCATAATGTCCCTTTTTGTGGCACTTTGGGCATTCTGCGTCACGGTCTGGGCAGTCTTTCCAGAGGTGTTTATTGATGATACCACATTTGCCACGCCCTGTTGACTGACTGTCTGTCTTCTCCTGCACAGCTTTACATCCTCTTTGTTGATGTTTCTTGGTTATCGCTTCGACCTGTCCTGCCATCAGTTTGGCTCCCCTCAGCACCGGCTGTTGTTTCTTCACTGTTGGACTTTGTCTGCCTTGATTAATGGCTTTTTCTAGTGGCGGTTCTGCATCTAACTGTAAACTTTCGGACAGCCTTGCATCCTGAATCCTGACAACTATTCTGTCCCATATCAACTCTACTGTTCAGCTAACATGTTCACTGCAGTAATGAATGACTTGACACTCTCAGCAGGTTGCTGGTTCCGACGGTTGAAGCCGGCTCTTTCATAGATCACATTTCTCTTGCTGATACAATGTTTTCCAAACTCCTCCGTGACTGCTGTGGATTTCTTTTCATCCTCAGTCAATGGCAGTACATTGAAAATATCTACAGCCTCATCCCCAGCTACGTACAGAAAAGCATTGACTTGAAACTCCTGTGACCTGTAACGCTCAAACCCCTTAATCCATCTCGGCCAGTCATTGGTGTTCGATAAGTCAAACTTAGGAGGTGGGAAATACTGAGGTGTCTGTGGCCGAGGTAGCTGTGCCACTTGTTGCTGCACCGGCTTTTCTTCCACACCCACCTTCCTTTCGTTGTCCTTCCTTCTTTTCCTCCGTTTTTTTCTTCACTGTGTCATTAAATGTACGTCCACACTATTCTGATACCATGTTACATTATCTACTATAACTATATCTGCTTCTAACAATTAAAAGAAGTACACGGAGACAAGGCTTATTCAATTGTTAACTCAGGAACTCGTAATCTGGAGTGTTCACCCCCCCAAAAGGGTTCATGTTGCAACATGCACAATCACCGTTCCTTTACAAAACAAGTTACATGTTACTGATTGTGTGTAACTGTATTATCTTATCTAATTATATCCTACAGGTGTTATTTTTCTCATGACTGAGTTTCAGTTGCGCATTATTTTATAGCAAACCCATTGCACTGGCATAAACCACTATCTGTTTCTGATCCAACTCCTCGTTGTCAATGCTGGTACTACCGCACTCTGAACTGATGTCTTACTGGCACACTGTCACTGACTGGGGCTGTCTCTTCAACATTTTCTTCACTTCGGCCTCCCTCTTGTTTTCTGCATGGGTGTCTTTGAAGTAGAAAATTAAAATTACTGTCATACTCACTTAAGACACTAAGACAGACATTCAAATGAACACACATTTGCATTTCTTCAGGAAGTACATAGCCATTGCAGCTCACTGTGCAACCATGTTACTCCCTGGGTAAAAATAAACAAAAAACATAACACCTAAAACCAAGCAAATAAGCTTGTGTTAATTATTATTCACATTATAAAATCCATTATGTGTCAAATATGAGCTTGTGCAATATAACTATATATGACTATATGAAGAAATGCAATTCAACTCAACTCGGCTTTATTTGTTTGGAGTGACATTTCATAACAGCCGTTATCTCAAGGCACTTTGTCCTTAGACCCTCACAAAGGCTGAGGGGAAAAAACCCTGACAGGGAAAAAAAGGGGTGAAATCTCAGGGTGAGAGAAAGAGGAGGGGGTCCTCACCCAGGACGAACAGGTGGGCACAAGCAAGACAGTACAGAGAGATCAATGTACTGATGGCGAACAGTTTACAATATAGATATATCAGAAGTTGAATCAATCCATAGTAGAAACTGGAAGAGCCGCAGCGGTAAGAGCCAGGTTGAGAGACGGAGTCCTGGATCCAGCTCAGCATCTATGGAATCTGGGAGGGAAGAAAGGCACAGAATAGGAAAGGAGCGGAAGAAGTGGAGGAGGAGGAGGAGGAGGAGATGCAGAACAGACGGGGAGAGACCAAGAGGAGAGTGAGAAACTAGAGGGAACGTGAAGCCAATCCACACCCACAGAGAGAACAGAGGAGATAGAGCTTAATGTGCCAGGGACCCCTGGCAGACTCAACCTATCGCAGCTTATCTAGGATTTAAGGTCTATCTGTAGGCTATGTCAAAAAGAAGGCTTTTTAACCTACTCTTGAAGGTAGAGAGGGTGCCTCTCTACCAGACTGAGACTGGTAGATGGTTCCATAACAGAGGGCCTTGGTAGCTAAAGGCTCTGGCTCCAAATCTAGACTTAGAGATTCTTGAAACCACAAGTAGACCTGCATTCAGGGAATGGAGTGTCCTAGTGGGGCAATAGGGTTTTATCAGGTCTGAAATATAAGAGGGTGCCAGACCATGAAGAGCTTTATAGACAAGGAGAAGGATTTTGAACAGAAACCTGAATGGTACAGGGAACCAGTGCAAGGAGGCCAGAACAGGAGAGATGTGATCTCTCTTTCTAGTTCTTGTCAGGACACGAGCTGTTTATATTTTACATGGGAGCTAAAGGACAGGTCTTGAGCAAAGCTAACACCGACACTCACTGGCCACTTTATTAGGTACACCTGTCCAACTGCTCGTTAACACTTAATTTAGACATGGTCAAGACAATCTCCTGCAGTTCAAACCGAGCATCAGTATGGGGAAGAAAGGTGATTTGAACAACGTGGCATGGTTGTTGCCAGAAGGGCTGGTCTGAGTAGTTCAGAAACTGCTGATCTACTGGGATTTTCACGCACAACCATCTCTAGGGTTTACAGAGAATGGTCCGAAAAAGAAAAAATATCCAGTGAGCGGCAGTTCTGTGGGCGGAAATGCCTTGTTGATGCCAGAGGTCAGAGGAGAATGGCCAGACTGGTTCGAGCTGATAGAAAGGCAACAGTGACTCAAATAACCACCCGTTACAACCAAGGTAGGCAGAAGAGCATCTCTGAATGCACAGTACGTCGAACTTTGAGGCAGATGGGCTACAGCAGCAGAAGACCACGCCGGGTGCCACTCCTTTCAGCTAAGAACAGGAAACTGAGGCTACAATTTGCACAAGCTCATCGAAATTGGACAATAGAAGATTGGAAAAACGCTGCCTGGTCTGATGAGTCTCGATTTCTGCTGCCACATTCAGATGGTAGGGTCAGAATTTGGCGTCAACAACATGAAGGCATGGATCCATCCTGCCTTGTATCAATGGTTCAGGCTGGTGGTGGTGGTGTAATGGTGTGGGGAATATTTTCTTGGCACTCTTTGGGCCCCTTGGTACCAATTGAGCATCGTTGCAACGCCACAGCCTACCTGAGTATTGTTGCTGACCATGTCCATCCCTTTATGACCACAATGTACCCAACTTCTGATGGCTACTTTCAGCAGGATAATGCGCCATGTCATAAAGCTGGAATCATCTCAGACTGGTTGAACATGACAATGAGTTCACTGTACTCAAATGGCCTCCACAGTCACCAGATCTCAATCCAATAGAGCATCTTTGGGATGTGGTGGAACGGGAGATTCGCATCATGGATGTGTAGCCGACAAATCTGCGCCTCTGAGGAATGCTTCCAGCACCTTGTTGAATCTATGCCACGAAGAATTGAGGCAGTTAAGAATTAACCCGTTACTAGCATGGTGTACCTAATAAAGTGGCCAGTGAGTGTAGGTTCTTTACGCCAGTGGCAGAAGGAGTGGCAAAATTACTTTGTGGTGCTATGGCATCAGATATAGATAGACAGATATGGAGGTTTTTTGGACCTATGAGCAGGATTGAAGCTGCTGTGGACGATTGTGCTCACACGGCTTGATAGACAGATATAATTGAGTGTCGTTAGCGCAACAGTGGAAATCTATAGAATGACTCTATAACGGGAAAAGAATTGGGTTGAGCACAGATCCTTGTGGAACACCGTGGCTGACTTTAATGCGTGGAGATTGGTTATCGTTGACACAAACAAACTGATATCGGTCTGAAAGATAGGACCAGAACCAGTCTAAAGCAGTACCTCTGATTCCAAGGTGAAATTCCAGTCTCCTTAGTAATATCTGGTGTTCAACTGTATCAAAAGGAGCACTAAGATCTAACAAGATAAGCACCGAAACAAGACCATGGTCAGACGCTATTAAGATGTCATTAGTGACTTAAACCAGTGCAGTCTCAGTGCTATGATTCATTCTATATCCAGACTGGAAGAATTCAAATAAGCTATTGTTATTAAGGTGCTCATAGAGCTGGCTCAAGGATTTTTGAGATGAAGATAAGATTGAAGATCGGCCTGTAGTTCGCTAGAGTTCCTGGATCAAGGGACAGTTTTTTAAGGAGGGCTTTGATTAGAGACAGGTTGATGAGGTCAAGTACAGAAGTGGCGATTAGAGGCAACACTTCCTTTTACAGCTTAGTGGGAATTGGGTGTAGGAGGTAGGTTGACGATTTAGAGGAGATGATAGTAGTCAGCTGATGCAGGTCAATGGGGTCAAATGAAGATAGTGACATGTGTGTATCCCCAGCTGTATCCTGAATAAAAGCAATAGGGGGTAGATTAATTGCAGTAGATGCTATGTGGTTCTTAATTGCATGTCTGATCTTCGTCTGTGGAGATTCTCATTCATCCAGGTCATGGTATCCAATGTTCAGTTTAGTCAAGCAACTGGACAACCCCAGAAGAAGTCCAGTTGCTTGACTAAACTGAACATTGGATGTCTGATCTTCCTAATTTTGTTATTGAAGAAATTCATAGTCACTACTGCTGAGATGTGTCGGAATTATCACCGAGTCAGCCTGGCTACAGTGCTGAAAAGAAACCTGTAGTTATTCTTATTTTCCTCAATTAGAGAGGAGTAGTATCTGGCTCTGGCATTACACAGAGCCAGCCTGTATGTTTCATTCTTTCCAGGTCCAAAAAATATTGTCATTTTTGGTCAAGCATTTCCTCTCTACTTTATGTGCTAGCTGCTTTAGGTAGCAGGTTTCTGGGGGACAATCTTGTTCTAGATATAATCTTTTTTGTTAGGGGTGCAACCGAGTCGAGAGTTGCGTGAAGGGGGCTAACAAAACTATCAGCAAGATGATCGATGAAGGAGGGACTCGGGCTTACATAGCAGAGAGGTGATGTAACACCAAGAAACAAGGGAATAGCTTTCTTAAAGTTTGCAAGAGACACAGTCAGTTAAGTGTCTTGTGAATATACTGCTTTTCTTATACACATGACCGGCTAGAAGGAAGTCAAAAGTGATTAAAGAGTGGTCAGATATTACTGGTTTATTTCAACACCATAAGTTAGAACGAGGTCCAGAGTGTGATTGAAGCAGTGCGTGCGTTCATGCACATGCTTACAGAAGCCAATGGACTCGACTATAGAGGTGAATGCTGTACTGCAGCTATCACTGACTGCATCTATATGAATATTGAAGTCACCAACGATAATGATTTTGTCAGTTTTGAGGACTAAGTTTGAAAGAAATTCAGGAAATTCAGACAGAAAATCTGAATAAGAGCCTGGAGCCCGATACACTACAACAAGTAGGACAAGCTGATTACAAGCTGATGACAAGGCTTTCAAATGAATTATAAACAATATTAGGTTTTTGGGTAATTAATAGACTATGGTCAAAGACGGCTGCCACCCCACGTCCACAGCCAGAACATCATGGGTCATCGTAATTAATATGGCTGGGAGGAGAGGCCTCATAGCGGCCAACATAGTCACCTTCAGAAAGCCAAGTTTCTGTAAGACACAACACATCAATGTCGTTGTCAGAGATTAATTCATTCACAAGAACGGCTTTGGAAGACAGGGAGTGGATATTAAGTAATCCACATTTAAGGCTCCTGTCCTGAGGAATGACTGTGGAACTCCTGATGTTTATAAGGTTGTTAAAGGTTGCTCCTCTGCTGTTAAATTTTGACAGTCGGAGGACAGACACAGTCTCTATGGGGTTTTGTGGGCGGGGGTAAGAGCAGAGAAGTATCCTAAACTGCTTCTCTGCCTCCTGGTCTCAACTCTGAGTCAGGTGGGGGGGCGCTTGGTCAGATTGCTAGAAAGTTGGGCTGCTCCTTCCAACGTGGGGTGGATGCAGTCCCTCCTAATGAGACCAGTTCTACCCCAGAAAGTTTGTCAATTATCTACAAAGCAACACCATTTGCGGGACACCACCTTGATAAACAGAGGTGAAATGATGATGTACGGCTAAACATGTTTCAAGTGCAGAGTAGAACTGCAAATAATTCCAACAAGCCACAGACAGTACAAGCTTTCTTTGGTTCTGGTAAATTAGTAGTTTCCCACAAACCTCAAAATGTCACTTTTCGCTCTCCAAGTCCTGAAGTACGAAGTTCTTGGTCAGCCAAACAACAGACAGCTTGTGTGTAGCTTGCTTGACCAACTTGGACTTGTGCTGGTTGCCCTGTCATAGTCCTTCTGCCTTGACTGTTATACGGTGCAAAGAGCCTGGACACAAAAAGACGCCGTTGCTCATTGGTCACCAGTCAGCTAAAACAACCTCAATATTGATCTTGGGATGTTAGCTAGCTAAAATTACTTAGCCAATTAGCAAACTAGTTTCATACTCCTGCCATTAACGATGAACGCATTACACCCAAAGCATAATGAACGCATACAAATACATTTACGATTCATCTTACAAATTGTTTTATGATTTAACTCAAACTTGTCTCCCAGGTCATTGATTAGAAGCACACATGTCTAACGTGACATGACTTCACTTACCTTGGACTGCTGTAAGTGATAGAGCAGCAGGTTTCTGCTGTGGCTGATCTGCCGGAGCTAATCTAATTCTTCCAAATGTTCATTCTTACTAAGCTCAAACAGAAAAACAGAAAAAGCCGTCATGTTGGGCGGGTCAGTGCACTTGATCCAGACCACTCGGCTGGGATGGTAGTGTCTTGTCTTTGTGTCTGCAGGCATGCACACTGCATGGAGGGTCTGTTGGTCTGGATGAAATTTACAAGGAGCTCGGCTTCTTCTTCATGTATCAATATAGCATTACAGAACAGGACGATAAGTGTTGGAATCAAGTCGCTAAGGCTGCTCCTGTATCAATCCACCAGCACATTAAAGCCCCACAGTGGTCTCTCCAAAGCTGATCTGCTAACTGGAGGGTATGGTGATGAAAAAGATCAGGATTTTCATCTCCACCACAATGAAGGTGAATGCGAGTCATCAAATGGGAAAATGTGACCATAAGCTGGGTACATCTTGAGCTCCTCTTCCTCATCTAAAATTTCACTGACTGAACTTATCAGGTAGGTATTTGTCTCTGTCGATCATGATCAGTTATCTCCGGTATCAAACAGAGCAGTGACCACTAAACCACTGAAGTTACAATGGGTGAGAGCTTTTCTACCAAAGACCTTGACTGAATGTTCACCTTTGCTATGGGTTATGGCAGAAGGTGAGTCATCTGTTAACTTCTGTCGTGTCAGTCCCATAACTCAAAGTTGTTTAGGCCTCTCATTGTTTTTTTGTGTCATGCACATGACTTGACA
Source organism: Karalla daura (assembly GCA_029224185.1). NCBI lineage: Eukaryota > Metazoa > Chordata > Actinopteri > Chaetodontiformes > Leiognathidae > Karalla > Karalla daura. Next base: position 1,673,074 of record CM055205.1, on the reverse strand, counting down.
AAAAGTTCCATGTTACTCTTTTCACCCGGATGAGAATGGAGATTTTACAGTTCCTCAACACTTAGATCATCTTTACTCATCCTCATGTACTTACTGTACTGTAAAAGTTCCATGTTTAATAATTCCAAGGACAGCTCTCACAATGTCTGTGTTGCTGAACTGCTCCTTTAATCAATACCTTCATCAATTTGGCAACATGGAGCTATTGTAGCTGTACCCCATCCCCAATCTGACCGCCCAAATCTCTCTACAATGGAGGTATAACTCTCTACAATGGTATAATTTCGTGATGTGATGCAGGTTTCCGATAGATGTGAGCTATATTCCTACTCTGCTTCATGGAAAATAGGAAATGGAGAAGCTCAGAAATAGGTTTCAACTCAACTCAACTCAAGTTTAAGTGCTAGTTCATAACATGTTATCTCAAAGCACTTTACAAAGTGAGCAATAATATTTACAGAGAAATTACGTTGTAAAGTTTACATTGTACAGTTTACATAGTATAGTTTACATAGTATAGTTTCACAGAAACAAAAGAAATATATAATTGTAACTTGCAATATTACCTATGGTCCATATTGCCCAGCCCTAATTTTTCTTAGTGTCACAGAGCTGTTAGTCAGAATAGCTGAAACATATCCATTCTTTATTAAGGAGACAGAGCCCTCAGTTCATTTTGAATGGGTAGCTCCCTAATGGCAAAGACTGTGCACATCCTGCTGCCTTCCACAAACAGCTAATATAAACAGCTAACCACATGCAGAAATAGGAGACCAGTTTGAGTTGTTTGTTTCAGTTTGTGTCTAATTTCACTGGGGATCATGCTTATGTTTTTTCTGTCTTACTGTCACGTAGAGACTGAGTTTGACAACTTCTCAATTAGCTAGAGGTATGGTCTTCTTGGGATGCACAGTGTTGCCAAGATGGCTGCAGAGTGGCATGACTTGCCTATAAGGACTTTGACTGAACTTAACGTGTTCTGAAATTGGGAATATGATAATTTACTACAACTGCAACTACAACTCTTGAGCTATCAATGGAGGCCTGGGTATTAATATATTATACTTCAACTTTACCGCGTACCACTTTCCCACTATATTTAGCAGGGTCACCAGATAGAGAGTGTTGTGGAAAAATTCTTCATATGTCTGGGAAAATCAAAAAGCAAGACTGGAACAGGTACCAAGTGTTTATTCTCTGCAGAGAAGGAAGATAGCACCTCTGACCACTGCCAGTGGATCAGAGGACTGCTTCCTTGAAGGACAGGTCACAATGCACTTTATCCTGACCTCCAGGAACACACCCCTAAGTGTGAAAACCATTTGGCCACAATAAACAAATTGTCAGGTGCTGAGCAAGTCTTTACAAATGGGGTCCTGTGAGCAGGGCACTTTCATCGGTGGTAACAGCAGGGAATGGTTTTACAGTGAAGTTCTTGAGTCTTTGATGGATACAGCACACAGAGCTCAGGCTACAACTGAATGAAGAATGACATTATCAAATGTTCCTAGATGCATGTAAAATTTCTACCACAAGAGACATTGGTTCAATATATATGTATGTACAGTATGTGTACTTACATATACAGTATATGTCTCCCAAGATCCCTTCAATCTCACCCAGTGACTTGCTTGAACATTACCCACCGAGCAGGAAATAAAAAATAACAGGATTTTCAAAGTGGGTGGTGAAAAGTGAATTAATGAGTTGAATGAATGTGTGTCGTGATGGCATTTTAAACCAGTGTTACAGTAGTGCCTCCACCTCATGAGGCACAGCAGCTTTGAGCAGGGACGCTACACATAAAAGAGTCTGTCCATTGCATAATTAATGGTCTGTTTTTACTGTTATCTGTGCAACTTCTCTCCATCCTCCTTCTGGGTCTCAGAACACAGTTGGGAAGCGCTTGTGCTGAATGGTGGTTCATGTGGATATTGTAAAGACAGGAAAATAAATGCTCATTAGATCACATTCTTTGTGTTATCTAATCAAAACAGTAATCGATAAGCGATTCACTCTTCATTCATCCATTGCCAATTTTAATTTTGTTTTGATTGATGAATTTTTCCCAAATCTGGTGGGTTGTTGGCTGTAAATTTAGAGCCTTTACAGCAGCATTATTTTATGACAATTGTTTGTATAAGTGCATATTCACATAATAAAGCTGCTATGTGTTTTTGATTGTTTTGGACTTGTGTTTTGACAATGTATATTTAATGCCCTCAGTTCTAAATGAAAGTAATATACACAAAATATATCACACAAACTGACATCTGTAAGGTTCTTGAACAAACTTTAAGAACAGAAGTCAATTTGCTTTTGATTTCATCAACTGAAACTACCATAACCTAGATATCTGAGGACCCTCAGCGAAATACCTTTCAATAAGGCAAAAACTGCAGTGTAGTTTTTATTGCATAGTTAACCTGAACCTGCTATCTACATTTAAAATACATTGCATTTTTCTGTGCTTGTAATCAGTAATCAGGAGATCAAATAAAAAAAACATTATGAATAATGTATTATACTCTTCTTGCAATTAACTTTTGTAATTTCCACACTGTCAAAGTTCCCTGACAGGTACAGAAAGGAGTGGAGCTGTGGGCTGATATCTGCCATGAAGATGCAGAAGACCAGAAGCATCACTAAATCTTCGCCTTCCTACCAAGGAAAGTCTTGCTTCACATTACGAGGCAGGAAGAAGAAAGATGGGGTCATCCAAGGCAAGATTCGCATGCGCTCCATGCCAGGAGCATTCTTTGTGCTGGGGTGCTTTGTGGTTGTAGTTGGCACCGCTCTCGCTGTGGCAGGATACTGGCCATATCGGATATCAAATATGTCCCTCCTGCAGACTGCAGAAAGTGAAAGTATTTCGGAGTTCCCAGCTTCTGCTTGGAGTGTGGGATCTAAGGGATTTCTGTCCACAGCCAGCCTCATGCACAGTGAGAGGATGAAGCTGCTGGGGCCTGTCATCATTGGGGTGGGACTCTTCATCCTCATCTGTGCTAATACAGTCTTGTATGAGAACAGGGATCGAGAGACTCAGATGCTGCTTGCACAGATGCGCAGTGTAATCTGCTCGGTTTCTACAGCCGTGCCCTCAGTGGATCTCAAAGAAATGGCAGCAGCCAATGCTATGGCCAAACACTATCAATGGGTCAGCAGTTTACCAGCTGCCCATCTCAACATTGTCTGTCTGCAGAAGCTCGCCATCTCTGAGCCCACGCTCCAGAGCCAACAGCACACAGAGCAAGAGAACAGTACACAGGGTACCTACCAGAAACCTGTTCTCCAAACCAAAGCCCTCCACCATCAGGAATCAAAGCATCCACCCTCCCCTCACTCTCATCTCTCCAACTCATCTAATGCTAGTCTGACAGACATTTACACACAGCCTGGAGGCAGTGGCAGCAGTGGCAATCTGGAGCCCACCTTCTTCATCAAACATAATAACTGCTTGGTATCTGCCAGCTCCATGGCTACCCTGGGGGTTAATAGTGAGGATATCCCAGCCACACACACAAGGCGCTGCCAGAGTATGAGCTACAGAACTAAACCCTACACAGCCCACAGTCTTGTGTGTGTAGAGGAAGGGTCCTACACAGCTGAAGATGAGGGGGAAATAAATCAGCCTCTGGTGGCAAGGAGAGAGGCCGGTTCACAGGTCAGCATTAATATCCCTGGACAGGTTGTGGATGCCACAGAGGAGCTGATTCACAGAAGCTGGCCAAGGCTGGATTTGGGCACTGGGAGACGATACATGAAGCTAGAGAACAAAGAAGACTCAGTGGACAAACTGCTGGACCTCTTAGAGCAACAGTGTTTGCAGTGGGATAGGAGTTTTGGTTCTGGGCCTTTCCAGTGACAGGAACTTTTGTTCACAGGCACTTTTTGTTTCACATTCACTGTTTCACAATTATGACAAGCAAGGACGAATGATGTTATTACCGGGCCTGTAAAACTGCATGCCAAGACTTTAAAGTCTTTCTCTGGCAGAGAGTAAATGAGGGCTTTAGGAGTGCAATATTTTTTCATGCCTGGTCTCAGTCTTCAGTGAATTATTGATAAACTGAGATTATGGTATATAATCTACAGAATTTACAAATGTTTACAGGATGTTTTACTTATAAAATGTATAAACTGGTATGTATGCAAAATTGAAAGAGAGAGAAGGGTACAGAATGATGACCCATTATTTTTGTTGTGCAATCCATTTTGAACTTACTATAGTACTGGGCCTGTAAAATGTTGTCTCAGCAAATGCATGACAGTTATGCACAGTATGTGATATGCCTAGCATTGTCACTGTTGTTTTCATGTGTATAAAATATAATGGTAGCTCAAGAATAATTCTGATATGTGTGTGTGTGTGTGTGTGTGTGTGTGTGTGTGTGTGTGTGTGTGTGTGTGTGCGTGTGTGGGAAGCCATTTCGGCAGTAAATCATACTTGCTTTCAGTGGTGACATCATACTCTCACATAAACAACTTTATAAACACAAACACTACTATATCCTCTCACACACACTACTACTCTCTCACAAACACTACGATACCCTCTCACAAACACTACTATGTCTTCTCACAAAAACTAGTACATGTACATGTATGTGTTAATGACTAAATGGAAATGATGATTTGATTTCTTCGTTCCCGATTGGTTGTTCCTGTGATTTGATGGGTATCCTGCCATCACAAACATGAATGACATGAGAATATGGTGGACCGGGAGAGACTCACTGGAGCTTCAGACTAATGACCTGATCTGTTTTGCTTGTAGCTACCCAATCTGCCTTGCCCATAGACATATATACATAGATGCCGCATTGACTGCTGCCGCCCACGAGAGCGGCGTGTCGACAGGGGGCCATTTGGAATGGGGCCATTTGCTCCTACAGTGCATTACATCTATAGAGGAATGACGTGTATTAAAGTTACTATAAATCGCTCAATAATCAAGCAATTTTACAGGGTTTGTAGCAAACATCAGATGGATAGATAGATAGATAGATAGATAGATAGATAGATAGATAGATAGATAGATAGATAGATAGATAGATAGATAGATAGATAGATAGATAGATAGATAGATAGATAGATAGATAGATAGATAGATAGATAGATAGATAGATAGATAGATAGATAGATAGATGACTGCTTGAGAAATGAGTGATTTATGATGACTTTGTGATGTAATCATCAATCACAGAGACAACCAATCAGGAACTGAGAAATCAAACTCACCTCACACACATTAGTATAGTCATTCACACTTACAAGTATAGTCATTCACACACACTAAGGAGATATAGTGGTGTATGGTGTACAATGTTATGAAAGCAAGAATGACTTACTTTACGGCCTCCCATATATATATATGCAACATGGGTCTTAGTGTCATGGAGATGGCCATCAATTATATTGGTTATAGACTGAACCCAACACACTTGTCATAAGCTATCAAGGGGGCCTGTGTATTAATGCATTATGCTTTGACTTTACAGCATACCATGGGTAGTGTGGTTACACTGTGGTCACTGTGGTAGTGCCATCATCTCACAGCAAAGCCATGGGTTTAACTCCCAGGTTGGGTGAAAGCCTTTTTATGTGGAGGCAGTATCTAACCTGGTTTGACAGCAGGAGCCCTCAGATGCTGTAAAAATGAATGGATAGATGTTTTAGCACTTGATGGTACGGTTGCCCCAAGGCAAGAAAGTAATCTTGACAATTTCTATGAGTTTGGATGCTCCTCCAGTGGTGAAATGGGTTTTCCCCAGGTACTTTGATTTCCTTCAACTGTCTAAAAACATACACTAACTTGAGACTCTGAATTACCCCTAGGTGTGAGTGAGAGAGTGAATGGTGTGTGTGCCCTGTGATGAACTGGTGACCTGTCCAGGGATATTCCCTGCCCTCACTGGAGACAGACTTCAACAGATAATGGATGGATGGATGTTTCAGCATAGGAAAAGGTTTTTGTTACTATTTTCACTCAGGGGCCCACCTGTTCTTCAGCACATTTCAGCATAATATATTAACTTGTTCTGCACTTAGATTTACCTATGTTTGAATTAAATTGAACACATTTCTGTAGTATTTTTTCTTAGAAGATTAACACACAAGTGAATTCAAGAGATGACATTCCATGCACACCTCAAGACACTGACTTGCTAAAGGAAGAAGAGGTGGGATTGACAGAAGAGCAGAGATTTTATCCAAATAGAATCTACGAAACACCTCCCACAATCCCACAGAATGCTGCAATGAGCTCTGGGAAGACACGATTGGTAAGAAACTGATTTCACCCAGCCACTATGCATTCTTCTCTAGTTATGCTCTTATTCATTTATTTATTTTTTAGTTACATTCTAATTGGGGTACTTCATGTAAAGTATATCTAATTGAACATTTCACAACAATTTGTGAAATCATCCATGATGGCCAAAACTATGAAAATAAGACTCAAGTTGTACATGTGCCAAAGCTTCCCTTACCATTGTAAGATTCTGTCAATGGTGTCTGTTCTGTATGTCAAATGTAACACTGTGTGTTCTATATGTAAATTAAGCAATATGAGTGTTCTTTCCCTGAATGGCCATGTCCCTCCCTGTGGCAATAAGCAGATTAAACTTAACTGCTTGTAATTCTCATACAATTTTCCTACATTACTCGGTTCTATGATTAACTGCCAACCTTGGATCTTTAATTTCCTTCAGGATCAATAAAGTATCTCTATCTCTATCCCTTTCTATTTAAGATATTTTGTTATCAGGGCATTTATCTCAATATTGTTTCTATGATTTAACTTCAGTTAAACTAGAATTCACTGAAAGCAACAAGTCTTTCGCTATTTCCGTTACAAGACTACACATTATCTGCACTCCTTGGTGCTTGTATAGCAAATGTCCATTGAACTGTCAAAAGTTATAAAGTGATATTGGTACAATGACTTGTGTCTTTGCCAGCAGCTCCACATCTTCTTTGTGACCTGTGATGAGATTGGTGTCGCAAAGATGACAAAGAAATTCTAATTCAAATTCAACAATAAATTCCACATTCGATTGCTAATTGCAAAAGACAGCAGCCAAGGCAGCACAGTGCAGTCAAAAGAGCAGAATAAGGAACGGGTTCAAACTGCAACATATTGATTATCTTGTGATGCTGTTATTTTATCATTACAATTTTGTGTGTGTTTTGAATGGGTTTCATCATGTTGCTGTCTCCAAGTAGAAAATTACATGACAATTTGCATACAGCAGGTCAACGTCTGAGCAGTTTAAAAATGTTGTTTTTAAAGCCAGCAGTTTAAAAAGGGTCAGTGTCAACATTGCCATCGTCTGATTCTGAATTGAGTTTAGAAATTGCCGATTTAACTAGAATTGAAATTCCTTCAACTTCCAATTGATAATTTTGGTGTATTATGCGGTACGGTATATCCTATACATGACTGATTTATTTCATGAAAATAATTATTACTGTGGACCTCATATGCACATTATATTTTAATTACGGCAAATGTTTTCATCAACAATTAAGATTAAAGGCGTCATCTATAGAACAGCTAATTCTATGTAATTTAAGTATTATAACTTTCAAATTATGGCAAAAGTTACATAATTCCTTAATTTATGGCAAAATACTTCATTTCTCAGGCATACAAAGAATACAAATTATTCAAAATGGAAGGAATTTGTGTTTAATTTTAGTGTTTTAGAAGTGTTTTTAGCATGTTTAGTATGGAAGCCAAAAACTTTGTTTAACATAACAAAGTAGACTAGATTACTAGACTACATAGACTATTTTTGAATAACATATGGGCGGATGAAGTTCAGAGATGCAAGCAGTTATATTATTGCAGTAGAAATGGTAGTGTGCATGATCGATATAGGTAATATCAGTTTTATCGTGCAAATATATATATATTTTTACATACCAAATGAAACCAAGAGGAAACATCTGCAGGACTGTACAGCATTCAGTCACTAATGGCCCTTTTTCCACTGGGTCATAGTCCAAAGACATGCACACACATAGTTCAGAGTTGATCAGCGTACATACACAATTAGAGAGACAGTCTCCATCTGGCTCCACTCACTCTCTGATGTTGCTGATTTCTTGTGTTGATGCAGAGGCAAAGTACAGATCCAGATGCAAACCTGGTTACTATCCAGGTGGGCGGGACATGCAGGGCTCATGAGCATTAAAAGGTGCTAAAATGTAGTGTTTGGACTAGGGCTGTGAAACTGGTGTGCTTAATCTTTTGGTTGAGCGCTTTTAAACATCAAAAAACTATGTCAAAGAAACAGAAATGAGCACAGGATTAGGCTGATCTGTTTAGCTTATAAATGCCTACCCCGTAATGCTTCACTTCTCTGATGCTCTTCATGGTTTCACTTTGACAGAAAATAGCTGACATCTTATAATGAACAAGGTTAGGGGTTAGGAATGGAAAGGGGTTACGTTTTGTTGTCTTGTGTACCACCTGCTAAGCACTTTTCTCAGTGATAAGCACTTTTCTCAGTGGAAAAGAAGTGGAGGTGCACCACCCCACACCGGGCTGCACCATACTGTATTGTTCCATGCAGTGGAAAAGTGCCTAAAAACAAACTATGTATATTTTGTTTAATTCAGTTGACTTATTGGCAGGACGTTGTGACTTCCTCATTGAGGACTCTAAGGCCATCAGAGTCAACATTTTAGTAAATGTTTTAGTTGATGTTTGATGATGCTAGCCACAAGTTTAGCCAAAAGGCACAATTTGACGGATTAGACTAATACTTCTTGTTTACCTCTAGTTGTAGCTTCTCCGCTGTTTTGCTAACACTCTTCCCAGGCATGTGCATGCTTTTAATGAAGCTTTTGATAATCAGTGGATTGATCATTTGTGTAGTTTTATCTGTCAACCAGAGACTACACTTTATAGGGCACATTTGTGTTGGGAGAAGAGAAACAAGCCAAGACAAGAGCCAGCAGCGATATATATAATCCCTATTTTTAGACCATAGATGGCAGTAATTTAACACATTTAACCTCAACTGCGAATTCAATGTAGTGTGAAACTATCTAAATCTTCGCCTCCTCGCCAGTATTTCCACTGCAGGGACTTCAGGGTAATTTAACCAGGCCATGTCTGTTGGTCCGTGTCTCCACTGCACTCCATTGGGTGTCAAATTGATCTGAGCCCATCTAGTGAGACAGACACAGGCACGCCGCGCATGCCCCTCAGTTAGAGCCGGAACACAACTGTGTATGTCACTGTGATGGGCAGGGCAGGACAGGAAACAGGGGGGCACTGGCCTGTTCCGGTGAAGATGACAGATGAGTGCACGCCTATCACCAAACCCCTCAGCACAGTCTGTTCCCACTGTTCACTCACAGAAGGGCTTGGGGGACATAGTATAGTGGGGCGGTATTGCCCCCCATGGCCCCCTTCAGTTCCGGGGTTTGTGCCTAGAATAGGATGTGGTGCCATCAGATATCACCCAACAAGCAATCATTTTAAAACCCAGCAGAAGACGAGCATTAGTTCTTAGCATTAGCCGAGAAGACACAGCTGAAAACAACAGCAACATCTTGTAGATGCCTTCTCCTCTTGTTAATAGCATCCACCGCCATGAACACGAACACACAAACCAGACATGGCAACTGCCTCAGCTCCCTCCATGTATACGTATTTCCTCCCCCCACCTTGTTGTTTTCTTTGGTATGACAAAGAAATTTGTTTGTGAGTTCTGATTGACATGATCAAAACTTGTGACGTCACTGAAGGGTCTGACTCTGCATTGGAGACAACCATCGAGAGGGCCAAGTGAGCGGGATGGTTCTTGTCAGCTGTGCCCACGGGATGTATATTGTTATGCTTGTGCTCACCATATTTAAAGGGTGTAAGGAAGTTATATTATTGCAGTGTTGCTGCTGTTGTTCCCTTTCTCTTACAAGAAGCGAATAATTACATACAACATACAACAGCAGGTATATTATTTTAGAGCAGATCGGACACTGTTGTCCAATATATGTTGAGGACATTAATTTCATGCTCTATATATGACTTATGTTTTGGAATCATTTGCTTGCTTGCACAAAATACACGCTCAGCTAAATTCTACTTAAGATAACAGGTGTACGTCAACCCAGTGACATATAAAATTGTTCCATGGCTACACTGGGCCATTGTGAAAAACCGTAGATACTTTACTATAATGAATTGCAAAGTATAATATGTATAATTGAATTCTACTTACTTTTTTCTCTCTATACTTTCCTACGGTGCTGCATTCAGGGCAAGAACAATCCCTAACAATAACCCATTTTTTCATCTTTAGTGTAAAGATCAATGTTTCTGAATAAATATGTATTTTGATTACATTTTTAGCAAAAATATATATTATTTTTAGATCAGTAAATCAGTAAAAGTACATAATCGCTTGTTCTTTGTTGCAAAGATTTTTCAAATCTTTCTGCTGTCACTAGGGTGGTTGCTAAGGATGCTCTGCCCTTGCTCTGACTCAGTTCTACAAGGCTGCGGTTCCATCTGACGGATGGAATGCTTGGCCCATGCATGCATTGTGTCTCAGATCAGTCTCCAATGGACATTTATTTCTATAATATTCCTTCAGTGAGCACATATGAGCTTATAATTCATCAGATACTGGAAGAAGTTTATCTGTTTCCTGGTTGTTAGGGCAGTTACCAGGAACGCTGTTACTGGTGCACTTCCATGTTTCCCCCCACCAGAACAGAGAGGCAGGAGTCACCAATAAACTAACACTAATAACTCCATATGTTTATGTTTTATAGTATAAACATATATGTCATGGTTTTCCTAACCCTTTCTTAGGATAATACAAGAATTACATGTTGGTTTTTTTTGTTTTTCAATACACATTCATATACCCTACCATATTGTTTGTAGTTTAGTAGTAGTAATTCTGGCCAGGAACCTTGCAAGCTTATTAGAGAGGATCACTCCTGTTTGGTCAGATTAGATCTTTTTCACTGGTAAAAAGATAAATATGATTTCACTATGGGTGAAATGATATTTAGAATTTTTTGACCCTACATAGTGTTCATTGCTACTGGTCAACCATTTGATGTAGTAGTAGAGGTATTGAACTTTCCAAAAGTATTTCCATGTTGTCTGTAGCACATTTGGTTGCCGCTTCATAAGCCTTCAGAAGCGTCTCACTGTCAAGGTTCAAAGGTCACTGCCAACTGCCAAAGGAGCTGCCCACAGTTTGTATACTGACACTTGTACTGAGGAAACAAAAACTGTGAAACAAATGGGGAACACATACGTTATTTTTGGAGGAGATGTAAATCAGGAAAGAGACCTGACTGTCAATAAGTCAAAAGTTGCTAATGCAAGATTTTTACATATATCCCAATTAGCCAATGATGTTTTAGAAGAGAGGCTGGGTCTAGTGACGTTTAAAGGACTCTACACTCCCAAGATAGGGAGTGCACCTTATACCCAGCCTCAACTTTTATTTATTTAAAGTGCCAGCTCATAATAAACATTATCTCGAGGCATTTTACACAAGCAAGCAAACGACATTTACAAAGTAGTTACATAGTAAACACCCCCTGCCCTTAATCCCTTAATGACTCCCAAGAAAAACTCTGTCCTTGAAGTTCCTTCCATTTTTCCCCTGTCAGAGATCTGGTTAATATTATATACAGTGTATATATATATATATGTGTGTTATGTACTATCAATATCAGAGATATGAATTAGAGAGGGGGGAGAGATGGAGGATAGATGAGGAGAGACGTGAGAAGTGAAAAAGGAAGATAGGGCAAACAGAAGAAGAGAGAGGGACAAGAAGGTAAGGGGGATAGACGAGGAGGTGAAGTGAATTTTTCAAGTGAATTTTTCTGTTTTGATGGTTTCATGCTCTCATTTGCTAGCACTTCACCGCATACAACACACCGGGGTCTCTGGCCCTTATTATCCTTGATATATGAAAATCCACACTTTAAATACCCTGGGTCAAATTTACGATTTGACATCTTACTGTAACTTGTAACTCCTCACAAACTCGAAGTGAACGTCAATCAAATGTAATTATCATGGTTACTATGCCTCAGTGGCTGAACTCTGACTCATCCATTTCAAAATACGATTTTTTTCTAAATAAAAGACCAAATTGTACTTTTTACTTTTTTTTAACCAGCTGTCCGTTACCCATTTTTTGGTTGCAAACCCACCAGTTGAGAACCGCTGTCCTAGAGGAATAATAGGGTTTTTCAGGTCTGAAATATAAGAGGGTGCCTAACCACCCAACGTGGTACAGGAAGTCAGTGCAAAGTGGCCAGAACTGGAAAGATATGATCTCTCTTCTTAATTTTTGACAAGACATGCGTTGCTACAAAACTTTCAGGAACCAGCTAGTAAACTAAATGACATATCTTAGTCAAAACTATCAACTTCAACTTCAACTTCAACTTTTATTTGTTTTAAGTGCCATATCATAACAGCTGTTATCTCAGAGCACTTTACAAGGAGAGCAACAATGTGTACATAGTGAAAAACCCCTGTCCTTAGACCCTCGCAAAGGCTGAGGAACAACTCCCAAGAAAAACCCTGACAGGGAAACCTCAGGGTGAGAAACCTCAGGGTGAGAGACAGAGGAGGGGATCCTCACCCAGGACGGACAGGAGGGCACAAGCAAAACATTATTGATGGCTAACAGTTCAGGATATAAATAAATCAATAAATTGAATTGAATCAGTCCATAGTAGCAGGCAGGAGGAACCGCAGTGAGATGAGCCGGGTAGAGGTGGTCCTGGATCCAGCTCAGCGTTGATGGGAGCCGGGAGGGAAAAATAAAAAAAATAAAAATAAAATGAAAAATAAAAATAAGAATAAAAAGAAAATTAAAAGAAAATTAAAAAAATAAGAATTAAAAAATAAAATATTAATAAAATTAAAATAAGAGTAAAAAAATAAAAATAAATAAAAATTGAAAGATAAAAAGGAGAGGGGGAGGAGAGGGAGGAAGAGGAGGAGATGGAAAACAGACGGGGAGAGGCCAAGAGGAGAGGGAGAAGCCAGAGGGAACGTGAACCTGATTCACACCCACAGAGAAGGCAGAGAAGATAGAGCTCAATGTGCCGGGGACCCCCAGCAGACTCAACCTATAGCAGCTTATCTTGGATTTATCTGTAGGCTCTGTCAAAAAGGAGGGTTTTTAACCTACTCTTAAAGGCAGAGAGGGTGTCTGCCTCCCGGACTGAAACTGGTAGATGGTTCCATAACAGGGGGCCTTGGTAGCTGAAGGCTCTGGCTCCCCATCTAGACTTAGAGATTCGTGGAACCACCAGTAGGCCTGTATTCAGAGAACGAAGTCTCCTAGTGGGGCAATAGGGTTTTATCAGGTCTGAGATATGAGATATAAGAAGGTGCCAGACCATGAACACCTTTATAGACAAGGAGGAGGATTTTGAACTGGATCCTGAAAGGTACAGGAAGCCAGTGCAATGAGGCCAGAACAGGAGAGATATGATCTCTCTTTCTAGTTTTAGTCAGGACACGAGCTGCCGCGTTCTGAATGAGCTGCAGAGTTCTCAGCGACCTATTGGAGCATCCAGCCACTAAAGAGTTGCAGTAGTCCAGCCTGGAAGTAACAAAGGCATGGACCAGCTGTTCTGCTGCATGGGGAGGGAGGAGGTGTCTTATTTTTGAAAAATACTGCCTACTTCCGCGAGGCGGAAGTAGGCAGTCTGTGAGATCGATTTTATGTGGGAGCTAAAAGACAGGTCTTGATCAAAACTAACACCTAGGTTCTTTACAGTGGTGGCAGAAGGAGTCGCAAAACTACCTTGTAATGCTATGGCATCAGATATAGAGTCACGTAGGTGTAAGCAGCAACTCTGTTTTTTCAGAAGGAGGAAATTATTAGTCATCCAGGCCTTATCATCAAGGTTCGCCCAGGTTCCTTACAGAGGTATAGTACGAGAAGCCATAGCAAAGCTATATCGTAATGCTATAACGTCAGAATCTAAATCCTTTAAGTTTTTTGGACCTAGGATGTCAATCATGTTCTGTTAGCCTTGTTTTTCTGTTTTTTTTTCTTCTTTCTTTTCTGGTTATGCCCTTAGTTTCTGTTATCCAATCCGGTCTCACTTCTACTTGTCCTGCCTGTCCAATCCCGTTAGGGTTAGGGTTAGTTGCCAGATCGTCTTGGAATCGTCTCATGACTTTCCAGCACTCCATCTTATTCCTGCCTGCCTTGTCTTGACCTTGCCTGTTTTTGACTTTTGCTCGTGTCTCGTGCTCTCCTAAATTACCCAGTTTTAGATCTCGTTTTTGCTGTTGTGTCCCTGCCCTCCTGGACTGAATAGCTTTAGCCTCTGGATTAGCCCTTGTTAGCTCCCTGGTTAAGTGTCCTGTGCTCAAACTCTGACTCTGCTTGCCCTCCTCCCCTCCCAGTCAGACCCCTTTTCTGTCCTTGACCTCATTGTGTCGTTGGCCTGGTTTCTGAACCGTTTCTGGCTTGCCTCCTAGCTTTTCTTCTGTAGCAGCAGTGTTAGCGTTACCTCCGGTTGTGTTTGTGCATCTGTACCATCTGTATGAGTTATTTAATAAATTCTCCTAAACTTATCCAGTGTCTGACTGTGTGCTTTCAGGTTCTGCCTTGGTTCTGATATAGGAGCAATAATTTTTTTCAGGATTTAAGAGAGAGAATTTACGGTTCGTCCAAGTCTTAATGTCATCTAGGCAGGATTGAAGGTACTGTAGTTGTGTTCGTTCAACTAGTTTGATAAATACAATTAAGAGTCATCAGTGTAACAGTGAAAATCTATTGAGCACTTCCTGATTATATTGCCTAGAGCAGCAGTCCCCAAACTTTTTTGCACCATGGACCAGTTTAATGTCTAATGGCTAATGAAAATATTTTCACGGACCTGCCTATAAAGTGTGGCAGTTAAACACTTATTTATGCTGACTCTATTATTTATTATTTATGCTATTTTTAACTCTAACTCGTGATCTTAGTAACTCCTTGTACGATCACTCCAACATCATTACATGAGTAGCGGCATCTCAGCCCCAACTCTCTGGTTGTAATGGTTAGGTTAACCTAACCAAGGTTAACCATGCCTTCAACATAAGATACACCCCAAAAACAAATGAAAAAACAAAAACACAACTCCATAACACCATTACGCTGAATCAATGGGAGCCCTGAGCTTGTTTCGCTGCTAAAAGACGGTACCATCTGGGTTGATGGGAGACTCAAAGCACATTGTTTATTTTAGTTTTTGTCCATTTTACCAACTTGGGGGTTTCTATAGTCGTGTTTCCACTATTGGAACTTCCGGGCCGTTTTACAGGAACGTCACGCTATGTGCGTGTTTCCACTGACCGAGCTGTTCCGAAAGGGTCGCTTTCAGGAACTTTTACAGGAACCAACGGAGTACCTGCTCGAGCGTTGTGGGGGTGGAGGGTGCAAGGCTGGAGGAGAGAGTACCCTCGGAGACCTGCAACTCGCCCCCGACAGCACTAACCAGCAATCCGGGTTGGGGGGCGGGGGGCAGTCCGCAGCCCAGAGTTTGGGGAACACTGGACAAGAGGAAACATATATCGGGTGAAAAGGATCTGATCAAATACAGATCCTTGTTGATCCATGACTGACTTAAGTGTGCAAAGACTGATTATTATTGACATGAACAAGAAAAAAACAGCATGTCTGTCCTACATCAGCTGATCTCTTTTATTTTCTTGTCTAAATCATCCTGGTCCTATTGACATTAGGTTGTTCAAGGAAGTGTTCCCTTTACTCAGCACCTCCTTATATCTATGAGTCTACGATCCACTAAACTATAAATTTGCTGTAATACTTCTTGAGAAACCCTCAATCGATCCAAGGATTTTAGCAAATTAAAGGCCCATCTCCAATCTCATCTTCTCTCAGAAATTGTGGAGAGAATCATTGCCAACCAGCTTTGTGACTTCTTTAGCAACAATAGTTTAGTTGAAATCTTTCAGCCAAGTTTTTGAGTTGATCATAGCACTGAGACTGCACTGGTTAAAGTTAATAATGACCTTGTTTCATTGCTTGTCTTGTTAGACCTTAGAAGTGCTTTTGATACAGTCAACCACAAGATCTTACCGAGAAGACAAAAATCTACTTCAAAATCAAAGGCACTGCTTGGTTCCAGTCCTATCTATTAGACCTGTTAGACCTCTATTAACATGCTCATATCATGTTAGTTAACACAACATGTTATTAATCATTAACATGTACAAACATGTTATTGATTTATTGATCACAATGTATCAACAACTATTGCTTCCATTTTCTTGTTCCAATAATCACCAATAATTCCCTCAATAATTCCAAAGCCTTGGAGGGAGGTGTAATCAGTCATACCCACATTTTTGTGTGTGAAACACACAAATCACACGAGCATACAGTCACACACATAAACACAAACAAATGTTGCACCTCAACCAGCACACATGAGAGCTTCCTAGGCTTTGTTTATTCTCTTTGAAAATCTCTTTGAAATCTTAATATTCTCAAGTTATGCGTGTTTTTGTCATGTCTCAGAAAATTGTGCATTATTTTTATGACATCATGTCTTCTATCTGGCCTTCAATAACATGTGACCTCTGACTTTTCTTCTTTTACCACTCATTTTGATACTCTGTATCATTTTCCACCACACTTTTCACTGCTATACTGACAACACTGAATTATTCGCATCAATCTAGCTGAACTAACACTGTCGACTACAAAAGCATCAATCCTGCCTTAATGACATTAAGACCTGAATGACTTTCTTCTCATGAAATCTGAAAAAAGTTATTGCTCCTAGGTCCAAAGAACCTAAGGGATTCAGTATCTGATGTCATAGCACTGCAAAATAGCTTTCCTAACTGCTTCTAGCACCACTGTAAAGAAACCACAGTGTTAGTTCTGACCAAGATTTCATTTAGTTGCCACTTAAAACATATCTCAAGGAATGTGTACCAATTTTTGCAACATTGTAAGGCATATGGTCCCCCTAGATGCAGCGGAGAAACTAGTCCATGCTTTTATTACTTCCAGGCTCGACTACTGCAACTGAGACTGCACTGGTTAAAGTTAATAATGACCTTGTTTCATTGCTTGTCTTGTTAGACCTTGGTAGTGCTTTTGAGACAGTCAACCACAAGATCTTACGGAGAAGACAAAAATCTACTTCAAAATCAAAGGCACTTTTATTGATTGGTTCCAGTCCTATCTATTAGACCTGTTAGACCTCTATTAACATGCTCATATCATGTTAGTTAACACAACTAGTTAGATGCTTGGATTTCTTGGATTCCTTACTAGTTGGATGCTTGAACATGTCTCAGCTCAGTCAGAACACGGCAGTGCATGTTCTGACAAAAACTAAGAAAAGAGATCATATCTCTCCAGTTCTGGCCTCTCTGCGCTGGCGTCCTGTAGCATATAGAACACATTTCTATATACAAAGCTCTTCGTGACCTGACACTTTATTATTTTTCAGACCTGATAAACCCCACTAGGATAATCTATTCTTTGCAGTACTTGCAGTTCCAAGAATCTTCTAAATCCATATTTGAAACCAGGGCCTTCAGTTACCAACTCCCTCACCTATGGAACCATCTTCCAGTTTCAGTCCAGGAGGTGCACCCTCTCTACATTCAAGAGTAGACATAAAATCTTCCTTTTTTAAAAAGCCAATTGATAGACCTTGCGTCATAGATATGGCGTCATAGGTTGAGGATGGCAGGGTCCCCTGCGACAAGTAGTCCTGTCTCCTTTCTTTGTGCACCCCCCCTTTCCTTTCTTTCCTTTCCTTTCCTTTCCTTTCCTTTCCTTTCCTTTCCTTTCCTTTCCTTTCCTTTCCTTTCCTTTCCTTTCCTTTCCTTTCCTTTCCTTTCCTTTCCTTTCCTTCTCCTCTTCTGTCTCCCCTCTTCCCTTCTCTCTTCTTTTGTCTTTATTCTCTCATCATGTTATTTCTTTTCCCCTTTCTTTTCTAATTCCTTGATTGTGCAGGACTATGCTGTCAGGTGTTTTCTTGGGAGTTTTTCCTCAGCTGATGTGAGGATCAAAGGGCAGGGGGAATTTACTATGTTACAACTTTGTCAATGTTGTTTGTTTGCCATTGAAAAGTGTCTTGAGACAACATTCCCCTTTAAATAAATAAAAATGAATAAATGAATGAATGAATGAATAAAATCTGAAACCAGTAACTTGCAGATTTTGTTAAAATAAAAAATCATCTAATCTTTCAACAGTCTTTTGCTTTACTTGCAGAATGTATACCTGTATGCAAACAAATGCCACAAAACATTTTTTATGCAAAGAAGAAAAGCTTCACACAGCCATGATTCCAATTTAAATGGTCTTATTACATCAGCTGTTCTCCTACAAGTATTGAATGTGATCTAGTTATTTAATTGTCCAATTCCTGTCTTTCTTGATTTTTTTTTCTCTCATTCAGCAAGTGCTTCAACAGTGCTCCATGAAGAGTGCTAAAGTGTTAAATTAATTGTATTATATGCAATTTTTGTATTTGAAATGGTGTCAGGTTGTTTAGAACATGAAGTCAGCCGTGCCAAAGCCTGTTCTGTTACTGATAAAAATACATACAGCGAATGCTGCATTATGAAAGCATGTGCCGACAATCTGTTCCACTGCAGTGCCAATGGACAAGCAGGATGTAAAACACTAGGAGGCAGATACACAAACACAACACATTAGCCATTCCATCTGTGAGTGTTTCAAAAAGGGATGTGATAATTAAATTAACTCAGTTTATGACTTCACAGTCAGTACTTCCAGTGCTGGCCCCAATCTGGGGCCAGAGGTGTGTCACAGCTCTTGCTGTATGGACAAACTGTAAGACCAACTACCAGCTGCAGCTTTATAGTGTGACCTATAGTAAGGCAGAAGCTCTCCATTTGTGATTTCATACATTTTATGAATTTGAGAGATTTTGTCCTATGAGACTTATGAATGAAATGTCTTGACAAATATTTGAATGTTTGTCTTTTATGTTCTTTGCAGTTACTTTTCATTGAGTGAGACACGAAAGAGAGATTAAAACAAATCTAAGTTGCAAACACGTGACATTTTTAGGAATGAATACAGAAATTAATTAGCAGGTTATGGTAAGATGCCAGTTGTGGAAGAGAGCGCAGAGGCAACTAATAATGCCAGTAATAAAGACCTTAATATATCTCATAAAGATGCAAGATGTGAGGTGTGAGAGAGGTTTACTACTGCAGCAAGTTAAGAAATGCTTTACTGCAACATAATGCAGGACCATGCATATGCAGCAGTAACACACAAGACAGTATCACTATTGCCAAGGAACCACAAAAGGGAGCAGACTAGACCATTCAAAAAAAGATGAGCCAAGCCTTACTCAGATCAAAGGAGCTCATGAAAGGGGTCGATTTTTAAAAGAACACTGAAGTTGCTAGCTTTCTCCAAAGACAACTGTAGTGCCTTAAGCAGAAATAAGATAACTTCTCTCATTTGATTTTTTGACAGTGTGTTACTTGTTACTGTTGGCAGCATAACTGTAGATCCTATCAGAAGTATTGATAGTACAGGTGGAACTGCATGTTTACATGGTTTCTGTGAATGAAAGCTGCCGTTTGGCGACTGCAGAAGCTACCACGTAAACATTCAGGTCCACCGGTGGAATAACGAGACAACCGTATATAGTATAACGAGATTGCGGTGTGGTGCCTGTGTTGGAATATCTATACTTATTGTTTAGCATGAGTTGTAATTATGTTTTCTCCATGCCATGTATTTATTCTTCTCATGTACTAAACTAGGTGATTCACAACAGTACAGCTCTACAGCCACGATGATGACATGGTTTCATCAGTGTTGTCAAGGCTGCCTGATACACGACAGCTACCATAGTTGCAATTGTTTGTGAGCCACGAGAATGTATTATTTGTTTGGATGCGATATTTGATTTCACCGCTAGATGGGAGTATATCCTACACAATGTCTCTTTAAAGGTTTGACTTTTTTGACCCATAGGATTATAGGACAAAAGTCCTGAGCATTGTCCTATAATATATCAATTAGATTTGGTTTGAGCATTCTTTCCATTCTCACTTTCTTTCCGATGTAAGACATCTTAGACTATAGTATGTTTTCTCCAATCTTTTCCACCAATCTTGGTACACAAAAAAATGCACTTGACCTCTTGAGTGCATCAAAGATTAAAAGGGGTCTGACATCTATCTATCATCATAAGTAAAGTAATAACCACATTTTTATATTTTCATATATAATTAGAGATATTAGAGCAAAATTTCATGTTGTAGTTGGTTTGACATATGGATCATAGCTCTAGTGAGGATGCTGCATTTACAGTCTGCATCTGCTCCTGATTGTTGGTTGGCAGCCTTGCCACCACCTGCTCTTGCTTCTCAGCTGTGGGGCTCTTCTGCTGTTTTTCTTGCCAGGCCTTCTTAAGGCCAGGGTATACTTCCTTAAGGCGCCGCAAGCCTCCTGCATACTTCCGCGACAGCTCTGCTGAGCTCCGTAATGTTCCATGCCATCGCAGGGGTGCAGTACAAGTCCACCTCCGGAGTAGATGGAGAAGAAGAACATAAATTCTAAAATAAATTACATATATATGGTGACCACATTTTGATGTAGATTATTTGGGATGGGGTGCTACTGGGTCACTGCATTGTGTGTGTGTGTGTGTGTGTGTGTGTGTGTGTGTGTGTGTGTGTGTGTGTGTGTGTGTGTGTGTGTGTGTGTGTGTGTGTATACAATGTGCCAGTCGATTGGACCAGACATTTTAATGAATTTAAGCTTTGTATAATGAGGTGTCAGGAAAAGTGGACATTTGGTCACCGTATTTAAAAACATTGATCCATAGCAGTTCAGTCTTTTTCTTTTTTACATGTCGATCAATGTTAACAAACAACTACTGCTTCTTTATGGCCAAAAGAGCTCTTCCACATTGTCAACAGGGTTTTGAACGGCTAACTCCACCAACTGGTGTGATGAGTTAAGTTTGGCGCCTGTGCTGTCCACCCAAGACTCAAAATTTCTCAAATTTTCGGCTGCACATGCCACGCCACACCAAAATGGCAAGCAGAAGTATACCCAGGCTTTTAGTGTCTCGATCATCTTGCCACACATCTGTCTTCCTTTGTTAGTTGAAACTGTTCAGTTTAGGTGTATTTTATGAGACAGTCTGTATTGCTTCTCATGTTTTTTAGTGCTAATGTATTTTGTTGTACTTCCATGTTCTCCTTTTTTTTAAAATTTAAAGTGTTCTCCTGTTGTTCAGTCTGCTGAATGTGTCAACATCATTTTGTCAGTCCAAAAATGTTTATGGATATTGACATATATTCATCTGGTGTAATATATCACATAGAGAGGGAGCTTAAGTGTGTAGGCCCAAATCGTAGGTTATAGTCAGCAAACAGAATCAACTGCAAAACTTGAAAAATGATTAGCTGGACACAGAACAACATTCATGGTGCTCTTTTATTGTCTGTCTGTAATAGAAAAGTGATGGATCACAATTAAGGAAGTTCATGGATGTTGGCTTGCATGTTTCTAACGAGAAAAGAAAGTGCCACAACGAGATAATAAGGGCAGTAAAAGAATTACAAGATATTAGGAGAAATTACAGAGTATTATGTGAAAAAAAAGTTAAAATTGACTAATTAAAAACTACAGATTCCATAATAGATAAGTATGAGCAGTGAATGAGCAGTGTGCACCATGGAAGTGACCTAAACTAAACAGGTTTATATCATACATTGAATGCTAATGAACCCTACCATGTCCATAATACTGCAGAAAAATGGCAGTAGGATCAAACAAACCTTTTTGTTTGTAGGTGTAAATGTATAGCTAAATTTTATTCACAAGACTGTCCATGTAGGGCACATTCTGAGGACTTAATACATGTTTTTTGTTACACATTTCTTGTTCAATGTTTTCAGGCCCCTAAAAGCCCTTCAAACATGCAACACAAATGACATTACACAAATAAAAAAATATTTGCATTAAAATAGTTGAGTATGCTAACAATGCTAATGATGACAATAAGAATCCGTTTCTTTCAAGGTTTCTTGCATTTCAATAAAGTTTTTCTCTTTAGATGCTTGTGTGACAAAAGGTTCGAGGTCTTAGGAATTATCCTGTTATTAGTGCAAACATAGTTGTCTGTCTAATTGCATTGTTATATGTATTATTAATTATTGAAAGTAGAAATGTGATTTACCAGATAATCCTTTGAATATGTTAAAGTGACAGAGTCTTGCCTTCATCTGATTGTTTTCAAACAAACACAATTTTGCACTAAGTTTGACTCTTCCTGCTTTTTACTCCATTTTGATTCTCACATCTGCAATATGATTTCTGTCTTCATGGGTAAGTCCACACTGCTCATTAAGGGGGACATATTAAATACTGGAGATGTTGATATAAACTGTATTAGGTAACTACAATGCTTTACAAAACATGACAAAGACCAACTGTGCTGGGATGGTCTAATATGCAAAACACACAAAAGACTGGTGACTAAATAAATAAAACAATTTCAGTACTTCAATACTCTCTTATTGGTCCTGATAAAATCCACATTCCAGCAATACAACCAACACAAAGACAATTGTAAAGATCACTCATGAAAATATTAAGTCAGAGCTAAGGAAGGTAAGCAGAGTAATTGCCCCTACGGTCTGATAAAATCTTTTTATACATACATTGAAAAAATATTTTTCACAATAAGGAAAATATTTACTGTACAAGAAAAAAGTCAACTCATGCAAAGATTTGGAAAGATAGAAATTACCCACAATCCCTTTAATGCTGTTAATGCTGTTTGGAACACTGTCAAAAACTTGACCTCCAAGTTATTCATAACTAATTCTGATAGTAAGAAAACCTGTAGAAAAATAAAATACCAATTATTTCATGATTAAAAGACCAAATGCCCTCAAAAGATGTTTAACGAGCACACAAATTGAAGAGGAACAAATCCATGCATTGCAAGAATTAATTTTGTATAGTACCTTTTTTTAAAAAATACATTTCTTTAGCGTATTTAATAGCTCAGTATGGCATCAGCAAGTGGAACAATAGGCGATTGTGGGGAATACAGGGAGAGTCTTGGAGAATTTCTGAAGAGTCTACTTTGTTAAGGGCAAACCTTTGGAGGTCAAAGTTCAGTGTCATGTTCTGAAGGTTGTTCCGAGCGATGTGGTGGTTCATGTCCAAGATAGTGCAGTCCGGTGTGATGACTGGGCTTCCTGCTGCCAAAAGGGATTAAGACTGAGAAGAAGAAGTAAGGAGGAAGAGTGGGGTTATCTGATTGAAACAAAGAGCTGGATAGATGTAAAAAGATAAGAAGAAACATGTCTTCAGGGATTTTAAAAGTCAAGTCATAATTCACAGTACAGGAGAGGGATTCACATGGACTGGCAAAAACAGACTGATATGCGGAGAGGAAGTATATCTCTTCATAAGAAATGTCAATGTCAAAATTCATCATTCAAGTGTTCACTTGCAATGATAACTAACCAATCAGGGAGAAGATAATTTCTTACAATAGTAATGAAACTGTAAGAAAACATCATCAATAGCAGTTACTACAACAAAGGACCTGTCACAAGTCTATTTCCTGCCATTGGCCTACGTGTACTGGGATGGGTTCTAGCACACCCTGGAGGCACCATGGTGCAATGGGGCAAGATACTGGTTGGGTTAGCATCAGTGAATATGGGATTAATGTCCAATGGAAGTCAGCTCTTCTCTTTTGATAAAAAGCTCAGCTAAAATCAGCTTTCAGAGATGCGTCAAAATTTGTAACATGTATCTCAATGTACAACCTATTGGTCAGCACCAATATCATATACGCACGGAAGTGGTTGAAACAACTAAAGGAGACCTACCTTCCACAGGGTCAATCTGTTTTACTCTGGAGTGATCTCTGTTTCCTGGTGTACAACCACTTTGGTCACAGACATATCAGGGTGCTGTTCTTTTGCCTCTTTGATAGCCTGAGCCAAAGCCTGAGGAGTTATGGCATACAGAATAAAAATGTTAATAATCAAAATCCAAACATCATAAAACAAACCAAACCAATTTACTGTATCTATGCTATGTTTATATTAACATGAATCATAAAAACGGAGCAAAGTGAGGATCTAAGTAGTAACAGCTTCATCCATCTGGTTGGTGTCTGGTCAGGTATTTCAAGGATGAGATTTTCCATTTTAAATTCTTCACCTTGTCATGATCAATTTCAGTGTCTCCCGTGATGACAATTCTCTTCTCAATCCGAGTCTCTGAGATCCCTCCTTTCACTGTCTGCAGATGACACAAGTTAATCGTTAGGAAAACAAAATACAGCTTTATTTTAAAGTGTGATTATGTTTAACCAGCCAGAGTCTGTTGTTGTTGAACATGTGTAACAATTGCCGAATGCTGCCAGTGCTCTTACTTATGCCTTCAGAATGAGATTGAGTAACCTGTGTATCGGTCCCTGGAAACAAGGTGGTGCGTTAGTTCTATTAAAAACCTGTTTCTTTCTTTTTGACCCCAACAAGTTTGCACTTTGCATGAAGCTGCAATAAAGCCGCTTCATCCCCAGTGGTTAGGTCCCACCTCAAGAGGGGTCATAGTACAACATACGTCACAATACGTTTTATTTATTTATATGTTTTATTAAAACCTAATTAAATTAGGAAAATATAACGCACATGTTTTTCAAACTACTGTATAATGTGATTGTAGTGGGTGATTTTATTTTTTAAGTCATGCTAACAATGTCAAAAGATAGATAACAACAATTCTTTCTGATCATTACTGTGTTCACTTTAAAATGAACAAGCGGCAAAACTTAACAAAGTAGAAGCAGAGGTCATAAGAAAGCAGTCAATTAACTAAACTCAACTTTATTTTAAGTCTATTAATATTGGCACTTATACAGTATTCACTCAGGCTTTTACATCATCACCACCTCTGTCCTCACACTCTGTCATTGACCTTATTAATGGTTTCAGGTCCAATGCTGCGACTGTTATTGGACGCCATTGCTACAACTAAGACCAAAATGATCCCTCGAAGAGTAAGCATGGAGCCACTCTGGTGAAAGCTCAAAAAAAGAGTATAGGCAGGCTGAATGCAGATTCAGCCAAATTCCTGACACATTATGACAGTTACAAGGAGAGTCTTCACATCTAGAACCACAAATTGAAAAAGGCAAGGCTGTCTTTTTTTCTGAGATTATCAAAAATAACACGAACAATGCCTGCAACTTATACACTGCTGTTGACAGACTGGCAAACCCGTCAATATCTGTTCCTCCTGAACTTGCAGCTCTTTTGAAAGACAAAACTCAGTGGCTCAGGCAGCCTAGACCTGAATCCTAATCTGGACGCTTCAATAATAACCACAGACCCGTATCAAACCTTGTGTTTTTGTCAAAGATCATGAGTTGTCTATCAACAAATTCACTCTTTCTTGATGCAAAACAATCTCTTCAATGCTTTCCAGTCAGCCACACCACAGCCACAGACAGGAAAAAGTGGGTTGGACTTCTGGTATGGTGCTAAACTGGCTCAAATCTCACTTAGTATTGTAACTTTTTTGTCTCACAAGGTAATTGTGAATCTGAGAAAAACAGAGATGGGATTCCTCAAGGCTCCATTCGTAGGATGTGTTCAATATCTATATGTTCCACCACGAACACGGAGATAGCACCAGGCTTATATTAGTTTTAGACTTTTAATTTTAGTTTAGTTTTAATGAGTCATGACTTTTTTCCCATCTAATTCAGTTAGTTTTTATCAGTTCTTAGAGTAGATTTGCAGGTTAGAATTAGTTTTTGTCTTTTTCCAAATGCTTAGTTTTAGTTTAGTTTTTATTAGTTTTAGTACTAGTTTTAGTTTTCATACTTTGTCAGGTGCATGATTCAAAAGATCAGAGCAAGTATTGTGAAATAAATCTCAAAAGAGGCCATGGTAGTAAACGAGGAAAAGCGAGAAGTAAATACATAAACCATGAAGTGCCATATGGTGCCTCCAGCTCCCGGAAAATTGCTTGAGCCAAATAATTTGATTTCATATCAATCTGATATTGATAAAGATGTCCACTTGAGGAAAAGCTAAAAGAAAGTTGCTGCCGGAGGGCCTGAGGGGTCTTGGGGGCTCATATGTTAAAAGCAGATCAGATAAATAGTTATGGCCACGTCCCCTGGAGGTGAGGCAGAGAAAGCTTAGCTTTTGCAATTTCACAGAAAATGACAGGTAAGTAATAATGGTAACAGTAATGATTATAATAATCAATACATAATAATACACAACAATTACAATAAAGTGCACTCAATCAATAATAGTGAATTAATAATCATCATTAAAATTCTGCTGGCTGCTTGTAGGAAGGACCATTCAGTCCTGCAGTAATGAGGTATTAGTCTGTGGCTGAAGGCGCTCTCCTGAAACATTTAAAGGTCTTGCAGTATATGAGATTTTTTTTGTCCAGGATGTATCTGCTGAATTGAGTCTGTTAGAATTCAGTGGTTTTCAGCATTTCCTAAGGTGATCTCCAAAAGCTTTGCAGACACATAACCTGGGCAAACAAGAAATTCACATCTTCCTGCTCACACCTCTGAAGCCCCTTTTGTCCATAGACTCATCCAAAACCCACAGAAACAAAGGTGACATCGACATTCCACATCTACTCTTGACAACCCCTGCTGCTTGACAGCAATATCCAACTGTATTCCCCATTCACACATGTTATGGGGGACCAGCGAGCAGCCACATGTGGACAATAGCCCCTCTCCTACACCCACTCAAACACCTTGATCATGACCTTAATAGCAACATTTCACACCGTTCTAAACATTGTACCATGGTTCAACAGCGCCACATAGTGGTATCTGCAGAACCTAACCTGTTCAATTGTGGCATCAATAGAAATAACCTCATTGGCGTACCTCACCTAACACACACCCACAAGTTACACCTAAACTGTGTGGGAGGCTAAGCCAGAGTGACGGATTCTGGGAGGCAGACTCAGACAACAAGTACCCAGTTTATCAAAAAATACATTTATTTAAGCAAAAGAGTCCAAAAAATGCAGTGCACCAAAACTTTCAAACAAAAGGACTTAACACAAAGTATCAAAGGTACACAAAACAGCTAACGCAGCTTAACTGAAAGGAAAAAAAAAAAAAACTTAAACTCAACGTACTTCCGCATTGTGCACTCTTCTGCACTCCTGGAGTCCACAGTCTCTGGCACCACCCTTGCCACTCTCTCTAAAAACCTCCCTGCATACTGCCTGCTTGAATACTCAATCCCCCTGACTCACCCAAGCAACAGGGGTCACACTCCCTTCCTCCTCAAACAGATAAGCAAGTCACTTAATACCATGCATCTGATCACCCACCAACAAGTTCACTTATCTTGACACACACACAGCTGTTGTCACACTCAACCGATAATATCCCACCTTGACGTTTTCCATTTATACACTATTATGGGCCTGATTTACTAAGATCCCAAATAAGGGGCGCTAAATTGCGTGTTCCTGGTAAGATTTTGCGTGCTTGATTTGCGTGCGTTTTGCGGGTGATTTACTAAGGGAATTTGCCGCAGTGACAACAGGTGCAAACAGCAGTATGCAAATGAGGGGTTTACGCGCTGTCAGCCTTTCCATCGTAGCGAGTGTAGAGGAAAGAGCAAGAATAAATATGATTCCCTGGAGTTGGAAGTCCTTGTGGCTGAGGCAAACAAACGCATCTGGCAGAAGAAAGTAAAACGTTTGCTGCTCTCGCCCACGGCCGATTTGCGCAAGAGGTGGGACACTCGGGACATTGCTGCGCACACCGGGCAGCTGGTCAGAGCATTGTCTGGATCAGCGATGGCCGTACAGTTACTGACTAGAGGAGTGGCTGCGGTGCAGGCAGTGGTTGGTTCTTCCATCAGCCTACGAGCTGAGGGACTGGAGGGACTGGAGGGACTGGAGGGACTGGAGGGATTGGAGGGACTGGAGGGACTGTGGGGACTGGGGGCACTGGAGCAGGCAGGAGAGAGAGGGAGGTGGAGGACCGGAGAGCGCAGGTCCAGTGCGCACGCTGCGTAATAGCGCTGATAATTATGTGTTTGGTGCAAAAAACGACCAAGAAAACAGAGCCACAGAGATGTCATATTGACAGGTTATTCTTGAAAAATTTGTTTAATCACGTTCACCATACGAAACATCTAATCTCCCTGTATCCTTTCGCTTTCTTAAAAAATGAAAATAAAACGCACCATAAACAACTCACACTAAATAATTCTGAATCAAAATTCGTTTTCTGCAGCCACTGTGCGTCAAACTGGGAGGTTTTGCACCTTCCTTTCAGACGTGTTAAATCTAGCCGCAAAAGCAGTCACCGCAATCGTTTCCGGGTTTGATAAATCGTTGTGCGTGTGCTAATATTTGCAATCTGCATATTCTCCTCCCAGGATTTTGCACGCATGAGCTGTAACGCCCCACATTGCATATGCATTAAGGCCAAGGTACTAAATGGGCAGCGTGCGCTGTTTTCTTCACTTTGAGAACGCAATCCACTGTGCGCACCGTTAGTAAATCAGCTTGCACATTTTTGTGACAGCGAGTTTGCACACGTTTTTATACACGCAAAGCTTTAGTAAATCAGGCCCTATATCTGGTATAAAAGCCGAAGGTGAACACCATTTGCTCCTTTTGCCCCTGGACCACATGGTGATTAGATACTTACAGCTTATATCAACAGGAATCTTTAACTTCATTGAACTAATAAATATATTTAACTGAAAGCATCCGTGTCTGTGTTTGACTTGAAAATCGTGTAAATGATTTGAACATAAATATACAACGCAAACTCAACCAAACCCAGGATAGACTGTGTCTGCATTTATGGAAAAGGAATTGAATAGTGGCTAACCAAACAAACATGCTAACTTTAATAATGAGGAACTGCATGGGGACAAATGGTGTATCTCACCCACTTTGTCACAAGCTGGGAAACCACTCCCCCCAAACAGGTACAAGAATGGAGGACCACCAAAGAGGAGGTTGAAAACTTGAAAACTAGATTACATGCTCTTGGATGTGAGTATTGTATGCAATTTCATGTGAAACTGCCCAGTTGTTTATTTTACACGACTGGACCAACTTTTGTGAATAAAAAAAATTCATCTTCAAGACGGCTTTTCAAGTCCTTTCCTGAGCTATTCCTGCAACCACTGAAGGGAAACAGAACCCACCATCCAACACTGTGATCCGGATCAGAAAGAAAGCAAATCTTTCAGTTAGTGGTGTGACCCGGAGTCGCTGGAAGCTTTCTAATCCAACTCAATGCTCAAGCCTCCAAGCCTCAATGATGGAGCAAACTTCTGAAGAAATAGTTGGCTTGGAATCTTTTTGTACATGTGGATGGACCAATGTGGGTGGACCAATGTGGGTGACACTATTTGTTGAGTAGACCTTGTGCTACACAGGAGCTTTCTCAAGTTGCAGTTCTTCATACATTCATGCTTCATGGTCCAGGCAATGATTGTTGAGTCCACCTGCATCGTCCTAAATCTCTCACAAATACACAGTAGGACAGCTGTTAGCCAGAGTCTACTGCCCTATTGAACTCGCCACACCAGTAGGTGGAGTTGAGTGCTCAAAAACCTCGTTGACATGGTAGGAGAGCTCATTTTTCCCCCACGAAGAAGCAGTTTGTTGCTGGTTGTCATGGATGCATCACGAGAGACATCAACCAATAGGAATGCTGCTGCAGCTGTACTCCTAGTCGTACATTTAAGTGCTATGGATCCGTGTTTAAATACAGGGACTAAATGTTCACTTTTGCCCGGACATGTCCGCTTTTAAGGACGCTTCAAATTCATAAAAATGTCCGTTTTCCAATTGACTCGTGCTTTCCACACACAGAACAGCCTGCGCACACACGGGGAGAGAGAGAGAGAAAGAGAGAGAGACCGTAGTAGACATCGCTTTTGACCCAGTAGCACCCCATCCCAAATCAATTCAAAATATAGTCATCATAAATATATTTGGATAATTCTATATGTTTACGATGATCAGCCTATTTTGAAGACGATCTCTTCTTTGACTGCTCTGGGGGCAGAGACTTGTACCGCCCCTCCTGTGGTCGGGCAGAACTTTACAAACTCTGGCGCGGAAGCATACTGGGCCCTTTAAAAATAACAGCCATGGTTGTGGTAAAAAAACATTCAAATATTCACTTGTTGCTTGTATGGACACGATGCTCTTTGCCAGAGCTGTGGAAGATCCACTTGGTTTTCCCATCAGTGCAACACATTCCCACCTAGATATAAAGAATCCCTTTGTCTATATTTCAAGATTTTATCCTTAGCTTTCTCCCTTGTGTTATTGATCTGTGCTCCTGGAGTGAAGGTTAAAGGAGTGGTAGCCAGAAACGGCCAATAGCTACCACTAGCTACTTCGCCCCCAGTGTTACTGTTGACTTCAGTGTTATTATTTTCGGTGTAAGGGATGCTGGACAGTGCTGCTTCATGCTTACTCTACTCTCTAGTAATCTTTTCATGGAGGTAATTGTTTTGTCTGTACAGCAGGACAGACTACACAGATGTCTGTAAGGGTATGATTCTATGACCCACGTGACAGGAATAATAGTTCAACAATAAGGACAAAAGCCAAATGATATAGGATAAAAAGACACAGCTTCTTGTTCTGGACGGGCACAGTTTGGCACACACTGGACAAACATGAACCCGCTATGCCTACCCATGCTGCCGAATCTGCACAGAACAAACACGAATTAAATGGATCTGATTTTTTTGACGCACAGATCATCTTGATTTCATCACAAAATTGCACTTGTATTGCATCTGTGTATATCCGTGTATTGATACATATCAATTAATCTTCCCATACCTAGTGCTTATGTTGTGGTCTCTCATCATTAAACTGAACTGTAGACAATACATTGCTCAGTTTGTGGTTAGGTGTTTTGTCCTTGGGGTGAAACTTGTCTTGTATGGCTGGGATTGAAATTACCCTATTCCCTATGTTTCTGTAAAATAAGATAATCCAGTGAATGTAGATAAACCAGACAGCTTTGTGGTTTTCTTCATTATTTGAGGTTGTCCACAATAAAAGGATATCCACAACTCAGCATATCAGAACTGAAGAAGCCTTTTGGGTGAGAGGCAATCCCATTTTTAAGAACAGAAGGCCAGTTGTTCTGTATTACATAAACTACCTTGACCTGGATGACTGAGAAGCCTCACACACAAAGAACAGCCTGGCTCCAACGGCATATTTTGGCCTCTTCTGGATGTAATTAAGTGACTGCACGATGTGATTCACATTTGTCTTTTGATTTAAAATTTAAACTACAACCTTCCTATATAAGTTAACACAGAGTTCTTATTTTTGAAAACTGTTGGAAACTGTTGTATTAGTTGCTTGCAAGCAAAGAATCAAATGTAGACCTTTGAGAAGGTCAATTTCATTGGCACAAGAGACTGAAAGTCTGGTCCCATCCCAGAATTCTGGGTATCCCAGTACACTATTGACAAAGTGTGGATATGTTAATAAAATAA
Organism: Karalla daura; assembly: GCA_029224185.1. NCBI lineage: Eukaryota > Metazoa > Chordata > Actinopteri > Chaetodontiformes > Leiognathidae > Karalla > Karalla daura. The sequence continues at coordinate 1,641,483 of CM055205.1, read as the reverse complement.
GCAGACCTTGGTGATCTGGGTCGTGGTGGTGGTGCTGATGGTCTCTGAGGTGATGGTCTGAGCACTAAGCAGCAGTCCTGAGTCCTTCTCTGCCAGGCTGTCCACTGGCTGTGGGAGACACAACTTCAATTCAACATATTATAAGTTCATTTCTAAGGGTGAGTTGCAATATAAAAATAATACTAAGACACAAACAAGGAAACTGATTAATTACACTTTAGCAAGCAAGTCTCGATAGCCAGTGGACCCATATGCTTCCTAGGGTTAAAAAAACGAGGAACTCCCACATCAAATCAGAGGTGAAGAAGCATTGTGGATGAGTAAGTCTAATTGCTTTTGTTTTATTCATCTCAAATTATCATGACCTGGATGACAAGAACCTTCACAGACTTTCATTTGTGTTTAACGAGCACTTGCAGACACTCGAAATGCTCTTTTTGGTCCAGTGTTCTGTATTAGGGTGACTACGTCAGGGGCAATGAAGCTTTTCACATGTCCAAGTATCTTGGGCTGAATTGCCCCTGATGTTGTGTTTTCAGTGTATGAATGTGTATAAATGGTTAGAAATCCTGGTTAAGCAAACAGACTGTGTATGGTGGCCTCTGCAACATTGTGTGAACAAGTGTGGATGTGTGAATGTACCTTGTCATGTAAAGTGCTTTAAGAGAGCACGATGACAGGAAAAAAGCTATACAAGAAACAGTTAATTTGCGATATTGCTCCTTCTTGTGGAACCATTTATCAGCTTGGGTCTGGGAGGTAGAAACACGGTATGTTTAAGATAATGTTTAAAATCTGTAGACTTTAAACTTCTCTGGCTTTTCCTGAACCAACCCCTAGTTATCCCCCTAGTCCGTTTCACTCCCCTTATTTGGCACTTAGTAAGTGCAAAATTGAATGGATTTAAATAATTTGTCTCACCTGTGCTGACTCATATGTGATGGTCTTGGTCTCCGTGTGAACTAAGGGGATATCTTTGAGAGTTACACTTCCTCTCAGGGAGTTGGAGACATCTGAGATGGTGATTGTCTGGGTCTTAAGCACAGGAGACTGGATGGATCAGATTGACAAAAAACTGTCTGAGGACTCAATCAGAACAAAACAACTATCCATCCATCCATTCATCCATCCATCCATAAAGGATTTGGACGCCCAGACCTCCCTCTCCCCGGACACTTCCTCCAGCTCTTTCGAGAGGTTCCCAAGGCGTTCCCAAGCCAGCCGGGTGACATAGTCACTCCAGCGTGTCCTGGGTCTTCCTCTGGGTCTCCTCCTGGTGGGACATGCCCAGAACACCTCCCGAGGGAGGTGTACAGGAGGCATCCGATACAGATGCCCAAACCACCTCCGCTGGCTCCTCTCGATGTGGAGAAGCAGCGACTCTACTCCGAGCTCCTCCTGGGTGACAGAGCTCCACACCCTATCTCTAAGGGAGAGCCCCACCACCCTGCAGAGAAAACTCATTTCTGCCGCTTATATCTGAGATATCTGCCTGTCAATCTTGCGCTCCACCCTTCCCCCTGTCATGAACAAGACCCCGAGATACTTGAACTCCTCCACCTGAAGCAGGGACTCTGCACTGACCTGAAGGGGGCAAGCCACCTGAGGGGGAAAAGCAACGTTCCGAGCTTCAGAACTGGTCCCCCTCTGGCCCCCGGCTGCGCCCAGAAATTTGTCCATAAAAATAATGAACAGAACCAGTAAAAAAGGGCAGCCCCTGTTGGAGGCCAACATACACAGGGAACAGGTCTGACTGACCCCGTACTCCCAGAGTACCTCCCACATAATGCCACGAGGGGGGCACGATCGAAAGTCTTCTCCAAGTCCACAAAACACATGTGGACTGGTTGGGCAAACTCCCAAGAACCCTCGAGCACCCTGTGGAGGGCATAGAACTGGTCCAATGTTCCACAGCTAGGACGAAAATCGCATTGCTCCTCCTGGATCCGAGGTTCGACTATTGGCTGGAGTCGACCTCTCAGTCCTCAGCCTCTGCTTCCACTAGGGAAGGCATGTCGGTGGGATTGAGGAGATTCCTTTTACCGCCTGACTTTGTCCCGAGTTGAGGTCAACAGCTTCCCGCTTCCATTGTAAACAGTGTTGGTGGAGCACTGCTTCCCCCTCCTGTGATGCCGGACTAGAATTTCTTCGAGGACAACTTATAGTCCTTCTCCATGGCCTCCCCGAACTTTTCCCAGACCCAAATATTTACGTCTGTGACTGCTCGAGCTGCCATCCGTTTGACCTACCGGTACCCGTCAACTGTTTCAGAAAGGACTTCATCTTCAGCTTGACAACATCCCTCACTTCCGGTGTCCACCACCTGGTTTTGGGATTGCCGCCGTGACAGGCTCTGGAAGCCTTATGGCCACAGCTGTGTCTACAATGGAAGTGGAGAACATGGTCCACTTGGACTCCATGTCTACAGCCACCCTTGAGTTCTGGTCAAAGCTCTCCCAGAGCTCTCCCAGAGGTGGGAGTTGAAGACCTCCCTGGCAGTGGATTCCACCAGGAGTTCCCAACAGACCCTAGCAATGCGCTTGGGTCTGCCAAGTCTGTCCAGCTTCCTCCCCTACCAGGTGATCCAACTCACTACCAGGTGATGATCAGTTAACAGCTCATCCCCTCCCTTTACCTGAGGCATACGGCTGGAGGTCTGATGGCACGACTATAAAATCGATCATTGACCTCAGGCCTAGGGTGTCCTGGTGCCATTGTGCAATGATGGACACTCTTATGCTTGAACATGGTGTTTGTTCGGGGGAGGCCGTTCCTCCCAGTAATGGCCCTCCAGGTTACATTGTCATTGCCCACATGAGCGTGGGTGTCTCCCAGAAGAACGATGGAGTCTCTGAATGGAGCACATTCCAGTACTCTTCCTAGAGACTCCAAGAACTCCAGGTAGTCTGCTCTGTTGTAAGCCAAAAAAACAGTGAGAGACCTATCCCCCACCCGAAGGCGGAGGGATGCGACCCTGTCATTCCACAGGGAGAGCTGTGCAAGGGAGCTATAAGCAAGCTCACACCAGCTCGCTGCCTCTCACTGTGGGCAACTCCAGAGCAGTATAGAGTTCAACCTCTTGGTGGGTTCCAGAGCCAAGACATGTGCATAGAGGTGACTATCTCTATGAGAGATCTAGGATTGGTCCGTCGGGAGCCCCACCCACAACTGCCAGCAATTTCACATTGCACCCACCAACTAAACAACTAACCCACATCATATCACATCAAGTTTCTTGAGCATACTCCAAAAAGCACTATATAAATGTCTTATTATTATTTCATATCACACAATTCAAGATATCCTTGGAACAAACTGAAACAAACTGACACTGCAGTACTTTCCAACTGAAAGCATACTGCACAGAGTCCAAATGTTGGAAACAGGGTCATGAAGCATCAAAGGACATGAAAGGAAGACCATCACCAAAGTAATGGAGAAGCTTTGTCTAAAGCTACAATTTTCACAATGAACTTAAATACAGCCAAAACAGTGGAGATACAAGATGTTCATATACATATATATATATATATATATATATATATATATATAGAATATATAGAATATATAATATATAGAATATATAGACCAAAACTCTCGAATATATGGATCAAACTCTCGAATATATGGACCAAACTCTCGAATATATGGACCAATATATGGACCAATATATGGACCAAACTTGGGACGTCATCACGGCACCGCCTCCATCTCCTGCTTAACTGTGGATCTTAGACCGCAAAAGTGATCGAGTCAGCTCGCAATTTAATAGCCACTATTTCAAACAATGAAAACATTATAAACACCCTGACAGTGGTGCAGGTTTCATTTCAGTGACGGGATAGTGGGTCAGGGGATGGGTGCTGTGACAGCCGTCCACACTATAAAAAGTTTAGTGCAATTAATGAGGAAGTCCAAACATAGAGGAGAACAAAAGCCTTTACAGGGAGAAACAAGAAAACTGCTGCTTTGCAGAGCCTCGGACATCTTTTTATTTTTTATTTTTCATATACACTCACCGGCCACTTTATTTGGTACACCATGCTAGTAACGGGTTGGACCCCCTTTTGCCTGCAGAACTGCCTCAATTCTTCATGGTTTAGATTCAACAAGGTGCTGGAAGCATTTCTCAGAGAGTTTGGTCCATATTGACATGATGGCATCACACAGTTGGCGCAGATTTGTCGGCTGCACATCCATGATGCGAATCTCCCGTTCCACCACATCCCAAAGATGCTCGATTGGATTGAGATCTGGTGACTGTGGAGGCCATTTGAGTACAGTGAACTCATTGTCATGTTCAAGAAACCAGTCTGAGATGATTCCAGCTTTATGACATGGTGCATTATCCTGCTGAAAGTAGCCATCAGAAGTTGGGTACATTGTTGTCACAAAGGGATGGACATGGTCAGCAACAATACTCAGGTAGGGTGTGGCGTTGCAACGATGCTCAACTGGTACCAAGGGGCCCAAAGAGTGCCAAGAAAATATTCCCCACACCATTACACCACCACCACCAGCCTGAACCGTTAATACAAGGCAGGATGGATCCATGCTTTCATGTTGTTGACGCCAAATTCTGACCCTACCATCCGAATGTCGCAGCAGAAATCGAGACTCATCAGACCAGGCGACGTTTTTCCAATCTTCTATTGTCCAATTTCGATGAGCTTGTGCAAATTGTAGCCTCAGTTTCCTGTTCTTAGCTGAAAGGAGTGGCACCCGGCGTGGTCTTCTGCTGCTGTAGCCCATCTGCCTCACAGTTCGAGGAACTGTACGTTCAGAGATGCTCTTCTGCCTACCTTGGTTGTAACGGGTGGTTATTTGAGTCACTGTTGCCTTTCTATCAGCTCGAACCAGTCTGGCAATTCTCCTCTGACCTCTGGCATCAACAAGGCACTTCCACCCACAGAACTGCCGCTCACTGGATATTTGTTCTTTTTCGGACCATTCTCTGTAAACCCTAGAGATAGTTGTGCGTGAAAATCCCAATAGATCAGCAGTTTCTGAAATACTCAGACCAGCCCTTCTGGCACCAACAACCATGGCACGTTCAAAGCTAGCTCTGACTAGTGTTGCCACCTGTCCCGGTTTTCCCTGATTTTCACGGACTGACCCTGGGAAAAAACTCCCTCCCGACACTGAATGTCCCGGTTTTTGTTATATGATGCGTAAGAATATTTGTTTGTAGCACGGATGCACCGCTGTTAGTTTGCACCGCTGTTTACACACACACACACACACACACCCCGGACCAACAGCCCCCGCTCCCACCACGACATGTCCCGGTGGCAACCCTAGCTCTAACCCACTATTACGTCACTGAAATGACTGAACCGGCGCCACTGCCAGGGTGTTTGTTTTCATTGTTTGAAAAAGCGGCTATTACACTGCGAGCCGACTCACTCACTTTTGCAGTCTAAAATCCGCAGTTGAGCAGAAGATGGAGGCGGTGCCATGATGACGTCACTCAAGTTTGGTCTATATTTACGGGAAGTTTGATCCACATATTCGAGAGTTTGGTCCATAAATTCGAGAGTTTTATCCATATATTCAAGAGTTTCATCCATATGTTCAAGAGTTTGGACCATATATTTGAGAGTTTGAACCATGAATTCAAGATTTTGGTCCATATATTCGAGAGTTTGGTCCATATATTCGAGAGTTTGATCCATAAATTCAAGAGTTCGGCCCATATATTCGAGAGTTCGGTCCATATATTTTTGAGTTCGGTCCATATATTCGAGAGTTTGGTCCATATAATTGAGAGGGAATTATTTTCCTGAACGGCATGCCATACTATCTCTCTCTCTCTCTCTCGCTCTATACATATTTATTATATGTTTATTATATAAAAATACTACTACTTTGAAACTATTGGCTGGCACATCAAGCCCCCCCACCATGATATGTCCCAGTCTTTTGTCTGACACAGGTGGCAACCCTTCCTCTGACCCACTATCCCACTAATGAAATTAAATGCTGTTCAGAGTGTTTTCATTGTTTGAAATAGTGGCTGTTAAATGGCGAGCCGACTCACTCACTTTTGCGGTCTAAAACCCACATGTTAATGGGGGCAGTGCCATGATGACATCAGTCGACTTTCATTCAAGATATTCAAGAGTTCTTTCTATATATTCAGGGTTTCATTCCATATATTCAAGGATTTATTTTCTGAATGGCATGCCATATATATATTTGTGTGCGTGTCTGTGAGTGTGTGTGTGTGTGTATATATATATATATATATATATATATATATATATATATATATATATGAACAATGATGAGAGAAAAAGTAATACAGACTAAGAGGGATTATGGAATGTATAGTAAGATAAAACATTAAGAATAGCAATACAATAAACAATTATCTCTGTTGAACTTACTGCTGGTTGCAGCTGGCCATTTATGCTTGTTGTACGGAAAGGAGAGTTGGTGGAGAGACGCTTGTCCCACTCATTAGGCCGTGGCTCTGGTGTAGACTCCATGAAACTCCTTTTCAGCTCACTGATGCTCGTGTGGTGACGCATAATTCCAGTCTGAGTTTTATCCAGGTCCTTCAACAAGAATATATAAGTCAGAACAGGTAGATGTCCTAGTAATAATCGCAGAGATGTTTCAAAATGAATATGGGAATTAACTAATGAGAACCAGTGATTAATTCATAAATAGGTGATAAATTATTAACATCATTTTGCTGTTTTTTCAAGGATATGTATTTACTTCTCTAAATGAAGCAGGTTGTGGAAGAAGGTATTTTTCCAGGCAAAGCAGACTGCATTGGCGTAGTCATATGTATCTGCCATTTGTAAACTCTTTTTGGTTTCTTAATGCAATGGAAGGGAAACATCTATGACTAGTGTTTTTGGTATAGTGATGTCTCTGAAAAAACTGTTTAAGGTGAACACATTTGATGGAGCCAAAGCAATATGATAAATGTGTAATCACATGCAGAGACAAGGAGGGGACATGACATGTTACATTGGTAGCAGGCAAAGTTGGCCAGAAAATAGGGTATAATGCAGAGGCCGAAAGGACTGAAATGAGGTGGACTGAAAAGAATCTAATGTGTTTGTTGTGACATCACTGAGACACATGACTGGAAATGTTATATTACTGAAAACAGTGAATCACAAAGGAGTTCAGAAATTGAAATCATAGCTTATATGGATTCTCAGACAATTTTACTTTTTTTTTACCACAGGCTGGTGTACCAGATAATACTAGTACTAAATACTAGTACTAAAATCCTGACTTTTTCCAATCATGTATTTCATAGAAAATTATGATATGCCATGAAATTGCTGAAATGAAGTAAATCTACTTGCATGAGAACCAGAGAGGAAAATAGTACATGCCAAGCCTTTAGGATTAACCTGAAAACAAGGCAGGAAATTAAGAAAAAAAGAGATGACAAAGCAAAAACAAAATCAACTCAATGACAGGCACAAAAAACCATGAACAGCTACAGGAGCAGATATTGGATGAATTAAAATACAAACCTCCAACATTAAATTGCTATGCCTGATATAAATAGTTTCACCCTCAAGTTTCTTAGCTCTTTTCTGTGGACAATGAGAAAAAGGAAATACCAGTTGGAAATACTGCAGCATTTAATCAAACAATTCGAAATGTCAAGTAGAATCCAGTGAGCGAGACATGAATGACACAAATTAAGCCCCCCCCACCCATATATATGCTTTTTTTTCATACAGTTGTGTGAAACTGTGAGCCCCTTAAACTTTTGATCTCAAGATCTTTGATTTTCTCCAAGGCTGTGTTTAAAACCACTCCCGAAACACTAAACACACCTACTAATATGGCACTGTATAGTACTCAATTATTATTTTTATTATGATATTTAACAAACAAAAGTTCTAAGTATCCAAGTAGATGGTAGTCCAGCTTGTCCCTGCCATGACAGATGAGACAAAGCTGTGGCACTATAATTAAAATATATATATAAATATAAAAAATAGGTCATTTTCTATTGTCCTAACATAAAACATTTTAGACAACAGATAAATGAGCTTAATATAATTATTAACCATAATCAGACAGATAACAGGTACAGTGCAGTGGTTGAAATGAAATGGAAAAAAAAAAAGATAAAATGCATTTGCAAAGAGGCATGCATTTAGCCTTAATCAAAAACGTTGCAGGAGACATTAATTAAACTTTGGTCAATGTGGGAAAAAGCACTTGGCAAAATATGGATTTGTCACAAAAAAGGCACACATTTATTTCAAAAACCCTCTTGCAGGCACTGATTTTGCACGTTGCATTTGCAAAAGGAGTAGTATCTGAGAGCATTTACTGAGAGCACTGCATAATCCACTAAATAGATCTCCCTATGTAGGGAGACAGAAAGAGGTAACAAGGGGTGATGTGGAAACAGGCCTCATGCTTTTTGTGCCCCCCCCCAATCTCTCATCATGTCAGTTTTGTCTCCTTCATGTAGCTGAGCATGTGCAGGCTGGGCGTGGCTGACCCAATTTTCATTTCCTCCCGTAACTCTCCCTGACTTGTGCTGCATTGCTTTGATTGTCGGCTCATCCTCTGCTTTCACAAACTCTTATCAGGAAATTCCCTTCAATTCAGTTGACTTTTTTTTTTTTTGCTTTCATGGTAAACCCACGTTCCACATGAGCACTGCTCAACTGTATGTGAAATGAGACGTACGGTGAGAAGAGAGAGAGTCGAACGTGCAAAAGATAACAATAAAAACAGAGCATTCATTATGCAATGGACAGATTAATTAGAAGGCCAAGCCCAAAGGGCCTGGGGAACGTATATGCAAGCAGATGTGTTCCAGCGGTGCTGGCAACCCTACTATTTTTGTTTGTTTTTTCGTTTCTTTCCACTTTTCTTTTTGTGTTAATATTTTTTCCATGGTACTGTAGGCCAAACTGTGCAGGTTATGCAATTTGGATGGTTGCTCCAGGTCCCTGCCCTTACAGTGGATGCAAAAAAATACAAATGTCTGCTTGCCAGAGGTGTTGTAACCAAGGCCAACATGTTTTGGTCTATGACTCCAACACAGTATCTTGCACATTTGAAAAGTTCTTGTACAGCTAATATGGCATGTACAAGCCATCCAACACACACAAATAATATAAAAGTATGAAACAAGAGATTAAAGCACTATCAGGTCACAGACAAGCAAATTAAGACTGATGGCAGGATGAGGGCGATGAGTCAGCTAGAATACTAGTGATAGAATGCTGACCTTCTTTACTCGCACTATCTCCATCTTTGTTTTGTCCTGAGGAAAGTGATGATTCCCATCAGAGGAAAGACAAAACGATTGTGTATTTAGGTCCTGTATCACTCTTATTCAGCAAACCTCTACAGAAAAAAATGCTCCCCTTGACATTTAAAAGCTGATTATATACCACTGTGCACAATCTAAAAATAGTTGCCAGTATTTTTGGTTTTGTTTTGTTGTTACAAAACCTTGAAATCAAAAATGCTTCTACAATAATAAAGTATGAAAAATACGGCTGACTTCCAGCGACTTCCACACTGGAAACAGTCACAATTTGACAATAGTATCATTACATGGTGTGGATGCGGTATCCTGGACAGATTCAGGCTCTTATACTGGATGGCTATTACATGGGCTTCATATTAAATGCATGTTAAATGAATGTTTTGTCTGTTTTACATTATTCAATATTTTTTAAATCAAGGTTGTACACACATGGAGAGAATTTGAAATTTCCTCAGTGTGGAACAAATGAAGGCCTATTCTATCCTATTCATTCAAGAATTTTTCTTTTTTTTTTTTAAATAATGATTTCATTCAGTCCAGGTGTTTATTTAAATGTATTCAAACATCTGGAATCAGCACTGATCCTTATTTGGTAAGTACACAAACCTGGCTTTGTTTTTCCCTTTCCCCATTCGTGGTGGCCACAGAGGGGGACTGTCTCCGCTCTCTCCTGGACGCTTTCTGCCAGTACACACACATCAGTCTCAAGCAACATGAAACATTTCGTAGGTGGTTGCCTTCCCAGTTAAGGGGGGTGACTGGCCAACCGAAATAACGTACCTTCTCAAGCTTTAAGTGTTTTGCTGGTATATTAATCACTCTGTAAGTTCTTTGAATTCAAGGTAATTGATTATTTTTTCTTTGTTGTGCCTCTGCAAGTCTTAATTCAGTCTCATTCATCACTTGATTATGACCATACAAAATTTGCTTTTTATGTGTTTATGTTTATTCATCAACCCAGTCTCAGAGAAAAACGTACCCCGGATACGTTGGTACGCAGTGCAAAAATGTAGCGGAGTTACAATAATGACCCTAAAATTGTGTAACTGTTACGTTTTTTCTGCCTAATCTTTTCTTACTACTTACTGCTTCCTCTGCCCTGAAGTGCTTTTCTCGCTTTTTCCCACTTTAAATGATTTCTTTTAATTACATCGCCAACATTTCCCGATACAAACATATCAGTATCACTTAAGTGTCACAAATAACTCCGTGCCGTTTAAGATTAGGCAGAAAAAAACGCAACAGTTACACAATTTAAGGGCCATTATTGTAACTCCTTTACATTTTTTGCACTGTGGACCAACGTATCCGGGGTACGTTTTTCCTATGAGACCGGGTCGGTCTATTCATTAATTACCTTTTTTATATGATCCCATTCTTGACCTGTGGGCACACGCATGTCCCCATTTTGTAAGGGATTAACGTAGTCAGTAACTCAACCAAATGCAACCATGTAACGGACACTGTCTACTACCTTTATTTCCGGAGTGGTCTCCGCCCTACAGCTGTGGTCAGCTGGCTGACTGTGCGCCTTCGCTTCTGCCTTCTTAGCAGAGCAGCGATGACTTTTGGGCGTGGAGGGGTTAAGGTGGTCGGAGTGTAGGAAAGTGGATAGCAGGGGCGACGGGATTGCCTCTCCAGGTGACACCGGTGACATGATGGGGGCACTGACTGGTCGAGTCGACTTTTTGTCAGGTGTAGGTGTTGTGCCTGGAATAAAAGAGGAAAAAAAAGACAAAAGTGTTATTTTTAAAACCTTACCAAAATGGAAAAAAATCAAACAAACAAACAAACAAAAACACTTGTGTCATGTATCATGCCTTACCATTCTTTTACTAATTTTCTTATCTAGGTCTTTATGGGACTTTCTAGTGCGAACCCATGTCAAAAAATATTATGTGAAATATTTTTTTTATTCTGTTCAATTTCATAGTTTGAGCCATTCAGAAATGTACCACCTTGACCACCTCGATCAAAAGATGGTGCATCTGTCATGGTCTGTGTGTTTTTGTCCAAGAAGATTTGGTTTTGTCCCTGATTACCTGTTCTCTCTGCCTCTGCAGCACTTTCACATCCCTGTTCTGTCCGCCAATCCGGCTTCTTGCTTTCCTGTTCCACCTATCCTGTGGCAACGAGGCTGACTAACTGACTACTTACTCTCACTGGTGTTTCAGCCTAGTTGCCAGATTTTTTTCGGAGCTTCCGTAACTTTCCAGCATTCTTTCTTCTTCTTGCCTGCCTGTTGCCATTTTTGTCCTGATTTTAACCATGTTTTCCGCCTGCCTCTTCGACCTCCTTTTCTGCGCACCGTTCGCTCTTGTGCTGCCTGCCCCTTCGGACCGACCTGCTTTTGTCCCTGGACTTCTCTCGATCTGATCTCCTGGTAAATCGACTAGCGCTTGTTACTGTATCTGACTGTCTTTGCTCTCCTGTCCTCCCCGATCAATAGGCATTTCTGTATTAGTTTCTGTAGTGTCTCAGCCCCGGTACTTGATCTACCTTCCGTCTTGACTCTCCTGCTATAACAGTGTTAGCTCAGGTTTCGCGCCTAGTGTCTGTACCTGTTTACTTGTGTGCAATTAAATATTCTCAGGCTACTTCAGTGAGTGAGTGTGTGTTACTGGGTTTTCATGTGGTTCGTGATGGCATCTGCCATAGAATACATATAGCTCGCCATAGAATACATACTGCATAGCCCACCATCATTCTGATTTATTTGCTTAGTAAAATTAGGCATATCTACTGGAGATTGCATCACTACTTTGAGTGTGTAATGCTAAATAGATCTACAGTGCATTGAAAAAATATTCACACCCGTTCATGTTCCCTGCATTTTGTATTAGCCCTTATTCCAGAAATGGATTGAATTGATGAAAATTGATTTTTCTCATCAATTGGCATAATGACAAAATTGGTAAAGTGTATGAGCACTTGTTCATGTTACATTTTTGTTTTTATTAATGAAAGATGTGCAAAAATTGAAAAAAAAAATCCCCGTTTTCTTTATCATTATGGGGTAATGTCAATGCCAACATCAACGAATCTTCCCTATAAGTGATTGATCTGTCACCAAATATCAAAATTCTAATCAAAATGGTTCTTCCCGTTATGGGATATAATTTTTCGGCAGCCAAGAATAGAGCAACCAAAAGTTGTACAAAACACATTCACAAAACACAATGTGATGCATGTACACAATTCTGATTCTCAACAGTATACAACATTAAGTAATAATTGTAACAAGTGCAAAATAAAGAAGCAAAATGACAACAAGAAATGACAATAAGTCAATAATATAATAGTAATGGCAATAGCAATAATAATAAAACAATAAAAAGTATTATTATAATAAACTGTAGCCTGTTTGGCATATGTCTTTTAAAATAAATAGATGAAAGAGGAACGGAGAAGTGGAAGCACTGTTTGATCTTTTCACCATTCTTGCGCCATTCTAAATCTCAGTTTGATCTACAGCAAGCCCTTATTTAAGGTTGAATATGTAGAATTTTTTTATTAAAAGCTACATATAAAAAAAATCCATGGTGTTTAGAGGGGTGCAGAATAAAGAAACAGCATTCCCTTGAAAATTATATTTTTCCTGGTAAGTAAGTATTACATCCTACAAGTACTATACATCCTACAAAGTCAGACATATCAGGTAGATAATTGTCTGCATTTTCACACAGACACAGACGTCAACGTACCTCCATCTAGGCTGCGGGAGTTCCTCTTGCTTGAGGAGCGTTGGAACATGGGAGCTGGTCGATCAATCAGAGAGCTTGCCTGTCTGGTCTGAGCCTGTGTACGACCACTGTAACGAAACTTGGACCCCAGGGCTAGGAACTTCCTGGGCGTGGTGACCATCTCGGTAGAAGTCAGCCTGGACACAAACAAGTTTTTATTGATAAGTAAAGTACAAGTAAAGTGCCAGGTATGGTACCAAAGTACCATACCTGAAAAAGGTAAAAAGTACCCTACCTGAAAAAGGTGTGATGTTCCACACACACTTTCCACAGCTTCTTGGCTGCTTTGTAGTTAGGTAGTTTGAAGCCAATTGCGCTCTCATATTGTTCTACCTGTGAAAGACAGCAATTAAACGAAGACAACAGAATTAGCTTCTTTTAAATCAAAATTTTAGAGTATTTATCTGAGTATTTATATGTGAAACTTCTATACCTCAGATGGTCTAAGTTTGATGAAGAAGCTGCTCCGTTTATATGAAACCTTGAGAACTTTGGGCCATGGGAAACGGTTGATCCTCAGTCTGTCTTTGTAAACCATCAAACCACTGGAACAAACTCCTAGTGTAATGTCAACACCATCTTGATCCTAACAGAGACACCAAAACAGGTACAACTTACTTACCAACATGATGTTCATACACACTATGCTCTTTACAAAAAATATGGTATTAACCATAATAAGAAACAAAATAACCCTCGTCTCATTTTCCACTGCACGCCTGGGTCCATTTCCCAGCAGAAAGACCAAGGTTCAACTCCCAGGCTGCGCTGGGAGCCTCTCAGTGTGGCGTTTGCATATTTTCAGTCATTAAAAAAAGAAAAGGAACACATACAGACATCGAAACTGCGGTGTTTGTGCTGCTTTTTTCCCCACTTTCCATGAGCCACAATAACCCTATTGTTTACAAAAAGAATCAGCTGTAACCGCTCCATGAAACAGCACGTCCACCTCAAAAGAGACACCAACGTCCCAGAGGTGCTGAGGAGGGGGGAGTGAGGGACCTCTGCCAGTAAAAACCCAGTGAAAAAAAGAGTTGGCACTGACTGTCTGGTATCTCTGAATGTATATGAGGCCATGATTAATCTCATTGTGTCCAGCTTCATGAGTGTTTTATTTGATCTCTACTCGTTTTTCTGAATTCAACTGTTTGTTTTTTGGATCTTGCGTCTTTGTTTAATGTTGCAATGTCCTGAATATGTATATACTGCGCATAACATACTTTAAAATACATACTGTACTATGTATGCATTGCTCTTGTAAAATGGATATTTGATCTCAAAGGGATGAACCTGGTTAAATTACAAAAAAAAAAAAAATGTTATCTATCATCTATCGTTATGGGAAATGTGAAATGTGTCTCCAACATGATCAAGAGTTAATAGTGCGCCCAGCCCCACAGGGACAATTGGGAGAGCAGCATCATGGTGGTCAACAGGACATGGCTGAACAGACACAGATACATGATGATGGATGGATGTAACCACTGCTGGGCAAAGAGGGCCAGGAGAGTGGTAAGAGGAGGTGGTAACAGATGGCGTTCTCTGGGCACACCAAACAGTGGAAACACTAAGCTGCAAAGACATTGACCTCTTAGCAGTTGGCATGAGGTGCACTATTTCTCTGGGCGATTTTCATGTTATAGTAATTGCTGTGTATATTCCCTCTTCTACTAATGGTGAGAATGCCTGTGATGTCCTACCTTCAACTGTGAGCAGACTGCAGACATAGCACCCATGTTTCTCAATCCTCCACCCTACCAAAGTCAATGCATTATGGCAGCACATCAGAAATGCTAAAATATTGGACTTACTTTATAGGCATGGAGGCATAGAGGTCAACACCCTTCCCTACTCTAGGGAGATCAGGCCACAGTCAGAAAGAACTGAGATGAAAAGTTAGAACAGAATATGCCTTTATTCATTTCACAACAGGGAAATTTCAAGAATTACAGCACGAGCTGTTGCTCCAGCAGACCACACCAAAGAAAATGGTTGATGCCAACACAGTAGTAGAGAAGGTTCTGAGCCCCTTGCCTTCCAAAGAACCTGGATCTCAACAGGCCCAGCCTGTCCCGATATTTATTATATCAAAGCTATCAAATATCACGGACAATGTCTTCTACCCCATGCAGAGCATCACTGCAGCAGTGAGGTGCTCACAAACAAAAGACTCCTTTACCCAAGCCTGTTGCAGGGACATTGTATATGAATTAACCTCATCTAGTGAAACTGCATATTGTATTCAATTGAACAGGACACTTAAGCGCCTCCCTGTTTCAAACATGCATTGCCACTGTAGCTGAGGGAATCAAAAAGCCTCTGTCGATGATCTTTTCCTCCGGCATCTCTGCACTGGCTCACAGGAAAAAACACGTGGGTACTCTTTGTCACTTGCTGCAGGCCCGGCCTCATGGGCGGACATGGGAGCGCCGTGCCGGCCCACAGAGTCAGCCGTGCCTACCCTGGGCCAGAAGCAGTTTATTTTAGTTGGCCTTTTGTTTTTTCACCAAGGAGTGGCCATCTCTCTATTATTTCTATCTCGAGTTGTTGCTCGTAAGCCCGCCTCAAAATGGGCATTGTCCAATCACACACCCAAGCAACGTGACCGTTAGCAAAAAGGTAAAGGGGGCGTGGCTTTTGCTCAAGGTCAATTCAACCAATCCGACCGACAAATGAAAGCAACGTGCTAGCCAATCACAAGTCATTAATCCATAGTCATCGTAGCTGATGGGTTAGCGTAAATATGGATATGGGGATTTTTTTTTTTAAATGGGACGAGTGGGAAGCAGCGCCAATCACAACCACTGAAGTCAGCAGTACCAGTGGAGTAAACTTTCATACTAAGAGGGTTAGCTACAGCTGCTAGGGAGAACAAGGATCAGGACCAACCATCCATGACATCAACCCCTGGTTTGCGGAGGGAGATGATGATAATGGAGCCAGGAGTTTGAGTTGCAGGGGGGTGCCATTCCTCGTAAAGAGGACAGCAGAAACCATAGGGCCGGAGCGGTGGATTTCAACTTGAAGGTGTGGCCGGAAGGTGTAGTTTCAAGATGGTGGACATATTACGCTGTTCCATGTTTCAGAACATATTTACGGTGTTATAATTTCATATGTCCATGGTGAACCTCTGCAAAGCTCATGCTATGCGTAACATAACCCTTTGTAACCTACCAACGAGACTTCAAATGCTTTTTCAGTCTCCCTGAACACAAAGTGACGAGATCTCCACAATATCAATGCAAACCCTGACATGAGGTTTTGCGTCCAATCAGCACGGACCAAACCAGGTCCGAGAGCCCCACCCTAAACCAGCATCCTGTCCCTGCTCCCACACCAAAGAAACAAGACAAAGGATCGCCGAATAGTCAGTCTGCAGTTCTCTCTCTCCCTCTCTGAGAAACCTCTACAAAGTGGCACTATTGGGGTCCGGCCAAAACCCACCAGCAAGATTTCACATGCTTTTCAGTATCCCTGAATGCGAGGAAGCGAGATCTCAACAAGATTTGATGTCAGGTTTTACCGTTCAGTTAGGACACACCAAATAATCCAAGAGGCCCGCCCCCAATCAGCATCCCGTTCCAGGTCTCACACCAAGAAAATAATACAAAGGATGTCTAAAGGATCATGTCAAAGGATGAACCGAATGAATGGAGATTGTGAATAGACTATCACCTTAATGTAGAGATAAGTCCTGCTAGGTGACTTTAGAATGTTTAGGGTTGTCATGGTGACAATAAAGCAGACCAAAGTTTCCTGGACCTAACAGCTGGTGTGTCCCTGATGTGCCCCTGCCTCCTTACGTCTTAACTTAGCTATAACGCTACACCACTTCACAGTTACTGAGCCGAGTTTGGCAGGAGGCCACCGGTAGGAATCTGGACCTAAAGGGGGGTAATCCAGACAGTGGACTGGGCAGGGAATAGGTCCTCTAGTGCACTGCATCTGCAGTGATAGTTTCAGGCTGATTTTCATCCCACAAAGGACGTCCTGTTAACACAGGTCCTGCCTGAGCCAGCTCAGTGGGTCTCAATGAGTTCGATTTAAGGGGTTTATTATTAATCTGGAGCTAGCCGCCAAATAAAGTACAAAAACAATATTCTTCATGCATAAGTAAAATACAAAAAAACTGTAACAGACTGATAGCGTCACTAGGACCAATTGTCACAGAAAGAAAATGTTCGAACTAAGTTACAAAAATAGATGAGACAAAAGTAAAGGTGAGTACGGAAAGGTAGACAAAGAGCTTAATATGAGCTGCAAGAAAGCTAAACCGTTGGGTGTAGATGTGAGAAAGTCATACTCCTTATCCAGATCAAACTCTCCACACCAATGGTGAATTTCATCTTACATCATTAAATAATCTGATGTCCAATGCATGAACTCATACTCCTCGCAGAGTTCAAAGTCAGCTCGTGACAGCAGATTTCACGTAATACGGTGACCATGCATAAATGCATTATTCCTGACGATTTCATGCACATGGAATAATACTACATTTAAATGCTTCACGCAACACGAAAATAACTACAGTATACACTGCAGTCCTCTATACCTCTACAAACACTACGATAAAACTACAGTATACAAAGCACGTTAATCCATATAAGATAAAATCCTTTTAGTTTAATTAATCTGCAGTTGCAGATTAGGGACCATTAGGGATTTGGAGTCGTCAGAAGATGGCAGTGTGGTTCCATGAAAAGGAGAATTGATTAAAACAGAAAATTCATAATTAGACTATAGATAGGCCTAGGAAAATGATAATCAGATCATTAAGCTCAAGAAGAAGAGATGAACACAATTATGACATTAAAACATACATAAAATACATGTTTCACTCTTATAGCACATTTCTCACAGCTCTCCTTTCTCCTTCAGAGCAAGGAGAGGTCTCTCCACCAGATCTTATCATTACAATGCGCATGTGGTCAGGTGGGATGTCTTTCTCTTTCAGGCAGAGAAGATGAGTATATGAAACAATGCTCCAGGGAGCAGTTGTGAGGTCTGTTTAGTTTTTGGTTGACAGTTTTGTTACCTAATAATGTAATGTAACAGAAGTGTTGGTCCCAAGATTCTTGAGGATAGGCAGAGATCTGTTTAGTCTCTGTAATGCTTTTTCATGAGTGTTTCTAATGCCAGGGAGTCCAGACACATATAGAGAGTCATTCAGACTCCTGCACAGTTATGATCAAATAACAAATAGGAGACCATAAAGGAGCCTAAAGAGAACATTAAGAATTAATAAAAATAATAAAATTATTTTGAACAAGTATTTCATCTGTCCTACATGAAATGTTCCTTTCATACTTTTTTAGATGGTGTCTGTATTGCTCACTGTTATCCACAGGATGGCAATATTGTATTCAAAAAGTCCTTTATTATGAAACATCCCTGTTTTGATGGACTATAAATAGGTATGCATATTTATTGCTGAGGTTAGCATGACATAAGTTTTAATACATAAAACTGGGCTGTTAGTGCACCATGAAAAACAAGGTTGACCTCTTATTTTTGTGCTCACCTTGGCCTGGTGTAGGTCAACTCCATACATGGAGAGTTTCTTGGCATTCTCCAGGAACAAAAGGTCTGCCTGAGCTGGACTCATTGACCTGCAACAACACACAACACCACAGCAGGAATACAACAAATTCTTAAATTGGCTTTTGTTTACCTTCTGCTGTTTTACATTAAGGATTAGATTTATTTAGAGCAGTTACATTCCACTCTGTGGTAGGTTTATCTAAATAAACTACCGACTGTACCTAACAAACTAAACTGACAACGTAACAAACCTAACACCTAACAAACTGGCTAACTGACCAACTAACTAACTAACTAACTAACTAACTAACTAACTAACTAACTAACTAACTAACTAACTAACTAACTAACTTCTATCTATCTATCTATCTATCTATCTATCTATCTATCTATCTATCTATCTATCTATCTATCTATCTACCTACCTACCTACCTACCTACCTACCTACCTACCTACCTACCTACCTACCTATCTATCTATCTATCTATCTATCTATCTATCTATCTATCTATCTATCTATCTATCTATCTATCTATCTATCTATCTATCCATCTCAGCCCAACTGAACTTTATTTCAAGTGCCTGTTCATAACAGGTGTTATCTCAAGGCACTGTACGAAAGTGAGCAACAATATTTGTATCTATTAAAAAATATCTTGATATGACTCCTTAGTGACCTAGAGTCGAAGTCCAAGTCTGAGCCAATCAGTGGCAAACAAATAACTACTTACTGGTCCATTGTTAGTCAAATGCAATATACCACAGCTTGCATTACTTCTTTTGCTTTATACAGGAACAATTTTAAAGAACATATTCTCTCCATTTGTACTGAATGAAATCCTAAAAAAGTACGATCCACAAACACAAACAATATGTAACAGTAATATGAGTATATAACAGTAAACTACTCAGTGGCTGAGGACACTGAAACCTTTTGCCCGAAAAGACATGACTCAGATGTACTCTATAGTCCTCCCCTAGGCAGTATTAATAGGGAATTTTTGCTAAATAGGTGTCCAACTACAGGAGGCATAATTTAGACCTTGTTTACACAACAACTTTTATTTTCTCAAATAGTTAGACACGCAGACAACAATGTTTTGTGTATGATCTCTGCATGACTGCAGGAAACACCAGAAATGGTGCAGTACTACACATTAGTACTGGCCATTAGTTGGTAGAGTGATTTTGTGATGGAATTTCCTTTACGCATGGGAACTAACAGCAAACCTTTGTAATCATTCCCATTCTCGAATTGGATGTGCTTTTAATCTTTATACTCAGGAGCCCATTTCCTTGTTCGATTTTCAGGACCTGCAACTACTGTCCTTGTGGAGACATAGAACCAAAACACAACAAGGGTTTGGCATTTCCATCTGAAAGCATTGTGTAAACTGCTTATAATCCTAGTTATACTACCTGTATGTACGGTGCAGCTCCATCATTTTGTCCTCCAGTTCCTTGGTCTGACCTTGGGCCATTTTAAAGTCTTTAGCATAATCATTGCTGTGCACCTCAGGGTCATATTCCCCGAGTTCAGACTGGAGGGCATAGGAACCCAGCAGGGCCAGGGTAACAAAGGAACAGGGAAGTCGACCCTGCAAGATGTCCTTGCGCAGCTGAAGACAAAGGTAGAACCTGCAATCCACACACAACATTTATCATGTATCTGGTATGACAATTTGTGTTCGTGATAGAAACAAAATTTGGGAATTCTGTACTGAGGAAGACTGTAAGATGTGGTTTAAAGCTTCATAACATTCTTCTGAATATCTAGGTTGGGTAATCTGTCATATCCCATAAATAATTTATTCTATATATATACATATGAATGGTTTGATTATGATTATGCAAAAAAATCATGTCTTAAAACAATTTAGTCCAGTCCCCATAGATCATAACTTTATATGCTTTCACTTCACACACAAACCAAATCAGTCTCAGTACCCATAGTACAATACTGCGTTAGTCCAAGTTAGTTAAATTAGTTCAGTAAGTTAGTCCTGCGTAGCTTGCTCCATCAGTAAACCATCACTAAGCCGTCAAGTTTGATGATTGCGTAGCATATACCCCGAATTTACTTCTCCGTTCTCCCTGTGGTGTGGATCGGGTTCACGTTCCCTCTATCTTCTCACTCTTCTCTTGGTCTCTTCCCATCTGTTCTCCACCTCCTCCTCCTCCTCTTCCTACACCTCCACTTCTTCCTCTCCTTTCTTATTCCGTAATCCATTCTTTCTTCCCTCCCACATTCCACAGATGCTGAGCTGGATCCAGGACTCACCCTCAATGCGGCTCTTCCCGCTGTGGCTCTTCCCGCTTTCTACTCTAGACTCATTCAACTTCCGATATATCTATGTCTAACTGTCAGCCATCAGTACACTTAATTCTCTGTACTGTCTTGCTTGTGCCCACCTGTCCATCCTGGGTGAGGATGCCCTCCTCTGTCTCTCACCCTGAGGCTTCTCCTCTTTTTTATTTTTTCCCTGTCGGGATTTTTTTCTCGGGAGCTGTTCCTCAGCCTTTGCGACGGTGTAGGGACAGGTTTTTTTTTTACTATGTACATATTGCTGCTCTCTTTGTAAAGTCCCGTGAGATAACAGCTGTTATGAACTGGGTTCACTGGTTCAACCTGAGTTGCGTTGATCTCATAAATTAGAAAGGAAATGGCACTTGAATAAAAACAACAACATTTTTCTCATCTTGAAAGATAGTCTTAAAACATATAGGGTGGCTCTGTGTAATGCCAGAGCCTGATATTATATCTCTCTAATTGAAGACAATTAGGATAACCCCCTCCACTGAGCAGTGTATCCCCACACCTCTCAGTAGCTGTGACTTCATGAGTTTCTTCAATAACAAAATTATAACGATCAGACAAGCAATTAACAACCACCTGGCATCAACTGCAATTAATCTACGCTCTATTGCAGCTATATGCAGGATACAGCTGGTAATCCAGATAGGTCACTATCTACATTTGTTTCCATTCACCATCATCAGCTGATTACTGTTATCTCCTCCTCTAAATCATCAACCTACCTCCTAGACCCTTTTATTGGCACCTCCTTACTAGACCTGATCAACCTGTCCTTATGCACAGGCAGCACCGTTTCTGACCAAAGTGGGGCCCTACGCAAAAAAGACAAAGGGGGCCCCGTGTGTTTATGTCACGTGTCTCAGCCATGTCATTGGCTGAGGCACTACCCTGTTTTTACTGAAACCTGAAGAAACAGCAACAGCTGTCCAAAGCCCCATGAAGCTGCCTGTAATGACTGAGGCGGTGGGCAGAGCCCCCACCGTGAGAACTCAGACAGAACATGAGTACCACCTTGGCATGAAATATGGAAATCATCTTGGAAAGGCTCAACACTCAACACAGAATTTGGAGTGACTCGGAGACCAGAATGGGCATGGACAGCTGTGAAAATGCCATGCGGCTACTCGCCCTAAACCCAAACATCTCCTAATCTTATCTGCTTTCAGCCTCCCTAACCAGTACTGGCTTTGGCCAAGGCCACTGCTGGAATAACACATCCCCTGGAGAATATGGCTTTGCGATGCTCTTGCATCCCGTTTCCCCACTTCCAAAGACACTGGCAGATTTTTGACCATCTGGGACACTGTGGTCCCCCTCAAGAGAGTCTGGAATGCTGGAATCTCCTCCACTCCCTCATGTAATGCTGTATTGTGTTTTCCATCCCCTAATCAAAAAATGTGGTGGGCACACATGTATGGGTGTCCGCCATATGGATATCACTCCACTCTGTTGGCAGCTAAGCCACTTATTCCAGTAAGTAGTCAGGGACTAGTTGTGTGAGGGCCTAGTTGCCAGATTGTCTCAGCACCTCAGCCCCGACTCTCCAGCCTTGGTCCAGTCTGTGTTGTTGCTTGTCTTTTGAATCTTGCTTTTGGCCTCAAGAAAACCAAAAACTCAAAAGTTTTTGGAATACTATTTTTTTTGTTGGTCTTTGCTAAACAACTCGGGCAGCGGCCTTGTTTTCTGTTCTCGCTAATAAACTCTACTTTAACCCCAGTTGGAGTTGTGTGCTTTTGGGTGGATTACTGAGAATAACCCTGTTGCGATGGTTTCAAGAAGTTAGCAGCAAAAGCTTGAAGGGCTACAGCAGACTATGCCGTCCCACTTAGTACTTTTCCAGGAACTGTCTGAAATCTACCCTCATCGTCCACCCTTATCTCATAACGATCAGGCATTTTTGGACTTCTGTTGAGATGACTCTCATTGAGAAGCTCTCCAAGGAAATCCAATCATTCAAGCACTGAAATCATCTGTGAAAATAATCTTTAATTATCAGTTCATAAATGGGTGAAACTAATGCAGTACCTTGTTATGTCTTCAGACAACTGGGCTGGGTCCGGTGGATAGAATTTCACATTGAAGGTAAAATCATAGTTTGCACCTTGAGAGAGAGAAGGAGAGCGTGATGCACTAACTACAAACCAAAGAATCACAAAGGAATGTGAACAAAAGGCATTCTGCTCACCTTCTACCTGTCGTCGGATCTCCTTGGTTAGGTCCATCCAAGTCTGATGAAGAAAAGGTTTTTCAAAATTAGTGCTGTCAAGCGATTAAAAGAATATCTAATTACAGGATTTGTAATTAATTAATTAATTAATTAATTCCATTTTAACCTCATATCTGCTAATGGTCCCCATTACAAAACTGTAGTGCATGAATAATCAATTGAATACACTATGAAGGGAGGATTTGAAATCCACATTTTTATCGGTGTGTTTCATACATGAAATTCGAAAGAAGAAGGTTAAGAGCATCCCAGCAAACCTATTTCTATCAAGCAGAATTATTCAAAAAAGCTATATAAATACAGGTAAAACTCTGCAGGTGTGGGTTGGTGAAGAGCAGCACTAGCACTTGCATTGGTAACAGTGGAACAGTTCTTGTTGACCGTGCCGTCTTCGTTCTTTTTAAAGATAAACTTGCCGTTCAAAGGCCTCAGTAAAGATTTGCTCGCCTCACTCCCCTTAGTTGCGTCCACAGCGACGCAGATGGGAAGTGACATGCAATATCTATAGGTCATTCATATGGGCCAAGGTTAATACGCTCATGCACTGAACTGCTGCTCATAACTTGCTGTGTTTATTAACATGTTGATTTGAAGCGTAATTAACCAATCTAATTAAAGTTTTAAACTGACAGTCCTAGTTAAAATGCATTGGTAAGGTCAGGTTCTAAAGTGTCAGAAATCTTTCATGGTAAGTCTTTCTTTTCCTGATGGAACACTGACATTGAAATTGTCAGACAAATATTGGCAACCGTGGGCTTAATGTAGGTCGAAGGTCATCCCAAGATTCTTCTCTTTTTTAGCACATTTTGAAGAGGAATCTCTTCTGGACTGAGCAGCATCCCTGCGAATCTCTCTATAGCCGCCATACGGCTACACCACTTGACATAGAGAAAAGCTTTTCGGAACTTTTGATCACAATGCCATTTAGCTGATGTTTATACAATATGAAGTCGATGGGATGAAATCTCTAGGTGGACTTGGGTGACAAGCGATGTCTTGAAGTAGTGACACTTGACCAAGCCCTCGGAACATCTCCCTCAAAAGGAGAAAACAAAGTCAAAATGGCCAACTTCCTGTTGCGTTTACGGCATGGCTTCAAGAGGATCATTTTGAGCGACTTCAAAATACAAACATTTTGGCCAGTCCCAATGGGCATGCCGAAACCGGTCTCTGTTTGCTAAGATGAAGAATAATAATAAAATTAAGGCTAACCGATCCCGATGTGCATGCCGAAAATCGTGCATTTTCAAGAATGTTGAGATCCCCAAAATTGCGTTCTTCGATTGTTAATAATAATAATAATAATAATAATAATAAAAAGAAACACTACAGTTCTAATAGGGTTTTTGCAACTTCGTTGCTCGGACCCTAATTAGCAGTCACTCACTTTCATGGTGGGTGTTTCCCAGATGGTCAAGCCATAGTAATCTTTCTCCAACAGATTGAGGTGGTCGCATACCCTCATGAACAGCTCCTGACCTTTGGCATGTTTCTTAGAGACACACGTGGAAAAAGACAGAATTGTTAAATATTCACATTTAACAGACAGGCTCACTGTACATGGTTAAGAAAACATGACAGCAGAGGAAAGGACCAGTGTGAGATGGGCTTGGGACCAAAATGTTACCGATAATGATGATGATACTAAGAAAAAGAAGAGGACGATAAAGAAGACAAAACAGACATGTAAAAATATGGACACATTTTCATAAGTTAGAATCATACAAAGAGAAAAAATTTGCAATTTGCACATCACCCACAGCAAGAAGGACCTTTGTTTGACCCCAAGTCAGACTGAGGGGGAGTCTCCAAGTTCTCCGCATGTTCGCATGGGTACTACTCAGTTTCCTATCACAATTCAGTGGCTCACACCTTGAGGCATGCAGGTTGACTTCAACATGCATGCCTCAAGGTGTGAATCTGAGAAGAATTTGATCATGCCAAGTAATGGTCCAGGTCTATTCCCTGCCTTTGCCCTGTGTGCGGGGATAGGCCCCAGCAGACCAGGAAATACAGTAATTGTTGAATAGATGTAATTGTATTGAATTTGTTTAAATTCATAGTTCATTCATTTTTGGGTGAAAACAGCAGATAAAAAAATAAAATGAACACTGCTCTTACATCCAGCTCGCACTCATACAGGGTGTTGTCCAGGAGGCTGACTTTGATCTGCATGCTCTTGGGCCGGCGTGGAGCTCTGGGAACTTTAGACTCCTCCACTGTCACCTTCTCCTCCTCTTCTTTTATGTGTACTGTAGAACCATGCAGCAGCATCTCCTCCTCCTGGTGATCTTTCTCAAGGACTGCCTCCTCTCCTTTCTCCTCGTCCTCTTTGCCCTTTTCATCCACCTCCTCAGCATCTTTCTTCTCTATATGGACAGCCTAACAAAGATGAAATTAAACATTACAACGGTGTGATGGTGGTTTTTCTACATATCATCATAAGCATCAATCTGTTTACAATCAAATTCAACTTGGTGCATGGGTAGTAAAAGATAGAAGAATAGAAGAATAGGATAGAACGCTTTTGTTGTTGGCACAACAAGACATGCTGCAAGTACAGTGAATTGCAAAAGCTAGTTTAAAGTAAAATTCCTTAAAATAGATAAACACATGTAATGTTCATTTGAGTAAGTGCAGGTGGACAGTACATATGCTTATAAAAGTGGTACTTTTACTCATTAGGCTACTTTCTGCCCACTACTCACTCCTTTATCTTTATTGGTCTATTTGTGTGTGTCACGTCGTGGTGAGGTTGTCTCGTAGGGGTTTTTGTCTTGTGTCATTTCCTGCTTAATTTTGAAATCCTGACCCTCCTTTCGTTCCAGGTCACTTGCCCTGATTGTGTCTCACCTGATCACTCCCTCTTGTATAAATAGTCTGCGTCTCCCCTGTCTTGTGCTGAAGTGTTGTTTGTCATGCCACCGAAGCCTCTGCTCATGCCACAGTCATAGCCTGCGTCTCCTCGTCATAGTAGGTTTTGTAGCCTCAGAGCTAGTTTGCTTTTGTTTTGCCAAGTTAGATAGATAATATTAAGTTTTATAGCCTGTTAATTTTCCGAGCTCTTTGAACACCTCAATAAAGCCTGACTATACTGCTCATCTGCATCTGAGTCCTCTATTTGTTCTGGGCCTGACAGTGTGGCCTATTTGTTTATGTTTTATTTTGCGGAGACTTCCTAGAGGCTGTGCCACATGAATCAAATACAGGCAACAGTAACATATAACAACATCAATCAAATAGACCCAAGCTGACACAAGACAGGCCACACACAAATTGAGGGACACGAGCTGTGAGTTTAGTAGTCTTCATAGGCTGACATATTAGAGAAAAACATTGATGCAATGCAGCCTCAGATGGCATGATAACACATACTCACTCCCTGTCTATGTTTCACTCTTGCTGTCTCTCTCTCTCTCTCTCTCACAAACACACACACACACACACACATACATGAACACACACAGTCACAGACACCATGGATGGAGAGTAAAGTGGAAGCTGAAGATTCATCAGTTGAAATAGGGAATATTTATTTCTTAGGCATAGTTTGATGCTGAACTGCATTTTGTTGTAGGGATGTAACGGTATTGGTTATATCAAAATATTGCGATACTAAAATTTCCTTGGTGTTACTGTGGAATGCCTCAGTATTACCGAAAAGATCCATTGCGTGCCAGCCAGCAGTCCAGGTGTCACAAAAAAGATCACAGACAGGAACCCCGCGAGACCATAAATGCATTATATTAGATTCATGAGTGAAATGTATGACAATATACAGACAGATGAGGACATTGAAATCATAGATGCTCCCGCAATGACAAAGGAGCATAGGTAACAGAGAAACACAGGACAACGTACACAACCTACATACAGTAGTAGCCATTAAAACTTTGCCATTCCAGCTGGCAGCCAGCAGTTTTCCCTCCACTTTCCAGCTGGTTTCCTGCCGAGTTCCAGCAGTTGGAGTGCCCCCTCCTCCCCCTGGGCGTGTCTATTTTAAACGCAAACCTTGTAGCTACAAGCGATGACCAGGGGATGGCGCCTCTCTCGCAATATAGACTATGCAAAACACACAAAGCTCACCGGTGAGGGGGGAGGGGTTGATAGTGACGATCTGGTGCCATTGAAAGGCGGTGGTGCTCAGAGGATTATTTGTAGGGGAGGAGGTAGAGGCTCTGTTCCCGTTCAGTCGTCCCCTTAGTTACTGACTACCAATTTCCCAGTCTACAGTGTTTAGTTCCATGGTGAACTCTTAGTTTGGGGTTGTCTAACTGCTCTGAAAGTTCCCATTATTAGTGCTCTGGGAAGGAGCACTATTGTTCTTCTGTGTGTTTGTTCTTCTACTACTATTACTTCTACTACTTCTTATAGCCTCAGAATCAGCCCAACGCAGCCTCTTCTCTTCATAAGCCTCCATTCATTTTCTGACCACTGCGTTCAAAGTTAAGATTTGCACTTCTACTCGCCACTGTGGCTGCAGTTTTCATAGTACACAAACCAAATCACATCACGATGTTCCTGTGACTCTCCCCTGTGCTTATATTCCAGATAGGTGCAAGCAAAAATACCCCCTGTTGAATATTTGATCACTATTTGACCATTTGAAGAGAAATTACAGTGATAACTTCGGTAGTATTCAGCACATGCTTTAGGCCTGTCCAAAGACCTTATTAGCATTACCATTACTCAACCTTCTGTTTGAACTAAATGGCCTTTTTGGTCTCTCATTGTCAACACTAATTCTTCACAGAGCCCAAAATGCAGCTGGTTTGACTCATTTGGGGAGTGGTTGAGTTCACTTTACAACGTTTTTCAACATTTTAAGATTGCGCTCAATCGCACAGCAATTATGTAGAAGCAGAGGTTGTGGAAGTGTTGGTCCATGTGTGTAAAAGAGGGGAGTAGGGACAGAACATTATCACTGCTCCTCTTGGTGGATAAATGAGGTACTGCTGCTGGTTTTCACTCCGGCTGCTTAGGGGCGTTTCTAGTCAGGGCCTCATTAACCACGTCATTGCGGGCGATCAGACTACCCCCGCCGATTGTGCGGCAACTTTTCGGCATCCAACTAAGAACCAGCTAAGAGCCAGTCTCTTCAACTGCACAAGATTTGAATGGCTCCTACTGTACCAGCTGGGTCAGTAACGTACATGAAAATAACACACATCTTTTTTTTTTTTTTCATATATTTGATGAACACGAAGCATAGTGTAGTGTAGCAATGTAACTCTGCCTAAGACCAGGGGAGGCAAATCCTGACCAACCTTGGCACAACACTGGCTCTGACTAGTGTTGCCACCTGTCCCGGTTTTCCCTGATTGTTCCGGATTTTGACGGATTGACCCAGGAAAAAAAAAAAGGTCCCGGTGTTTCTATATGATGCGTAAAATCTGTATATTCGTTAGTCCAGTGGAGGGTGCACGCGGATGTGCAGCCAAATCCAGCGAAGGTGCGCACTGTCAATGGGGGGTATGTATGTGCAAACAAACTATTGGCTGGTGCATCAAAACCCCCGATGCAATCTGGTGTCTGTACTATGAAAATTGAGGCCACAGTCACGAAGAGAAATGTAAATCTTAACTTTGATCGCAGTGGACGGAAAACACATTGTGGCTGATGGAGGGAAGAGGGTGCATTGGGCTGACTCTGAAAGTCACCGTTTAAATTTTATTAGCCACACAGGTTTATGGCACAAATTTTCCTACTAGGTACGGTGTAGCTGGGAGCAGCGTGAAAAGAGAAAATCGAGAGCAGATTTTTCAGTGATCCCACAATGACTGTCTACCCACTTCCCTCTATAGTTATGTTGACAATGCCTAACGGACATGTTTATGACAGGGCCTAGAAGAAAAGCGTTACAAGGTATCAACATGCTGTCATGTACAGCCATAGATGACAAGATTTCCTGAGTTTTGAAGGTTAAATGAAGTTTCTATGTCAAAGTAAGGCTTCGCAGCAAATGTTTGAGGGCGAGTTTTTGAATCTGCTTATTTTTCCTATTCATTTCTTATGGGGATTCTTGGAGTAGAAATGGAAATGTGAAACCCACATGGATTTGGGGAGGGTGTGAATG
Organism: Karalla daura; assembly: GCA_029224185.1. Lineage (NCBI taxonomy): Eukaryota > Metazoa > Chordata > Actinopteri > Chaetodontiformes > Leiognathidae > Karalla > Karalla daura. Next base: position 1,612,298 of record CM055205.1, on the reverse strand, counting down.
AAAAACGACACAACATATGAAGATACTGAGTGCGACCGGTAGAGAAGACCAGTTTTGCTGCGTTTTGAAGTTCAAATTCAGGTTCTACGTCAGCGTATGGCTTCACAGCGGATGGTTGTCTGAAGCCAATGTTTGGAATTTGCTCATTTTTTCCATTCATTTCCCATGAAGAAAATTACATTTGCTCTTTTGGGCCATTTTTTCACCCACTTGGAGCCAAAAAGTGTAATACAGTTGGGAATCTTTGTCCGATCCAGCATGTAAATACACCAGCATGTCTGGGAGATTCTCAGGAACATACTGGTCCCATAACTTGTCCAGATTCTGTATCGTTCACCAACAGTTGCGAGTCAAAGCTGCCAGGGGCCCCTGTTTTCTTTTTGTTTTGAAAAATAATAGCACACTTCTTGGGGACGCATGTTTTGATGTATCCTTTGTGTGTGTGCGATCAAAAACGCTTGTTTTGACAGTCAAATTTTTGCTATAATAATAAGAGGAAGATGCAAAACAACAAACATGCAGAAGAATAATAGTCATCCATCCTGTTGCACTAATAAATGGAAGAAACACACAGGAGAACAACATTAGTCCTTTCCGAAGCACTAATAAAACTTTCACTTTTTGATACAAATCCTTTGCAGTCAATTATAGCCTGAAGTCTGGAAGGCATTGACATCACCAAATAATATTGGTTGAAACACTTCAGAATTCATCCTGCTGGCATCAATGGCATGTCAGCAATAAATACAAGGGAACCAGTTCTATTTCCAGCCATACATGCCCATGCCATGGCACTGCCAACACCATGCTTTAATGCTGGTATGTTTTGGATCATGGGCAGTTCTTTTCATTCTCCATACTCTTCTTTTCCCCATCACTCTGGTACAGTACAAGTAGATTGTCTGTCCATAGAATGTTTTTCCAGAACTGCAAAGGCTTTTTTAGATGTTGTTTGGCAAATTCTAATCTGGTCTTCCTGTTTTTGACGCTCACAAATTTACATCTTGTGGTGTGTGTGTCTGTGTATATATATATATGCTAATTTCCACCCTATGAGGTTCATTCCTGCAGGGAACCCCCCCAGTAGAGACTGGGAAAAAACCACCTGCATGGTAGAGCGCCAAGATGAAGACCGCTGCTAAGCAAAAAGAACATAAAGGTTCATCTCAGTTTTTCCAGATAACATCTTGTTGGTGTCCAAGACTTTCGGAAAAATACTCTGCGAAATTGAACTTCTTGAAAGATGTGCATCCCATTACATCTGGTGTAAAAGTAGCACAGCACTGGCACAACGTGATGTCACCTGAATTTGGGCCACTGATTGGCTAAAGAGTTTTCACTATAGACTTTGTTTATATGTATACCGAAATCACAATTGAATGCATTATCTCATATTGCATATATCCCTAATATTGTGCAGTGCAAATACCAACAGCAAAATATTGTGATGGTGTGATGGTGTGGGGTGGATAGAAGAACCAGGAATTCTTCTATCCACCAAAAAATCCTAAAAGGAGAATGTCCAGCCATCTGTTTGCGACCTCAAGCTACTCCACCCTTGGGTTCTGCAACAGGACTTCAACCCAGAACACACCATCAAATCAGCCTCTGACTATCGTCGGAGAAACCAAATGAAGGCTTTTGAATTGTCAAGTCAAAGTCCTGACTGCAGCATGGCTGCAATACATAATGTGGTCCTACCCTACCTCCTGCTCCACTGTAGTATAAATACAATCAGCGCACTCACATCTCTGGTTTAGAGTCACCCTTTAGTCTGGTTAAAATCATGGAAAGTTTGCAGCCCACTTGTCTTACTGTATGACTTTTCCACATTTTCTACACTCATTACATTACATTACATTACACGTTTCCACACACGTGCAATGCTGTTCCATGATTCAGAACATCTAAAAAGTGTATGTCATATAGCCATGTTGAACCTCTCCAAAGTTGTACAACATGAGTTACAGGGGTCTGCTGTAGCCCACCAAAAATATGGTAGAAGTCCTTCACAGGATATTTTCAATTCTATTTTTGGCTGTTATTTTTAAATAACCAGAAACCTAAGTCCCCTGTTATTCTATGTAGAATGACAGTCCACTGTTAGCCTGGTTCATGTGAAACACAAAAATAGACGCGATAGGGCATGGTTTCCATTCCTTCAGCAGACAGGCCCCCACGATCCTGAGGCAGAGAATACTGTTCATTTGTGTTGTCAATGTTTTAAAGGGACATTGTATGGGAATCAATTGTGGGAAATTAATTGGGAAATTGTGAATTGCATGAATGTGAATAGCGCACTCCAGTGCGTCCCTTTTTCAAATGTGCATTGCAACTACAATGTCAAAAGCCGCTCGCTGAACTTCACCTCCAGCAGCTCTGTGTTGACTCACAGGAAAAATACATTGGTGCTATTTGTCACTTGCCGGCGGCTGTAGTATCAGGATGGCAGACTGTCATGGTGCTGTCCTGCGAGCTAACTCATCACATGTGTAAACTGTTCATCAAAAATTCTTTGTTAACAAGAATTAGTCCGATTATTAATATGGGATGGCAGAGAATTAATGGAAAACACTTGTCGTGTAGTTGCCTACTTTCACCTTGGCAATATGCAAAAAGCAGGCATATACTCCCCCTAGACACAACAGAGAAGCTAGTCCATGCCTTTGTTAGTTCCAGACTGGACTAACTGGATGCTTCAACAGGTCCCTGAAAACTTCAGTTGCAGTTCATCCAGGACACCGCAGTGTGTGTCCTGTCCGGTGTGACAAAAACTTGGAAGAGACATCGCATCTCTCCAGTTCTGGCCTCTTTGTACTGCCCCTCACCCCTCCTCCTTTCGATTCCTTTCCCTCTCTTTCCTCTCATCTCTTTGCCCCTCACTATTCTTAATCCTCAATTGCACTCTCTCCCCTCCCAGACCCCAGATGCCGAGTAGGATCCAGGACTCCGCCCCTCATCTACTGTTACTACTGCGGATTCATTTGGCCTCAAGACTAAGGACTTAAATTGTTAACCATCAAACAATAGATCACTATATGTTAATTTGCTTATGCCCACCTGCCGTGAGGATCTCCTGCAATGTCTCTCACCCTGTCAGGGTTTTTTTTTGGAAGTCATTCCTCAATGTGCAAGGTTTCAAGGGCAGGGGTGCTTGCTTTGTTTGTTTGCACTTGTGATGCGCCTCGAGATAACATTTGCTAAGAACTGGCATTTTAAATGAATAAAAGTTATGACATGATAACACTGATAACCTTTATATAAATGCTGACATTGATTTTGGAAATAAAAAACAAAAAATGTTACACATTGTCCCTGGACTGGATTTGGTTTGATGGACTTGCATCAAATTTGACAGAGTGGTTAATAATGTGATTTAACAATCTTTAATAATCTTTAATAATGAATGCCCTCTTTTAGAAACTGCATTTTGTGTTTACTTGTGTTATCTTTGCCTAATATTAAAATTCGTTTGATGATTTGAAACATTTAAGAGTGACAAAAGAAAAGAAATCGAGGGGGAAAACACTTTTCTCTGTAGCTGTCCAATTTGACAACTTTTCTCACCAGTTTTCGGTCATTGATGAACAAAATGGATACGCTGAAATTGCAGATCACCACCTACGGAAGTGCTACCGAGCAAGGCACCTCACCCCATTAAGTGCAAAAGGGGTGAATCATTTTTAAAGTTCCACTGTCATGGGACAAGTAAAGGCATGTTCAATTCTATTCTGTTCCTAGGGTAAATGGGATTAATTATGTATCAATCCTCATATTATGTCTGTAGACCAGAAGTTGGGGATATGCATTTATGGGAATTCATCTTTTTGACAAACTCAGATAGGCTGATATGTTACTATGACATTACATGCTGTAAATTTGTACTCCGTCGGTCAAATGTACGCCGTTACCAGAACAAACGTTATCTAATTTCTATTATTAAAACGTCCTGAGGTGTCTTTATTATGATGAGAGGAAAGACTATGAACATTAAAATAACGTTAAATTATTTTTGGCTTACTTTGATCAGCTTGTGAGAGCAGAAAAGACAAGTTTACTAGTTCACTCATTTTTGCACTTTTCCCTTTCTCCCCTCTTAACATTAATAAGATGGCCTAAAAGAAAAATATTCCAATACTTCAACAACTTCAGATATGTGCCATGTTGCGTGTCTAAAAAGAGCTGTCGATGTGCTGTAGACACACAGTAGATCATGCAATCTGACCTGAGCGTCAGCACTGCTCACTGAGTGCTGATCCAGGGCCACCTCTCCCTCAGTCCTCAGCTCGGGTTCAGGATCAGCGATTGGGGCTTTAGCTTCTTCATCTTCCTTGTCCACCTTCCCTTCTGCTTCTCCCTCACACTGAGAGCGCCTTTTCAGAAAGGAGAAGAGGCGGGAGAGACCATGGCCACCAGAGTTGTGGCTGCGAGGCCGAATGGGATCTTGCTCTGGCGAGGGGGGCCTGGCATCCTGGCTTAGTTCTTCTTGCTGCTTTGGCTTTTTCTGGTGACCCTCAGTCTCATCTGTAGTCATGGCAATCACTGTGGAGATCAAAGAGAGAATCGGGGTAAACAGTAGCGTGTATTTATGCTACTCGAGATCAGATAAAGAAACAGTTAACACAAATATGAAGGGGAATTTGGGTCTGTGACAGAGGTATGAGCCTATTATATGTACAGAGCAGATTTTAAACCCTTTGTGGTAAGTGCATGCCACTGTCTATAGCTTCTATATTCTTAATGTCCTTTAAATGTAGAAAAGTGTTTGAGACCACACCGTGAGCCAGGAACTATACTCTACGATGTTTCCTCCCTTCTCGCTCACAGCCTGTGCTAAAGACCAAGAAGGTCACAGAAATCTCTGTCCATCAACTTGCGCACACGTAATTCATAGAGTGCTCTCTTTAACCAATTAGCACTCACAAGTCAAAGGCCCTTTCTCTCTTACAGCTATAGAGGTCTGGAAGCTTGGGGACACATGAGAGAGAAACAGACTAAACCGTCTGTCACTGTTGTATGTGGAGGTCATTGACCATTTTACCAGACTATTCTGTGCAGATGAACCATTTTCTACCTTAAAGTTCATTTGTTTTCTTATTTGAAGCTTTATACGGTATGTAGTATGAAGTCATTATTCAGACTTATATGTGGGTTTATTGGGTGAGAGAAGAATGGCCCTGATTCTCAAAAAAACATTATTTAAGATTAGTTCCAATCCCAATTGCTCCCCTTACCCCCACCCCCACTCCTTCCCCTTGACCTTTCATTTCCACTGTCAAGGGGAAGGGGTGCAAATATTGCCCAAGGAAACAAAACGACACTCGATTGCCATGCTATGGCCCTTGCTTTTTCAACTTTCTGTGGACAGAAGACGTTGGAATGTCCTCTGGAATGAACGCAAATGCGCCAATTCTGTGTATCTGCTGTGATGTGGAACGGTTTCAGCTTTCCAGGAGAGTTATGAACAACTTGCAAAGGCTTCTGCGCCTTGTAGACTTCACCTCTGGTGTGCAACGACAACAAAAAAGACCAGGGACCCATTTCGGGAAGCGGGCTCAACAAAGTCCGACTATGTTTGTGGACTGAGGCTTTACATAGCCTGAGCTAAGAATCTCGAGCTAAGCGCTTTCAGAACACCGGCTTTCCATTAGTTCAATCAATTACGAGTATGTTCAGCTCGAGCTAAGCATGTGCACGGCAACGACAAAAAGCCATCCTCAATGAAGCCTGATACATGGATCCACCATGGCAACGAGTGAAAAAAAAGGTCTACGTCCTTCACTCCGCTGGAGTTGGAGACTATAATGTGCTGATACAGTTACTTTGAGCCATTATTTAGTGCAACACAGCTGCAGGTCAGAGGAGAGGGAGTCGGCACGGGAGAAGATCGCTGCTCCAGTCAATGCGTAAGTTTAAATATATTTTATTCATGTGTGCAAAGACGGTTATAATATCAATAGGTGAAAACTTGTGGAATGATATTAAAGCTAAAATGTATTGTACGTAGATGCAATCCCACTGGTGAAAGACAGACGTGGAAGCAGCTAAAAATTAAATATAAAAACAGGTTTCAAACAGGTGAGACTTCAGCAGAGTAGTGTCATGGAGTTCCCTGATTTTAAATAGCGTACTGTAATAGGCCTAATAGACCTGCCACTGCAACTGTTAGTAGCCAGTATATTATGTTATGAGGTCGTTTAAAATGTCCCGAAAAATAACACTGCTATTCACAGGATGAGGATGAAGAGGATGATGAGGATGAAGAGGATGATGAGGCCACATTATCTGCTGCTGCAGAGAGGGAGCATGAGGGTCGTACAGAGGTAACATCCGGTGGTGTTGCTGATGGTTTCTTAACAGTCTTGTGTGCGTTATTGAGTGAGATTTAGCTTACACAATTATTATTAATTATTATTAACAGATATTTTCCTTTTTAAGAGAGCATGGCTGGGCAGCAGGACAAGGGTCCATCCACCGCTACAGATCAATTTAATGCAATAAGATGTTCAGTAAATGGCAACGGTTCATTTTGTGGATTCATGTGCAACTGCACGGTGCACATGGCCTTATGTACTCCCAGTTACCAGTAAATGACCTATGTAAAACGTATGTTGTCAAACAAATGAAAAAAATGACAAAGAAGTAATGCCTCTTGACCTTGAAAATGATGAAATTGAAATATGAGACACAGGTGGGTGCAGTGTGAATTGCATTAATGATTGGGACAATTGTATTGTATAATAGGAACACTGCAAAAACAATAAAATAACTGCTGCTTTTGTATTTGTATTTGATAGATAGATAGATAGATAGATAGATAGATAGATAGATAGATAGATAGATAGATAGATAGATAGATAGATAGATAGATAGATAGATAGATAGATAGATAGATAGATAGATAGATGCACTGCATACAGTTGCCTTGCTGTTTTCAGCATCACCGATGTTGTACAGAAAACTGCCGTTTGGGGCAGATAATGAAAAGCGTAACAAAGCACAGATATAAGTCCCTCCACGGTGGATGATATTGCAAATTCCACGGTGGATGACGTTGTTTAATGTACTTTAAGGATTGCGCTGTGAAGCGGTACCTTCCGAAAAGGAAACTGTCAGGAAAGGAAAATATCTAAAAAATATATAATACAGGGTCTGTAGATGATCTCCCAGCATAGGCGCAACTCCCTCCGAAGTAATATTGCCTCTAATTCCACTGGATTGGCACTCAATGGACGAGCCACGGTCGAAAAACGGAGTTAATCGTGATCGAAATTCCCCAAACTCCAGGAAACACACTCGGACTCAATGAATGAAACTTTGGTTGTGACGTCAGGGGGAGCAGACAGCTCGACAAAGTTGCCGTAGTACCTGATGTCGAGCTCTACTTAGCCCCCTTTCTGAAACGGGAAAGCCCGAGATTCCCTCACTTTAAGGTTCAACATAGCCGAGATACGTACTAAGCCCGCTTCCTGAAACGGGCCCCTGGGTGGGTAAAAGTAAAGATGAGTAGAGAGTAACGAACACTGTTAACAAGTTCTGCTGTTCGGCCTGTCTTCCTATTTTGCATGACAGATATAGCGGGTTATTGCATCTCACACATGTGCAGAAGGCACGTGCATGCATGTTTTCATGTGCAACACGCCAAGATAAAAGAGGCAGACAAAGTTGGCTTTTTTTCTGTTGGCTTTGTGTGCATGTTGGGTAATAATGGTCCATTATAAGCAGTACTGGACCAGACCTTTGGCCAAGAACTTTCTGACCAAGAACCAGGATCACACCAGGGTTGTCTGACCTGGGTTTAACCTTTCTTTTGTCAGTTAATATCAAGACAGTCGACCCTGGTCCATCCAGGTCATGACAGTTCAGACAGGACCTGGTATGAATACAGACTAATAAACTTGAGGGCAAAAGATGAGCGGGCGGAACACACGTCATCTAATGCCAAAGCTCGTTAGTATAGTGTGACTATTTGCCTAACATGGCTCCTGTTTTTGTAGTGGTTGTGGATCTTTGTACTATTATTGCCTTCAGTTTTTTCTTAATGTTTATTCTGTTTTTGAGACCAGCCTTTTCTGGATCGTCAGCTTCAAAATAATAGCATGTGCAACGTTGTCCCTGACTGTCTTCATCATCATTTCCTCCTGTCCATGTACAGTGAGGAGCTGTTTTTATGTCTAGTTTTGGTCAGGGTTCACCACCACTGTACTTAAAAACAGTGCCATGAACCCTCAATCCTGTCTTCTGCAGTCTTTGTGCATTCACAGGAAGAATTGCTTGACTCTTCCGATTGATGTATTGCTGAATGTCAATACTCGATCTGAATAGATCATATCAAATGTAAACACTTAACCCAAAAGACTAATTTGGAATGAATTCAAGCAGAATGAGGAAATCACGTCCTTAACTAGTCATATGGTTACTCTGATTTACTTTTACAAGAGTGGAAAATGCAACTTCAGGTCACTGGAAATCAGTGATTTCAGAGCATTGCCAGCTAATTCAAGTATACTAGTCAGGAATTGAACACAAAAGTCTGTCAAGCTTTTCTCTCTCCTTTTTAACTGTTTGGAATACATTTTGAATATGGTCGAAAATGCTTCAAGCCCCCAAGATATATCTCTAGCTCCCCCGAGGGTCCTGTGCGATCTGCTCTGAGGTGTCGCTGGCTGGAGTTTCTGAGCCTCGTAGCAGTAGCTCTGATGTGCGTGATTTCATAACCAAATTCAAGAAAAATTCAAAAGTGTTGCCCGGATATATGGGCAAACATGGACAAATACACACAATCTTGTGTTTTGGGTAGAAAATGTAGACCCATATTTGGGTCATGTTTTTTTTAGGAATCTAATATTTTACTTTTTGAGAGAAAGACTAAGGTCGAAAATATGTTCAAGGTGAGCAGAGCACCAAAACATCCAATATGATTTCTGGGGTTCAAGATGAAAGAGTGATCTAGGTATAGTATGTGAAAGGCAAGCAGTGACAAAGACCAAGTAGTTGAAAAATTGCAAATAGATTTGTAGATTGGTGAGTAGTTTGGTTCAAAAGGTTAAACTTAAACGCATTATTTGAAAGGAAAAGTGAAGACACATAAGCATTTCTGCATTCCTGGCTGCGTGATAGCTTGTGTCAGAGTACTAAAAGTGAGCTTAAGGACTGAAAGCGGCTTTAAAATTAATCGGGTCTGTGTGGGATTAAAACCAGGGCTGGTCAGCTGACTACGGAAACAATCTAGCCTGAGTCTGCCAGCTTGACCCAATTGAAATCAGAAGCAGATAAAACGGCCATGAGCATTATACAGCCTGCAGGTCACATCAGGCCCGCTGGCTGTCACTGTCAGGCCTGAGTAAGTCAATGAGAAATCCTGAAATGGTGTACATCATGTCCACAGTACTCCTTTTACACAACTTTGATGCGACTCATAGTGTAATCTGCTCATAGTTGTGTCTGTAGTTGCTCTGGTGCTTCTTTCTTTCTTGCTTCCTTTTCTTTTGGTGGAGAGGGGGTGTTTCATCAAAAGACTTCAAGACGTCATCGCTACTTTAAGTTGTAATCAGTAACACATCTTTAAAACTGTGTGCTTTAAAGATGATAAGTCAACAGTTTCAATTTGCAATTAAATATAGAGCACAACCATACCATAGAGCTCAGATCAGTTGGGAAGGAAAAGCTCCTAAGAATAAATTAAACCAAAGGCAAAGTTCATTAAAATATCACAACCAATGAAATCCCAACCATGTACCACTACGGATGGGTACTGAATTTGGTACTTTTTTGGTACCGACCTAATTCCCATTTAAATATCGAGTATCGATTCACGTAGTGAGTGTCTGACACATCAGCTTCATTGGACCCACCTTCCTGGAACACACAAGAGTGTGATTACATCAGAAGCATGTTCTACAGTTTCTGATGGTACCTGAGCGCACATTGTGTGCCAGTTTTGCCCACTTATAAACATATATTATTGAGGGGGGGGGGCAGACTGCAAGCATGGGCAAACATGCTGGGCCCCTACATCTGCCCCTTTCAGCACTCAGCCTAAAGTAACAGCAAAGCAGCAACAGTCAGTAACTTCACCAAGGCCAAGGAGGATGCTTTACCTCCATGGAGCCAAGGAGTGTCACAGGGCTGTGGACAACAGTGGACACCCCAGTGATAAATCAATGAATGGTGTGTTTTGTTTTGTAATTACTTTGTCACTGTTCTGTGCTTAGATAACAAATATAGGTAAAAGATAAGAGATGAAAAATAGTTTTTCGTTTACACCTTTAAATATGTATAGGTTTATGTAATACCTTTATAGTATTGAGGAGACCAAAGCTGCAGGGCCTGGGAAACGCGTGAGGAGGTAGACGTCTTTCCCAATACCAGCAGTCCTGGGAATGCTATTGTTTTTGTTCCGATTTTTATTTTCCTCCTTTTCTTCTTTTTTTAGGCAGCCAAGCCTGTGGGACCTGAGGAATGCATATGCAAGCAGATGCATTTTCCCAGGACCAGTGGTGCTGGAAACCCATAAAGCCATTGAAATATTCAAAAACCCTTCCACATGGGGATCATTTGGAGTAAGAAGATGAAAATGGGTACCCATGTGTAAGTCCAGTTGTCCAAAAAACTCTCTTCCACTAGTCATCACTGAACAGGAAGTTGGCCATTTTGTTTTAAATGACCAAGTTTTGCTGAGTTCCACACAATACATTTCAACAAACTCCACCTATGATTTAATCCTATGGAATATTAAAGGCCAACTATAATGCATTGCCATACAGTGAGCACAGAGATGTCTTACATTTATTTGGAAAAACATATGCCTCTAAACAGCACGGTGCTCTACCACCTGAACCAAAACTAAACTGCTTTTGACAGTTTACAGTACCCTTCCATGAATCACATCTACATATCAGGAAATAAATCAATTCCAAGGAGAAAAAAAAAGAGTCATCTGCACAGAGCATTCTGACAAAATATTCGGTGACGAAAACACAGTGTCAGTGACAGACCGTGATTCTCTCTCCTGTGTTTCCAAAGGCCCCACACCTCTATAGACAGGGAGGGCTTTAGTGACTACAGAGATCTGATTGGTTGGTAAAAAAAAGGCATTCAACCAACTGTGTGTGGGATTCGTGGGGACAAAGGTTTCAACCACAAACTTTGTATAAAATGTTTCAACTTGTTAATATGTTTCAACCAATGACCTGCAGGGAGAGGCTATACCTGTTCTGTTATTGGCTCTTTAGTTCATGCTGAGTGAGGTAGAGCAGAAGTTATGAAGAAATGAGTCTCCAACAGCTGTACCATACACCATAGAGAAACAGCAAAACAGTAGTGAAAACACACTGGTCTGACTTCAAATGACTTCTGCAGTTAAACTATTTGGATGACGTTTGATTTCCAACAAATTTCATTACCTCACAAAATTTCATTTAAGGCATTTTAATATTTTTTAAGGGCCTTCATTTTCACAAAACTGATTTGTTAACCTTTAATACTTTTTGAGAACCCACGCACACCCTGCATACAATAGAACACAGATCAGCTGGGAAGACACAATGCCCCAGAGAATAAATATTAGAAATATTACAATATTATTCTTATTATTATTGTATTACTCTGAGCACTATTCACCACTAAAGATAACTTGGTAAAACAATTTGGTGAATAATATCAGTACTATGCAGAGGCCTCTACAGGGGCAAGTTCTCAAAGTCCAAAAAGGGCAACTATAACCTGATTTTAAAACAATGTAGTGGTAAGAATCTAGCATTAAAACAACAGTACTGAAGCTCATTGCTCAATGACATATACATATACATGTGTGTATGTGTGTTTGTGTGTGTGTCTATGTGCTGTAAGTGCTGTGACTGCTGTAAGTGACATATGGTGGAAGTAATGGCGAGACAAGACTCTCTTTCACTAAGGTGAAAAATGACAACAAAAACACAGCGAAACAGCTATGAAAATACCCTGCCGTTTTTGCTGACGTTTGTGAGTGTAACATGGTACACGGAGGCACTGCCGCACCGAGCCAGACTCCTGGCTTCAAAAACGGCGCTTCGCAAACCAATGGGTGACATCACAGAGGCTTGGGGCTTGGGAACAACAACTGCTAATGTCATGAATATACTGAAAGGGCAGATTCAAACATATAAATTAACAGGATACAACAGGGAACATACAACTGAGCCTACTAGAAATCATGTTGGCCACATCTAATAATATCATAGGGGCATTGTGTTAATTCGCCAAAATTGACGTTTGCTTATATATATATATATATATATATATATATATATATATATATATATATATATATATATATATATATGTTAACCTTGGTCTATTAAGACCTCGGCTAATAATCTGACACATTCTCGAAGAATTTTAGATTTGTTTTAGTAATCCAATAGTGAAGCGCCATGATAGTCTGCCATCTTAAAAGTACAGCCACCACCAAAGGGCAATTACCACCAAAACATTTTCCCTGTAGGCCAACACAGACACACTGGAGCAATAGATCAACGTGAGAGTCTTTTTGATGGACGGCAGCTACCGTAGTTGCAATATACGTTTGAAAAGGTAAGGCACGAGAGCGCACTATTCGGGCGAATGCGATACACAATTTCAGTGCTAGATGGCAGTAAATCTTACACATTGTCCCTTAGATGAGGGTGGGTGTTTCTTCTTAACAGCCCAGACACCACGTCCAGGCTTTCCTTAAATAATAAGCCTACAATCACATGACAGCCTGGGATGTAAAAGGTGTAAAAGTGTGTAAAATGTTTCCATTTTAACACCCTCTGTTCTGTATCCAAAACTGAACTACAATGCCATCACGGTGAAAAATGACATTTTTTTCAAAATAAATATCAAAATTTGTGTAGGTGACTCATTATACCATGGAGTTGCATTGTGCTTCTTTAAAGCACCCTTTTACTCCTGATCGGTGGGCAACGGCTGGAAAATGGAACCCTCTAAACAACAACAAATACAGCTAATCAATAAAGTAAGTCACTATCGCACAAAAGGCACATTTCTCACAAGGAAGACACTCCTTCCCGCAGTCAGAAATTTTCATGATTCACAATTGCTCCACTCTATCTCCTATGGTGACGAGATGTTGTGAATGGGCAATGGACACCAGTCATCCATACGCTACGCTCTTTGCTTTGTTTTCTAGGCTTAAGCGCAACGCCCCGAGCCTCCGAAGCCTGGGAGCTCCCCTGCTGATTGTGCCCAGTCCCCAGGCTCCATGATGCTTCTGTCGTCTGCTGGAAAAACAAATGTCTGCTGCTTGACACTGCTCCTCCTTTATTCGTATAGGATAACATGGAGACCGACTACAGCTGCCACAGACTCTCCTTCAAGCGTGATGGTGAATGCGATAACTAACAAATAAATATACCAAATCAAAATGGTAACTCGTTCTGGTACGTTGAATCAACGGTAGATATATTTAAAGTAACCTCCGCTGATGATTCCATTACGGCTTCCATTAATCAGCAGCATAACATATATATATATATAGGGTTAATTTCAAGCCGTGTATTGAGACAATAACTGGTTTTCCTGCTACGCTTCACAGGAACGCCAGTGCAGCTGACAGAAGGCACAATAACGAGGGCAATAGGTGTACCTGTCAGCAAATGGCGCTGTATGGCTAAACAGGTATTGAAAAAAAAATGTCCTGAGCTCGCAGTGTGATGGTTCAGCCACTCACCCCGCTGTGTTGAGATGCTCCAGCTGAAAAATAAGCTTTAAGACAGAGATAGCTTATGCTCTCCGCCAACCGCTCCCTGCAGACATCACATAAACGCCGTTGTTATTCATGTGCGCTATTGGACGGTTTTCACAATAATGTTTAGGTACCGGTAGCTACCAATATTGGTCTTTAGCCCTCAGCGAGGTCTGACAGGCAGCCAGGAGCGACGCAGTATACACGATCTCCGCAGAGCTGCACGGAGCTGCTCCAGCATTATGATGGAGTTCCCAGAGTTCTCAAGGAAGGAAAAAATCTGCTGTTTCTTCTTTTTTTCATTTTTCAGTCATTTGTTCAAGTTTCATTTGTATCCACAGCTATGAATGAACTGTATGATATAAATTATATGAAGTAATAAAAAACAACTGCTTTAAATTTTGCCAAGTAATAAATTACTGTTGTACTACTACTGTTGGTTATTTGTAATATTTTAATTACAGTTTTAGGAAGAATAATTTTCAGTTAGCGCTGTTCTCTCAGAGCAGGAAATTTGTGAGTTTGTCTCCCAGTCTCTGCGATTACTGTGTCCAATTATATACGTTATATGTGCTATATGTTCTCCCTTTGTTTTCTCCCATAATCCAAACACATGCGTTACAATCAATTCAGGACTAAATTTCCCCAAGGTGAGCATGTGAGCGTTAATCGTGTGTGTTTGCCCTTCAGTTAACTTGTGACCTGTCAAGAGTTAGTCTTGCTTGTCACAGATATAATGTCCTATAAAATTCTTTCTTTGCATTTCACCTATCCTATTCTTGATGCAGTGGCCTGGCAACTGGCAGCCCCAGGGGCGAACTTGTGGGTTAAAGGCCTTATTCAAGTGCCCACAGTGGAGATGGCGAGGTTGAGGACAGATGATCAGTTCAGGGATTGAACTGGCAGCCTTCTAGTTAAGAACTCTCCTTCTTACCTGAGGCAGCCACCACTATGTATTCCCTACCTTCACCCTATATGAGCTGCACCAACAGACTCCAGTGACACAACTGGCTACAAAGCAAGTGAAATAATGCGTCGATGAATTAATGCGAGTAGTTGCATTAGATGCCTGATTTCAGTTTGAAGACTTGCAGTTTCATATCTATACAGTAAAAGATGTCAAACCACAGAGCGGTAGTTCTGGTTAAAGAGTGGTAGTTAAAGGTATGCATCAAAACATTCTATGAAATAAAAATAGACTTGATAGTTAATGTTGTAAATGGTGTTAAACATTTTAGCTCAATACATGCAATATGTATTCTATTGTTCTGGCGCTTGAATTTAAAGGTCAGTCTCACATTGCATATTATTTAAACATAGAACATATACATATTGAAACATTAACAAATCACGTTCAAACATCAAGCCTGTAAGACAAGAAATGGGGATATTTTGGACTTTACCCTCCCCCATCCCCTCCTCTTTTTAAGATGGACCATGGATATGTAATGAGACAAGTGTATTTGTGAAACAGCCAATGGGAGCAGTGTGTGATTCGGGCTGATCCAATCGCAGGTCTCATATCTGTCTGCATGGCATTGTTCCACCATCAGTAACCAGGGTTTTAAGTGCAATGAAAACCAATGCATTTGTTTTTGACTCTGTCTGTTGACATGAAAAGTGAGGGATATCAGACAGCATATGGGCAGAGGTTATCTGAGCTTTTTCATTAAAAGGTGAATTGAAATATCTCATGTTATGACAGCACAACCCACACGTCTGGACACTTTTTGTTACATAACAGTACAGACTCTGGCTTTGAATTTTCTGATACAAGCAATGCTAGAGATGAGAGGGAATGAGGGTGGACTAGACTTTGCCTAGATCGTGGTGGGTGGGTCAGATCCTCACACACAAACAATACTTTGCTGCTACCTAATAGGGGGAATGCAATTCATTAAGAGAAATGAAGAACCCTAACCCTAATAGGAGCCTTATCTCCAGCTCACGTGTATTGCCATGAATTTATTCTGGGAATAGAGCTGTAGCATCTATGGAAGCAGCAGCCCTCCTCAGGTAAAGACCAGCGAGTCTTCTTGCGCAAGCCTGCTAAGTGAAGCTGAGGATTGCTACCACAACTCCCTTATAGCACATATAGTACACAGTTATGTCTCACCATCCGTTTTATCTCCAGGACACATAGAAAGCTTCACTATTCCAGTAAGCAAAGAAACCTTGCTAATTTACGAACACTTCTCCCTGTCTCTCCCACCTCCATCTCTGACTTCCTTTTCTATTGGGCTATGAAACTGCCAATCTGCAGTTAACAAAGCTAACTTCATTCCTGTTTAAGCCAATCAGCAGTCTCTCAGCCTCCTGGCTCTCACTGACACTTGGATCAAATCTGAAAATTCTGCCACCCCAGCTGCACTCTCTACCAACTACTCTTTCTCTCACACCTCCCGATGGGAAGAGGAAGGGTCTCCTGATCTCCAAAAAGTGAAAATTCATTCCTATATTATCCCCACACAATTTCGCCTCATTTCATTACCATGCTGTCCAGGTGACTGCCCCAGTTCATCTTGGAATAGCTGTAATCTACCGACCTCCAGGACAAATAGGGTGCTTTAAGGATGAATTTATTGCTTTCCTGACGTTCATTCCTAACCATGAGTATCCACTACTCATCCTTGGTGACATGAGCATTCACCTAAATTGCCAAAGCTCTGACAGTTTCCTATCTCTGATAAACTCCTTTGACACATTTGACACAAGTCTGCACCCCCACCCACAAAACCGCCAAAGAACTCAACTCACCCGCAATTGTTTCACAGACTGCCTCACTGTCACACCTCTGTATGTCTCTGACCATTTCTTTGTTAACTTCAAAATACAGCTTAAATCTCTCCCAAATCCCCCACCATCTCTGGTGTCATTCCACCACAGCGTCCACAATCTCTGTGTCTCCCAGCCACTTCTCTTCCGCAGTGGCATCTGCTTTACCCACACTCATCTCCTTTTCCACCCCCAACCACCCAAGCCATGGCAAACTGACACCATTCAGGAACTATGCAGCACCCTAAGAGCTGCAGAGAGAAAATGGCATACAACAAAAGAACCTGGTGATTTAAAAGTCTGTCAGTCACTCCTGGCCTCCTTCTCCTCCAGCATCCAAATGCTAAATCCAATTTCTACAACAATAACATCAACAGTACTGTGGTGTTGGTGTGGTTTGGGCTTCAGCAGGAGGAGAAGGGAGGAGGATTCACTCTGGAGTGGTGGAGTGGAGTGAGGTGGCATATCAACCTGAGTTTTATTGCAGTGGCGGACCCAGGGTGGAGAGGTTTTTGGAACTGAGGAGGCACAGGACTGCAGCATCAGGTACCGACTCCCTGCACCCTGAGCCTCCAGTCACCAGCACTGTTTATTCTAATTGTAGTTTCTATTTGAGCACGGGTTAGACTGCCCAAAGAGCTGTTCCATAAAAGGAAAATAAACAAACCTCTTCCATTCAAGTTGTGTGTCTTCCCCACTGGGAAGCCCACTCTGTGAGCTGCCACAGGCACCAAAGACACCCGCAAACTATTTTCCACCTTCAAGACATTGCTCAATCCTCCACCTCCATCATCAGCAACTAATCCATCTTCTGAATCCTTTGCTTCCTTCTTGATTGAAAAGGTTGAAACTATCAGCAGACAGTTTTCTGTACCACCCATTCTCAATCAGCCTCCTCAGGACAAGGGCCCATCACTCTCCACGTTCACCCCTCTCTCTGAGACTGAGGTGTCTCCTGACCCACAGCCATGCTACCACCTGTGCTCTGGACCCTATTCCCACAAATTTCCCTACAAAACATCTCCCTACCATCGTGCCAACTGTTACACATGTAATCAGTTCCCCATTGGCGTCCAGAATATTTCTCAACTCCTTCAAACAGGCTCAGGTGGGGCCCCTGCTCAAGAAACCCTCACTAGATCCAGGTAAAGTTGAGAATTTTCGGCCGATTTCTCTTCTTCCCTTCCTTTAAAAAAGCATTGAAAAGGCAGTCTTCCATCAGAAAGAAAAAGGGCATTGTGCGGGAGAAAGTATGAGAACTTTCTCCCGCACAACGTCCTGTCTATTCCTCTCTAGAGACTCTGCCCTGCTCTCTAAACTAATTATTTGCAAGTCATGCTCCTGTGTTGTATGTGCTTATGATGCTGGGGTGTTTTTTGCTCCCATACTGTTCTCTCTCAAGCGCACAGCCCGGAATGCCTGTTTTTCTCTCCTCTCTTCCCTCATGTAGTGATATCTCGTAATTCTATCACTCAATTGTAATTTCCTTGGGGAGCAATCCCACGGAATCAATAAAGTTTAATCTAATCTAATCTAATCTTC
This sequence comes from Karalla daura, assembly GCA_029224185.1. Classification (NCBI taxonomy): domain Eukaryota; kingdom Metazoa; phylum Chordata; class Actinopteri; order Chaetodontiformes; family Leiognathidae; genus Karalla; species Karalla daura. The sequence continues at coordinate 1,594,252 of CM055205.1, read as the reverse complement.
TTGACCTGAATCAGTCAAGCTCACCACTCTCACCACTTGCCCAGTGTATAAGAGGTCTTGGTCAGTAAGTGTCACTTCCTGCTGAGCACCGACAGCACTGCTTCTGCTGTTAATGTATCTCTGCACCTATCTTTAGTGTCTATTCCTTGAATTTCCACCATTTAAGTATCCTGTGAGTGCCACTCAAGCACCCTATCCTGTTTTCGGGTCCTGCTCTCTCCCTGACCTGCTTCCTTCACCACTTCTAGTAACTTTTATCATCCTTGGTCCGGTTACCGCTAGCTCTTAGCATTAGCTCTAGTTAGCAATGGCTTCCCCTTCTGCTTGTCCTGTCCCTGTTTCCGGCTCAATGTGCCACATGTTCAGCTACTCCCCTGCCTCCTTTAGCGACGGTGATATGTGTAAGCACTGTAGTTTACTGGTTAGGTTGGAGGCCAGGTTTAGCGATCTGGAATCTTGGCTCTGCACGGTGGAAACAAAACCAATAGCTGCAGTTAGCCAGTGCCCATAAGAAACTGCAGCTGGGAACACAGGGACTCTTATGAAGGACCACGCATTATTAGAGTTGGGCAATAGTTCAATTAGTTTTAATTCCCATTTGTTACGCCCATGATAATTTTTATAAGGTGACAGTGTTCTAGTACCTCCAGCGAGCATTGAACTTTCATTAGCCTCAGAGGCTACAGATTAGCTTATGTGGGAGTGGGTGAATCCAGGCTGGGCGGGAATATTGTTGAGTGAGAGTGAGTGAGTAAGCGTAAGTGAGTGAATAAGTACGATATGGATCTGTGTGTATGTATATGTAAATGAATATTTGTTTATTACGTATGTGTGTTGTTGAATATCCACTCTCTGTTGTTACCACCCTGGTCAGCAATTATTTCCAGAAGAATCACAGCTTTACACAGCCAGTTTAAATTCCTGAGATGAACACAACACAGCTCTTGAACTTAGCTCCCCGGCTACAGGGACACTGGGTGACTGTTAGAGAGAAGTCCACTGAGGCCCACCTACTGCTCCCCAATGAAGTTAGTGAAGTTGTGAACTTCACTGAACTTGTTATTCACATCAGTGCTAATGACCTGCCTTTTCTCCGGCCCCCTGTGCAATCTGGCAAGTGACGACATGTTTAGCCGTACATCATCCTTTCGTTATCGTCATCGTTATCGAGGTGGTGTCCTGCAAATGTTGTGGGCATTGCAAATAATTGGCAACAACTTTCTGGGGTAGACCTGCTCTCATTAGGAGGGACTGCATCCAGCCCACATTGGAAGGAGCAACACAACTCTCGAGCAACCTGTCCAAGTGCATTAGTCCTCCCTCACCCTGAATTAGAGTAGAGACCAGGAAGCAGAGTTGCTGAGTAACACACTTCTCTGCGCTATAGAGACCCTATAGCGAGACCCTACAGAGACTGTACAGACACTAAATTTGGACATTCGTCCAAATGCAAAAGACCCCATAGAAAACAATGAGAGAAATGAGACCCTGCCCGGAGGAAGCCCAGGGCCCACGTCTGGAGCCAGGCCCGGACGGAGGGCCCGTCAACGAGCTCCTGATGGCTGGGTCTGTTACGGGGCCCGGCCTGGGACAGCCCAAAAGCGCCATGTGACATTGCCATCTTCTCCACTGCCCCGTGGACCCACCACCTGCAGGGCGAATGACTGGAATCGGGTGCAGTGTGCACTGGGTGGCAGTCGTAGGCAGGGAGCCCGACGGACCAATCCCAGGGTAACAAGTCTAGCTATGGGTACATGGAATGTCCTGAGCTTGTGCCGAAGGTGGAGCGGCACCGGCTAGCGATAGTCGGGCTCACCTCCACACATAGTATAGGCTCTGGAACTCAACTCCTTGAAAGAGGTTGGACTCTCGACTACTCTGGAGTTGCCCACGGTGTAAAACGGCGAGCTGGTGTAGGCTTGCTTATAGCCCCCCGGCTCAGCTGCCACGTGTTGTCCCCGCAGAATGAGAGGGTAGCATCCCTCCGCCTTCGGAGGGATCTTTGACCAGATCCCAAGGGAGGCAGGAGACATGGAGTCTGAGTGGACCATGTTCTCCACCTCCATTGTAGATGTGGATATAGAAGATATAGGTCGCTTCAAAGAAATTCTGGCAAACTGTCCGGCGACCTCAGGAGGGGGAAGCAGTGCTCCACCAATATTTGTTTACAGTGGAAGTGGGGAGCTGTTGACCCCGACTGGGGACTTTGTCCGGCAGTGGAAAGAATACTTCAAGGATCTCCTAATCCCACCGACACACCTTCCTTAGAAGAAGCAGAGGCATCACCCAAGCCGAAGTCACTGAGGTAGTTCGGAAGCTGCCCAGTGGCAAGGCGGGGTGATGATATAATAGAAATACTTTATTAATCCCTCTGGGATTAATAAAGTATTTTTCTTTTCATTTCATTTCATTTCCTTTCATTTCATTCATGAGATCTGCCCTGAGAATCTCAAGTCTCTGGATGTTGTAAGGCTGTCCTGGTTGACACGACTCTGCAACATCGTGTGGCAGTCTGGAACAGTGCCCCTGGAGTGGCTAACCAGGGCAGTGGTCCCTCTTTTTAAAAAGGGGGACCAGAGGGTGTATTCCAACTACCGGGGGATCACACTCCTCAGCCTCCCGGGGAAAGTCTATTCCAGGGTACTGGAGAGGAATGTTCGGCCAGGAGTTGAACCTTGGATCCAGAAGGACAATGCGGTTTCCGTCCCGGCTGTGGAACACTGGACCAGCTCTATACCCTCCACAGTGCTCGAGGGTTCATGGGAGTTTGCCCAACCAGTCCACATTTGTTTTGTGGACCTGGTGTTCTTTGGGGGGTACTCCGGGAGTATGGGGTCGAGGACCGGCTACTGAGGGCCATGCAGTCACTGTATGTCAGGCGCAGGAGCTTGGTTCGCTTTGCCGGCAGAAAGTCAGACCTGTTCCCAGTGCATGTAGGCCTCCAATAGGGCTGCCCTTTGACACCAGTTCCGTTCATTATCTTTATGGACAGGGGGCCGCAGCAGGGGTCCGTTTTGGTCCGGTTCGGGAGTCATGGGATTTCATCTTTGCTCTTTGCAGATGATGTTGTCTTATTGGCTGCCTCGAGCAGGACCTCCAGCATGCACTTGGGCGGTTTGCAACCGAGTGTGAAGCAGCTGTGATGAAAATCAGCACCTCCAAGTCCGAAGTCATGATTCTCGACCGGAGAAAGGTGGCTTTCCCCCTTCAGGTTGGTGGAGAGTACATGCCTCAGGTGGAGGAGTTCAAGTATCTCGGGGTCTTCACGAGTGAGGGAAGGACGGAGCAAGAGATCGACAGGCGGACCGGTGCAGCGGCTGCAGTAATGCGGTCACTGTATCGGTCCGTCGTAATGAAGAAAGAGCTGAGCCAATAGGCGAAGCTCTCAATTTACCGGTTGATCTACGTTCCTACCCTCACCTATGGATCATGACCAAAAGAACGAGATCCCGAATACAAGGGGCCAAAAGGGGGTTCCTCCGCAGGGTAGCTGGGCGCTCCCTTAGAGATCGGGTGAGGAGCTCTGTCACCCGAGAGGAGCTTGGAGCAGAGCCGCTGCTCCTCCACATCGAGATGAGCCAGCTGAGGTGGCTCGGGCATCTGTATCGGATGCCTCCTGGACGCCTCCCTAGGGAGGTGTTCCAGGCATGTCCCACTGGGAGGAGACCCTGAGGAAGACCCTGGACACGCTGGAGTGACTATGTCACCCGGCTGGCCTGGGAACACCTTGGGATGCTCCCGGAAGAGCTGGAGGAAGGGTCCAGGGAGAGGGAGGTCTGGGCGTCCCTACTCCCAGACTGCTGCCTCCACAACCCAGCCCCCGATAAGTGGAAGAAGATGGATGGATGGATGTTTTTCCCATTCATTCTTATGGGAAAAAGCAAAATTGCCTAAGTGCTAAACATTTGGCACTACAGAGACAACGCTTGCACCTATCTGGAATATGAGCACACCACCACGCAGGGGAGAGTCTCACGAGCGCCCTGATGCGATGAAAACAGAGGCCACAGTTGCGAGTATAAGTTTTAAGTTGAACTTTGATCACATTGGTTGAAAAATGAATGGAGGCTTATGGAGAAAAGAGGCAATGCTGGGCTCACGATTTAAATTTTATAAGGCGAACAGGTTTACCCTACGTCGCATAAACCAGCACAAATTTTCCTACAAAACTGGAAAAAAATGTTGCCGACTGCTTACGGTGTGGCTGGGAGCAGCGTGAAAAGAGAATGAGAGCTGATTTTTCAGCGATCCCACACTCTGACAGTTGGTCTCTTCCGACCGTAGCTGCTTCGAAAATGCCAAACCCCCATGTTCTTGAGAGGGCCTGGATGAAAACCAATACAAGCTATCAACATGCTGTGAGACACAGACAGAGACGACAACTTTTCCTGCATTTTGAAGTTCGAATGAAGTTTCTACGTCAACGTATGGCTTTACAGTGAATTTGCTGGTTTTTCCCATTCATTTCTTATGGGATTTTTTGCTCTTTCGGAGCACTTTTTGGCCCTGCAGATGCCAATCTTTAGCAAGTTTTGGGATGGTATACACCAACGTGTCCGGAACATCCTGAACAAAAGTTATCTTTTAATTTGTCCAGATTTTGGATTGTTTGCCGTCACAAATTAACGTTTTTTGAGTTTTGAATTTTGTTGGGGTCGAAGGTGACCAAACTAGCAGCGGTTTTCGAGATACGGCAGACCGAAATTTCACTATAAGAAGATGCAGAAGAATAAACACGCAGAAGAATAAGAGTGCTCCCTCCCGGAGCACTAACGCAGGTAAAATGGGCCACCAATGAGCCACTAAAACAAATAATTTATGAATAGTTAAGATGTAAGTTAACATGTTTACACATTCAGATAGGGATATGTGTGCATGTATGTTCATGTTATTTATATCATTATGTTATATTTACGTTATATAAAACCCTATGTGGGATGTGTTGTTTCTGCATGATGCTGGGAGACGCAGAACACAAGGATACAAATCCAAATATTCTAACAGTGCAAATGTAAGTACCAAAAATTCAAAACAAAACAACCACACACAAATTGCACACAACACAGCAAACAAAATTGGGCATTGTATTTGTCCTCAGCTGAAAAGTCTGTAAGAGTTCCTATGAGCCTTGCCTTGCACCAGGCCCTGAGCAATGGTGAGGAACTCTGCACAAGTGAGTGGGCAGCATCATTTCCAAATCACCCGCTCCTCTCGCTTCCTCTGTCTCTCCTCCCGCTGTTCCTTCGAAACTCGAATTTCCCAGACGACGACCTCTGTGGCCAGCGACTCCTGTATCTCTAGCCTCTGTCGCTTCTTGTCCGAGGTAGTAGGGCTAGGCCAGGGGTTGTCAACCTTAACCATCAAAAGACCACTTTTCCATTAAAGAAAAGTAGTCTGGAGCCACAACACCCCCACCCCCCATACACACACACACACACCATGTCACGTGCGAGGTGAGGGGGGCCTGGACATAACGTCTGGACCTTTACAAAGCTGAAATTCATTAAAATGTCCGTTTCAATTGACTTTCGCTTTGCAGGGGGTGTTGTTCTGTGATCTGCACACACAGGGGTCATAGCAAGAGAGAAAGAGAAAAAGAGAGAGAGAGATGCTCATGCATACTTCCTTGATACACGTTGCGGGCGGGCGCAGAACACTCGGCAGGGGCTGGTGGCTGGTGGCTGGCAACGTGCGACGCGGTGTGCGCAACCTGTTGCACGAAAGAGCCAGGACAATCAAACTGACGAGCCGCATGTGGCTCCAGCGCCACGGGTTGCAGACCTCTGGGCTAGGTCCTGGTATCACAGGCCTCTCCAGTGAGTGCTCCAGGCCCTCGTAGTCCAGAGGTGCTATTCCCATGGGGGAGAGGGGGATTGGAGTGTGGCTCTGAAGAATACGACATTAAAATTATGGACAGAAATAAAATAAATCAACCGTCTTCTATAAGTTTGGGTTCTTTCTTTGTATTGAAGGACAAGTCCGTTGTTAAGATGGCGGCACACATACTGGCACTTTGTTTATGATATGAACACAATACAAGTAGCACATTCAGTAGAAATAGTGTGTCGATAAAGCAAACTATTCCTGTAGTTGTCACACTTTACAAGTTTCTCCTGCTTGAACGAAGAACAAGATGAAACACTAAGCAAATAGAGCTGAGCAGACAGGCTTTATTGGTCTTACCTGCGAGGGCATGTTGGTGTCCATCTCCCAGAGCTTGATGTTGGGCGACAGCCACCCCAGTTGCTGCAGAGCCGGGTAGCGGACCACACAGGTTGCTACCACACAGGTTGCTACTTCTACCTTTGGCCCGCTTCTTCTCCATGTACTTGTTGCGCAGATCTTTTCATGTGGCGACAAGTACGCTCATCCAGCCCAAGGGTCTGTGCTTTCTTCTTCCACGAATTAGCACACCGGTAAGCATCCTTGTACTCCTTCAAGGAGGAGTTGTAGCCAAAAGCAAACTGCTTCCACATCATCAACAAGGTTTTGAGCATGCGATTTCACCTACTGCCACTGTGCTTTTGCTGAAGTATACTGGTGACTTTCGAAATAGTTAAATCTAAATATTAAATGTGACCTAAATATAAATAAATAAAACTGCAAGCAGCTGTGAGCGGGTCCTCACATTTGCACCTGTCGAGGTTCTGCTAACTGCAGAGTCAATGCAGGTCGTAGGCAGTCCCTCGGCTCTTCTCTTTTTTAGCTCATTTTGAAAAGGAATCTCTTCTGAGCTTAGCGGCATCCCTGTATATCTGATAATGAACCATCTTTCTAAGATGGCTGCCATACAGCTACACCCTTTGACATGGAGAAAAGTTTTTCAGAACTTTTTACCACAAATGTATTGAAATATCAATACTTGACCATTGAAATCAAAATGGCAGACTTCCTGTAATTCTTACTATTGGTGCAAGAGACTTATTTGTCTTTTTGAAAATGTATAAATTTATAACTGTCTCTATGGAGACATTTAGCAATGCCAACTGTCATTACCTGGCTCTTCAGACTTTCAGTGCAAATATGTCCAGCAATTTTGAAGCTACTATGCTGAAGCACCTGCCCGGAGGACCACTTCGAAATTTGGATGACGAATGACCAAAATTTGTCATGCGCTAGTGACCCCTTGACCTAAAAAAATTCTGGACACAAAATTCTCTCACCTTCGTCCATAGAGGATCTGTTTGAAGCTAATTGGGTGAAACCCATAGAGATATTTTCAAAATCCCAAAAGATCCCAAAATTCAATGAGATGATTTCCTTAAAGCCATCACAAAGCCACCCATAATACATGGTGAGGGATTGCTATTCGTGCCCGCCACATGGACACCATTGGCAGTAGCTTCACAGCATTCGTAATGTAGCTTCACCAACTTGTTCTGCATTTATTACAAGTGGAATGAAATTGATGTGGTCAGTTATGTAGGATTAGAAGATGTAAGCATAAAACCTTCCTGTCACCACTGAGGAGCGATGTAAGTGAGGTGGGAATGTAATATATCAGGCTGTTAAAGGTGGAGCCCTCATCATGTTCAGCAAGCTTCAAGCTGCACATGACTCAATAATAATAATTTTTGCAAAACCGGGCACAGTATTTCATCCACCGGGCAAAGTATTAGACTAAGTGTGACAGCAATAATAAAGTTTCATGTTTCAGAACAGTGAACATGAATGCACAACCCTCTGTCAGGGTGAATTTTTGTTGTCCTACAAGTACAATTTATTTCTAAAGTTTCTGAAGTATGGGCATTACTATCCACCTCTGTCAGCCTCTGCCTCAACCAGAGAGAGAAGGCGGATGCAGATGAGAGAGAGGGCTCATTATCATTCAAACACAGGGATGCTGCTCGGTCCAGAAAAGAATCCTGCTCAAAGTGTGTTAAAACAAAGATGAATCCTTAGCATAAGCTGCTTTCCAAATAGAATGACTCCTATAAAATCATTAAGGCAAGATTGTAGCTTATTGTTTTCATTCAGCTTTATTTATAAATGCTTTCTAACAATATTGCCTAAGTGAATCATATATAAGGTGAATGGGATTGATCCAAGCCTTGTAAAATTCTATGACTAGTCCATATATTATTTTTTGAGGCTAATTTTACACAAGGAATTTAAGTAGTTAGTTAATGATAGAAACTTTGATCAATATATTTTTGATTGTAAGAAAGATGCTTCTTTTTGTCTGTTTTATTAAAGTGAAAATACTCTACGTGTCATAGAAAACAAATTTTGGCGTCTTCTCATCATACATACACTATACTCAAACATAAGTACACAAACAATTTCTGTTGATCTAGCCATGTCAGGATTATCTTAGCTTAGAGTATTGGCCCAAAAAGAGGTGTTTGCACCAGTACATACATTCACACACACACACACACACACACACACACACACACACACACACACACACACACACACACACAAAAACAATCAAAGTAGCTACATACACGATATGTCAGAAGACCAACTGCTACTTGCACCAGCCAAGTAACAAATTCATGCACAGAGCTGTGAGCCTTCGCTATGGTTGCAGCAGTGATAATTGGCACATCTAAGCTACTCTGTGTGCTTTTGTTAGATGATCAGTATGTTCAGCAGAGGGTTTACATCAGCAGTAGTCTGTATAGTCAGATCTGTTCACATATTCATGCAGATACTCCCTTACCCATGACTACATAAAGGGCAGCCCTTTGCTGTGTCAGCCCATCCCCCCTCATTGTCAAACCTCACCCATGTGCCTTTGTGAGCAGAGCAGGTGGAGAGAAAGACCGTCTGCTAACTTGAAATGAGGGCCACAAAAATTCCCCAGGGAGCAATGGACAGTGACAATAGACAACCAACACCAAATGTTTCTGTTCCCTCCCTTCAGTGTATTACTGGACTGTAGACCTGTTTGGTATAAATGATATCGGTGACAGGCATCATAAAGCATGTTGTAGATATCCAAAAATGTTTAAATTCATCCAGCTTCTCCAAACCCAACAACTGGCAATCTGGCTAAACAGTGTCATAAAGCAGGTTATCAACTTGATTAGTCAAGCAAGGTTTTTTCCAATCAAGCTATGAGCTCATGCACTCAGGCATTTACTGCTTATGTCCAATCAGAAACTACTTTAATTTATTCTCACAGTGTATGTGTGAGTGTGAGTATGAGAGAGAAATTGATTTAGACATTTTCTATACTTTTCTGTATCCCCGGCAGTGTCAAAAGGACATGGGAGCAAATAAAAACTAAGAATAAAAACATTATCTACAATTTGTACAACAAGTCTATAGTTTTAGTTTGAGCAGTAATGAGGGTCGGTGGAGGAGATTAAAGAGGGTGTCTCATTGGAATCTCCTAGTGTGACACCGTGGTTTGACACTGGGTTTGCCTTGTCTTGTCATTTCCTGTTTTATTTTGAAGGTCTAATTCTCCTCTCATTTCTTTCTCATGTATCATCTTTGACAGTCCTGATTCCCAATTGTCTCCACCTGCCCCTCATTACCCCTATGTGTTCAACAGTCTGCGTCCCCCTTTGTCTTGTGCCAGTGTTTTGTTTCATGACCCATCATTCCAGTCTACCGCCTTACCCTTGCTCATAGCCACATAGTGCCTCTTTCACGTAAGCCTTTTGATCCTTGTGTAGAGTGAATTTTTGTTATTTTTTCTTTATTCATTTAGATCTTTTTTTGTGTTCCTCCTCAGGAGTGATTTTGATTTACGTCCTTAAAGTGTGTGTGCTTGAGTTTTAGTTTGTAACTTTTCCCCATAGTTTAAGATTTTCCTCCGTTCTAAGAGTCCTTAGCTTTTGATTGAGATTTCTCCTCTTTCAGGAGTGATCTTCATTTTGATAGTTTTTGTAGACCTAGACCACTGGTTATTTCCTCCATTCGTAGTGATTTTTTGTTGCTCATTTTCATTGATCATGCCTAAGTTAGATTATTTCATTCTCACTCTCACTCTGTTATTCTCACTCTGTTAAGAGGTCATTGGATAAAACAATAAAAACATAACAGATGTTATCTCAAGGCACTTTACAGAGTGAACAACAATAAGAAAATAGTAAACACCCCCTGTCCTTAGACCCTTGTAAACCCTTGCAAAAAGATATTAGATGGATTGTAAGTAAACTATCACAAACACTGGCAAACTCTGACACCTCAGGAGGAGGAGGGGCTGGGGCGGTAGGGTTTTCCTTGGCAAGCTTGATTTGGCTGACATGAAAGGTGGGATGGACACAGAGGGAACGAGGCAGTTTAGTGACATCGTAATTTCGGTCCACCTGGGATAGTTGCCATGAGAGGAAGGTACAGGGGTGAATCTTCCCATCCTGCACTGACCGCTGGGAGAGGACCGCCCCGATCCCCTCACTGAAGGCAGCGACCTCTACTACAAACTATCGCTGGGGATGGACTGTTGTCTTGGCAAGGTCTCAGGGACCCGTCTTTCTTTGCGACAAAGAAAAAAGCCAGTCCGACTGAAGATGAGGAAGGGCCGATAAGCCCCACCTTCAAAGAGGTCTCTTTGCACTCTGTCATGGCTGCTCTTTCCGGTCCTGAGTACATCAGGGGTGTCCAAACTTTTTTAACCGAGGGCCACACACACACTTCACCTCTATTGTATTGAAGTTAGCAAATCAATAAAATGTTAACTATGCTTTTTTAATTGATTATGCTGAATAAAGTAAAAATAACAGCCTGTATCACAGCTTTCTGGATTTTCATTTATTTTGTTACCAAACGTGAAAGTGAAATAACAGTTACTCTGAGACTGAGAGGCATGAAACAGAACACAAACAAACGTACAGTGTGAAGAGATCTAACTAGCAAACAGGACCATGTCCTGGGCCGTATCTGCTTCTTAGGTTGATGCCCCTTCACATCATCTCTGCATAAAGCGGAAAAAATAAAGAAGAAAGGGAGATGGGTAAATTTCAAGCCTCTTTGTATTCTCTTATTTGGCCGGCAACTGCCTTGTTTGAAACAGTTTACTAAGAAGTGCAATGCAGTCAAGCGCAAGTTTCATGTGTGGGCCATATTCAATTATATTTTCAAAATTTGCTGCGGGCCAACAAAAACTGGCTCGCGGGCCGTAGTTTGGACACCCCTGGAGTACATGGTCCATGGTGGAGACAGGGATCAGATCTATAGCACAGTCATATGGTCTGTGTGGAGGGAGTGACATGGCTTTAGATTTACTTTATTTACTTTAGATTTAACACCTCCTGTGGATGGTGGCAAGAGGATAGCACTCTGCTCAGGTCCTGGGCCTCAGAGTCTGTGGGTTCACAGAGTCCCCCCCCCCAAGATAGCCCCAGTTCTCCAGTCAATGTGCGGATTGTGTCTGCGCAGCCAAGGAAGGCCATGAATCAGTGCCTGGGATGGGGACTATATTTAAGTCATATTTAAGTAATATTTAAGTATCAGTGCCCCTCCCCCTGCCCCCTAGAGATTTGTTTATTATTTTCCATGCTGATGTTTCATTGGTTGTGAGCGAGACGTCATCTTTAGAGGCCACTGTGTGAGTGTTCATTTGTTCCTCTTTGGTGATGTTATTTCTCTCTGCCAGTGGACTTCAGAGGTGATCAGTCATGCCAGTAGAGTGCAGCATTGCCTAGTCTAGACAAATGAGCGAGTGCAGTGTAACGTCACACCCCTGTTCAGAGTTTAATTAATTAAGAAAGTTTGTGTACTGTCTGCATTGCATCCTAAGTGAATAAGTGTGTGAGTGAGATTCCACAAGGAAGCCTTATTCATAGTGGCTAGCCAGCTGTAGCATGTGCAGCCATTTAACGTGGTTGCCGGGACTGAAAGGACATCCTGCTTACTGAGTTGGCAACACAAACTTTGTCGTGGTCCGCGGTCAGTGACCACATAGAGCAACTGACACAGGACTTTCAGAGAGACTTCCAGCCGTGAATCTGCAACTCTCCATACTGAGAGAGAAGAGTGGCTCCGTGAACTGATCATCATCATCACAGCCAAGTCGCTCCGCCGCTGGTACTCCACCTCCTCTCCTCCCAGCTGGTGCTCCCTACATCTTATGAGCTCCAATGTTAATAACTGGTACCAGTTGGGATTTAATAAACCAGTTCATGTGGGACTTTATTTGTGAGGAAATATTTGCATTGTTATCATCATTATTGTTGAATGTAATATAACTATGGTTATTGTTTCCTGCCCAGATAGTTTCTTGTCCCCTTTTAGATTTTGCTTATACATTTAAGGTATTTAGTGGTGATTGCTGTCCATCCAGTTTGGAGCACTCGGTTTCACCTTGTGACTGTGGACTTGCATTTCAAAGGGTTCGGTGATGTGAGTAATGGTAGAAAGTTCTTGGCCATAAAGAGCCCTGGCTTTTATGAGTCTTTCCAAAGGTTCTGATTTCAATCCTAATTATTCAGCTTAATCGCTGTCGTTAAAGCTCTCATCAGCCCCTGAATCTATGAGTGCACTTAAGACAGACTTAAGTGCATTAGCGTGGTGCCTCACCTTTATAGTTGTTTATAGTTATGTGGAGCTATTTTGAAGCTGTGAGCTGAAGCTGTGACTGCTCACCACCATATTTTTCTTGGCTTTCTTGAGGCAATGAGGTGACTGGATTCTCCACAGTAAAAACAACAGCCCTCCTGCTGCCGCTGTTGTTGCTCCTCCGGTGTCAGCCATGCCCTGCCGAACTGCATCAGTTCTTCTTCCTCCGCCACACTGGAGGGGTGACGCTGCTCCGGAGGAAAGCAGGTGGGAACCTGCCAGTCTGGTACTTGGGGGTGTGGAGATCTTGACGCCATCCCACCACCGCGTTGCCAATGGAGCTCACAGAGCCGGTTGTCCGTCCAGATTGCTAATGCAGAGAGTCCAAGTCCGCTGGCAGATCCAGAGGTACCAGCAACTCCTGTATGGGAACCGCCAGGCCCTTCGAGAACACATCATATAACGCCATCAAATTCCACCCACTTTCCGCTGTCAGTGTGCAAAAGCAGATGGTGTTGTAGCATACAGAGTCTCTCCCTTGTCTCAGCCCGCTTAGCTCTGTCGCTTTCTCTCTGTCCATAGATACAGGGTCAAAGGTTCTCATAAGAGCCGCTTTGAAGTCTGTGAGAGAGCTGCATAGTGGGGACTCTCGATCCCACTCAGCAGTAGTCCTGGTTCTAGCCCTTCCAGGCAGATGTGATATCATAAAAGCAACTTTAGATCAGTCTGTGGGAAATGCCTGCGGTGAAAGTTCAAAAAATATTGAGCTGTAAGGGTTCCGGCTGGAAGACCCAAAAGCACGCTCAAGAAACAGGATCAACTTAAATCAAAGGAAACAGAAAATACCTGGGACCCTCGGTCGCCACAGGACAAAATGCAAAAATCTGACTAGACTGAAAACAAAATAAACCTGGGACTCTACAGTCTCCGCAGGTGAAAACAAACAGAAAACACAAAAGACCCTGAGCTATAACTAGAACAGAAAAACAAGGTTTTACGGGGAAACAATCAAGAAGCCACAGAACTAACTGGAACAAAACAATACCTCAACACCGACTACAAAGTAACAAAGAAACAAAACCTGGTTGAATGGGAGACCAACCCTAGGACAAACTGGAACCAGGATCAAGGCAAGAGCAGGGTCCCATTTCAGGAAGCGGGCTTAGTACATATCTCGACCGTGTTGAGCCTGAAATGAGGGAATCTCTGGCTTTTCAGTTTCAGAAAGGGGGCTTAGTAGAGCTCGACATCAGCTACTATGGCAACTTCCTCTGTGAACCAAACCTGGTCGGGAGCAGTCTATGAGTCCGAGTGTGTTTCCTGGAGTTTTCGATCACGATTAACTCAGTTTTTCGACCATGGCTTGTCCATTTATTGCCGATCCAGTGGACGAAGAGGTAATATTACTTCGGAGGGAGTTGTGCCTCCGGCAGGAGATCATTTACAGACACTATTTTAGAGATCTTTTCCTTTCCTAACAGTTTCCCTTTAGAAAGGTACCATTTCACAGTGCAATCCTTAAAGTACATTAAACAATTTCAATCACCATGGAATTCGCAATATCACCCACCATGGAGGGACTTATATCTGAGCTTTGTGTTGCGCTCTGTTTATTTATTTATTTTCCCCCCCAAACGGCAGTTTTCTGTACATCGGTGATGCTGAAAACATGTTGGGACTGCTACATGACCAAAAGACACTCACATATTGGAAATACAGCATTGACTTAGTGGATTAATACTTTCATGTGATTTTACAAATCACAGTCCATCTCACAAGCTCCCCTTGCAGAAGAAAGCAGCCAGAGGTGCCTACCAGGCGACCCCCTGGGGGTCTGCACTCTGCTCTCGTGATGTGTCGTTCGTGAGCGATTCGTTCAAAATGAACGAATCTTTCAAATGACTCGGGAGTAATGAGTCCTCTCAGTGAGCGATTCGTTCATTTTCATGCAGTTCCTTCTCTCGCCACATGGCAGGCAGCTGCATAAGCTCAGTCAGCAGGACCGGAAACAGAAAAGATTTGTTCCCAACTCACTCATTGTGTCCTCAGGTCTTCGTTCTTTTGTCATGTGACAGCTGTAATTCCGCTACTGGGAGCGGGCTGAGAGACGAATCGGGAAACGAGTGATGTCTGATATCTGACATTCATTCATTTGTAATGTGACACCCGACATATGATATTCTTTCATGAAGTCAGAATTTGTGGTTTTCAGTTCTTGTAGATGTGTATATAATGTATTGTGTGAAGTGTGTTTGTAAATGAATACTTCTGAAAAGTATATCAACATGTTGATTGTGTTATACTCTGCCATAAAATGATAACATAACATCATCATCATCATCACATCACCATGACAATAATAATAGTAATAATAGTCGTAGTAATAATAATAATAATGCCACATTTTGGACACAGAAAATGCACCATGTAAACATTTTTTTTCTTATTACATGTCACTTTCTGTTTTAATTGTCTCACTAATTGTCAAAATGAGTTTACATTTACCCCACCACCTGTCAGCTGACAGGCAGCTCGGACTGAACGGGTCTTTTTCATGCTTGTTCATCGGATCATTCACATTTATCGGGCAGCTCAGCTTGCACAGACCCATTCTTGTACTTGTTCATGTGATCCATTCATTTGTCTGGTTCGCGGATCTTGCTCTTGCTCACCCGACCCGTTCATTTCTTCAGACCAGTTCATTTCTTCAGACCAGTTCATTTGTTACGATCCGTTCATTTCTTCAGACCAGTTCATTCCTTCAGACCAGTTCATTTGTCCCGACCAGTTCATTCCTTCAGACCAGTTCATTTGCTGCGACCAGTTCATTTCTTCAGACCAGTTCCTTTGTCCTGACCAGTTCATTTCGTCAGACCAGTTGATTCCTTCAGACCAGTTCATTTGCCGCGACCAGTTCCTTTCTTCAGACCAATTTGCCTCTGCAGTATGTCTGTTCTCGGATCTCCTCACTGTCTCACTGTTATGGCAGAGAGCAGGGGCGAATCTAGGGTTTTTTTAGGGGTGCCAAGGCACCCCCGTGGAAATGCTCGGCACCCCCTGACTCAGCGCATTTTTTAAATATTATATTATGCGGACATAATATAATATTTTAAAAATACCTAATAATTCTGCGCTCATGCATTTATAAATGTTATTTATAAATCTGAGTGCGTCATTTTGTCAGAAACAATGTGCATCAGAAAAAAATGTGCGTCTGAGCGCTGGGGGCTTGGCACCCCTAAAGACCAGATGCTAAAATCGCCCCTGGCAGAGAGGATGCACAAGTAACTTTATTGTGAGGTGTTTGTGCTGTCTTAAGTTTCACATGGTTTGAACTGCTTGTAGCATTTTGTTCATTATACTTTGTCAGCTTAAAAGCCTTCAGTAGTGTCTGAGAACAGCAGCCATCTTTACAACGCCCATTAGAGGGCTACAGCGCCACCTCCTGTAAAATGAACAAAATTATTTGTTCAAGATTCGTTCAATTTACTGATCGAGAGTAAAAGTCAGTAAAAAGAGTCGGTCTTCCCAACACTACTCTTCTCCCCAAGCATTAGGTTTCAAACCTGCCCGGAAGTCAATTGGCTGCTGGCGTGAAACCAACGTGCCACCCAGCCGCACCCAACCTGGAGATGCGGGTCCCTAATACCTGCGAGGGGTAAGAAGTCCTCTGGGGATAAAAGCCCCAGAAACCAGCTGCTCACTCTCTCTTTCCCAACTCTCACTCTTCACTACCACCTTGACTCATCAGCTGACCGTCAGGAGCTCCAGCCGTCCGGGCCTCCCCGTCGCTGCGCCATGACGCACTGAAGCCGCCGCAGTCTGACCGCCCTCCACGGCAGCCACCGGTGCAACAGCCCTTTTAGGACTAAAAGAGTCTATTCCTTCAATTCCGATTCACCACCTGGTGATCAAAACCCAGTCCGCCTTGGACCGCCAGCAGATGGCAGCCAACTCTGCGGGGAATCTGCGAACAGGATCGCAGATCCTGCGAGGAGAACTGAGTCCAAACAAATGTGCCAAAAGAGCACCCAGGGGCTAAGGCTCGCAACCTCCTCACCTCCTCCTCCTTTGACTGATTGGTTAACCTGGTTACTGGTCCCTGGTTTACAGGGTGGTGGTTCTAGATTCTGGGTTCTAGATTGGTGACTGGACCGTCCTTGCCCGGGGTCCCGACCCCAAGCGAGAGACCCCATCCCCACGATTTGGGTTCTGAGCTGCCACCAGAGTTGCCAAAACGCACTGGAATAACCATTCCCGATGACGGGTGTGCAAACCGAGCTGAGATCCTAACGCTCGCTGGAGGTGCTTCATCGCGACCACCCCGTACCTGTCGTCCTCGCCCGGGATCCCGACCCCAAGCTAGAGAGCCCATCCCCACGATTTGGGGTGTAAGCCGCCACCGGAGGGCCCACCCTCACTGGATTAACCGACCCCGATGCCGTGTGTTCTAACCGAGCCAAGATCTTATCCATGATGGAGGTGCTTCATCGCGACCACTCTGTACGTGTTGTCCTCGCCCTCGCTGGAGGTTCTTCATCGCGACCAACCTGTACCTTTCGCCCTCGCCCGGGATTCTGACTCCAAGCCAGCGAGCCTAACCCCACGAGTTGGGGGTGTGAGCCGCCACCGGGGTGGCCCACACTCACTGGAAAAACGAACCCTGTTGCCGGATGTGCTAACCGAGCCGAGATCCTGATCCTCACTGAAGATGCTTCATCACGACCACCCCCGTACCTGTCGTCCCCGCCTGGGATCCCGACCCCAAGCGAGATATCCCATCCCTACGATTTGTGGTGTGAGCCGCCACCGGAGTGGCCTATCATCACTGGAATAACCAATCAAGATGCCGGATGTGGTCCCCGAGTCGAGATCTTAACCCTCGCTGGAGGTTCTTCATTGCGACCCCCCCGTACCTTTTGTCCTTGCCCGGGATCCCAACCCCAAGCGAGAGAGCCCATACCCATGATTTAGGGAGTGAGCCACCATAGGAGTGGCCCATCCTCACTGGAATAACCAATCCTGCTTCACACTGAAAACTTCCCCGGTGCATACTAAAGGACAACATCATCTGCAAAGAGCAGATGAAAGAGGTGAAATCCCATGACTCCTGAACCGGACTCCCCCTGCTGAACCTATAAATTCTGTCCATAAAAATAATGAACAGAACCAGTAACGCAGGGCAGCCTTGTCGGAAGCCAACATGCACCGGGGTCCATCTGGTTCTGGGATTGCTGCCCAACAGGCACTGGAGGCCTTACGGCCACGGCTTTGGACAGCCACATCAACAGTGGAGGTGGAGAACATGATCCACTTGGACTCCTGAAGTCCCCAGTCTCTTTTGCCCTGCAGGTGGTGGGTCCACAAGGCGACAGAGAAGATGGTGATGCCACATGGCTCCTTAAGGCTGTGCCCGGCCGGGCCCCGTGGCAGATCTGGCCACCAGGTGGTCACTGATGGGCCCTCCGTCCAGACGTGGATCCTGTGCTTCCTACAGGCAGAGTCCCATTTTTCTCTTTGATTGTCTTCATGGAGTCTTCTGAACCATTCTTAGTCTGGCCCCTCGCCTGGAACCAGTTTGCCTTGGGTGACCCTACCAGGAGTACTTGACTTCCGACAAGAGGAGAGGTTTACAAAGTTGCTTTTGACAATTTTACATGGGCTAAAACCCCTAAGAGAGGACTGCTTTGCAGAGGTTCTTTTTCTGCAGGTCAAGAGAGGTGAGTTTGGCAATGTGGTGCAGCCTTATCTTCAGAAACAAAGAAACAACATATGACAGGAAAGATGGTTGTTGATGCCAAATTGTGTCTCTTCAATGTGTTGCCCAGGCAGAAAAACATCCTCCATTTCAATCTCCTCCTGATGATGTGCTTAACTGTCGCACAGCACATACCTCACACACACACAAATCCTGAACTTGGAGCAGTTCAGGAATCATCAACATCAATGTGTCAATGTTGATGACAAATCTAATGACAGACAAGTACCTGGAAAAGACAAAAGTTCTCTAACTCTGATCACGGCAAAACAGGAAACCTTAAGAAGTGTATGAAATGAAAATGGCAAACAGCTACCAGGACGTGTAGATAATTAGTTTGCGTCCATGTTTTTTGTAATGGGATCAGTTTTTTGTTTAATTTATAGAGTATATTTGAAGGACACTGCATCTGCGACCTGAAACACACTCATTACAAGGTAATTCCGACAAAAGTGAACACAGAAAAAATTTGAAATAAAAGCATTATGTTGGCATACTTACTGTTGATATTGTTACTGACACTTGTGAGAGACTGAATACAAAACAATTTGATCATTGTAACATTGTAACAGTAACATTATATGAACCCGATGCAGAGAACAGAGCATCTTAGGAACTTGATGCATAAGAGAACAGCGCTGAACTCATGTCATGAACTTTTCATGCATGACTAACAAGCACTATATTAGTAAACCTCTTGTATTGATGAAGAAGTGTTTCATCTGTTGTCACCCAAGTGAAGAAGTACTCCCTGGATCTTCATGGTGTCAAACCGCCTGTCAATCTCGATCTATAAAGAAATATTGGCATCTAAATCACTATCATTACAGGGTTTCATATGCTATCAGATAGTTGAAATCAATACTCACCTCTTCAAAATATACAGAGAACAGAGGATCAAACTTTGTGTTCAACATGTAAACATACAAGTATTACTATTTGCTTCACTCCTTCTCTCCATAAAACTGCTTTGTACTACAGGAGATTTCACACAATTACAACCATTAATACAACTAATAATAAAGTTCAATCTTACTTAGGAAAAGTACTTCCGCCGCAAATACTCAGCCGATTTGAACAGCAATACATCGCACAGTGTTTAGGCACCTTCCCGCTTTGCTTGTTAACATTACAATTACCTTCTCAAGAAGGTGGGCACATTTCTCGCGCCCCGGCAGCCAATGCGGTGTCTACTCTTTATCACGTCTATGGCTGTGTCCGAAACAACCCCCTAACCCCTAAATAGTGCACTACATGTAGTGCACTACACAGTGCCCTCACTTACAAATACTGATAGTAGTCACCTGGGATAACGTCACTACCGTTGTATTATACGTACCAAATTGACGGAAAATACAAGAACGTTAGAACTTTGGTTAACATTACATAAGTAATCGATTTGCGATCATTTTATTAATATATCCATTCACATTTCACAAAGTTCATTAATAGGTAACTTATATCTGTACAGAAGCTGCTGTGACGAGTCTGCTGTTGTCTCGCTCTCTCTTCTATGGATGAATTATAAGACCTGGATACCGGACTAAATACCGTACCATTCATTCATCTGTCCATTCATTCATGTTTATTCGAGAAACTTTGACTTTTCTGAAAAGAACTGTGTGTAACGGCCAGCTAGTCAGTTAGAGGACCCAATTGCAGACAGAGGAGCTGAGGCAGTTCACGATACCAAAAAGTCTATTCTGTCACAAAAACGATGTCAGAAATTATCAAAAAAAAGAAAGAGGAAGAGAACCAGAAACAGAAAGAGCTGCAAACTGCAGAGAGGTAGGGTAAATAGAGAAAGAACAGAAAATCACAGCTTCCGCTGGAAAACTAGAAAAACTTAAAGAGACCTCACAGCAAAAGGCTGGGGAAACTAGGCAAGAACACGAATGAAACTGAAAACTCAGCTTAGGCTGGACAGTCAAGGGCTAAAAAAGAGCAAAAGCACACTCACACTGCAGAAAAAGGCAGGAGAAAAACAGAAAATCACAGCTAGGCTGGAAACAGGGATCAGGAAGTCTTCAAACTAGAAGAAAGAAAAAACAAGAATTAGTCAGAATGAACAAAGCACAGGGAATCGCAATACAAGACACAAAGGGCTAGAAGGCTCTCACTGGACACAGTGGAATTATCTTGAGAAGAAATCACAGGCAGGCTTTTATAGGCAGGTGAATGAGGTGCAGCTGTGCTTCTCCTCTCTGGATGGAATGTATCACTGGACGGGGGGAAAAGAAACAAGAGCAAAAAGACAGCAAAAATGTATATATATATATATATATATATATATATATATATATATACATACATATATATATATAGGTTATAACGCAGGCTCTACACAAAGCGGTTAAAAGTGAATACACATATACATAATTAATTAATTAATTAATTAATTAAATATATATATATGTGTGTGTGTGTGTGTGTGTGTTTGTTGTAAATTTGTCCAATCCCATATAAATAATTGCGTTTCTTGTTTTTCAGTTGAGCTTAAATGCAGTAGTGTATGAAGTAAAGCCATTTCGATGTTGTAGGACGAAAGGACAAATCAGAACGTCAAAAGGGCTCTGAGGAGATATGTTAATGAGGAGCACAATGACGGGGATGTCCACCTGCAGGCCATGATTCATTTCATCAACATATCAAAGCAGGTCATATTTTGTCGAATCTGTATTCCTTTTGTTACACGACATGTATTGCAATAGCTTGTTGTCACAGGACTCATTTTGTAAATTATTATTCTAATCACAATTAGCGTTCAACCAGCCACAGCCCATACTACCTTATATTTCACCGGCACATCCATCTGCCAGCAGTCCTCAATGCCTGCAATGCAGCTGAGGACAGAGTTATTGTTGGGGAGCCTGAGGACCAAATCGGTGACACCACTGAGAAGGTCAAGGCCCTCAACGAAATGGTTGGTTCTCAGTAGTATGAAAGGATATTTCTATCATATGCTTTAAACCCCTTTGTGTAGAGCCTGCATTATAACCTTACTAAAAGAAAGTGTAAGCTTACAAGCAAAGGAAATCAGCACAGTTTGACCTGTGATCGTATAAGGATTACACAGACAGTTAACCCCAGGCACAGTTAATGGGTGCTTGAAAATAAGACCAATGTCTGATTAAAGTAAGAGCCTTAACAAACACATATCAAACTGAGCTGAACTACACTGAAATCATGTTCAGGAAAGCCCTTGTTCTACAGCTATAGGTATCAGCAGAAGCCTTGTTCTACGGCTTCATGCTTGAGTGAATGCCTTGTTTTATGGCTAGCGTAAAAGTTTTGCAAGTTTTGTCTCACTCACCTATGAAAAATCACCAATCATGCATCTTTTGTCTTTCAGACAACTTGCACAATTGTGGTGCACAATTGCACCAGGGCCACGGGTTTGAGAAGCATGCGACAGATTTCACGGTACATGCCACTAAAGGTTTTCCTAACAGTACACAATTACACTGGTTACAGTAACCAAAGCTAATCAACCATTTTCATTTACCAGCCATTCCCTGTGCAACATGTCACAAGCTGTGGCGTCTTCATGTTGATGGTATTTGATTACAACTTGAACTAAACCATTTAAACACCATTGCCTTACATCTTAATAATTGCCACCTGTGTTCCTTCTCAACAGTACGCCTTCTGCATCTGCATCAGTGCCCTTTTTCACTTTCAGAGCGTAAGTTGGAATGGCATACTGTATATCTAAGACATGATGAAATGAGAGAACCACGAAGTCAAACAGAACAAATAGCCTAAACCCTGAACCTGTTTCACAGTCAAGCTCCAGTCTTAAGAAAGTGGTGGTGTATCCAACCGATTCACCGTAGAGAGGTAAGACATACTGCACACTGCAGTGTTCTGTGTGGGGACCGTTGAAACAGTGACTGTGATGGAATAAAGTTACTCATGATTTGTAATGTGAATAGCATATTCTGGGTACATGAAATCTGTTATGACACAACATTGGTAGTTTTCTGTTTTTGGTGTTGCTACATTAAAGGTTCCATGTCACATCTTTTAAAAGGCAGGGCCAGTACTTTTGGGCAGGGCAGAGGTTTGCCTATTGGACCGAGGAGGCCAGACTGCTGCCTGGTCGGAGATCTTCCTCCTGTCTTCTGACTGAAGCCAATGAGAGCAGATGAGAGCAGATGCAGGTAGGCTTGTGTGTGTGTGTGTGCGTGTGTGTGCATGTGTGTGTGTGTGTGTGTGTTTAAATAATGTATTAGATGTATTTATTTCTCAAAGCAGGTTACCCGCCAGCAGCAGTGGCAGCAACAGCAGCAACGACAGCAGGTCCCCCAGCAGCAGCAGGTTCAGCACTTGACTTGATGAACCCATGGTCAGCTTTAAGTTAACACTTCAAAAGAATAATAAAGCTAAAGATGCAAAAATATTTTTTAAATAGCAAGTTTCTTGCAACTACCCTGCACCCTCCTCCCCACCTAATATATACCATATAGAGACTAAATCCACTTTTGACATGGATTTGTTGGTATTGGAATGTCTCCTGTCTACCTGATATAGACCCTTTTACTGTTTGTTTACAATGATGAATGCGCACGCATCGTGGCAACGGAGGCGCCGTTGTTCCCCATTCATTCTTAATGAGAGAGACAAAAGCATTGAGAAATAAGCTGAGATAGCAAAATGTTCCCAGCATGAAAATGTCTGGCTGTTGATTTCACGGTTGTCAGAATCGATACTGATAGAATAAAGTTGTACAGGATTCCGAGAGGATCGTGGCAGAGTCGGCAGCTGCTGCGGGGAGCAGAGACTCGGAGCCGGGGACACAGAGACACTCTGGACCATGGACACAGAGACAGTCTAGATCAGGGGTGGCTTTTTTCACCAAGGGCCACACACACACTTCACCTCTATTGTATTGAAGTTAGCAAAATCAATAAAATGTTAACTATGCTTTTTTAATATGCTTAATAAAGTAAAAATAACAGCCTGTATCACAGCTTTCTGGATTTTCATTTATTTTGTTACCAAAAGTGAAAGTGAAATAACAGTTACTCTGAGACTGAGAGGCATGAAACAGAACACAAACAAACGTACAGTGTGAAGCGATCTAACTGGCAAACAGGACCATGTCTTGGGCCGTATCTGCTTCTTAGGTTGATCCCCCTTCACATCATCTCTGCATAAAGCGGAAAAAATAAGGAAGAAAGGGAGATGGGTAAATTTCAAGCCCCTTTCTATTCTCTTATTTGGCCGGGAAATGCCTTGTTTGAAACAGGCGAAACTAAGAAGTGCAATGCAGTCAAGCGCAAGTTTCATGTGCGGGCCATATTCAATTTTCAGAATTTGCTGCGGGCCAACAAAAACTGGCTCGCGGGCCACATTTGGCCTGCGGGACGCAGTTTGGACACCCCTGCTCTAGACCATGGACCATGCGGCGGCACACATTAACGGGTTACCTTAACGAATATAAAGTGGGCGCTACAGAAGTGAGCACTTCAGATTACGTCCTGATTCCAGTCAGCACGTTTAATCGCCTGCAGCAACAGACACCTTCCGAATGGCCGTTATCCTCTCAGAGTCTTATAAAACTTTACTCTGCCGGTAGAATATCAGTTCTGACACCTGTAGACACAGCAACCAGCCATTTTAATGGAGGAAACGGTTTGCTATCTCAACTTTTCCCTCAATGTTTTTGTCTCTCTCATTCAAAATGAATGGGGAACATCGACACTTCCGTTGCCACTATGCGTGCGCAGCTTTTGGATGACATCGGTTGTAAAAGGGTCTATAGGTCCGCAATAACCAGCACTGAGTGCACCGGTCACGTAAGCGTGAGTGTCCTCACTGTGACAAAAAATTCGCAGGAAATACTACGAAATTTGGAGGTCTAGATTTTGTATTTTTTTTGTACAAAAGCTGAGTGAGAACAGGCTGTGGTGTTTAGACCTATAAGAAGTAACTTATGGGTCATCCAGGCCTTAATGTCATCAAGGCAGGACTGAAGCTGCTGTTGACGATTGTGCTCACTTATTCCAGTCTCCTTAGTAAGACCTGGTGGTCAACTGTATCAAAAGCAGCACTAAGATCTAAGTCAGACGCTATTAAGAGGTTATTAGTGACTTTAACCAGTGCAGTCTCAGTGCTATGATTCTTTCTCAAACAAGCTATTGTTATTAAGGTGTTCACAAAGCTGGTTGGCAATGATTTTCTCTAAGATTTTTGAGATGAAGATAAGATTGGAGATCAGCCTGTAGTTCGCTAGAGTTCCCATATCAAGGGAAGGTCTCTTAGGGAGGGGTTTGATTATTGAAACTTTAAACTTAAGAGGAACATAACCTGTTGTCAGTGACAGGTTGATGAGGTCAAGTAAAGAAGTGCCGATTAAAGGCAACACTTCCTTAAACAGCTTAGTGGGAATTGAGTCTAGGAGGCAGGTCAATGATTTAGAGGAGATGATGGTAGTCAGAGAGTGACCTGTCTGTATTCCCAGCTGAATAGCTGCAATAGGGGGTAGATTAATTGCACTAGACTCTGGGTGGCTGTTTATTGCTTGTCTGATCTTTATAATTTTGTTATTGAAGAAATTCATAAAGTCAGAGCTGCTGAGATGTGTGGGAATACACTGCTCAGTGGTATTATGACTCTGAGACAGCCTGGCTACAGTGCGGAAAAGAACCTGGGTTTATGCTTATTTTCCTCAATACGAGAAGAGCAGTGTCTGGCTCTGGCATTACACAGAGCCAGCCAGTATGTTTTAGACTATGTTTCCAGGTCTGAAAAATATTGTTGTTTTTCGTCAAGTGCCATTTCCTCTCTAATTTACGTGCTAGCTCTTGTTCTAGATATTTTTGTTAGGGGTGCAATCGAGTCGAGAGTTTCATGAAGGCAGCTAACTAAGCTATCAGCAAGGTGATCAATGAAGGAGGGACTCAGGCTTTCATAGCAGATAGGTGATGTAGCACAGAGAGACGGGGGAATAGTTTCCTTAAAGTTTGTTAAGACACTGTCAGTCAAGTGTCTTGTGTATATACTGCTTTTATTTTTCACATGACCGGCTAGAAGGAAGTCCAAAGTGATTAAACAATGGTCAGATATCACTGGGTTAGGGGTAGAAACGGTCAGGTGTGTAATTTCAACACCATTAGTTAGAACAAGGTCCAGGGCGTGATTGAAGCAGTGTATGGGTTTATGAACATTCAAAATGAAAACACTGAGAACATGAGAGAAATGAGAAACATTTTGCAAAGGAAGCCAAGCTTCTTCTTTTTTTTTACCTTCCTATTTATTTCTGTCTTCCTATTTTTACTACACTCTATCTTCCTATTTCCCAATAATCGTATGTATGTCTTCATATTATCTTCCGGCAACTGTCTGTCAGATTTGCTGCTGGATATAAATACATTACAGTAATAGTCTGTTCACAAACTCCAACCGAAAATAATGTGCAATCTTACTTGTGAAAAGTAATTCCACGAGCCCAGTTTTCCGAGTTTGACAGTTTTAATGCGGCACAGTGCACAGGCATGCTGCCACTTCCGTTGTTTTCACTCGAGACCTCCTCAAGATGGCGGCCGCATTTCTCGAGTCCCGGCAGCCAATGCGGCGTCTACTCTTTTAATTATGTCTATGACGGACCATACGGAAAGAGAGGAAAAAACGACGAGGGGAAATGACGTAATTGATGCGACTTCAGTAGCAGCGCGTTGCGGATTTGTCTTACGTCGCAGGGCTGCGGGACATGCGTGAATGCAACATTTTACTGTAGATACTTGTGACAGCAGCTATCTACAGGCACTTCCAACCGAATATACAAGATGCCAAAGAAAACGAAAGACGAAGCTGAGTGGGTGGACAACGAAGAAGCTCCGGTCGCTGGTAACGTAATATTAATCTTTGTGAAAGGCCAATGGGTAGCATCACAGCTAATTCACGGCAGCCGAACCCAAGTTGGCAGACTACCCGGCAATGGCAACTCGATACCTACACACTAGACATACTGTTTTTTTACCCCGTCAGTTTTATGGGAACGTTCTTTAAGTGGAGAATCGCGAACGGGCTTTTGATCCCATCGAGACCCAGTTGCACATTAAGCGAAATGTGGCCGTCCACCGCTACACGTATGACTCAGCTTTGCCAACGGTATGCGTTACGGAGGACACAACATCGGTTTTGCCCGTTCAACAAACCGAGTCTAACCCTGAACTCTCGACTTGAGTTACTTCGAGGTGCGGGAACTCTGTTTCAGGACGTCGGCTTTCAATCGGTTCTGTCGCCTCGTTTTGACATGACCCGGCTACATGGCGTGCGTCACGACTCCAAAACGCCATCGTTTATGGAACCCGATTTAGCGACTCGCCGCAAACAAACGTCGACTTATTTCCTACGGCGAATTTGAAAACATCTTCAAAAAAACAAACAAAAACGACAACAACTGGAAACACGCTGCACCGCCTCGGTTTAAATGTGTTTTAGTTGTGTGCAACCGCAGTTGTGTCCTCAAACAGGTGGAATGGTATACGGGTAGACAAAACGATGCTGGTGGTTTTGCTAAAAAAAAAAGACATTTTCTCTCAACAGAGAAATCTGTGAAAAGGGGAAAGAAAGATAAAAAGGGCAAAAAGAGCGTGAGTACCTACAATTATCAATTTGAAACGATTCATAGACGAGCGTTCATCGTTGTGACTTGATGTGAATTTGATGCGCTTTTCCTCAGTTCTTTGAGGAACTTGCTACAGAAAGCAAGCCAGAAAAGGAAGAAGTGGCTGTGAAAGACACGCATGGAAAACAGGTAATAACCAGTCCAAATTCACGAATGAGACGACTGATGGTAAAAATTAAAGGAATCGAAATCTTGGACAATAGATGTTTTGGACGAGCAGGCTTGGACCGGTAAGAGAAGCAAGTTTCGCGAGTGGCAAGAAGCCATGCCGCCGTGTGTCGAGGCCCAGCACAAGTTTCATCATTGTTAATAGAAACAATAGAACAGATGACGCGGGCGGAAGCGTACTCTGGGCATTCTCAGGCTCTTGCAGAACTCGGGCAGTCATGCAAGCTGTGTCGGTTGCTGGCCATCGTTGACCACTACCTAAAACGGTACAAGCATCATGTTTAGTCACCATCCACGGTCTGGTGTTCCCGGCGTGGATCGGGACATGGGCCGCGTGTCGTCGCTCCGGTACTTTTTCTCCCCCTTTTGTGACATTTCGATTTCAAACTTGGTACTTCCAGCCACAGAAAAAGAAAAAAGAGCGGCGGAAAGGAAAAGGCGAAGACGCGGCCGAGGACGAGGACGTTCTGCTGAAGCTGAAAACCCTCGCGATGCCTGCAAGTGACGAGGAAGAAGAGCCAGGTTTGAACCTCTTATCCTTAATTCGTTCATTTCTCTGATCACGTCCGTTTCTCCCTGATGTACCATGTTTCTGCTCTCTCTTTATAGTCATCAGCCACACTAAGGGAAGCAAGAAGACTAAGGTTGTCATTTGTCTGGATTTGCGTAGTTCTCTTGTTAACTGACTACACATATTGGGAGAGTGAAGTAGCTCTCGTTTTCTTCAGGGTGGAAACAGCTTTGCTGCTCTCAGCCAGGGCCAGAGTGATGCGGACGAGGACTCCGATTCACATGAAGGGGATGCACAAGCCAAGAAGGTACCGCGCTACATCTTACCCGTCGCGCATGAAAACTACTGTATGGTCACTCGGGACTCTGAATTCAGCTCTTACACGCAAACGGCAGCTTTACGTTTAGGTCAGAGTTTGACATAAGCAACGTGAAAGCGTGGATCCGTTCTACCTTGTATCAGCAGTTCAGGATTGTAGTGGTGGAGTAAAGGTGCGCAGGCCGTTCCCTAGCACATCCTGGGCTCCGTTTTCATTGTGTAAGAGCAACCACATGATGTATGGCTACTTCACCGACCTCCTTGTGCAGAAAAAGTTGATCGTCTTCATTTGCCCCTTTTTGAGAAGTGCACGCACGCACACACAGTCTTGGATATGTTCAGGTGCAGTTGGGATTTCTCAAGCCAGTTACACACATTTGGCATGGCACCTGTCGGGTCTCGTGCAGCACGTTTTGGATCTCTTGCACATACGGACACACAGAACGGCGTCATCGTCACCTGTTTGGTAGGTGACGTTCGAAGGACAACAACTTGACAAACGACTCGTAAACAAACTGAAAAGTGGTGGACCCAGCACCGACTCCGCGATACCCCAAGGTGTTGACTTCGTGTTCTGCGATCTCATTGATATCCATGACTCGAATGACTTCAGATTACCTGGACAGAAGGTAAAAACTAGACGGTTTGGGCAACAGTATCTGTATCAGTATGGTTAAGGATGTCAAATGCTTTGCTGAGCTCACTGAAAACCAATGGCGCCGCCCGCATCAAGCTTCGAGTTTATGTCTTCCAGCGAGAAGCAAAGCGCCGTCTCCGGAGAACGATGTTTTCTAAAGCCCGGTTGAACCTCGTCCGAGGTGTGTGGACTGTTAAGTTGTTAAAAGTAACAAAAACGCGCTCCAGTCACCAGACGCTGAGAACCAGAAGCCAAGGAGGGAGAGGAACGAGCGACACAAGGCAAGCCATAGAAGCCAGTGTGTGGTTTCTGACACCTTCGAGGCGTGCGTGACGTACTTCATCTCTGTCCGTTCAGGAGTTGAAACCCGAGCGATCGCAGAGCGACGACGACGACGAGGAGGAGGAGGATGCCGACGACATGATGATGGTATGTCTGTCGTCCCCTTCGCCCCCTCCCCCCCCCCCCCCCCCCCCTCTCGGTCGGCGTCTCAGCTCTCGTCTCCGTCTCTCGCTGGAACCCCAGAGCGCCGAGGACGTCATCGCGGAACAGGCCAAGCAGCGGGAGGAGGACGACCCGTTCGCCAACCTTAGCAAGAAGGAGAAGAAGAAGAAGAAGAAACAGGTACGTGTGCTCTTCAGGTGAGATGACAAATGCATTGAGACGTATCTTGAAAGATTCCGGTGGATTTGGGTTTCACCACTGATTGAAGTATTCGCTATCTTTCCGATCCGGATCACGATGCTGGCTGAAAGATTCTATTTCCCTTTAGTGGTTGTATGGAAAGCTCAGGAAGAGACTTGAAAAGCCGTCTTGAAGAAGAATTCTTTAATTCTAAAGGTTGGTCCAAACGGTCGTGCAAAATAAACAACTGGAGAGTTTCACAAGAAATTGTATACAACAATCACAGGATAAGCATCCAAGATCATGTAGCGTAACATTCAAGTAAAAAACTCCGGAGAAACTATGGTGGTTCTCCATTCTTGTACCTGTTTGAGGGGGGAGTGGTTTCCCAGCTTAGGTGCAATTTGTGGGTGTGTGTTAGGTGAGGTATGTAAATGTGGCTGTTCGGTGGTCCACATTAACATGTGTGTGAATGGAGGATACAGCTGGATGTGGCTGGCAAGCAGCAGGGGTTGTCTGGAGAAGATGTGGAATGTCGATGTCACCTTTGTTTCTATGGATCCAAGGACATAAGGGGCTTCAGGGGTGTGAACAGGAAGGTGTGTTTCCAAAGCTATTGGAGTTCACCTTAGGAAAAGCTGAAAACCACTGAAATCTAACAATCTTTATTTTCACAAGACCAGGAATTACTGTTATTTACTCAACTTGAAATGGGTTGAATAAATATAGGTTGGGGGGGGGGGGAGAAAGCTGGAACAGCTACTCTCAATAAATCTATGCAAATCAATCTGTGAACGATGAAATTGCAGGACAATCAAGTCGTCTTGTTCCTTTTTTCCCCCTCTTATTCTTATTCCTAAAGGTGACTAGTAATGTCTGTAGTATCGAGGCTTCCCCTTGAGGCTTCGGGGCTTCCAGAAGACGGCATTGGTGTCGGCGCGGATTCTTTTTGGAACAAAAAAAGACACGCCTTGAAAGGCCTCGGCCTACGTTGTTGGCTACTGCCGGAACGGAACGTTCCCTTGCTCGTCCCGAAACTTTCACATTTCCGTTCACAGATGGAGTACGAGCGCCAGGTGGCGAGTGTCCGCGCCCAGAATGCCCTCGAGGGAGACTTCTCCATTTCCCAGGTGGAGATGTCCTCCCGGCAGGCCATGCTGGAGAACGCCTCGGACATCAAGGTGAGACCCTAATCGTACCACCGAAGGGCCTTCACTGCACTGCACTTCACTTCACTGCAATTCGCTCTCATCGTTTTGGATTCAAGTTCTATGAGAGTACCCAGGACTCGGAGTGGCACAGACGTTTCAAACTTCTCCGTCCATCCCCAAAGAGCTTGTTAGACATCGCCAGAGTAAACTACGGGGGTGGGGCTTATTGGAAAAGGCCCGTTTAATGATGCGCCTCGATGCTTCGAAAGCGTCGTCCGCCCATTTTGTCCCGCTTACGGTGACTTCGTCGTACCTGTCGAACCATCTGAGAAGGTTTGCGTCTGTAAAGCCTAACCACACAAAACAACCCCAAAGAACATGCATTCATTGTGTTTTTACATGATTGGTTTCTGTAAATATGTCAAAAATGATGATGATCAGGATCAGTTTGATGCTAGAGATTGACAGGTTGCCTATCATTGCATTGTAATGTTGTGACCTATTGAAAGTAACTCTTAAGAGCAGTGTCACACCAGAGTTCTTTGGTCTGCTTCAAGTAGAGTTCGTTTCCCCATTATAGGCAGATCTGGGCTGTAATGGAGACGGAAACAAGCAAACTCTTCTCAGCCTGAAAATATCACTAAATGCCACTGGTTCACTCCAAGGAAACCCTAATGCACTTTGCTTACAGCCAGAAATGGGCCAGAAATGGGCTAGAAAAGTAGCAAGTGTGACATTGTTCAGCTTTCCCCAGTTGAACCAAGCTCCAAGATGCCACACCGGCAGCGATTTTAGAAAACGTGACAATTCTGTGTTGTGTTCTGTGCCCTTTTAAGCTGGAGAGGTTCAGCATATCTGCTCACGGGAAGGAGCTTTTTGTCAACGCTGACCTCCTCGTCGTGGCCGGAAGAAGATACGGTTTGGTCGGACCGAACGGGTAAGTATCCTATCGACCTCATGAGCGCTGCGAGTAGAAGCGAGCGGCGTCTGCAACATTTCGCCGCCTCGGGCCACACTTACACAGAAACGATCTGAACCGCGAACACAAAGTCCTCCCCGTGCATGCATGCATAGTACTTTCTACTTCCATTCTCAACGACATCGACAATTTCATGGAGGTCATTGATCCCTTTTCACTGTCCAGCTATACCGTCTGTATAGGCTCGCCACAACTGCCAAAATCGCTTGCATGTCGGTTAGAGCTGCTAGGGCAACTGGAAGGTCTGGGTGATGGAAATAATCCGACATGTTGCTTCTTATTTTCCCGTATTGGTGCATGGCTGTAGCGTTAACATGCAGCTGATGTGAGTGGATTGGAGCAAACTTTTGTGTTTACAGTTCCACTGTGCTGGGCGATTTCACTTTTTTGCATTTTCAAGGCCCAAAAATGCTGTTGCACGATGAACACCTACAAGCACATAATGGCAAACGGTTGGTCATTTCACTCTGCAATGGTTCCATCTTTGGAAAAGGAGAAGTTTGCGGAGAAATTAGAGGTAGCATTAACGGTGTCCTAGAACGATTGGAAAAATCATTGGTCCCTTAATACTTTGAGCGGAGAGTCCCAAACGTCCCTCTCCTCCGCAATAACCGACTGAGGCATTCCCGGGCCGGAGAGGATATATATACTCTCTCCATCTGGTCCTGGGGCTGCCCAGAGGTCTCCTCCTAGCTGGCTGTGCCAGGAACACCCCCCCCCCCCCCCCCCCGAGAAAGACGCCCCGGTGCCATCCCGACCGCGTGCCCGAACAACCTCGACCGGTTTCCCTCCACTCCCACTGTAGGAGCCTAAATGCAGCCTACTCTGGTTGAAGTCATTTTACATTTCATGGGGTTTAATTTCATTGATGTGTTGTGTTTTCGTGGTTTTGAAAGGGATAAAAGATAGGACTTTTATTGTGAAGCCACACTTATTGGGGTGCTTTTATTTTGACATGGGGAGCGGGGTAAAAAAGGAAAGGGAAAAATGGAAACTGAAAGAGGATTGGAGCAATATAGCTTTTTGAGCTCGTTATCCTCATTCTCTTCTCTTTGGAATTTCTTGAGATTGGATATCAGTCTGTTTCTTTTTGTGATGTTGCTCTTAATATTTTAAGCAAACTGTTTCATACAAGGAAGTGGACTCGTGGATTCGTTTTTGAACGTTTTTCTATAGACGAGGGAATTCGAGCGTCAAGCTAACACTCCAAAGTAGAAACGGGAACCTACTCCCACCAATCCCGCCAAAACGCCCGAGCTCCCGGCCCCATCTCCCAGGGAGACGTCTCGGCCGCTTGCACCCGCGGTCTCGTTCTCCCGGCAGGTGACCCGACACTCGCGACCGTAGGCGAGGGTCGGAGCGGAGACTGACCCGGGAGACGGAGAGCTTTGCCCCTCGGCTCAGCTCCCGCTTCATCGCAACGGTGCGGCGGGACTGCAATCCTCCGGTCAGTCTCCCGCTCTGTTGGTCCCTTACGCGTGAGCCAAACCCCGAGATGCTTTGAAGTCCTCCACCTGGGCCAGGGACTTATCACCAGCCTGCAATAGGCACCGCATCGGTTTCCTACTGCGAACCACTGGCGTGCATTGAGAGGTGCCGATCCCCGTCACTGCTGCTCCACACTCTGCTGTGAACCAGCGATTCGGCGATAACTTAGATCCAAGGCCAGTGGTGCCATCAGGACCACATCGTCTGCAAAGAGCGGAGGTGAGGCCGACCTGAGACCCCCCCTTGAGACCCTATCCATGAGTGTCGCCAACAGGGTTGGGACAAGGCACAGGCCCGGTGGAAGGGAAGGGCTCGCTGTGAACGGGTCCGACTTGCTGAGTGTTTGCATGCGGCTCTCAATTTGGCCATGCAAGGGTTGGATGGCTCTGAGAGGCACCCACTCACCCACAGAACATCCCTGGGGACGCGTTGATGCGCCTTCTCCACATTCACAAGACACATTTGCTGGGACTTTGTACTCCCAGGCATCTCCCTCATCGCTCCTCGTGCAAACTGGAGTCGCCCAGTAGGACCACGGGGCCCCCTGCTGGAGCGCTTTGCACGACCCCAGCCAGGACCTGCAAGACGGCTGCATACTCCGAGCTGCCGTTCCATGCACATGCACATGCACATGCATATGCAGCCAGAGTTTCCCCTCAGCCCCGAGGGGAAAAGAGGAAAGCCTCTTGGTGTCGGGCACGTGTCAGACGCGTAGCAATTCACTTTTCCGTCGACATTGATTTTCAACGTGGAGTATCCGTCTGCGTGCATGTAAAGCGCTCTGTGCCGGTACTTCCCCGTGAGAAAGTCGCTCCTCCGATAGCTTGATTGCATTTGCAAACTGATTTTGTGCCGCTTTGTCTTCCAGAAAAGGAAAAACCACCCTCCTGAAGCACATAGCCAACAGAGCCCTCAGCATCCCCCCCAACATCGACGTCCTGCTGTGCGAGCAGGGTAATTGGCAGGCCGTGCTCCCCGCCCTCTGTCTTTGTGTCTCTGCTGCCTGTGACGGCCCGCTGACGCTGTCGTTGCTCTCTCAGAGGTGATCGCTGACGACACCCCGGCGGTGCAGGCGGTGCTGAAGGCGGACACCCGCCGCCTCAGGCTCCTCGAGGAGGAGCGGCAGCTGCAGTCGCGTCTGGAGAAGGGGGAGGACAGCGTCACTGAGCGGCTGGACAAGGTGTGTACGCTTTTGTCCTCGGCAGAACCTTCCGGAAGTAGGGAACTGAAGCGTCTGGCTTCGGCTATGCTTGGAACCACAAGTAAGCCTGCATCCAGGGCACAAACAACCCCAGCAGGGTAGACCCGTTCTCTCATATTGGATGAGACCGTCTTTATCCCAACCCGTTGGAACATCCTGTTGGTGAGGAGTTGGTAGTCCGACCTCAAAGCGATCAGAACCAGAGCTTGGATCTCTGTTCCCTTTTTAAAGGGAGCAGAGAGGTAAATCATATGAAGGAGGTGGAAGTATGGCATTATTTTTCACCACGTCTGCCACTTTATTTCTCCGTTCTTTCGTCATACTGCCGATAATGAAGTCTTGGCAGAGATGAGCCACATAAACCCGCACAAAGGGGAGAATGCTGAGCTCTCTCTTGACCCCCCCCCCCAGGTCTACGAGGAGCTCAGGGCCATCGGAGCTGCGGCAGCTGAAGCCAAAGCCCGAAGGATCCTGGCCGGTCTGTCCTTCACCCCCGAGATGCAGAACAGGCCCACCAAGAAGTTCTCCGGAGGCTGGAGGATGAGGGTGTCCCTCGCCAGGTACGCGTAGGGGGCCGGTCCGCGCTGGACCCGTCGGAAATTCTCCTTTCACTTATGCTCGACATCTGGACCCGCAGAGCTCTGTTCATGGAACCCACCCTGCTGATGCTGGATGAGCCTACCAACCACCTGGACCTGAATGCCGTCATCTGGCTGAACAAGTATGGCACTCTGTGTTTACCCGTGCTAGTTTTTTTTTTTTAATAAGGACTTTCAGTGGATTAAGGAGTCATTGCCGGGC
Organism: Karalla daura; assembly: GCA_029224185.1. Taxonomy (NCBI): domain Eukaryota; kingdom Metazoa; phylum Chordata; class Actinopteri; order Chaetodontiformes; family Leiognathidae; genus Karalla; species Karalla daura. The sequence goes on along the minus strand of CM055205.1, from coordinate 1,559,525 downwards.
TGAAAATGCACAGGAAAGGAAACGGTTAGAAATGATCTTTGCCGTGATGTGGGTGAGGTCAGCATCGGGCAGAACCGCATTACACTGACATTACACAACGATTGCAGAAGACCAGCTCGTGCCCTGCCCTCTGCGAAGGTGTTCGCTTAAACAGCAGAGAGGGCCCCCCCAACGATGCATCAAACTCCAGAGCAGTAGCTGCCACAAAGGCAGAGGGCAAGGAGCTGCACGGTTCCCACAATCGTTTGTAATGGATGTGCACATTCGCTTGATTTCTAAATGGAAGAAACCTCTGGGTGAGAGACAGAGGAGGGTTCCTCACCCGGGACAGACAGACAGACAGGCAGGCAGGCAGAGGTCTATGGATTGTTGCCTACAATACAGGTTTAACTAGCGTTCTACATTTAGAATTTCTGCCCCAACAGAGTCTGTAACGACCTGCGGATGAACCAGGGTTCCGTTTCCTCACCCACCGACCCGATTCCCATTTCAGTAGTAAATGATCAGTTGTTTGTATGTGTTGGTCCTCATGGCAGGTGCGTCTTTCCTCTCCACTCACAGCTACCTTCAAGGCTGGAAGAAGACCCTCCTCATCGTGTCCCATGACCAGAGTTTCCTCGATGACGTGTGCACAGATATTATCCACCTGGACAACCAGAAGCTCTACTACTACAGAGGGAACTACTGTGAGTATCTCTTCAGGTGGATCTTAAGGTTGCTATCATATCGTAACCATTTGTCTAAATATAAGTTGCATTGAATCTGCAATACGATCATGTCCATGTCTTAATTCTGTCTGGGAACGTTATTTTCTTCTAGTTTTATTGCAATATATCATTTTTGTAGCATTCTGACAGTTTGAATGGAATGTAACGGGCAATTAGGCCAGCCCAACAGTGAAACCAACAAGTTCCAACTGTTTTTTTTTTGTTTTTCCTCTCTTACTGAAGTGACCTTCAAGAAGATGTACGTGCAGAAACAGAAGGAGCTGCAGAAACAGTACGACAAGCAGGAGAAGAAACTGAAGGACCTGAAGGCCGGCGGAAAGTCCACCAAGCAGGCGGTGAGTGCTGCGCCCCGTTTTCAAACGGAAAATATTCATCTTCATCTAAGGGAAAAAACGCTTTGAAGTCTGGCCGGGACCCCAGCTGGACATCTTACCTGTCGCCTTACGGTTCCGAGTTCACGTCAGTGCTCTATATTTTGCTCCGGTTTTTGCGTTTTCCTGATGTCGACCGTGTCTTCTCAGGAGAAGCAAACGAAGGAGGCCCTGACCAGGAAACAGCAGAAGGGCAAGAAGAGGGGCGGCCAGGAGGAGGAGAGCCAGGAGGCCACGGAGCTCCTCAAGAGGCCCAAGGAGTACACGGTCAAGTTCACCTTCCCCAACCCCCCGCCGCTGTCGCCCCCCATCCTGGGACTACACAGTAAGAGCGTGTGCACGCGGCTGCATCAGTGCTGGGCTCCGGGGCCACACTTGATAGGACGAACTGCCTGTAGTCTTGAATCTGATAGGGCACGGGTCAAGGTGGATGTGTGTTTGCTGGCAAGATGCTAGCACTTGTCAAAAAAAGTCCATTTGTCTCTTTAACTATTGAAGAATACGTCCATTGCTAAGAGTTGATGTCATATGAATGGTGTATATTATGTCGCATGTGTAATATCCGTGTCCTATGACCTTTTATCATTTGGAAAGCCGTGTAACGTAACTCCGTGGTGTCTTCCCAAACAGCTGTTGACTTTGGCTTCGACAGTCAGAAGCTCCTCTTTAAAAACGTGGACTTTGGGATCGACATGGACTCCCGGAGTAAGTTCTCTGCTTCAGTATCAGCTGGTTTTGTTCCCAAGCGATTACCTGTATTATGGACCTCCCATTATTCCCTGTCGCCTCCCTCGTTTACATGTCAACACAACTCTTTCACCCTCAATCCAGTTTGCATAGTTGGACCCAATGGCGTTGGAAAGAGTACCCTGCTGCTGCTGCTTACCGGGAAACTAAATCCTGTAAGTCGGAAGATCTGTTAAGAAAAAACAAAAAAAGCTTCGTTAATGTGCGATTTGAATTCATGGAATGTTTCCGTTTTAGACTAAAGGTGAAATGAGGAAGAACCATCGCTTGGTGAGTATTAAGAAGTAGGCGTGCATTCAAGGAACGCAGTGAGTTGGTCTCATTCTTAGATATGAGAGGGTTCGAGACCACGTAAGGTAGTAATTGTGTGTGTATGTGTTACTATGGGGGGGGGGGGGGAGAGTCATTGTCCTTGTCAGACTAAGACTTGACAGTGAGGCCAGAGCACGTCAGAGTTTCAACTTGGGATATTTTGCTCCCCTCCAGAAAGTGGGTTTCTTCAACCAGCAGTACGCCGATCAGCTGAACATGGAGGAGACGGCCACGGAGTACCTCATGAGGAACTTCAACCTTCCCTATCAGGACGGACGCAAGTGCCTGGGGCGGTTTGGCTTGGAGAGCCACGCCCACACCATTCAGATCTCCAAACTCTCAGGTATCGGTCCACGACCGTCGAACTGTCGTCAGCTGTAATGTAGGACAACCCGATCTCATGGCCGCCTTCATTCGTCTCTTCATAGGAGGTCAGAAGGCCAGGGTTGTGTTCGCCGAGCTGGCGTGTCGCCAGCCCGACGTTCTCATCTTGGTAAAGATGCCACGTAGTGTTCAGTCCAGGCTGCCGTGCTCGGAATGAATTCTCGCCCTCGCCAACCTCATGTTTTCTGTCTTAGGACGAGCCCACCAACAACTTGGACATCGAATCCATTGATGCCTTATCGGAGGCCATCAATGAATACAAAGGAGGTGAGAAGAGGAGTGGAGTCCGTGCCCGTGCTGTTCATAGACCAGCGGGAGCTTGGGGAAGAGATTAAGGATCGCACCGTTGTTTTGGCAATATATACACTGCTACAAAACTGTTGCACAGAAGAAAGCGTTTGCTTTTTGTGTCATTTCTTCTTCGATGTTCAAAAATAGCCTGCCCCCTCTGAGCCTTTGCTCTGCTCGATTCGCTCGCTCTTTGTACATGATCAAAACTTACAATGTACTTGAGGTGCAAGGTAAAATTTTGGCAATAGTGGATTATTAACCGCTCATCATAAATGTGGCGTTTTTATCCATTTCCCACGTCAGTGGCGCTCTTTTGGATCTTGATCAGACTCGCGGAGCATGACCAACGCGTCGCGTCCCTCTCTCCACAGCCGTGATCATTGTGAGCCACGACGCGCGGCTCATCACGGAGACCCAGTGCCAGCTGTGGGTGGTGGAGGACCGCTCGGTCAACCAGATCGACGGGGACTTCGACGATTACAAGCGGGAGGTGCTCGAAGCCCTGGGCGAAGCCATCGTGAACAAGGTCAACCCGTGACGAGGACGAGCCGCCGTCGCATACGTCACGAACCCAACTCCGGCAGTCGAACTGGTCGAGACTGATCAAAGATTCCAAATAAAAAGTCTCATCGCATTCGGCGTGCGGTTTCTTTATTTGCATATGTGAAGAATGAAAATGGGGAAATTCCAGCGAACAGGTTTACATGTCGGATAACTGCCAGATCAACTCCTGGTTGTATTATCATTCTTGGAGCGCGGAAAACATCCGCACTTTCCGTCATTTCAAGTAACTTCTGTACGTCTTCTTGATTTTGGAGACGTCGTTTTGGTCCGGTGTCAGTTCACGGTACCATTTGTACCACGCGTCCCCATTTGTTAGGGATTTGGCAGGCGGCGTGGACCCCACGGCGTCGTGGGAGTTGGAATAGTCC